>CM038678.1:623717541-624317541 GCA_021605205.1 Aegilops longissima
GCCCCGAGTGAGAGGCGACTCATCACTCAAGAGGGTTTTAATCACTTAGGCGCAGCACTGGCTGCAGCTAAGCCCCGAGTGAGAGGCGCACTCATCACTTGGTAGGATTTTTATCACTTAGGCGAGCACTGGGCTGCAGCTAAGCCCCCGAGTGAGAGGCAGACTCATCACTCGGTAGGATTTTAATCACTTAGGCGAGCACTGGGCTGCAGCTAAGCCCCCGAGTGAGAGGCAGACTCATCACTTGGTAGGATTTTTATCACTTAGGCGAGCACTGGGCTGCAGCTAAGCCCCCGAGTGAGATGCAGACTGATCACTCGGTAGGATTTTTATTACTTAGGCGAGCAGTGGGTTGCAGCTAAGCCCCCGAGTGAGCAGCTAAGGTAATGCATACAAAAGAAATAAACAACAACCATTCGGAAGAAGTAAATTATGTCTTTCGATAACCAAACTAAAAGGTATTTCTTATTACATCTCATCACTCTAGATATTTAAGAATAGAAAGGGCGGAGCAGATCCGCATTCCAGGCGCGTGACTCATCTTTATTATGTTCGACGCTGTCAGGACCCCGATTCCAAGTCACATCGACCTAGCTGGTAACACCTCATATCACTTTGTGGCCTCACGCACGGTATTCCCACTGGTGTCGCTTACCATGGCCGGGACCGCTTGCGCTTTTGGCTCACGATATGATAGTGTCGCTAGCATCCACATGACAAAGAACCCGGCCGACATGGCTAGTCGTGAACCCAAAGCGGCACTAACTTATGGGGACAGGCATACATGAAACACCTCGAGCATGTCGGTCATCAACGTATGAACTTGGGCTGTAGCACTGGGCTAACAGACTCCGTATCCCGGCTGTAGCAGCTAGGCAGGACTCCAAGTATTACCACGTGACATTTCCCGAAGGGACGTATATAGGAACGAAATGAATCACATGCCGCCGGTCAGTGTCCAAGCAGAGTGTCAATAGCGTGACTCGGTGGACCGGCTGTAGCGGACTACTATCGCCGTAAGCACGAGACTACATTTCCCCATATGAGAGGCTGCCAAGGATAGACAACTAGTTTGTCGGATCCCACACATACCAAGCATTTCAAACATACACGATTATGCTCAATATGCGAGATACAACATGGCATCACAACATAACTCTACGACTCAAAATATTATTCATTAGGCTCCAAGAGCGAGATATTACAAACATGGGTCTCATGACCCAACACTCGAGCATACAAGTCAAAACACAAGCGAAGCTAAACATGTCTCGAGTACGCATAACTACAAATGAAAAAGGCTGAGAAGCCCGACTATCTACCAAATCTTGCCGAGGCACAAGATCGTAGCTGAGGTAACAAGCTAAACGTCAAGTCCAAGCGAACTACTAGTGAGACCGACGCCTCTCGCAAAACATAGAATAAGCAAACGTGAGTACAATTGTACTCAGCAAGACTTACATCGTAACTAACTACATATGCATCATTATCAAAAGGGGTGGTGGAGTTTGACCGCAGCAAGCCAGCTTTGACTCGGTGGCTATCCCGAACTACGATCGCAAGTAACTCTTTGAGGTGGCGCACACGAGTCCACATATTCACCATATCAATACACCACTATGGATCCGCTCCCGCCTCCCTCGAGAACGCCATCCATAGCACTCACGCTTATCTTGCGCATTTTAGAGTATTCACTTTCACTTGTCTATGAACCGATATAGGCAACCCAGAAGTCCTTCTCCGTGGACACGGCTATTCAATAGATCATATTAAACCCTGCAGGGTGTACTTCTTCACACACGCTCACCACTTACCGCCGCTTACACGACATGTACTCGGCAACCTTCAAGCGGAAGCCCAACGTGGGTGTCGGCCACGGCCTACCTAAACACTCAAATCCCTAGTCCAGGTTTATCGCCTATTCGGGTTCCATCCGCAGGAGTCCGCCGAGGTTTCCCATACAGCCCCGAACGATGTGTGCGGGGTTCCCGAGATACCAAACGGCACTTTCGGTACAGGGCCACGGCCTACTACCGCAACACAACCCACCCCTAAGGTCAGCGTTGCGTGCCCCAACATGCTACAAACACCGAAACTACTTGCAACTCCCTGACCGAGGACAAGGGTGGTTAAGAAGCCGAGAGGGTCAATTAAGGATCCCAATGCGTGGTAGTAACTGTTTCATGGATCACAAACACGTAACTCAGTTCCTCGAGGACGGCTGCAATGAGACAACCCACCATGTACTCCTACATGGCCTCTCACCGCTACCTTTACCAAATCGTGTTCACACACCTAGCTCACACACAATAGGACATGTTCATAACAATTCCAATTCATTCCCGATGAATCGGACCCGACTCAACTCTAAGCAAGAGCAGCATGACAAACAAGCATAAATGAGTAGGCACAACATGGGCTCAAACAACTCCTACTCATGCTAGTGGGTTTCATCTAATTACCGTGGAATGACAGTCATGCAAAGGATCAAGGGTTCAGCTACCGCAGCAAGTAACATTGAATCGTTGTTGTCCTAATGCAATAAAATAGAGCAGGAGCGAAAGAGTGGGATTGTATCGGAATGAACAAGGGGTTTTGCTTGCTCGGCACTTCGAAGATAATATAGTTCTTCATCGGTGTCATCGAATAATCATCGCTTGGTACATCGCCTACCGGAGGAACAATTACCGCAACAAGAGAGAGCACAATCAATGCAATGCACATATATGATGTATGATCATGTTAAGGTACTGAATTCACCTAATGCAATAATAAACTGTTAGTTGGAGTGGAATTCAAACAAGGTTGAATTCCAACTCAAAATGCTATTTCCTAAATTACCCTAATCATGATTCATCCTATTCAGTGATGTTAACTTGTTCAAACATGCATGATCATGGCATAAACAGATTCTTCATATTTTTCTGATCATTTTCATATATAAATTATTTCCATCCGAGTTACGGTTGAATTTATATGATTTTTAGAAGTTTAGGACATTTTCTGAAATTTACTGAATTAAATTAAATCCATAAAAGAATATTATCGCGTCGACTGACGTCGCAGACGTCAGCGGTCAACGGGCGCGGTCCAGGTCAAACTCGGCGTGTGGGGCCACACGTCGGACTAACTAACTAACCTAGTTAATTAGTACTAACCGGTTAGTTAAGTTAGTTTAAACCTAACTAGAGTAGTTAGTCGGGCGGGGCCCGCATGTCGCTGACACGGGTGGTCAAACCCGGTCAAAGGGTCATCGCCACCCGGCTTGACGCCGCTGACGCCGAACGCGGGCGGAGCAAGTGCAATAGGCCATTCCGCCACCAAAAGGGCGGAAGGGGACCTCTGAGGAGCCGGGACGCGCTGGGGTTCTTGGTGGGGATAGCCGGGTCGGGCGGCCGGTGTTCGCGGAGTGGAGCCAGGCGGCGCGGAGTTCGGCTAAGGCGGCATGTGTTGTGGTTCGTAGGGGACTGAACAGAGGTGCTAGGCAGCACCTAGAGGGCAGCGGGAGTGCGTTGGAGCTGGTAGGCGAGGCGGAGGCGCCCGGGGGCACGGAGCTCGCCGGCCATGGCGGACGGCGAGCCGGGTGCCATGGGCGGCGGCGGCTGTGGCGCGTGAGACAGAGGGGATGAGGGGAAAGAGGAGGAGCTCACCGCTGGGTCGGAGAGGGATCAGTGAGCTCGGGAGGTTCCGCTGGCGCCGAATCGACCGGGAGGCGGCTCGGTGCCCGAGGTTGAAGACGAGGCGAGGTCGGCGCCGAGGCGTTGGGGACGCGTGGGTCAGCGGAGAGGTCCGGGGCGACGAGGCGGAGCTATTGGGCACGCCGGCGAGGCAAGGGCAGGGCGGTGGCCGCGGCGGCGAGCGGTGGCGCTCTCGGTGTCGTTCGGGAAAGAGAGGGAGAGAGAGCTCCAGGGGAGGGGAAGGCGAGAGAGAGTGGGGGAGAAGGATCCGGGCGCGTGGCGTCAAGGGACCGCCCAGAGCGGGCGAGGGGAGGCAGGCAGGCAGGAGGGAGGTGGCGTGGCGGCGGAGTCAAGGCAGCGGGCACGCTACCATCCCCTGTCGGGGAGGAAGACGACAGGGGAGGGAGGCGGGCTGGGCCGGGGCTGGCCAGCTGGGCCGGCCAGGCCGCAGGTGCTGGGCCAGCACAGGGGGCTAGGCGCCAGGTAAGTCAGGTAAGGCTTTTACCTATTTTGTTCACTTATCTATTTTTCTGACATTTGTTTGATTTATTTGAAATACCAAACTAATTTATTTAATTATGCCAATTTTTGCAGGAGCTTGCTATATTATTCCAGAGCTCCTCAACAAAAGGGCACAATTTTGGACAATATTATATATATATAATAATATATATCCAAGGCAAATATTTAATGTATTAATTCCAAATGCCCAAAATAAATACTTATGAGATCCTAAAATATTGGTTAGGTTGTTATCTCTGCCAATATTTTCAGAGGGCCACATGAGCATTTTCTTGGACCTTTTGGAGCGATTTTATTTAGATCATTTCCAAAAGTGATTACGAGGGTTTCACAAATCCCCATTTCAGTTTTCATGGAAAATTAACATGATGACATGAATGCCTTAATGCAACTAATGTCAAGCAATTCTAGGATGTGACAACTCACCCCACTAAACAAGAATCTCGCCCGAGATTCAAGGCGTGAGTAAGAGGAAAGGGAGGTCATAAACTATTACAATTTCCATGATCCAATTGCCTTCTCGAAGATGTTGGTTCCCTCCATCTTCTTGGTCTTGACGTCTTCGAGATTTTCACCCGACTCGACAACAGAAAGAAGGGAAAAACCTACATGATTCGATCTTCACGAAGATCAAGCAATTATGATCGACTCACGGACTAAGACGGTGACACATCTTGAGTTGAGACACAAAATGCATCGAGGGGGATGGAAGAACAACAACGAAGGTTTGATTAGTGGCAACAATTCCACGCTTTAGGAGATGGTGGATGGTATCATGGTGGCGAGGAAATATTCACCATGATCCCGTGAAGGACACCTCGAAAAAGGTGGCGCAAGGAACTATTTCCTTAAGTGGCAAAAAGAATTACTTTTGATCCATAGATCATTGGAACTCCTTATGCCAGCCAAAGGCAATCACAAGCGATCATTTGGTGGAGTGCAAAGGAATGGTACACCCGGACTAGAATGGATGATGTGGACTACCTTGTTGAAGGCAACGCAATGGATGATTTGCTTATCATCGAAGGTGGGGGGGGGGAACCCATGGTAAGTCCACTTGAAGATAAACCTGGACAAGAATTGCTAGGAAGACCGTCTATAGCGAGATAGCACAAGGACGGTGCAAGCTGGGAACGAACTGCAACTGTTCGAATGTTCCAACCATCATATCTGCCTGAGATTCAGATCTGGTTGGTGTTAGGATATTTCAGACTTATCATGTCTGATAGGAAGGGTTGCAACACAATTCGACGAGATGGCGTTGCGAGATTCTCGGGAAGTGAACTAAGGTAGTAAGCTCCAAAATATGAGCTGGTTTTGCTACAAACATGTGAACACGTTGTCCTAGACAAGCATGACCACATGGTAGTCTTATAATATAATACTACCGAGCTCAGGTTGGGAACCATCATCGAGGATATCGAAGTCTAACATAAGTCATATGATTAGCTCTTATGAAGAAACTTCTTCTCCTTGTGCAAATCAGTTAGTGGCTTGGTGTGCTAGGAATACATACGGAATGAAGATGATCAGTCTATCAAACCATAGAATACTTCGCACATGCATGACTGACTTGGAGTGATTCCAGAGGAAGCAAAACAAATCTTTCTCAAGTTCATGGCGGCAACTTACACCAGATGCACATGAACTAGAGGAAGTCACTACTTTCATCCAAACATATGCTTCATGAACGAAACACGAAGAAATGCTCACACAAGTTTCCAACACTAGGTTGATGTTCAACATGACTCATGGGGGAGACAAAATGCTACTGATGGGCTCAACAGCAACTCATCGAAATTTCCATATCACTGGACTTCCACCATCATGTGAACACGTGATAGTATTGGTCAGACCAAAAGATGTAATGGTGTATGCTCGAAGGAATCAACCACGAGTAAGACAACATCACGGATATCGTTGGTTCTGATTTGACTTGACAATGGCCCATACTCAAATCAAAGAATTGGTAGGACAATAGATCCAGCAACTGATCACAGGGACCAATCAATGAAGGTATCATCTTTCTTCAACACACACTACACAAGAATATCCCTTTGGATCGAACTAAGTTAGGCAAGCTTTTATCTTCCAACTCTCCAAGTTATTGTCTAGCTTAACCGACTAGCTCAGGGGTATCCAACACAGATTCTTGGAGAAAGGGTGGTTCACGAGAACCCGACTTGATCACGGGCTCAACATAACAGTCAGGGAACAACCCGGTAACACTTCCAAGAAGATATTTGGAAAGTCACGAACCACCGTTATGTTACTAAGCTCGAGAGTAATCTTGCTTTTAAGGGCAAGACGATATGATCAAATGAGTGAGGACTTGACAGAATCCTAACTCATAGATCGAAGGGTGCACCAGAAATAAGGACTAGGTAGCACGATCAATCTTAGGATGATGGGTTAACAACCAACACGCTAAGAATGAGAATATTGTCCATTCACTACCAAGCAACAAGTTGCTCGGAGTATTGATTTCACACATCACAATTCACTTGCCGGCGTTCCGGTTACAACAACACGGAACCGAGGAATGAATAATGATAGCGAGAGTATCACTGCGTCAAGAATTCCTAGGAGGTGGTGCAATTCCCATGACACTCTTGACATAAAGATGGTAACACTCCAAGGTGGAACAGAACAAAAGCTGAATTGGCGTTTTGATCTCGGAATACAACTACTTTGACCCAATCCTAGAAATGGATGAGGTCTCGAGTTTGTTTCTCCTAGTCATTCCGGAATAGAATGGCTTGACGGAGCACAAGGATAAAATGCATCGATGAACACAAATGCACACATACCCTTGGCTATCAATTGATAGATGAAGGTCAGAAGGCATCTAAGAGAACAACTCAAAGGAACATATAATTTTCTGAGTTGTGGATGCACAGATTAGTATGTCGAGCAAGCTCAACATTTCTTCCGGATAACCCATACAGAAAGGTAGAATTGGCAGATTCACAATTATGAATGGAGAACTCCTCAAGAGCACTCTTATGGTGATCTTTTGGCTCAAAAGAACTTCTGCCATAAGCGGTTCATGGTATTTGGAAGAAGGAGAATACCACGGACTTCGAGGACTATCGCAAGGTTACTAATATCCTAAAGGCACTAATAAATACTAACAACATGAGGTAGGATGAATCTCGGGTTCAACAACCCAGGAGTAGAATACCTACTACTAAATGGCATCACAGGATGCTTTCGAAAATGATGGCCAGAATCATCACACTGGGGATACAAAAGCATAGCTAACTTGCTAGGTGACTTCCTAGACACCTGGGGTCATAATAATAGTTCCAACATATATGTCGAGGCAACAGAGCACCCCGACCGACTGGTTGGTGTGCTTATTCGACCAAAAGGACATCGAATCGGAAGGAAAGGATTTGCAAATGCATCGACTATTTAGAGACTGATGACTCGGACAGCATAACGGCTGTAAATGCTCAAAATGATTTGAGACATCCTGCAGAAAATGGTGGCATAACCACTCAACAACATCATAACAAGATTCGGGATCAACAGTTATCATACAGAGTAGTAGGAACTGAACCGGGATTAAAACCAACAATCTTAAAGGTCTATGGATTAGTAACACGTCATCCTAATAGATAGATGAGAAGCCTAGTTCTTAAACCCGTAGAAGAGAAGAGGATGACTCGGATCGAAGGCCATGAGGTATAAGGAGTAAAAAGAGCCTTACGCTCCTTCCACAATCAATTCCCTTACATAACTAAAGCATTTCTAGACACAACTTCGACCAGTTTGGCTTGGTAATCCTCTGCAGTCAGGCTCGATACCAACGCTGTCAGACCCGATTCCAAGTCACATCGACCTAGCTGGTAACACCTCATATCACTTTGTGGCCTCACGCACGGTATTCCCACGGTGTCGCCTTACCATGGCCCGGACCGTTTATGCGTCTTTTGGCTCACGTATATGATAGTGTCGCTAGCATCCACATGACAAAGAACCCGGCCGACATGGCTAGTCGTGAACCCAAAGCGGCACTAACTTATGGGGACAGGCATACATGAAACACCTCGAGCATGTCGGTCATCAACGTATGAACTTGGGCTGTAGCACTGGCTAACAGGACTCCGGTATCCCGGCTGTAGCAGGCTAGGCAGGACTCAAGTATTACCGCGTGACATTTCCCGAAGGAGACAGTACATAGGAACGAAATGAATCACATGCCGCCAGTCAGTGTCCAAGCAAGAGTCTTTGGGCTAGCGAGGACTCGGTGGACCGGCAGTAGCGGACTACTATCGCCGTAAGCACGAGACTACATTTCCCCATATGAGAGGCTGCCAAGGATAAACAACTAGTTTGTCGGATCCCACACATACCAAGCATTTCAAACATACACACATTATGCTCAATATGCGTAGATACAACATGGCATCACAACATAACTCTACGACTCAAAATATTATTCATTAGGCTCCAAGAGCGAGATATTACAAACATGGGTCTCATGACCCAACACTCGAAACATACAAGTCAAAACACAAGCGGAAGCTAAACATGTCCGAGTACGCACAACTACAAATGAAAAAGGCTGAGAAGCCCGACTATCTACCAAATCTTGCCGAGGCACAAGATCGTAGCTGAGGTAACAAGCTAAACGTCAAGTCCAAGCGGAACTACTAGTGAGACCGACGCCTCTCGCAAAACATAGAATAAGCAAACGTGAGTACAATTGTACTCAGCAAGACTTACATCGTAACTAACTACATATGCATCATTATCAAAAGGGGTGGTGGAGTTTGACCGCAGCAAGCCAGCTTTGACTCGGTGGCTATCCCGAACTACATTGCAAGTAACTCTTTTGAGGTGGCGCACGAGTCCACATATTCACCATATCAATACACCACTATGGATCCGCTCCCGTCTCCCTACGAGAACGCCATCCATAGCACTCACGCTTATCTTGCGCATTTTAGAGTATCCACTTTCACTTGTCTATGAACTGATATAGGCAACCCGAAGTCCTTCTCCGTGGACACGGCTATTCAATAGATCATATTAAACCCTGCAGGGGTGTACTTCTTCACACACGCTCTCACCACTTACCGCCGTTTACACGACATGTACTCGGCAACCTTCAAGCGGAAGCCCAACGTGGGTGTCGGCCACGGCCTACCTAAACACTCAAATCCCTAGTCCAGGTTTATCGCCTATTCGGTTCCATCCGCAGGAGTCCGCCGAGGTTTCCCATACAGCCCGAACGATGTGTGCAGGGTTCCCGAGATACCAAACGGGCACTTTCGGTACACCGGGCCACGGTGCCTACCGCAACACAACCCACCCCTAAGGTCAGCGTTGCGTCGGCCCCACATGCTACAAACACCGAAACTACTTGCAACTCCCGGACCGAGGACAAGGGTGGTTAAGAAGCCGAGAGGGTCAATTAAGGATCCCAATGCGTGGTAGTAACTGTTTCATGGATCACAAACACGTAACTCAGTTCTCGAGGACGGCTGCAATGAGACAACCCACCATGTACTCCTACATGGCCTCTCACCGCTACCTTTACCAAATCGTGTTCACACACTTAGCTCACACACAATAGGACATGTTCATAACAATTCCAATTCATTCCCGATGAATCAGACCCGACTCAACTCTAAGCAAAGAGGCATGACAAACAAGCATAAATGAGTAGGCACAACATGGGCTCAAACAACTCCTACTCATGCTAGTGGGTTTCATCTAGTTACTGTGGAATGACAGGTCATGCAAAGGATCAAGGGGTTCAGCTACCGCAGCAAGTAACAGTTGAATCGTTGTTGTCCTAATGCAATAAAATAGAGCAGGAGCGAAAGAGTGGGATTGTATCGGAATGAACAAGGGGGTTTTGCTTGCCTGGCACTTCTGAAGATAATATAGTTCTTCATCGGTGTCATCGAATAATCATCGTCGGTACATCGCCTACCGGGAGGGAACAATTACCGGCAACAAGAGAGAGCACAATCAATGCAATGCACATATATGATGTATGATCATGTTAAGGTACTGAATTCACCTAATGCAATAATAAACCAAGTTAGTTGGAGTGGAATTCAAACAAGGTTGAATTCCAACTCAAAATGCTATTTCCTAAATTACCCTAATCATGATTCATCCTATTCAGTGATGTTAACTTGTTCAAACATGCATGATCATGGCATAAACAGATTCTTCATATTTTTCTGATCATTTTTCATATATAAATTATTTCCATCCGAGTTACGGTTGAATTTATATGATTTTTAGAAGTTTAGGACATTTTCTGAAATTTACTGAATTAAATTAAATCCATAAAAGAATATTATCTGCGTCGACTGACGTCGCAGTGACGTCAGCGTCAACGGGCGCGGTCCAGGTCAAACTTGGCGTGTGGGGCCACACGTCGGTGACTAACTAACTAACCTAGTTAATTAGTACTAACCGGGGTTAGTTAAGTTAGTTTAAAACCTAACTAGAGTAGTTAGTCGGGCGGGGCCCGCATGTCAGTGACACGGGGTGGTCAAACCCCGGTCAAAAGGGTCATCGCCACCGGCGGCTTGACGCCGGCGACGTCGAACGCGGCGGAGCAAGTGCAATAGGCCATTCCGGCCACCAAAAGGGGCGGAAAGGGGACCTACAGGGAGCTGGGGACGCGCTGGGGTTCTTGGTGGGGATAGCCGGGGTCGGGGCGGCCGGTGTTCGCCGGAGTGGAGCCCGGGGCGGCGCCGGAGTTCGGCTAAGGCGGCCGCGGTGTTGTGGTTCGTAGGGGACTGAACAGAGGTGCTAGGCAGCACCTAGAGGGCAGCGGGAGTGCGTTGGAGCTGGTAGGCGAGGCGGAGGCGCTCGGGGGCACGGAGCTCGCCGGCCATGGCGGACGGCGGCCAGGTGCCCATGGGCGGCGGCTGGTAGCGTGAGACGGGGGATGAGGGGAAAAGAGGAGGAGCTCACCGCGGGGTCGGAGAGGGGATCAGTGAGCTCGGGGAGGTCCTGGCGGCGCCGAATCGACCGGAGGCGGCTCGGGTGCCCGAGGTTGAAGACGAGGGCGAGGTCGGCGCTCGAGGGCGTTTGGGGACGCGTGGGTCAGCGGAGAGGTCCGGGGCGACGAGGCGGAGCTATTGGGCACGCCGGCGAGGCAAGGGCAGGGCGGTGGCCGCGGCGGCGAGCGGTGGCGCTCTCGGTGTCGTTCGGGAAAGAGAGGGAGAGAGAGCTCCAGGGGAGGGGAAGGCGAGAGAGAGTGGGGGAGAAGGATCCGGGGCGCGCGTGGCGTCAAGGGGACCGTCGAGCGGGCGAGGGGAGGCAGGCAGGCAGGGAGGAGGTGGCGTGGCGGCGGAGTCTGCTGCAGCGTCGAACCTGCGCCATCCCCTGTCGGGAGGAAGACGACAGGGAGGGAGGCGGGCTGGGCGGGCTGGCCAGTGGGCGGCCAGGCCCGCAGTCTTGGGCCAAAGACAGGGGCTAAGCGCCAGTAAGTCGAGTAAGGCTTTTACCTATTTTGTTCACTTATCTATTTTTCTGACATTTGTTTGATTTATTTGAAATACCAAACTAATTTATTTAATTATGCCAATTTTTGCAGGAGCTTGCTATATTATTCCAGAGCTCCTCAACAAAAGGGCACAATTTTGGACAATATTATATATATATAATAATATATATCCAAGGCAAATATTTAATGTATTAATTCCAAATGCCCAAAATAAATACTTATGAGATCCTAAAAATATTGGTTAGGTTGTTATCTCTGCCCAATATTTTCAGAGGGCCACATGAGCATTTTCTTGGACCTTTTTGGAGCGATTTTATTTTAGATCATTTCCAAAAGTGATTCTGAGGGTTTCACAAATCCCCATTTCAGTTTTCATGGAAAATTAACATGATGACATGAATGCCTTAATGCAACTAATGTCAAGCAATTCTAGGGATGTGACAGACGTTGAAGAGACGGTATGCTCTATTGTGGAGCACCTTGGTGATGACGAAAGGGCCTTCCCAAGCAGGAGCGAGCTTGTGAGGTCTCTGCTGATCCACTCGAAGAGCCAGGTCTCCTTCTTGAAATGCATGACCCCTCACGTTTCTAGCATGAAATCGACGCAAGTCTTGCTGATAAATGGTCGACCGGATCAAGGCCATCTCTCTTTCTTCTTCTAGGAGATCGACTGCATCTTGCCGAGCTTGTTCTGCTTCTTCTTCTGAAAAGAGTTTGACTCAAGGTGCATTGTGGAGCAAATCACTGGGGAGCACGGCTTCAGCTCCGTAGACTAAGAAGAATGGAGTCCTTCTAGTCGACCGGTTAGGGGTTGTCCTCAACCCCCACAGTACGGATGGAAGCTCGTCGACCCAAGCTCCCGCTGCATGTTTCAGGTCAGTCATCAACCAAGGCTTCAATCCTTTGAGAATGAATCCATTTGCCCGCTCGGCCTGCCCATTCGACCATGGATGAGCGACTGAAGCGTAGTCGACTCTCGTGCCTTGGGAGGCACAAAAGGCTTTGAACTCTTCAGAATCGAAGTTCGAGCCGTTATCCGTGATGATGCTGTGCGGGACGCCATATCTGAATATAAGCTCTCTGATGAAACTCACGGATGTGCTTGCTTCAAGGCTTTTGATGGGCTTGGCTTCGATCCATTTGGTGAACTTGTCGACTGCTACCAGCACATGAGTAAATCCACTGCCCGTCCTTAGAGGTCCAACCATGTCCAGTCCCTAGACGGCAAAAGGCCAGACGAGTGGAATTGTTTTTAGAGCTGACGCAGGTTTATGAGATATGTTGGAGTAAAATTGGCAGCCTTCACACTTGTCCACTATTTCTTTAGCCATCTCGTTGGCCTGCGGCCATTAAAATCCGTCTCGGTATGCTTTGGCCATGATGGTCCGAGAGGACGCGTGGTGACCACAGGTCCCCGAGTGAATATCATTGAGGATCACTCGACCTTCCTCTGGCATGATGCACTTCTGGCAAACTCCAGTTGCACTTTCTCTGAACAACTGCCCCTTTATCACAGTAAAAGCCTTGGATCGCCGGATGATCTGTCGAGCCTCTTCTTCATCCTGCGGAAGTTCTTTCCTAAGAATATATGCAATGTACGACTCTGTCCAGTCGGGAGTGATGACCAGAACCTCCATGACCAAGTCGACCATGGCTGGGATTTCAACTTCAGTCGGATCTGCGGCACTCTTGGGCTGTGGCGACTCTTCTGTGAAGGGATCCTCCTGAACCAAGGGTGAACAAATGTGTTCCAGAAACACATTGCGGGGAATGGCCTCTCTCTTTGAGCCTATCTTGGCCAACTTGTCTGCAGCTTGATTTTTCAATCGGGGCACATGGTGAAGTTCCAACCCCTCAAACTTCTTTTCCAGCTTCCTAACAGCATTGCAGTAATCATTCATGGCTGGACTTCTGACATCCCATTCCTTCATCACCTGATTAACCACCAAATCTGAATCGCCATATACCATGAGGCGACGGACGCCGAGTGAAATGGCCATACGCAACCCATATAAAAGTGCTTCATATTCTGCTTCGTTATTGGAGGAATCAAAATGAATCTGGAGAACATAGTTGAGCTTGTCTCCACGGGGGGACACCAATACTACTCCAGCACCCAATCCGTTTAGCATCTTGGAGCCATCGAAGAACATAGTCCAATGTTCCTAGTGAACTTGAGTCGGTAGTTGTTGCTCAATCCACTCGACAAGGAAATCCGCGATTGCTTGGGACTTGATAGCTTTATTTGCCTCAAACTTGATGTCCAGTGGAAGGAGTTCAATCGCCCATTTTGCTACTCGACCAGTTGCATCTCTGTTGTTCAGAATCTCAGACAACGTGTCAGGACCGGATTTTCGGGTTATTAATTTTCCAGAAATGGCCCTTGTGCTCACCAGCCCCATGATTACTGTTAGCTGGTGAGACACAAACTTGATACAAAAACTCCAAGCAAAATACATAATATGTAGTACAAGACCATTCTGGCCTATGAGTACAACAAATGGTTTCTAGTGGTTGAAGGCGGAAGCGGTTTGTGGATCATCAGCGTCTATGGGACTCCATTTCCCACAGGAACAGCTGACCTGGATAACTCCTATCTTCGCGAGGCTGCTACCACCATTGCTTAGGTCCCAGCGCTGTCATCTCTACGCTCCTCTCCAAGCAAGAAATCTGGCCAAGACAATAGCCAGGGACATGCCAGTGAGTACTTTGAATGTACTCATAGACATTATGAACACTGGTATAATATAACAACTGTCATTCATGCTCTGAAATATTCTATGATCACAACGTCAGTCATGAAATCAAAACCCATGATGGATGCAAGCAGGTTGTTCATATAAAATATGAATATGCAATCAGAGATTAGAAATAAAATTCACGGATCGGGTGTCTGAAGCGACGCCTCGAAAGGACAACAACAGAAAGCGTGCCTCAGTCGGGCGTCTGAGCGACACCACATAAAGGGCTTATAAGTGAAATAAGTAACAAGTATGCCACAGTCGGGCGTCTGTGCGACACCACATAAAGGGCTTATAAGGTAAACAAATAACAAGCATGCCACAGTCGGGCGTCTGAGCGACACCACATAAAGGGCTTATAAGGTAAACAAATAACAAGCATGCCACAGTCGGGCGTCTGAGCGACACCACATAAAGGGCTTATAAGGTAAACAAATAACAAGCATGCCCCAGTCGGACGCCTAGGCGACACCACATAAAGGGCTTATAAGGTAAACAAATAACAAGCATGCCACAGTCGGGCGTCTGGGTGACACCACATAAAGGGATTATAAGGTAAACAAATAACAAGCATGCCACGATCGAGGCCGTCAGGCGACACCACATAAAGGGCTTATAAGGTAAACAAATAACAAGCATGCCACGATCGAGGCGTCAGGCGACACCACATAAAGGGCTTATAAGAAAATAATCACAATGAATATCCAGGAGGTAGAACCGTCCCAGGGATACTCAATAATTCAAGTAATAAAAAGGGTTAGTCCAATATAATAATAATCTTAATCATCATAAGTCACAAGTCATGATCCATGTTCCGGTTTAGCAGTTTCTCCTCCGAAGACCGACACTAAGACCGACACTTGACCCAACCCAGACTGTAGTCCTTGACCATGGACACGACTATTCGAATAGATGTTTAATCTCTGCAGAGGGTGTACTCTTTAGCCACGAGTAACGGATTCCTTTAGTCCATTAGAACTAATTCCGTCTATGGTCTTTTGATTGAAAAGATATCTGACCCGCACACACCAGCTTAACATACCGGTGTCTGGAATCACCCACGACACCTGTTAAGTAAAACTCTAAGTGGGGAGGCTACAACCTCGAGTAGCATGGGATCACAAAATTTATCACGCGCGCAAACTAGGGGAGCTACCCCCTCGGCTACAACCGGAAACACGCATGCCCCCGGACCAGGTGGCATGCCTACCAGATGCAGCCGGTATCTTCCACCATGGCCTCTCTGTACGGTGTGTGCTAGCAAGGGGCTGAGAACTTACTGAACCGTACCCTACCGATGGCAGGGACAAGTGGTAGTACGAAACAAGTACGGGGGTTACTGGAACAAGACTCGATCTACGACCGACTCAGGAGGTTTAAGTGTTCCCTGCATGATTAGCACAACAAACATGTTTCAAACAGCAGACAAAATCACCACTCATCACACCTCACTATGCCATACCGGACATAACCGTCTCGACGAAGACTGGGGACAAGCTCGTGTCTACCCAAGACAGAGGCTTTCCCGGGTTCCTTCCGATAGGCATGAATGGCATACGAGGGTGATAGTCCTTACAACGTATCAAATTCCAATAGCCCGAACTCATCAATATGCACTACGAGTATGTCCATATCAACACATAAATTTAACGAAAACTCTGAGACAAGGGAGCGTCGAAACCGTATCCAACAACACACGCCAGTATTATGTCAGGGTTCAGAATGCTTGCCTTCAAGTTGTGGAGAGGCAGGGTGCATTCCAAAACTTTCGAAAGTTTTCTTCTCTCTCCAACGAATCCTATTTTTGAAAATATTGAATTAAAACATAGTTTAAAAATAGTACAAAAAGTTGTCTGAAATTTTTCCAAATAAATATTAAAATAAACTAGACAACATTTGAGGAAGGTAGGAAGAAGAATCAACTCATTCGGAGTTATATTTAAAAAGTTATAGCCAGTCAAAGTTTCAGTCAAATTCTGTTTTTTAAAAATAAAACAAAAAAAGAAAAATGATTCGAAAACTAAACACGTCGAAGGCGTACTCTGGGTTTACGTCTTCACTTATTCCAGTGTGGACGGCGCGTGGGTCACTGACACTGGGTCCATGGGGCCCACTGGTCAGGTTTGACCCGTCGCCTCTCCCTCCTCTTCCTCTGCCTGAGCGGAGGCGGGACTCCGGAGATCATCGCCGGCGATTGGCGGCTCCTCGCGGGGCTCCGAGGGCAGGGATGGATCCGCCAGTCCAGGGCGGTCCTCCCGGTGGTCGCTAGTCAGGAGGGGACAAGGGGAGTCGCCGGCGACGAGCTTCGCGGCGGCCGGTGGCTTCGGGAGCAATGGGGTTTTGTGCTACGGTGACTCCCGGTCGAGGGTGAGGAGATGGGTGGCTCCGCACGATCAAGAGGAATCGAACGGTGGTGCTGGGAGGACTAGGGGGCTCCGGCTATGGCGAATTTAGCCGAGGGACGGCGACGGCCGAAGTTACCAGAGGCGGGGGAGACGGTGGTTTCAGAAGAATTGAGCGGGGAGTGTGCACTCTACGGCTTGCCTGAGGATGCTCGAGAGAGGTCTGGTGCCATTTATAGCCGGGGAGGGTCGGTTCTGCCGCTGCTGGGGATAAGATCGCCGGCCGACCGCTTCTGTTGCGGCAGAGCGACGTGGCGATGGCCGGAGCAGGGTCGGTGCTAGCGGACGGGCTTGGGGATAAGGACGACCTGCTCACGAGGGCAGCTGGCGAGGAGTTATGGCTCGGCCGGCGCTGTCCATGGCAGAGGCGTACTGTGGACGTCGGGGTTCCGCCAAGAGGGCCCTGACGGCGGCGCTGTAGGGCGCCAGGGCGGCTTGGAGTGTTCTGGCGAGTGGTCGAGGGCGGGGCGTGGCTCTGCAGGCGGGCAATGGCCAGGGCGCGGGGTAGCGAACGCGCAGCTTGGTTGCGCGCGCGCGTGCAAAACGTGCGCTCTGGGCGCGCCCAGAGCACGCACACGACATGCTCGACAGAATGCCAGGGTGGCCTAGAGTGCTTGAGCGGGGCTGGCAACTAACAGGACTAGGTTAGAGTTTGCAAGGAGATTAATGGACATGGTGGTTAGGTTAGGGGATCAAGTTTATAATGCAAATGAAAATTCATGCCAAAGCTGGCCATGCACACAAAGTGTTTGACAAAATGCCAAGGGCACCTAGGCATTTCTTGGGGTGGCCAAATTTTCCAGATCAGTGTCTCTTTAGGTTTAGAAGATGGTGGCAAGGTTGGTTTGGCAAAAACAGAAACTTGTTAGTGCAAGTTTTTGAGAAAACCATTTCTGGACAGAGACTAAAAGGCATAGTTTCATGGACTAAAAATACTCCAATAGGTCCATTCACCTGGACTTAACGGTTTGGTAGGGTGTACTACAAGCAGGAGAAGGCTCATGGTCACTAGAGCAAAAATAATTAGGGATGCAGTAGAAAACACCCAACTGAGCCAGAGAGCAAAAGAGGGTGTTTTGCTCAAATTTTTCAAAGGACAATAGTGGGTTTTTGCACAAAGATGAAAAATATAATCCTACTGACCCCCCTAATTTTGGTGGAAGTTTTAAAAGAATATTTAAATGGGTTGTAGTGCAAAAGTGCAATCTGGACCAGATTTGAAAACTTGGTGTAGAGCTCAAATTCTCCAAATGCTAAAAGATATTTTTGCATAAAAGTGATTTAGGGACCTCATATGTCATCCCCAAATTTTGGTAGGATTTTTAAAAGAATTTAACAAAGGGTTGTAGTGCAATTAGAACCCAAAACTTATGAAAAACCATTTTAAAAAGAATAAAGTTCAGGGAAAATAAACATATAAATAATTCCACTGATAAAAGAATTGTTTTATTTGAGAGGGTAAACAAGTCCAATAATAATTGGAAAGTTTTCACTTGGGGTGAAAACTCCACAACTTAGAAGAAAAGAGAGGTTCCGAGATCAAAAATAAATCCAGAAAAATGAAAATTTAATTTCATGGCAAAATTTTAATAAACAAAACATGGTTAAATTTTTGGGGTGTTACACAACGGTGCGTCGCTGACGACTGTAATAGAGTGATCAGAGAAGTAAGGTGCAACCTTCTTCATGGTCATGTAGATTCCATGGACAAGCTTCTGATAATGAGGATATCGTTGCTTGGACGGAGTCAAAGCTTCAGAGAGATAATAAACTGGGCATTGAACCTTGTAAGCCTTTCCTTCCTCTTCTCGCTCGACTATGAGTACTGTACTGACGACCTGTCGAGTGGCTGCAATGTAAAGCAGTAAAGGCTCTTTGCTGATTGGCGCAGCGAGCACCGGCTGGGTGGAAAGCAGGGTTTTGAGCTCTGCAAACGCTGCATCAGCTTCCTCAGACCACTCGAACTTATCAGATTTCTTCGTCAATCGGTAAAGAGGCAAGGCCTTTTCACCGAGACGAGAAATGAATGGACTCAAGGCAGCCAAACAACCAGTCAGCTCCTGAACGTCATGCACTCGCACGGGGCGTTTCATTCGGAGGATGGTATCAACTTTTTCTGGATTGGCGTCGATCCCTCGTTCGGAAACGAGGAAACCGAGCAACTTTACTCCTGGAACTCCGAATGTGCACTTTGACGGATTAAGCTTGATATCATACTTTCTTAGGTTGGCAAAGGTTTCCGCGAGGTCAGTCAATAGGTCGGAACCCTTGCGAGACTTGACCACGATGTCAACCATGTACGCCTCCACATTCCGACTGATTTGGGTGAGCAGGCACTTCTGGATCATTCTCATGAACGTGGCTCCGGCATTTTTAATACCGAATGGCATGGTGACATAGCAAAAACACCTGAATGGGGTGATGAAAGCTGTTTTTATTTCATCGGGACCATACAGTCGGATCTGATGATACCCGGAATACGCATCTAGGAAAGATAGGCGCTCACACTCCGCAGTCAAATCAACAATCTGATCAATACGGGGGAGAGGGAAGTGATCATTCGGGCAGGCTTGATTGATATGCTTGAAATCAATGCACATGTGAAGTGAATCGTCCTTCTTGGGGACCATGACGACATTGGCAAGGCACTCGGAGTGATAGATTTCACGGATGTACTCTGCTGCCAACAGTCGAGCCACTTCTTCGCCGATTGCTTTTCTCTTCTGAACAGCGGACTACCAAAGGTGCTCTTTGACGGGTTTTACCTTGGGGTCGACGCGCAAATGGTGCTCAGCCAGTTCTCTGGGTACACCTGGCATGTCCGATGGTTTCCATGCGAAGATGTCCCAGTTCTCACGGAGGAACTGGATGAGCGCTTCTTCCTATTTGCTGTTGAGTGTTGTCGATATATGAGCCGGGGCAGCATTGGGGTCGGTCGGGTGAATATGAATCGGTTTCGTTTCACCAGTCGACCGAAATGCAGAGTCTGTAGCAGGCTTCTTGGCTCGTAGCAAATCACTTGGATCTGCACTCTTCTGGTACTCCTGGAATTCAACTGCCGCCATCTGTGCATTGGCGATTTTGGAACCTTTCTGGAAACACTCTTCTGCTTTCTGCCGATTGCCCGTAACTGTGATCACACCTTTGGGACCAGGCATCTTCAGCTTAAGGTACACATAGCACGGTCGAGCCATGAAACGTGCGTATGCCGGCCTCCCTGGGATGGTATGATAAGCACTCTGGAAATCCAGGACTTCAAATGTCAACTTTTCTTTACGATAATGCTTGGAATCACCGAAAACCACGTCGAGTGTGATCTGGCCGAGTGATTCGGCTTTCTTTCCTGGGATAACACCGTGAAAGGTCATATTGCTCTCTCTAAGCTTGGACATCAGGATGCCCATCCCCTTCAAGGTTTCCGCATATAGGATATTCAGACCGCTACCACCGTCCATCAGCACTTTAGTCAGTCGAGTGCCACCGACCACCGGGTCGACCACCAGCGCTTGCCTCCCAGGGGTGGCTACGTGAGCAGGATGGTCCGACTGGTCGAATGTGATGGCTGTTTGGGACCATTTCAGGTACGTGGTCGATGTCGCCGGAGCAACCATATTCACCTCTCCGTTGATAACCTTCAACTGACTCTTGCTCTCAACATCAGCGAAAATCATGAGAGTGGAATTGACCTTGGGGTAGCCATCGTCTTCTTCCTCATCCTCATCTCTGTCCGACTCTTTCTCCTTCTCATTGGGCTATTTCTCCCGGAACTGTTGGATCAAGAGTCGACCTTGCCGAGTGGTATGCTTTGGGTAAATCAGATTACCTTCTTCATCTTTCTTCATGTGGATGTGACACGGCAAATCCAGCACATCATTACCATCTTGATCCTTCACCTTCTTAGGGGGCCAGGGCCCCTTAGGTTTGCCCTTAAACTTTCCTTGATTCACTACCGCAATCTCTCCAGGCGCCGCGGGCTCGGCCTTACGCTTCTGTTTCCGATTGGAGTTACCTCCTCCGGCCTCTTGGCCGATTGGTTTGCTCTTCCCGCTACGGAGTCGATCCTCTTCTTCCCCATTAGCGTACCGGGTGGCTATCTCCATCATTCGAGTCAGAGTCCTATCGCCAGTCCAACCGAATTTCAAGACCAACTCCCTGTATTTGACGCCTTCCTTGAAAGCACAGACAACTTGATGTTCTGAAACATTCTCGACGGTGTGGTGCAAAGTGGACCATCTCTGGATGAACTCCCTCAAAGTCTCATTCGGCTTCTGCACACAATGCCGCAACTCGGGCAATCCTGCTGGTCGCTTGCACGTGCCCTCAAAAGTTCTCACGAACACTTGAGATAGCTCTTCCCAACTGTGAATACTGCCCGGAGTCAACTGAGTCAGCCACGCTTGGGCCGACCCTTCGAACATAAGAGGGAGATGCTTCATCGCTATCTCGTCGTTGCCGCCTCCAATCTGCACAGCCACTCGGTAATCCTCGAGCCAAGTTTCGGGCTTGGATTCACCAGTGAACTTACTAACCCCGGACGCCAACCTGAAGTTGGGAGGTATCACTGCTGCCCTGATGGCTCTGCTAAAACATTCGGGACCAGATACGTGGACTCGGCTGCCGCTCGGACGATCTCTGCCAGCGTCTTCTCTGTGTGCTTTGTTCCGGTCGACCAGGCCTTGAACGAGGATAGTCCTCGCGTCGAAGCCCAGTTCTCTTGGGTCAACTGAATTCCTGCGCTCACTAATATGACGGCGTCTGTCGTCGTTCTGTCGAGGCACATACGACGCGCTCCTCGGAGGAGGCGTGGGTCCCCGACGACAATTGTCGCGGTCGAGTGGATGATCACACTGCCCACGGCCTTCACGGTGCGGAGGCGATCTTGGGCTGTGGGCCGACTGAACCGTGTCCGCTGCGACGGATCTGCTGTGAATCCTATTCCGCGACTGGGATACTGCTGTATTCTGCTCTCCTGCTGCCCTGAGCAGGGCCCTGATCTGCATTAACCCTCTGCCAGCCTCTGACTGGGAAGGTTGGATCGACTCTGCTATTCGGGCCGCAGCTGTGAGATTCTGAATCGGAGTGCGGTATACCTTAGGTGGAGGCCGAAAAAGCTGTCGTCGACTGGACTCATGGATACGCTCCTGGGCGCGCTCGTCGAGAGCACGCTGAAGGTTATCAAATCGAGTGCACTCAGCCAAGTTAGCTAGGCGCACCCCCTCCAAGGCCCGAGCCTCGGGGGTTTCTCCAACGATGGGCGTGTGGAGTACATCCATGTTGCGGCGACGAAGTTCTTCCCTCTGCTGCGAAGAGAGGGGCTCGGGTCGGTATTCCTCATGGACGCGCGACGGATTGCTGCCTCCGTCCCCGCCGCCGTCGCGGCGGAACCCGGGCGGGCTGCGAGGACCATCGACCATCAGGACTTTGGCTGCAGGATCGCTGCTATCGCACTCGGATGCAGTCTCCGCGGAGTCAGTCGATAGATCGAATAGGCCGTGGAGAGTTTCGTCAGGCTCGATTGCCGTGACTTTATGGGTGCTTGAATGCCGAGCCACCGCGTGTTTCACCCAGCGCTGAAGCCACGATCGACCGGACCGCTTGCAGCGGCGAATAGCGGGGGGAGAAAACACCATTGGAGTAGACTGATACTGAGTCGACGGTTGCCGGAGAAGGACGCCACAAACGCACGCACGAAAGTGCGTCGCCCCTCGGACGGGGAGCGCCTCAACATTGAGCGGAGCTTCCTGAAGCCACGCCGAGTCATCGGCGATGAAAACGAGTGCGTCGAGACGGATCTCGCGGCCCTCAACCATCTCGCCGCTGAAAACCATGTTGATGATCGGAAAAAACTTGCAACTTCACCAACAAGTCGCTAAGACACCTGCCCCACGGTGGGCGCCAACTGTCGTGGTTCTAAGTCTGACAGTAGAAAGGGGGGTAGGTATGGAGAGGCAAGATCTTAGCTATGGCGAAGATGTACACACGAGGTTTACGAGTTCAGGCCCTTCTCGGAGGAAGTAACAGCCCTACGTCTCGGTGCCCGGAGGCGGTCGATTGGATTATGTGAGTGTTACAGGGAGTGCGAACCCCTGTCCCAGAGGAGGGGGGTGGCTTATATAGAGTGCGCCAGGACCCTCGTCCACCTCCATTAAAAGGGCTTAATGTACACAAAGTGAGGGCGTTACAGGTAACAGCAGTCTTGAATGTTCTTAATGCTCATGAAGACTAAGGAGTGAATGCCCGGCCGTTGTGCGTTCTTCCGACTCCTGGTCTTCGATATAGTCGAGTCATTCCCCATATGGTCGAGTGAAGGTGGGGAATGACGGTCGAGTGATTACATCGTCGAGTGGATTCTTGGTCTTCTTATCTTCTGGAGTAGTGACCTTGGGTAGGACGTGTAGGTCAGTCCTATGACCCTACCCCAGGTCTGTATCCTCATCAGCTGCCACGGGCTAAGCAAGAACCGTTCTTACCTACGCATAAAAACCACAACGATTTTTTGTCAAGTGTGCTGTTTTAACCTTCAACAAGGACCGGGCGTAGTCACACTCGATTCAACTAAAGTTGGAGAAACCGACACCAGCCAGCCACCTGTGTTTAAAGCACGTCGGTAGAACCAGTCTCGCATAAGCGTACGCGTAATGTCGGTCCAAGCCGCTTCATCCAACAATACCGCGGAATCAAAGCATGACATGCTGGTAAGTAGTATGACTATTATAGCCCACAACTCTTTGTGTTCTACTCGTGCATATAACATCTACGCATAGACCTTGCTCGGATGCCACTGTTGGGAACGCAGTAATTTCAAAAAAAAAATCCTACGCACACGCAAGATCCATCTAGGTGATGTATAGCAACGAGAGGGGAGAGTGTTGTCCATGTACCCTCGTAGACCGAAAGCGGAAGCGTTATGACAACGCGGTTGATGTAGTCGTACGTCTTCACGATATGAACGATCCTAGTACCGAAAGTACGGCACCTCCGTGATCTGCACACGTTTAGCTCGGTGGCGTCCCACGAACTCTAGATCCAGCTGAGTGTCGAGGGAGAGCTTCGTCAGCATGATGGCGTGATGACGGTGATGACGAAGTTACCGGCGCAGGGCTTCGCCTAACCACTGCAACGATATGACCAAAGTGGAATATGGTGGAGGGGGGCACCGCATATGGCTAAACAATCAACTTGTGTGTTCTAGGGTGCCCCCTGCCCCTGTATATAAAGGAGCAAGGGGGCAGGCTGGCCGGCCCTTGGGGCATGCCAAGGAGGGGAGGAATCCTCCTAGTAGGAGTAGGATTCCTCCTTTCCTAGTCCTACTAGGAGGGGGAAGGAAGGAGAGGGGGAGGGAGAGGGAAAGAGGGGCTGCGCCCCCCTCCCCTAGTCCAATTCGGACTCCCTTGGGGGGGGGTGCCATCTCCTGGCTGCTGCCCTCTCTCTCCCCTAAAGCCCACTAAGGGCTCAATAATTTCCCGGGGGGGTTCCGATAAACCTCCGGCACTCCGGTTTTATCTGAAACCTCCCGGAACACTTCCGGTGTCCGAATATAGTCGTCCAATATATCAATCTTTATGTATCGACCAATTCGAGACTCCTCGTCATGTCAGTGATCACATTCGGGGCTCCGAACTACCTTCGGTACATCAAAACACATAAACTCATAATACCTATCGTCACCGAACGTTCAGCGTACGGACCCTACGGGTTCGAGAACTATGTAGACATGACCGAGACTCATCTCTGGTCAATAACCAATAGCGGAACCTGGATGCTTGATACGTCTCCAACGTATCTATAATTTATGAAGTATTCATGCCATGTTTACAATAGTTTTATATGATTTTGGTATGATTTGATTAGAACTAACCCGGACTGACGTTGTTTTTAGCAGAACTACCGTGGTGTTGTTTTTGTGCAGAAATAAAAGTTCTCGAAATGCGATGAAAATCAACAGAGAATTTTTCTGGAAAATATAAAAAATCCTAGAACGATGAGTTACCAGAGGGGAGGCCCGTGGGCCGCACGAGGGTGGAGGGCGCGCCCAACCCCATAGGGCACGCCCCTGTGCCTCGTGGACTCTCCGTGGGGCCCCCTTGTCGATGTCAAAACCGGCGGATCTCGGGTAGGGGGTCCCGTACTGTGCGTCTAGGATCGATGGTAGCAGGAGACTGGGACATAATGTTTACCCAAGTTCGGTCCCTCTCTATGGAGGTAATACCCTACTTCCTGCTTGATTTATCTTGATGAATATGAGTGTTACAAGAGTTGATCTACCACGAGATCCTAATTGCTAAACCCTAGAAGTCTAGCCTATAAGTATATGGTAATGACTCTGTCCTATCCGGACTATGCTCTCCGGTTTATATAGACACCGGAGAGATCTAGGGTTACATGAGGTCGGTTACATAGGAGGAAATCTTCATAATAGGTCGCCTATGACGACCGGTTTCCCGGGTATTAATTTCCAGAAAATGGCCCTTGTGCTCACCAGCCCCAGGATTACTGTTAGCTGATGAGGCACCAACTTGATACAGAAATTCCAAGCAAAATACAAAATGTGTAGTACAAGACCATTCTGGCCTGTGAGTACAACAAATGGTTTCTAGTGGTTGATGGCGGAAGCGATTTGTGGATCATCAGTGTCTATGGGACTCCATTTCCCACAGGAACAGCTGACCAGGATAACTCCTATCTTCGCGAGGCTGCTATCACCATTGCTTAGGTTCCAGGGCTGACATCACGGTCGCTCTTCTCCGTGCAAGTATCTGGCCAAGACAATATCCAGGGACAAGCCAGTGAGTACTTTTGAATGTACTCGCAAACATTATGAACACGGATATAATATAACAACGTTAATTATGTTCTGACATAATTTAAGATCATGACGTCAGTAACAAAAAAATAAAACCTCGGATGCATGCAAGCAGTTTACTTATGGATATGCAATAACGCCGTAGTAATAAAATGCACCGATCGAATTATGCGAGCGGCGCCTCGAAAGGTTTGTAAAAAGAGAAATGCCTCGATCGAGGCGTCTGGCGACACCACTTACGGGCTTATAAAATAACTAACAAACATGCATGATCAGGCGTCTCGGCGACACCACATAAAGGGCTTATAAAGAAAATAAATAACAAGCATGCCCGCGATCCAGGCGTCTCAAATGACACCACATAAAGGGCTTATAAGAATAAATAAATAACAAGCATGCCACGATCGAGGCGTCTCAGCGACACCACATAAAGGGCTAATAAGAATAAATAAATAACAAGCATGCCACAGTCGAGCGTCTCAGCGACACCACATAAAGGGCTTATAAGAATAAATAAATAAATAACAAGCATGCCACAGTCGGGCGTCTCAGCGACACCACATAAAGGTCTTATAAAATAATCATAGTGAATATCCAAGAGGTAGAACCATCCCAGGGATATTCGATAATTCCAATAATATAATGGGTTAGTCCACAACAAAATAATAATAATAATCATCACAAGTCTCAAGTCGTGATCCCAATTCTGGTTTAACAGTTTCTCCTCCGAAGACCGACACTAAGACCGACACTCGACCCATCCCAGACTGTAATCCTTAACCATGGACACGGCTATTCGAATAGGTTTAATCTCTGCAGAGGGTGTACTCTTTACCCACGAGTAACGGATTCCTTTAGTCCATCGGGACTAATTCCGTCTACGGCCTTTTTGTTGAAAACACACCTAACTTGCACACACCAGCCGAACTTACCAGTGTCTGGAATCACCCACGACACCCGTTAAGCAAAACTCTAAGTGGGGAGGCTACAACCTCGACGTAACATGGGATCAAAAAATTTATACCGCGCGCCACTAGGGGAGCTACCCCTTCGGCTACAACCGAAACAACCATGCTCCCGGACCAGGTGGCATGCCAACCGGATGCCTACGATATCTTCCACCATGGCCTCTCTGTATGGTGTGTTCTTGGAAAGGGGTTGACAACTTACTGAACTGTACCCTACCTATGGCAGGAACAAGTGGCAGCACGAAGCAAGTATGGGGGTTACCGGAACAAGACTCGATCTACGGTCGACTCAGGAGGTTTAAGTATTCCCTGCATGATTAGCATAACAATATATACTTCAACCAACAGATAGTAACACTACACGACATACCCCCTCATGCCATACCGGACACGACCGTCTCGACAGGGGATTAGGGACAAGACCTTGTCTACCCAAGACGGAGGCTTTCCCGGATTTCGTTCCAGTATGCATGAAAGGTATATGACGGTGATTACCATCACAACCATATCAAATTCCAATAGCATGAAAACAATAATATGCATTCATGAGTAGGAACACATCATCACATAAAATGACGTATGCCCGTGTCAGGGTGGTGTTGTCATCGTGTCAAATATCACACACAATATTATGCCAGGGTTCAGAATGCTTGCCTTCAAGTCGTGGGGAGGTAGGGTGCATTCCAAAACTCTTGAAAACTTTCTCCTCACTCCAAAAATCCTATTTAAAAATATTTTTGAATCAATATATAGTTTAAATACAGTACCAAAAAGTTGTCTGAAATTTTCGGAAATAAATCTTAAAATAAACTAGACAATATTTGAAAGAGGTAGGAAAAATAATCAACTCATTTGGAGTTATATTTAAAAAGTTATAGCTAGTCAAAGTTTTGGTAAGAATCTATTTTTTAATAAAAACAGAAAAAGAAAACGTTTCAAACGAGATTACCCTTTCGGTCAGAGGAGGCGTACTTGGGGTTTTACGCCTCCACTTATCCAGCGTGGACCGCGCGGGGAGTCGCTGACAATGGGTCCAGGGGGCCCACTAGTCATGTTTGACTGGTCTCCCCTCCCTCTTCTTCTTCTGCCCGAGCTGAGGCGGGGCTCCGGCGACCGTCGCCAGCGAACGACGGTTCCTCGCGGGGAGCTGAGGTCTTTCCGGTGGTTGTAGGGTCGTCGGAGGTGGAGGGAATCGCCGGCGGCGAGCTCTGCGGCGGAGGAAAGCTTCGGTGGATTTGGGGGCTCGAGGTAGGGTGATGCTCCGTCGTAGTTGGGGGTCTGGGCAGCTCCGCAAGACGAAGAGGAGTCGAGGGAAGGTGATGGAAGGGTGGGGAAGGCTCTGGTGGCGCCGGGGTGAACCGGAACGAGGCGACGGCCGAGCTGGCTGGAGAGGTTGAAGACGGCCTTCTCCTCTTCAATTGATGGCAACGGGGGCACTAGGGGGACGGTGTGAGGCTGCCTGCGTGCTCGAAGGAGTTCGGGGGCTTCCTTTTATAGCACAACCATGTCAGTTTGCGGCGGCCGTGGATCAGCTCGTCGGCGGACCGCCCTACTGTGCTGCAGGGCGACGTGGCGGTGGCTGGCTAGCTCCAGGGGCTAACGACGACTACTCCACTGTCGAAGGAGGCAAGCTGGCGCTTGTGGCGGATTGGGCGGTGCCGCCCATGGCGGTGGCGGATGCGGCCGCGGGCGTGCCGCCAAGCGGCTTCTTGGCGGCGCTGCGAGGTGAGGAGGTGGTCGGGGCTTCTAGCGTGACGTGGCGAGGGGGAGAGGATCAGGGCGAGCTCGGGAAACTTATCCAGGCGTGTTGGCTCGGGACGCGAGCACGTGCAAAACGCTACTGCTTCGCGCTCGGCGTGCCGACACTCTCGTTGACGAAATGCAGGCGACCAAAACTGCTAGAGAGCTACTGCAAATCCACATACCTAGGTTAGAGACAGTTAGAAGGCTACTAGACAACTTGGTTTGGGACACGGGGAAAGTTCACAATACAAAACCTTAAACCATGCCAAATCTGTCTATGCACACAGGGTGTTTGACAAAATGCCAGAGGCATCTAGGCAGTACTTGGGGTGGCCAAATCTTCCCGGGTGGGGTCTCTATAGATGCATGAGAGGGTGGTGAGGTTAGTTTGCCAAAAGAAGAAACTTGTTAGTGCAAGTTTTGCAAAACTTCAATTTTGGACAGGTGGCAAATGGCATCATTCCATGAACCAAAAGTGTCACAAAGGGTGCATGCTCCTGGACTTAGGGGTTTTGCAGGGTTGACTACAAGCAGGAGAAAGCACAAGGTCACTAGAGCAAAAATAATTAGGGTTGCAGTAGAAATCACAATGTTGGACCAGAATGAAAAAGAGGTTTATTCACTCAATTCTTCCAAAGAACAACACTAGATTTTTGCATAAAGTTGTATTGCATGCTACCACTGACATCCCATAATTTTGGTGGAGGCTTTAGAGAAATATTAAAATAGGCTGTAGTGCAAAACTGCCCACTGGACCAGATTTGAAAATTAGGTGTAGAACTCAAAATATTCAATGAATGAAATATATTTTTGCATAAAAGTGATTTAGAAACATCACATGACATCTCCAAATTTTGGTTGGAATTTTCGTTAAATTAATCAAATGGTTGTAATTCAAAAAGAGCTCCAAAACTAATGGAAGTCATTTTAAGGAATAAAGCTCAGAGAGAAATAGTTAGATAAATAAATCTACTAAATAAGAATTGTTATATTGAGAGAGCATAGAAGTCCAATACACTTTTGGAAAGTTTCCACTTGGGTAAAATTACTCAATATTAAAGAAAAAGGGGTTCTGAAATCAACAGAGAATCCAGAAAGGAAAATTTTTAAACTCCTGGCAAATTTTTTAATAATTAAAACATGGTCAAATTTTTGGGGTGTTACAGCACTACCCCCCCTTAAGGAAAATCTCGTCCTCGAGATTTGCTAAGGATTGCTTTTGAAAATAAAACTCCTACCAAATCAAAACAATTACTTTACTTAAACGGTAAAATGCGGCTACAGTGAGAGGGCAATAAGTGGTGTAAAACTACAGTGTGGGCCACTGGCGTTGAGTGGAGAAATCTACGTTTTAGGGAAAAACGAGAGATTTCTACGTTAGAATAAATTCTAAGTTCTGAAATACGCTGGTCGTACCCGAGAGCACAGTGCTCCCTCTGGCTGACAGGTGGACCCAGGGCCCACTGTCGGTCTCTCCTCCTTCCTCTGGCTCTCTCTTCTTCCTCTTTCCCGCGCGCCTTCCCGCGCTTTCTCCACCGGCGGCGTCTAGCTCGTAGGGCATCTAGGCCGTACTGCGGTAGTGTGCGGCGTGCTTGCTGCCGGTGCAGCGTGCACTCACCTCGCGGGCCAGTGCGCTGTCGGCACTGCTCGCGGATTCGCCTCCGAACACCAGCGATCGGGCGACGAGCGGCGCTGGTGGACCTCGCCCACCGTACACCGATCTCGAGCTATAAAACTACCGCGGTGCTCCTTCTTCTTCTTCGCACCTGGCCTCGCTTCTCCTCCTCCTTCTCCTCCATTACTGCTTACCGGAGCTCGAGACGAGGCTCTCATGGCGGAGGCGGTGCCGGACTGGTACGTGATCCTGGTGTGCGGAGGGCTGGCAGCGGTGCTGGGGCTCTCCGTGCTCCTGTGCGCGATGATCCTCGATGATCGCCGTGATGCTGCCGCTCGGGTGCTGGCTCTCCGCGGTGGCGGTGATCACGAGGACTAGGTGTGATGCCGGGTGTTAACTGTTGTCGGTGTGCCAGAGGTGATTAGTATCCAGATGATTATCCGCTAATCTCTCCTTTGGAGGCTGTGGTGCGCTTAGGATGGGGTCAGTGAGATGCAACACGGTCACGTGTTTTTGCAAGCAGTGTATGAGTCCGAGTGGTTGTGGGTCTGCTGCCGTGGTGTTGCTTGAATAAAATAATCCATGCCGTGAGAAAATAAATGATGCAGCAACTTAGGGAAAAGAAATTCACTCCAGGATTTTTCGCGGGGACAATGGTTAACTTAAAAAAATAAAACACAAGGAAAACTACTCATATTAGTAGAAACCAAATAATCGACTCGTCGCACAAACTCAGGGTACCATGCATAAGTTACAATGCAATAATAAATGTTGCAATAATAAACACAACAGTGACGTCTAAAATGAAAACGGTAACTGGACGGGGTCCCGAGAAAACGTCTCTGGTACTGGGACACACTCCTCTTCTATCGGAGGGAGTGGATTGACCAGTCGATGTATGTGTCTCTCCTGCTCGGGCCTCAGTGGTCTGCCGATGGCAATCCGAGGATTCAAATCAGCGAGACTCTGGAGATAACCCATTACTCGCTGGTTCAAACGTTCTTGGCGATGGCGTCTTTGGACAAGGTTGGCGATCTTGGGTCTCTCTCAAATCGTCCATCGGGAAAAGATATTACTTCTCCGGGTGCTGCACGGCTCGGAAAGTAATAATACCCCCGTTCGCTGGCATACGGTACCGCATGAATCGGCGCGAGCAAAAGCGCCGTAAGCAGCATCTTCTATGGCCATATGTGGGGTCGGCATAGATTTCCCCATGAAGGAGACCTCCGTTGGGTCTTGGTTGGAGTCTACGGATGGGATGTGTACTGCTGCCCAATATTTCGAGGTGGAAGGGGTGATTCTCGATTTGAACAGCTCGTACTGGGGTGGCTGGGTAGAACCCATGGTACTGCAGGTAAAGTCCCACAATATTTTGACAAAGCTACCCGGGGTTGCATCTGGGGTTCTCAGATAAATGCTAGGGCTCGGCATGGCAAGAAATGGTTGTGAGGGTGGTGCACGTGGTGAGGGGTGCTTGGCAAGGTCACGAGGTGGCCTTCTTATATAGCAACCGGGCTGGTTATTTACCGAGGTGAAAGGTAATAAATTTGCCAGATCAGTTCCAAGGGTTGGGGTCAGAGCCACAGATACACATATCTCACAAAAGGGACGTGTTACTGTGGGTGTCGTCGGGGTTGGTTTTGGTAGCTGTGCCTGATATAAAAATGCAACTGCAGGGTGACACAATTATGCAAGGTTATTATCAAAACAGAGGCACAATAACATGCTGCATTTATTTACAAGGTCACACGATTACAAAGCGAGGATACACCGAGACTCGGCGCTACTCGGGTGACTTAGTCTACCTCGTTTATATCCAAACGGGCGTGCCTTGTGGATGTCGAAGCTTCTCCACGGGTCTCACCGTTGGGATTAGCTTGCGGTGGTTGAGGGGCTGCAGGGTCGGGGTGGCGATGATGACCATCGCGGGGGTTGTCGGCCACAGTCCCGTTGGAGTGTGCTCCCAAAAGGCGACGAAGCACTTCTGGGGTCATCAAAGCACCTTGGCTGATGGCTGGGGTTGACCTCAGGGTCTCGATCGGGTGTCCGAACAGGACGACTGGGTTGTCGGCATTGGGCTCGTCTTCCCTGCTTGCCGGGGCTCAGCGAACCAGCTCTCCACGAGCTGCGATCAGATCAATGGTGATTTGATCGAACAGTGCCTCTAGTGCACCTACATAGCGCACTAGGTGCAACAATGCAGGATCCATCTCGTGATCTCCGTTGGCAACTTGGGGTGGTCTACCATACCCTTCACGCCTGGGGTAGTAGTAGAACGAGCGACGCTTAACTCTGGCGACAAGCTGCGGAGTTGAACTATAGCCTCTCGAGCAGCTAGCTGGATGGCTTGTGGCTCGAAGGAAGTGGTTCTTCCGGTGAACCTGTAGGGGCGTTCTGGCGATAGACCCCTACCGTAGATGTGCACAGTGGCCCAGAATTGACGGCTCTCACTGCTCATGGTTCCTTGGTACACAACATATTCTGGGGGCTCTTCTAACGCATAGGCACGACGGGTGAGGTTTGCGAGTATGGTCACAAAACCTCCAAGGTTGGTTGTTGTGGTCTCATTGTGCACTATGGGGCCAAGCATTATGGCTTGGTTCGGGGAAGAGGCTGTGCTGTGCTGGGTTGAGGCTAGCGTGCCCTTTTTTATAGAAAAGGGGACGGAGTCTTCCTTCGCACGCTTGCGGATGGAACACATTGGGCATCGGTCACTGGCGCGTGATCGACAGGCTAAGATGATAGGTTGGGCACCGACTGTCAAAAGGTGTCAGGCTCACTATGTGGTTATCTTGCACGAGAAGCTTGGTCGGGGTTTGGTTAAGGTCTGATGGGTTGGTTTACCTAGGTTTTTCGACCTGGCTAAGATAGGATTAGCCAATGGTCAGCCTGGCTCTGATACCAAGTTTGTGATGACCGGTTTTCCGGGTATTAATTTCTAGAAAATGGCCCTTGTGCTCACCAGCCCTGGATTATCAAGTTAGGCGATGAGGCACCAACTTGATACAGAAATTCCAAGCAAAATACAAAATATGTAGTACAAGACCATTCTGGCCTGTGAGTACAACAAATGGTTTATAGTGATTGATGGCGGAAGCGATTTGTGGATCATCAGTGTCTATGGGACTCCATTTCCCACAGGAACAGCTGAACAGGATAACTCCTATCTTCGCGAGGCTGCTATCACCATTGCTTAGGTTCCGGGGCTGAAATCACGGTCGCTCTTCTCCGCGCAAGTATCTGGCCAAGACAATAGCCAGGGACAAGCCAGTGAGTACTTTTGAATGTACTCGCAAACATTATGAACACGGATATAATATAACAACGGTAATTATGTTCTGAAATAATTTAAGATCATGACGTGAGTAACAAAAAATAAAATCTCTGATGCATGCAAGCAGTTTACTTATGGATATGCAATAACGCCGTAGTAATAAAATGCACCGATCGGGTGTCTGAAGCGACGCCTCGAAAGGTTTGTAAACAAAGAGAAATGCCTCAGTCGGGCGTCTGAGCGACACCACTTACAGGGCTTATAAAAATAACTAACAAACATGCATAGATCAAGGCCTCAAATGACACCACATAAAGGGCTTATAAAGAAAATAAATAACAAGCATGCCACGATCAGGCCTCTCATGACACCACACAAAGGGCTTATAAGAATAAATAAATAACAAGCATGCCACAGTCGGGCGTCTCCGCGACTCCACATAAAGAGCTTATAAGAATAAATAAATAACAAGCGTGCCACGATCCAGGCCTCAATGACACCACATAAAGGGCTTATAAATAATCACAGTGAATATCCAGGAGGTAGAACCATCCCAGGGATATTCGATAATTCCAATAATATAATGGGTTAGTCCACAACAAAATAATAATAATCATCATCACAAGTCTCAAGTCGTGATCCCAGTTCTGGTTTAACAGTTTCTCCTCCGAAGATCGACACTAAGACCGACACTCGACCCATCCTAGACTGTAATCCTTAACCATGGACACGGCTATTCGAATAGGTTTAATCTCTGCAGAGGGTGTACTCTTTACCCACGAGTAACAGATTCCTTTAGTCCATCGAGACTAATTCCGTCTACGGCCTTTTTATTGAAAACACACCTAACTTGCACACATCAGCCAAACTTACCAGTGTCTGGAATCACTCACGACAGCCGGTAAGCGAAACTCTAAGTGGGGAGGCTACAACCTCGACGTAACATGGGATCACAAAATTTATACCGCGCGCAACTAGGGGAGCTACCCCTTCGGCTACAACCGAAACACCCATGCTCCTGGACTAGGTGGCATGCCTACCGGATGCCTCCGGTATCTTCCACCATGGCCTCTCTGTACGGTGTGTGCTAGGAAAGGGGTTGACAACTTACTGAACCGTACCCTACCTATGGCAGGGACAAGTGGCAGCAGGAAGCAAGTATGGGGGTTACCGGAACAAGACTCGATCTACGGTCGACTCAGGAGGTTTAAGTATTGACTGCATGATTAGCATAACAATATATACTTCAACCAACAGACAGTAACACCACGCGACATACCCCCTCATGCCATATCGGACACGACCGTCTTGACGGGGGATTAGGGACAAGACTGTCTCTACCCAAGACGGAGGCTTTCCCGGATTCCCTTCCGGTATGCATGAAAGGTATATGACGGTGATTACCATCACAACCATATCAAATTCCAATAGCATGAAAACAATAATATGCACTCATGAGTGGGAACACATCATCACATAAAATGACGTATGCCCGTGTCGGGGTGGTGTTGTCATCGTGTCAAATATCACACACAATATTATGCCAGGGTTCAGAATGCTTGCCTTCAAGTCGTGGGGAGGTAGGGTGCATTCCAAAACTCTTTAAAACTTTCTCCTCTCTCCAAAAATCCTATTTCAAAATATTTTTGAATCAATATATAGTTTAAATACAGTACCAAAACGTTGTCTGAATTTTTTTGAAATAAATCTTAAAATAAACTACACAATATTTGAAAGAGGTAGGAAAAAGAATCAACTCATTTGGAGTTATATTTAAAAAGTTATAGCTAGTCAAAGTTTTGGTAAGAATCTGTTTTTAATAAAAATAGAAAAAGAAAACGTTTCAAACGAGATTACACTTTCGGTCAGAGGAGGCGTACTTGGGGTTTTACGCCTCCACTTATCCAGCGTGGACCGCGCGGGGAGTCGCTGACAGTGGGTCCAGGGGGCCCACTAGTCATGTTTGACTGGTCTCCCCTCCCTCTTCTTCTTCTGCCCGAGCTGAGGCGGGGCTCCGGCGACCGTCGCCGGTGAACTGAGGTTCCTCGCGGGGAGCTGTGGGCGGGGATGGATCCGCGGATCAGGGGCGGTCCTTCCGGTGGTTGTAGGGTCGTCGGAGGTGGAGGGAATCGCCGGCGGCGAGCTCTGCGGCGGAGGAAAGCTTCGGTGGATTTGGGGGCTCGGGCTAGGGTGATGCTCCGTCGTAGTTGGGGGTCTGGGCAGCTCCGCAAGATGAAGAGGGGTCGAGGGGAGGTGATGGAAGGGTGGGGAAGGCTCAGGTGGCGCCGGGGTGAACCGGAACGAGGCGGCGGCCGAGCTGGCCGGAGAGGTTGATGACGGCCTTCTCCTCTTCAATTGATGGCAACGGGGGCACTAGGGGGACGGTGTGAGGCTGCCTGCGTGCTCGGAGGAGTTCGGGGGCTTCCTTTTATGGCACAACCATGTTGGTTTGCAGCGGCCGTGGATCAGCTCGTCGGCGGACCGCCCTACTGTGCTGCAGGGCGACGTGGCGGTGGCTGGCTAGCTCCAGGGGCTAACGACGACTACTCCACTGTCGAAGGAGGCGAGCTGGCGCACTGTTGCGGATTGGGTGGTGCCGCCCATGGCGGTGGCGGATGCGGCCGCGGGCATGCCGCCAAGCGGCTTGCTGGCGACGCTGCAGGGGGTGAGGAGGCGGTCGGGGCTTCTAGCGTGACGTGGCGAGGGGGAGAGGATCAGGACGAGCTCGGTGAAACTTATCCAGGGGCGTGCTGGCTCGGACGCGAGCACGTGCAAAACGCGCGCTCTGCTCGCGCTCCGGGCGTGCGCGACACTCGTTCGACGAAATGCCGGGGCGACCAAAACTGCTAGAGAGCTACTGCAAATCCACAGACCTAGGTTAGAGACAGTTAGAAGGCTACTAGACAACTTGGTTTGGGACACGGGGAAAGTTCACAATACAAAACCTTCAACCATGCCAAATCTGTCTATGCACACAGGGTGTTTGACAAAATGCCAGAGGCATCTAGGCAGTACTTGGGGTGGCCAAATCTTCTCGGGTGGGGTCTCTATAGATGCATGAGAGGGTGGTGAGGTTAGTTTGCCAAAAGAAGAAACTTGTTAGTGCAAGTTTTGCAAAACTTCAATTCTGGAGAGGTGGTAAATGGCATCATTCCATGAACCAAAAGTGTCTCAAAGGGTGCATGCTCCTGGATTTAGGGGTTTTGCAGGGTTGACTATAAGCAGGAGAAAGCACAAGGTCACTAGAGCAAAAATAATTAGGGTTGCAGTAGAAATCACAAGGTTGGACCAGAATGAAAAAGAGGTTGATTCACTCAATTCTTCCAAAGAACAACACTAGATTTTTGCATAAAGTTGGATTGCATGCTACCACTGACATCCCATAATTTTGGTGGAGGCTTTAAAGAAATATTGAAATAGGCTGTAGTGCAAAACTGCCCACTGGACCAGATTTGAAAATTAGGTGTAGAACTCAAAATATTCAATGAATGAAATATATTTTTGCATAAAAGTGATTTAGAAACATCACATGACATCTCCAAATTTTGGTTGGAATTTTAGTTAAATTAATCAAATGGTTGTAGTTCAAAAAGAGCTCCAAAACTAATGGAAGTCAGTTTAAGGAATAAAGCTCAGAGAGAAATAATTAGATAAATAAATCTACTAAATAAGAATTGTTATATTGAGAGAGCATAGAAGTCCAATACACTTTTGGAAAGTTTCCACTTGGGTAAAATTCCTCAATATTAAAGAAAAAGGGGTTCTGAAATCAACAGAGAATCCAGAAAGGAAAAATTTTAAACTCTTGGCAAATTTTTTAATAATTAAAACATGGTCAAATTTTTGGTGTGTTACATCGCCTAGCTTGCCTTCCATGCCAAGTAGAGTCCAATCCAGACACAGGTATTGTCTTCGGCCTTCGTATCTTCACAGCCCATCAGTCCGGCCCATGGATAACAGTGCCGACGCCTCGAGGACCCTTTAGTCCAGACTCCTCAAGAGCCCCGAACCTGACTTTAATGACGAGGAGTCCAGCGCGGATTGTCTTCGGCATTGCAAGGCGGGTTCCCCTCCTTCCGAATTCCAAGATAGTCTTCGAACGTGATGATTGTATCCGGACCTGTTACACACCATGCACAACCACAGAGAATATATATCTTGCATGAGTTCCATCCGCTGACAGCTTTCTGCAATGTGATAGGACGTCTGTTCGATCACAATTTGGAACCATTTATCCCACGTTTCAAGACGCGGTTGCTATCGGCACGTCTTGTCAAAGCATAAATCATGTCCCCTTATCGCGGGATTCTCATCAATGCGGGCATGGGTAACCCAACCGTGTCGTTTACACAGCCCTTGGGAATAGGTGAATCTCAAGGCGAGTGAGGAGGCGTTTTATATTTGCTGCCTTTATAAGGAGATAAGGATTCCCCCTTCCTATTCTCGCGCTTTCTCTCTGTCTCTGCCTTCCCAATCTCGAGCTCCAGCGCCCCATTTTCAATCTCCTTTCCACTCCAGCAACCATGTCTGCATCCGGTGGTCAGGGCAAATGGATGGTCTCCTCCGTCATGGAGGAGGACATTACTGAGCTCCGGGCGGCCGGATATTTGGCGAAGGAGATCGCCCACCGTCTACCGGCCGAGGGACAGATTGTCCCCACACCGGAGCCCACAGAGAGGGTGGTATTCCTTTCCCATTTCTTCCGCAGGCTAGGGTTTCCACTCCACCCCTTTGTCTGTGGGTTAATGTATTATTACGGGGTAGATTTCCATGATCTGTCCCCGAATTCCTTCCTCAACATCTCGGTGTTTATCGTCGTGTGCGAGGCCTCCCTCTGCATCCAACCCCACTTTGGGCTGTGGCTCAAAGTCTTCAACATGAAGCCGAAGGTGGTGGATGGCCAGCACGCGGAGTGCGGAGGGGCAATGGTGCGCAAATTGTTCAACATCTCCTGGCCCAAAGGCACCTTCGTGGATACGGTAAAGGAGTGGCAGAAGCAGTGGTTCTACATCACAGAACCACGCGGCACCACCTAGGCTGCAGCTGCCGAATTCCGCTCCGGAGCTCCTATGTGACTCGCCTCCTGGGTCGAGAAGAGTCCGGACTGGTGTTCTCCTGACGAGCTGATAGCGCTGCAGACGCGTGTTCAGAGCATGGTAACCAAGAGAGTCAAGCTTGTTGATGTGATCCAGGTGATGTTAGTTCGCCGGATCCTTCCATGCCAGCGCCAAAGCCGCCCACTGTGGGAGTTCAATCCAAAGAAGCACCGGACCCTGGAGAGGCTCTTCGAGACTTCGCACGAAGGCGCATGGAAATTTCTCTTCAAGGGCAATGAAAAACCACCGGCCATGGATTCAGACCGTGGTCACGATTGTACACACCCCGCCAGCAAGGTATGTTATTTCGAATGTGTCCTCAACCTAATTGTTTCGAGGATGATGTCTGAGCTTTTATTACTGCTCTTTCAGGACTGGACGAAGAGGGTGAAGCAGATCCAGTGTCCGGCTCTGCTGCCCGAAGAACCAGTCATCCCGCGCTTGGCGGAGATGCTAGTACCGGCGCCATATAAGGCGCCGGAGAAGAAGGCCAAGAAGAAGGCAAAGGGGCCCAAGAGTGGCCTCCGTCGTAAGGGTACTTCGGACGCGTCGTCCAAGACGATTTAAACTCATTCTCTCATCCTCGAGGACAATGATGGGGAAGTGGAGGAGGAGGAAGAAAACAATCCTCCCCCTGAGGAGAGGAAGAAGAAGAGGGCGGCTCTGGCGCATCTGGAGGCGGAGGCGCCCAAAAAGGGGAAGGGCGTTCCGGCGGCCAACACCGCATGGGACGTTGACAGTAGTCCGGAACGACGCCCCCGCACAAAGCCCCGGGCCGCATCGTAAGTGACATGGCTTATTTATGCGCACATCCAGCCCTTTCTCTCCATTATCTTGATGTAGTTAGCTGTACTATTGCAGTCCGGCCCGCGACCTAATCCAGCGATCCTTGTCTGGAAGTTCGTTGGCTCCGTCAGAGATGGCGAGCCAGTCACCACCGCCTGCTTACTCCCCCGGGGCTGGGGACGACACCGAGGTGCTGTCCCGGAGGGCTGATCCGAGCCGGGGAGGAACCCATGACGCCGTCCGGGAGGCGCCACGAGGCGAAGCCTCCATTGCCGGACACATGGAGGAGACGATCCCCATGGAGACTGGCAAAGAGGGCCGCATCTAGCTTGGCCCTCAGCCGAATATGATTCCGGAGACCCATATGGCTCCGGAGTCGGGTGGGCAGCCCCCTTTGAAGGAGGGGGGGGTGCACTGTTTCCGCCGGTGGTCCCTGTCCATTCAGGGGCGCCGGATAACCTGATGGAGGCGCTACGAGGCGCCTCTGTTATGGACGAGCACCGTGTTCTTATGAGCTCGGTGATCGAGAAGGTTCAGTCCGCCAAGAGTGGACTGAACGAAGCCTGCAGCAACATGTTGACAGGTTTCGAGGTAAGTGACAGAGAAAAAACCCCATATAGTCAAGAGTTTCGAGACACCGCCCGGTGCTCGTAAGAGGAACCGGACAGAGGATCAATCCTCTAGTGTAGGAGACTAACGTGATATGTGTGCATGAGCAGGCATTGCTGTTGGCCATGACCTCACATGCTGCCGAAGTCTCTGAACTGAAGCAGAGGCTGGAGCGGACCGAGAACGAGCACGGCAAGGTTAGAGTGCGGCTGCAGGAGAAGCAAGGTAAGTAACGTCTTGCTGTGTGTTCGGAAAGCGGAGACGCTGTGTATTGACTGTAATGTCTAAATATATACAGGAGCCGCGACCGAGGTCGAGGCCCTGAGGAAGGCCCTGGGCGAGGCCGAGGAGAAGGGTGCCCAGCAGCAAGCCGCCCGTAAGAAGCTCGAGGCCCGTGTCAAGGAAATCGAGCAGGAGCTTCAAGATGTAGTGAAAAAATGTGAGACCTTGGAGAATGATGCATCGGCTCAGGAGGCTGAACTCACCAAGGCTCGTCAGGGCACGGAGACCGCGCGGAATGAGGCCCAGGCCATCATCCAGGAGATCCAGGAGGCCAGGAAGATCACGGCGGGTAAGGCTTTTAAGATGCAAAGCAAGTATGCGAAGAGGCAGTACCTTTTACTAACCCGGGTTTGGAGTTCCCCTGAAGCTTTTGCGGATCTACCACGCAGCGTATCAGATGCTGCAGTGTTCTACCAAGCCGAAGGAGGAGGTTCTACGGAGAAGCTATTCTGGTCACAGTATGCGATGCTACAGCATCCCGTGTCCTTCACCGATCAGTTGAAGCACCTGGTGGAGCTGCACAGGGTGGCCGAACTAGCCATGACAGATTTGATAATCCGGCTATGGCCAGCCGAAGCTATACCCGGCAGCTACTTCGGACTCATGAGGCGGCTAGTGGAAGCCTGTCCGTGGCTGGACGTCATCAAGCGCTCTGCATCCATTGAAGGCGCCCGTATGGCCTTCGCTCGCTGCAAGATGTGGTGGGCGAATGAAAGTGCGTTATATCGACTAGAGGGGGGTGGGTGAATAGGCGATTTTTTTGAATTCTTCACCGAGGAATTTGCCGGTGATGAAATTCCTTAGCGAAGAACTACTTGCAGCGGAATAAGTACTCAGAAGTAAGCATAACAGAATACATGCATGGTCATCATGATGAAATGAAGACAAGCACAGAGTACAGAAAGCGTAATCACAGGATAACACAAGATGAAGACAAACAGACTAAAGAAATTGAATTGAGGAAATTGAGAAAGTCTTCAGTCAAAGTCTTCAAACACAGATATGAACAAACACTCAACACAGTAATGAGGAAATGAAAGAGTTGAGGGAATAGAACCAGTAAGGTTGGTGAAGAAATGATTTGGTAGACCAGTTCCAACTGCTGTCTCAGTTGTACGTCTGGTTGGAGCGGCTGAGTATTTAAACTCGAGGACACACAGTCCCGGACACCCAGTCGCTGAGCACACAGCTCAGGGCACCAAGTCCTCACCGTATTCTCCTTGAACTAAGGTCACACAGACCTCGTCCAATCACACGTGATAAGTCTTCAGGCGACTTCCAAACCTTCACAGACTCGGTCACTCGGCGATCCACAATTCCTCTTGGATGCTCTAGACCATGACGCCTAACCGTCTGGAAGAAGCACAGCCTTCAAAGGTAACAAGCGTCTGATCCACGCAGGATCAATTTCTTCAGTGATGCTCAATCACTTTGGGTTTGTAGGCGTTTGGGTTTGGGTTTTCCTCACTCGATGATTTTCGCTCAAAGTCATCGGAGGATGGGTTGCTCTCAAATGACAAGTGTCAGTTTCTCTCGGAGCAGCCAACCAGCTAGTGGTTGTAGGGGGCGGCTATTTATAGCCTAGGGAGCAGCCTGACATGATAAGACATAAATGCCCTTCAATGATATGACCGTTAGGTGGATAAGATATTTTGGAACAGATGGCGCACAACACAACAACGATCGGAAATTTGACTCTCAAATTCCTCAGGGCTATCATGATCCTCACTGTGTAGGCAATCCGCACTGGCGAATTCCTAACTCCTCAGTCAAAAAAATTCTCAAATGACTGTAAGAACTTCGTCTCACATCAAGAAATTGACTGAATCTGTATGAGATTTCCAATGGCTTCACTCAAGGGATTGGTAGGTGTAGGATTTTGTGTTGAGCATCACATGGAAATTTTTCCTTAGTATTTCCTCAACCCCTTTAACAATCACGGTGTTTCCTATGACTCAAGAAAGAGAAAACGAAACTACGAAAACAAAAGTCTTCACGCTTCATGTTCCTCAAATGAATACCAAGTCTTCAAGGTCACACCAATTTCTTCACTTTCAAAGTCTTCAGAAAGTCTTCAGAATACCAAAGTCTTCAGTTGAAGAACTTCATTTTTAGGGGTCGACTTTCTCTGTCAATATCAAACTCCTCATAGACTTATAGACCTGTGTACACTCATAAACACATTAGTCCCTTAACCTATAAGTCTTCAATACACCAAAATCACTAAGGGGCACTAGATGCACTTACAATCTCCCCCTTTTTGGTGATTGATGACAATATAGGTTAAGTTTTCAAATAGGTTAAGTTTTCAACGGGGATAAACATATGAAGTGTAAATACTGATATTGAGGAATTTGATTGCAAGATATAGAAGAACTTCCCCTGAAGATGTGCATAGTGAGGAATTTGCTTTTGAGGCAATGCACATTTGAAGAGTTGAATCATGGAGATCTCCCCCTATATCTTGTAATTCATACACGCATTTGACATATAGTATGAAGAATTTGAAATGCATGATGAAATATGGTGATCGATGTAATTCAGCATGCGGTATTAACATATAACGAGGAATAAGCATGCAGAGGAACACATCAAAAGTATCAGAGCACCATCGGGTTTAAGATTACAACTCGATCCAATAAAGTTTCAGAAGAGCGAGAGTTGTAACTTAGCAAAAAAACGCCCATATAATAGACCTGCTTGAAGACTAACTCAAATTTCTCCCCCTTTGTCATCGAATGACCAAAAGGATCGAAACTGAGGACTAACGCCCCTGAAGAATATCAAGCTGATGGAGGAGCGCCAGAGTTGTCGGGGTCAGTTGTCGTAGTAGGGCCTGCCGCAGTGTCGTCCAAGTCTTCATTTTCATCAGTGTCGCGCGATGAAGAATACGAGATGGCCACCAAGGAAGGAACCTTGACCTTCTTGTATTTCTTTGGTGGAGGTGCAAACCAGTCAAATTCTTCCTTCAGACCCATTTTCTTCATATCTTCTTTCTGTAGACATGAGATGAAACAGCCTGTGCACGTTGAAGGTTTCATGGAGGTAGTATTGGTTTTCTTCACTGCATTGTGTGTTGAGGTCATGTTGTGAAGAATTGAACCAAACCGACACTTGACCCATTTATGATTGCGATCAACTTTCGATGAAGACCGAGGAGTAACTCATGATCACCATCACCACAGTGTCTTTGTGGCTTGAGGATTTTGCTTGGCGAGTTGTTGGCGGCGAGAGTCATGTGTGGCGAGTCATCATTGGTGGAGTAGGATGCAGCCTTGCGAAATTGACCATCCAATGGACGAATGCCTTCATCTATCACAACAGTTGCCTTGCCTTTGTCATCAGCTGAGGAAAATATCCGTTTGAGGACTTCAATCGGAGGCAAGTAGCTGCAGTGGTTCAGAGTATCATCCTTGTAATTGAGTGAAGACCTTGTCCTGACGAACCTCATAATCCATGGTGCATAAGGCTTCAGCTCAAATGGTGACATAGCAATATTCGCCAGAGTCCTCATGAAGAAATCATGGAAGTTGACGGGAACGCCATGAATGATATTGAAAAGCATATTCTTCATGATGCCAACGACTTCTTCATCATTTGAGTCACGGCCTTTGATAGGACTCATTGTCTTCGTCAAAATGCGATAGACAGTCCGAGGCACATACAATAATTCCTCGACAAGGAATTTGGTTTGAGGGGCCTGCCCTGGCTTCAAAGGCTTCATCAGCACTTGCATGTAATGATTTGTAAGCTCAGGTTCATTGTAGACGCAACGAGCACCTTCAAGGGGAGGACTGAGTGGGAGGGCACGAAGCAATTCAGTTGCTGGTGCCTTGTAGTGAGTATTTTCTGACATCTAGTCCAACACCCAAGATTTCACATCCTATGAATTTCCTGTGATGTGCAGCGTCGCATAGAATTGAAGAATGAGTTCTTTATTCCAATCACATATGTCACTGCAGAAATTTAGCAATCCAGCATCGTGAAGAACGCAGAGGACTGGCTCGAAGCCTGACAGAGATTCCATGTCCACGTGAGGAATGTGTGCATGATCGAAGACTTTGTCTTTGTTGAATAGCACTGAGGAATATAAATTTGCTTGACTAGCAGTCCAGAAAGGCCTCTTCCTTATGCGAGCAGAGTCATATGGGTTGTAGTCAGTGAAGAACACATGCTCGCTGAAGAATTCTTCAGCCTTGAACTTTTTCTTGCTTGAGAATGGATCCTTTGGTTTGGGCAGAGGAGTGTCAGTGAGTTGCATCACAACCTCAGGAATCGCAATCTCAGGTTCTTCAGGCTGAGGAATTTCTGGTTCCTCTTCAATTGCAGTCTGCGTTGTCATATGATCAGCAGCAACAGGTTCTTCGGCACTAGTGGCTGGAATTTCTCCATGCACAGACGAGGTGGGATGAGTTTCTTCAGAGCCAATTTGAACAGTTGGTGTAGGGGACTGAGGTATTTGTTGTAGAGGGGTGAAGAGTGGAGAATTGGGGTGCTGACTGTCCCAAAAGTCATCATTCATTACTGGCGTAGTGCATCCAATGTCCACGTCTTCATCTTCAATTTCTTCAACACCAGCCTCTTCAGCTGTGAACTGAGACATTGGTGAGGATACAACAGGTGTAGAAGAGATCGCATCCACTTCAATTTCTTCATCAATCTGCTCTGACGAAGCAGCAGAATGATTTTCTTCATCAGATCCGCTAGGGATCACATATTCTTCACCAAAAGGAACAAGGTCCTTTGATGGCATGGTGGAGATCGGAACAACATCAATAGGGTTTTCAAACAAGCTGGTCATAGGCTTCATTCTCTTTGGAGCTGAAGATTCTGAGGCAGCTGATGCTTTCCTTTTCTTCACTGCAGCTTGCTCTGCAGCCTTGGTCTTCTTCACATCTGATGTAGATGGAAGGATAGGAGTTGGTGTAGGCGCAGGAGGAGCTGAGGAATCTGGTTGATTTGCCTCAGGCGCAACTGAAGCAGTTGCCCTAACTTCTTCATTTTCTTCAGGTGCACCACTAGTGGATGCCCTGGCAATTTCTTCAGCGACTGGAATGGAGTCATCAGCCCTGGAACTAGCATTTTCTTCAGCAGTCTGAAAGTCATCAGCGTGCTGGCATGTTCTTCAGTAGGCTGAGCAGAAGCTTCAGCTTGAGGAACTTTTTGTTGCATTGGAGCTGTAACATTCGTGAACTTCTCAGTCAGTTTAACAAACCTGACTTTGGCTCCTTGCCAATCAGCATAGTAGGCGTTGAAGTTGTCGCTGAGGGCTTTGATTTCAGACTGAATTTTGACGAGTTCATCAGTTGTCATTTTGACAACGTTTTTCTTCAAGAACTTCTCTTTCCTGAACTGAGCCTTCTTGATCTGTCTGGCCTTCTCAAATTTCCATTTCTCTTCAGAGCTGAAATGGGTCAGCATGTGACTTTGGCAAGGAGTCAAATGAAAATCAGGCATAGGGGTGTCTGGATCCTTGTGCTAGAGATCAATGTAATCGAGGATCATCTTAGGATCCAAAAGCAGTGGCACAGGTGTGCCTTTGGCTCTAGCGGCCCTTTCTTGTCTGTCTCTGATGATTTCTGCAAGTTCATCATCATCAGCTTCATCGTCAGATGGCACTTGGAAGGCAACCTGTTTCTTCTTCGGACTTGGCCGAGGACCTCGTCCAGCCGTTGCCTTTGTCTTCAGCAGAGTGGGGCCTGATGAAGAATTTGGTGCCGAGGAACTCATTGAGACACCAGAGGCAATAGATATGCTCTGTAGTCCTTGGCACGTGGCCGATGCACAGTCTTGAGGACTTTGCCGGAGCAGCTGAGGACTATGGAGGAGGAGCTGAGGATTTTGAAGGAGCAGGAGCAGCATGAGGAACTGGCCGTGAGGGCTTTGAAGATTCTGGCCGTGAGGGCATTGCTGAGGAACTTGGCCGTGAGGGCACAGTTGGTGAAGCACTTGGCTTGTGCACGGGCTTCTTTGCCACTGATTTCCTATGCTTGACAGAGGCCTCAGTGGCAGCAACAGGAGCAGCGTCTTCATTGAATTTCCTCACTGCTTCTTTGGCTTGTCTTGCCAACTTGGCTTGGCGCTTGGCCCATTCTTCAGGAAAATCCTCACCATGATTGATGCTGGTGGGGTCAGCTTCTTGGCCAAGTGCCAATGGAGCTCTTGGGTATGGACGATTAAGTGCGAATTTCTTCATATACTTTGGAGTTACATACCTGTACTCCCTCCATTCTCTTGCCCATCTCCTTTCAATCCTCTCAGATAAGCACCTTGCGCTGATTTTTGTTCTCCTTTCCTAACTTGGCCTCATCGGTGTGCAATAGTCAAGATAGATGTCCTCGTATTTCAAAAGCAGTCATGACCTCGGGCTTCTTTCCTCCTTTACGGGCTTCTTACCGCTCGCCATATTCTTCATTGAGTAATTTGAACAATCGAATTCTCTGAAGAAGTATGCAACTTTTCTTCGAGAAATGCTGCAAATGAGTTAAGTTGATGAGAACCTAGTGATTCAAAGAACGGACATGAGTACCGTGAACATAGTATAGTTGCGAGGAATTTGGAGAGGTCATATGCTTCTCGTAAGGTTTTTCAAAAAAAAAAGTTTGAGGAATTTGACCACATGAGCCTTGCAGAATTTCACTAAGCGTTCTTTGTCTTAGGTTCCAGAGTTGTATAGATCGAGGATCCACACAATTGAGGAATCTTGAAGAAAAAATGATGCTTAGATAAACGAATCAAGAATAGATGACTAGTGAGGTGTTTTGTGTGTGAGGATTTGAAGAATAAAACACCTTTGAAGATTTTGTAGAGAAAATTTGAATCAAAGAGGGCAGTAAAAGTAACTTTTAATTACCCTGGATGAAGAAAACGACGAACTGAGAAGTGTAGATTTGAAGCTTGTCAGTTCAGACCTTCCACGCCCTAACTCGGCGGAGGAAGACGGCTACGGCGGCGGCGGAGTGAATATTTCCGCGGCCGGCGCGAGTACGACGGCGAGGAGGTCAAGGCAGTGAAGCTCTTCCTCACCGGCGACGATGGAGTAGCGGCGGCACTAGGGTTTGAGAAGCTCGAGCGAGAGAGAAAGCGGTTGAGCGGAGTAAAGGAAGTGAGGAAGGGGAGAGGGGGTATTTATAGTCGCAGTGAAAAACTGTTCGCCCGAAGATTTAGGACGAAGGTGCCCCTGACTCTTCTCATTCGCTTGACATGTGTCACCCATGTACTGAAAAGTGGAGATCGCGTTAGATCGTGGGTGAATAGATAAGTCTATCGTAGGAAGCGGAACGGTTTGAGCGGCAAAGCCGAAAATTTGGATAAGATTAGTTTTAAAGTTCCGTTCACATTTTCTTCAGCTGACAAGGACACAGTGAAGACTTTGAACGAGTTTCAAATAGAACGCACATGAAGATTTGTGAATAGATTGGGTTGAGTATAGCATAGAGGGGGAAGGGTCCGATCACATTCACTTAGCAGAAAATGCAACTTGAAGAAATAGCCATAAGTGAATGCTGTAAGGACATAAACCCATATATATATATATATATATATATATATATATATATATATATATATATATATATATATATATATATATATATATATATATATATATATATATATATATATATATATATATATAGCCAATGAAGAAAAACGACGAAACAAAGTGAAGATTTTGCAAAGTTGAAGAATTTGAAAATCAAGAATTACAAAACTAAGGAAAAACTCAAATTGAAGATTTTCAACTTTGGTGGTGGCGTGACCCACCGTATAAGAATGATGATTTAAGACACCTCGCATAATTGTCGAGGGTTCGAGAATCAAATTCTTCATTAATTTCTTCACACTTAGAGTGTTGTTCTTCATTGATTGAAGAAAACGTTTCTTCATGTGTTGCACATCTAAGTCATCAATTTTGCATAAGTGTTAGGATGAGTGTCCTTTTCAAAGAACATTCGAAGATTCTAAGATATTTAGCTCACACCGCAACTTGCTAAATCTCTTCTCATCCAAGGGCTTTGTGAAGATATCGGCTAGCTGTTCTTTAGTCTTCACATGCTCGATGGAGATGTCGCCCTTCAACACATGATCACGAAGAAAATGATGACGAATCTGAATGTGCTTTGTCTTCGAGTGCTGAACAAGGTTGTGAGCAATCTTGATGGCACTCTCATTGTCACAGAGGAGAGTCACATTCTTCACGTTGATGCCGTAGTCCTTGAGAGTTTGCTTCATCCATAGCAATTGAGCACAGCAAGAACCAGCAGCAATGTACTCAGCTTCCGCAGTAGACAGTGATACGCAGTTCTGTTTCTTTGAGGACCAACATACCAAAGATCGTCCGAGGAAATGACAAGTACCATATGTTGACTTGCGGTCCACACGATCACCAAATAGTCGAGTCGAATATCCAATGAGATCAAAAGCGAGCCCTTGGGGTACCATAATCCTAGTGTTGGTGTGTGAGCTAGATATCAAAGAATATGCTTCACAGCCTTATGGTGTGATTCCTTCGTGTAGCTTGAAATCGGGCACACATGCAAACACTAAGCATTATATCTGGCCTAGATGCACATAAGTACAATAAAGAACCAATCATGGAGCGGTATACCTTGTGATCAAGTCAATACCATTTTCATCGATTGCATAGATGGCCATTTGTGGGCATAGGAATTTTGACGCCTTTGTAATCTTGCATGCCAATTTCCTCGTAACATCCTTGAGGTATTTCTCCGAGATATGAATATGCCATTGCTTTGTTGATTTAATTTGAAGACCTAAGAAGAATTTCAACTCTCCCATCATAGACATTTGATATTCTTCACTCATCATATAGGCAAATTCATCACTATAACGTTGGTTAGTACAACCAAAGATAGTATCATCAACGTATATTTGGCACACAAACAGTTCACCATCATAAGATTTAGTAAAGAGAGTAGGGTCGAGTGAACCGGGTGTGAAGCCATTCTTCATGAGGAATTCCTTCAAAGTATCATACCATGCCCGAGGGGCCTGCTTGAGGCCATAGAGGGCCTTGTTGAGTCTGAAGACTTTGTCAGGATTCTTTGGATCTTCAAAACCTGGGGGTTGAGCAACATATACTTCTTCCTCAAGCTTACCATTGAGGAACACACTTTTCACATCCATTTGATATAAAGTGATGTCATGATGGTTAGCATAAGCAAGTAATATGCGCATAGCCTCTAGTCTAGCAACAGGTGCAAAAGTTTCATCAAAATCAATTCCTTCAACCTGTGTGTAGCCTTGAGCTACAAGTCGTGCCTTATTCCTCACCACAAGGCCATTTTCATCTTGTTTGTTGCGGTAGATCCACTTTGTGCCAATGATATTATGCTTGCGAGGATCTGGACTTTTGACCCGTTCCCAGATATTGTTGAGCTCGAATTGATGTAATTCTTCTTGCATGGCCTGAATCCACTCAGGCTCCAGAAATGCTTCATCTACCTTAGTGGGCTCTGTGATAGAGACAAAAGCATAGTGCCCACAAAAGTTAGATAAATGTGAAGCTTTTGAGCGTGTGAGAGGACCTGGTGCTTCAATGTCATCGATGATCTTTTCAACTTGCACTTCTTTTGCAACGTGAGGATGAGCTGGTTGTCGTCGAGGAATTTGATCAACATATTCTTCAGCACCATTTTCTTCAGCATTGTCTTCAGGTGCATCAGCTCGACGTTCTTCACGTTCTGGAATGAATTCTCCAGCAGATTCTTAAGTAGGAATGACATCCTCAATCGCCTTGAACTTGATAGAATACTCAGGTGCTGGTTCATCTATCACAGAAGGTAGGTGCTCTCTCTGCGAGCCATTAGTTTCATCAAACCGCACATCTACAGTTTCAACAATCTTGTAAAGAACATTGTTGAAGACTCTGTAGGTGTGCGAGTCCTTTCCGTAACCAAGCATAAAACCCTCATGTGCTTTCGGTCCAAATTTAGAATTGTGATGAGGATCTCTAATCCAACATTTAGCACTGAAGACTTTGAAATAACTCACATTGGGTTTCTTGTCAGTGAGGAGTTCATAAGTAGTCTTCTTGAAGAATTTGTGAAGATATACTCTGTTGATGATGTGGCACACAGTATCAAGCATAGTGCGAGCCATTTCAACAAGAGTTCTGTTCTTGCGCTCCACGACGCCATTTTGTTGAGGAGTATAAGGAGCAGATAACTCATGAGTAATACCAAGTTCATCAAGATAGTCATCAAGACCGGAATTCTTGAACTCAGTTCCATTGTCACTCCTGATGTGCTTGATCTTCACACCAAAGTTGGTTGAAGCCCTCGAGGAAAATCGTTTGAAGACTTCCTGCACTTCATGTTTGTAAGTAACAATGTGTACCCATGTGTAACGAGAATAATCATCAACAATAACGAAGCCATATAGAGATGCATCATTAGTGACTGCTGAGTAATGATTAGGACCAAAGAGGTCCATGTGAAGCAATTCGAATGGTCGAGTAGTGGTCATGATAGTCTTCGCTGGATGCTTGGCCTTGGTCATTTTTCCAGCTTCACAGGCTCCACACAAGTGATCCTTGAGGAATTTGACATTCTCGATGCCAATGACATGCGTCTTCTTTGCATGCGTGTGTAAATTCCTCATGCCTGCATGACCAAGTCATCGATGCCATAGCCAGCCTTCTGAAGCTTTTGCAAGTAGGCACACGGCTGGTTGTGGTCCTGTAGAGAAATCAACAATATACAAGTCTCCTCTTCTAAGGCCTTCGAAGACTTTGGAATGGTCAGCTTCCATAACCACAACACAACGATACTTGCCAAAGACAACAACCATATCAAGATCACAAAGCATTGAGACGGACATAAGGTTGTATCCTAAGGACTTGACAAGCATGACTTTGTCCATGTGTATGTCCTTAGAGATCGCAACCTTACCTAGACCCAATACCTGACTTTTGCCTTTGTCAGCGAAGATGATATGCTTCAGATGCGATGGAGATAAGGGAGCATCCATCAATAGATTCTTGTCACCAGTCATGTGATTTGTACATCCACTATCGAGGACCCACTCAGAGGCTTTGGGTTGATCATCCTGCAGATGAATTAGTGCAGCTTACGAACTCATATACTTCATCAGTGAAGAATATGATATCAAATTCATCAGATGAATTTCATCAAGCAGTAAAACAGATATAGCAGAATGAGGACGTGTGAAATGAAAATTCATTTCTTCATGATTACCCTGTGTCCTTTCAGGAAATTTTGTCAGGCCCCCAGCAAATTCTTCAGACGTTAAAGCACGTCTGGAGACCTGACCTTGCAGAAGAGATTAGTTCTTTTTCTTCACCACCCACATCTGAAGGGGTGGCAAAGAGTTCATCACTCTGCGAGCTCCATATGAGAATGGTGGCATAGAAGCCAATCCAGTTTGTTTCACATAAGAGGGGTTAGGGTAAGCATATGAATAAGTAGAGAAATTCTTCGAGGACTTATGAACATAATGGTTTGAAGAATAATGCACATATTCATAGCCCTTAGCTTTACCCTGTGAAACAGAGTTGTTAGCACGATGATAATCATATGAGGACTTTGATCCTTTTGAGGAATTTGATCCACGTGAGGAATTTGGTCCGTGTGAGGAGTTTGGTCCATATGAAGAATTTGGTCCATATGAAGAGTTTGATCTGGGGTTCCTATTCTTCACAGGTGGTGTCATGAGGACATTCACCTGAAGACTTTCAAGGCACCTTTTGGGAACCCAGATTTTCTTCATAGGAGAACCGTTCCTGCAGTTAGTGCCAACATATCTAGCAAATACTTCACCATTCTGATTTTTGAATAGTTTATAGTTGGAGTCAAATGACTCATCGGAAGAATGAGGAGATTCACATGTAAAGCCAGTAAGTTAGATGGATCAATCTGGAGGTCCCTTTGCAGCAACCCATGATGTTTAGGGTACCGCCGGGCTTCCAATATGTTCCATCAGATTGAGTTTCCTCTCAAAGGCAATACCCTCTTTCCTAGGGTTCTGTTGAGAATCTGCTTTTAAGCACATCACAAAGAGTCTGATGCCCTTTGAGGCTTTTGTACATGCTGTCATGTACAATTCCTTCAACCATGCATTGTCAGTGATACTAGCAATGTCCTCAGATGAGGAATTAGTGATAGCAGAGGCAGGTGAAGAATTTGTAACAGTTGAAGCATTTGAACATTCAGGTGAAGAATTAGCAGATTCACGTTCAATGCACTTTAAGCATGGAGGAAAAAATTCTTCATGAGAAGCGCTGATTTGTTGAGCTAGCAATGAATCACGCTCCTTCTGAAGATCTTCATAACTCACTCTTAGCTTCTCAAGATCTTGCTTTCTTTGAAGAAATTCATAAGAAAGCTTCTCATGATCAGACAAGAGAGTGTTATGATGACCTTGAAGGCTGTCAAACCTAGATCAAGTCTTTGAAGATTTTCATCGAGGGCTTTAGTGCGATCCATTTCTTCACCCAACATATCATCACTTTTGTCTAGCATGTTTTGAACCTTTTCAAAAGCCCTTTGTTGTTTTACAGCATTCTTAGCAAGTTTAGAGTAGCTGGGCTTGAGGTCTTCATCAGATTCATTATCACTAGATTTAGAGGAGGTATATTTGAGTACCTTGGCACCCTTTGCCATGAAGCAATAGGTGGGAGCGTAGTCATCATTATCTTCATCAGCCTTGTTAGTGAGGTCAGTTTCTTGAGTTGAAGATAGACTTGTCGATTTAATGTAGTAGCGAGAGCCAGACTCGCCACACCAGACTCGGACTCCTCAGATGCCTCCTCTTCCTCATGTTCCTGAGATTCAGCTTCGGAGTCCATTTCCTTGCCAATGAATGCCCGAGCCTTCTTGGAGCTGCTCTTCTTGCGAGATGAAGACTTCGAGGATTTTGATGATGAAGATTTTGACGATTTCTTATTTTTCTTAGCGTCATCAGAACTGTAATCCTTGTATTTCTTCTTCTTTAATTCCTTTTCCCATTGAGGACAGTCTTGAATATAGTGACCAGGTTTCTTGCATTTGTGGCATAGCCTTCTCTTGTAGTCACAGCCTTCTCTTGTAGTCACTGGATGAGGAATAACTGCTCCTTGAGGATTTTCCAAAGCGGCCACGTCTTGAGAATTTTTGGAACTTCTTCACGAGTAGTGCTAGCTCTTGGCTCAATTCTTCAGGATCACCAAGGCTGCTACCAGAATCTTCACATTCAGATTCAAACAATGCCTTGGCCTTCAGGGCACGTGATCTGCCATAGCTCGAAACATAGAGATCTCTCTCTTCAGCAAGCTGGAACTCATGAGTATTTAGCCTTTTGAGGATATCAGCGGGATCAAGTGACTTGTAATCAGCATGTTCTTGTATCATCAATGCCAGAGGGTCAAATGAGGAATCAAGCGATCTCAGCAATTTCTTCACCACCTCATGGTCGGTGATGTCAGTGGCACCAAGCGCTTGAAGCTCATTTGAGATGTCAGTGAGGCGATCGAAGGTTTGTTGAACATTTTCATTGTCGAGTCTTTTGAAGCGGTTGAAGAGATTGCGAAGAACATCAACTCGAGAGTCACGCTGAACTCCTTCATTTACTTTGGACAGCCTATCCCAGATAAGCTTAGCAGTTTCCAAAGCACTCACTCTTCCATACTGTCCTTTGCTCAGATGGCCACATATGATATTCTTCGCTTGAGAATCGAGTTCCTTGAATCTCTTCACATCGGTAGCGTTCAGTGAGGGTGAGACAGTGGGAACACCATTTTCCACAACATACCAGAGATCGTTGTCAATTGCCTGAAGATGCATTCGCATCTTGTTCTTCCAGTAGGGGTAGTCCGTTCCATCGAAGGTAGGACACCGAGCCGAGACCTTGATCATACCTGCGGTTGACATAACTAAAACTCCAGGTGGTTAAACCAAAATCACACAGAACAAGGGAGTACCTTGCTCTGATACCAATTGAAAGTGCGTTATATCGACTAGAGGGGGGTGAATAGGCAACTTTTATGAATTCTTCACCGAGGAATTTGCCGGTGAGGAAATTCCTTAGCGAAGAATACTTGCAGCGGAATAAGTACTCAGAAGTAAGCATAACAGAATACAGGCCTGGTCATCATGATGAAATGAAGACAAGCACAGAGTACAGCAAGCGTAATCACAGGATAACACAAGATGAAGACAAACAGACTGAAGAAATTGAATTGAGGAAATTGAGAAAGTCTTCAGTCAAAGTCTTCAAACACAGATATGAACAAACACTCAACACAGTAATGAGAAAATGAAAGAGTTGAGGGAATAGAACCAGTAAGGTTGGTGAAGACAATGATTTGGTAGACCAGTTCCAACTGTTGTCTCAGTTGTACGTCTGGTTGGAGCGGCTGAGTATTTAAACTCGAGGACACACAGTCCCAGACACCCGATTCTTGAGCACGCAGCTCAGAAACCAAGTCCTCACCGTATTCTCCTTGAACTAAGGTCACACGCACCTCGTCCAATCACTCGTGGTAAGTCTTGAGCGACTTCCAAACCTTCACAGACTTGGTCACTCGGCGATCCACAATTCCTCTTGGATGCTCTAGACCATGACGCCTAACCGTCTGGAAGAAGCACAGTCTTCAAAGGTAACAAGCGTCGGATCCACGCAGGATCAATTTCTTCAGTGATGCTCAATCACTTTGGGTTTGTAGGTGTTTGGGTTTGCATTTTCCTCACTTGATGATTTTCGCTCAAAGTCCTCGGAGGATGGGTTGCTCTCAAATGACAAGTGTCAGTTTCTCTCGGAGCAGCCAACCAGCTAGTGGTTGTAGGGGGCTGCTATTTATAGCCTAGGGAGCAGCCCGACATGATAAGACATAAATGTCCTTCAATGATATGACCGTTAGGTGGATAAGGTATTTTGGAACAGCTGGCGCGCAGCACAACAACGGTCGGAAATTTGACTCTCAAATTCCTCGTATATCATGATCCTCATTGTAGGCAATCCGACTGGCGAATTCCTAACTCCTCTGTCGAAACAAATTCTCGTGACGGAAGAACTTCATCTCATCACATCAAGAAATTGATGAACTATATGAGATTTCCAATGGCTTCACTCAAAGGGATTGGTAGGTGTAGGATTTTGAGTTGAGCATCACATGGAAATTTTTCCTTAGTATTTCCTCGACCCCCTTTAATAGTACGGTGTTTCCTATGACTCAAGAAAGAGAAAACGAAACTACGAAAACAAAAGTATTCACGCTTCATGTTCCTCAAATGAATACCAAGTCTTCAAGGTCACACCAATTTCTTCACTTTCAAAGTCTTCAGAAAGTCTTCAGAATACCAAAGTCTTCAGTTGAAGAACTTCATTTTTAGGGGTCGACTTTCTCTATAAATATCAAACTCCTCATAGACTTATAGACCTGTGTACACTCATAAACACATTAGTCCCTTAACCTATAAGTCTTCAATACACCAAAATTACTAACGGGCACTAGATGCACTTAAAGCGAAGATGAACGTTGTTGAAGTGGCCAGCAAGCCGCCGGAGGGCAAGGAGCACCGCACACTCGAGAAATATTTCACGGATGTCACAGAAGGGTCTCAACTTGTGGCAGCTCAATGTTCGCATGACATTATTTTCGAATGAATACATTCGTAATGGGCCTTTGCGTTGTATTATAAAGACAGAGCTTGTTTTGTAATGTAATTTCGTTATGCTTTAAATTGTTTCCTCCTGTGCGGCCGTGTTATATGCAATCTGAGGATTGGCCAGTCGTCGCCTTCTTCCCTCACGTAATTAGTACGGAGGTGTTCGGGATGGGACCTAAACAATCTTGATCCAATTGTATGGTCCTTGAAGGAGTTGTTTAGCGCAACGAACAAGGCAATCAGACTATACGGCTTAAACGCCCTCACTTAGCCATAGGAGTTTTATAATTAAGCAAGTGCGCAGCCCCTGGTCCAAGCCAAGGTGCTGTCAGCATCTGATCGGGAAGTGCCGATCCTTCGCGTGAGGCGGAAAAAATCTCCAACGATTTTGTAACCCACGAACAGCTGACCGACTCTCGTCGTATCATGACAGTCAGTTTTCGGCTTTCTCTATTAAGGTGCTCATCCGGTCAAGGCCAGGGCACAATCGCAGTAGTTCTCCCTTTACTACCCTAGCCGATAGAGCGGAACGTAGGGTAGCAAGCACAGGAGCCGGGCAACCCAACTATTGACCAAAGACATGATTCGGAGCCAATGCATATAATGCTAAATTCGGGGTGCCGAACTTTTATACAAAAAGTGTTCGGACTTTGTTGCCTTATTGTGGGGCGATAAGCAGCCCCTGGCGAATACCTAATGTACAAAAGAGTACCGATGTAGCTAATAAGCAGATCGAAATGAAATGAAGTAAGGGGCAAAAACCAGAAAAACTGGGCTGCAAATCATTATCATTATAACTTAATGGATATGTTAAGGCGTATCTTGTACAAATAGCGCGATAAGCATCCGGGCTATGTAATATGTCGGAATCAAGAGGGGGCAGCGTACGGGTCCTGAGAAAGAAGTAAAAATACCGTCAAGAGGAACGTATGGAGGTTACCCTACACACTTATGCTGCATGTCCCCTTTGTATGCCAATCCTTTGAAGGGGCTTATGATCAGGCTCACGGGAAAAGGAACCTAAAACAGAAAGAAAAAGGTGTATCCAGGGTCGATCTAGCCGAACTGTAGATCCCGGTTAAGCTTGTGCCTCCGTCGATGTCCATGGAATCTAGAGTGCGTAATTATGTACGCGTGGTACGAATGCCACTACTTCATCCGGACTAGGACGGAAGCCGAATTGCTAGTCGAGCTCTTGACGAGCCTTGTTGTCCTGCTGAAGTGTAGTTCGGGACCTCTTGATGGTGCCCAGGGGCTCGGCAGCCGCACTATGCTGCTGCTTGAGAAGGTCGCTCTGTACCTCTGTTGCTAGGACATTGTTGCCATTGAATGTTATGACGCTGCGTGGACCGGGCATCTTGAGTTTTAGGTAAGCGTAATGTGGCACTGCGTTGAATCTAGAAAACACGGTGCGTCCGAGCAGTGCGTGGTAGCCGCTACGGAAGGGGACGATATCGAAGATTAACTCCTCTCTTCGGAAGTTGTCCGGAGAGCCGAAGACCACCTCCAGCGTGATATGACTCCTTTAAAGGTAGTCTTTGTGGGTTTGATTCGTGAGGGATTAATGCCCATCTTCCACATTGTATCCTGATAGAGCAGGTTGAGGTTGCTACCACCGTCCATTAGGATTTGTATTAGGTGAAATCCGTCGATGAATGGGTCGAGGACCAGTGCGGCTGAACCGCCATGGCGGATACTAGTTGGGTGATCTCGACGATCGAAGGTGATCGGGAATGACGACCACGGATTGAATTTTGGGGCTACTGGCTCTACCACGTAGACGTCCCTGAGTGCTCGCTTACGCTCCCTTTTGGGGATGTGTGTAGCGTATATCATGTTCACCGTTTTAACTTGAGGGGGAAATTTCTTCTGCCCCCCAGTGTTCGGCTGCCAGGTCTCTTCGTCCTCGTCCTCACTTTGTGATCCCTTTTCTTTGTTTTCGGCATTTAACTTGCCAGCCTGCTTGAAAACTCAACAATCCTTGTTGGTATGATTGGCTTGCTTGTCCGGGGTGTCATGTATCTGGCACGGACGATCGAGTATGCGGTCCAAGATGGATGGTCCCTCATTGTTCCTTTTGTAGGGCTTCTTCCGTTGACCGGACTTGGAGCCGCTGAATCCGGCGTTAACTGTGGTGTCATCGGTGTTATCGCCATTCCTTCCGTGTTTGTGTCTATTGCACCGGAGCTTGCTGGTGTTGTTCGTCCGAGCAATGCGTGGTAGCCGTTGCGGAAGGGGACGATGTCGAAGATTCACTCCTCGCTTCGGAAATTTTCTGGAGAGCCGAAGACCACTTCCAGCGTGATTGAGCCCATACAGCGAGCCTCGACGCCTGGTGTGACTCCTTTGAAGGTAGTCTTTGTTGGTTTGATTTGTGAGGGGTCAATGCCCATCTTCCGAACTGTGTCTTGATAGATCAGGTTGAGGCTGCTACCACCGTCCATTAGGACTCGTGTTAGGTGAAATTCGTCGATGATTGGGTCGAGGACCAATGCGGCCGAACCACCATGACGGATACTGGTTGTGTGGTCTCGACGATCAAAGGTGATCGGAAATGACGACCATGGATTTAATTTGGGGGCGACTGGCTCTACCGTGTAGACGTCCCTAAGTGCACGCTTACGCTCCCTTTTGGGGATGTGTGTAGCGTATATCATGTTCACCGTTTTGACTTGTGGGGGAAATTTCTTCTGCCCCCCAGTGTTCGGCTGCCGGGGTCTTCGTCCTCGTCCTCACTTTGTGATCCCTTTTCTTTGTTTTCGGCATTTAACTTGCCAGCCTGCTTGAAAACCCAACAATCCCTGTTGGTATGATTGGCTTGCTTGTCCGGGGTGCCGTGTATCTGGCACGAACGGTCGAGTATGCGGTCCGGGCTGGAAGGTCCTTCATTGTTTCTTTTATAGGGCTTCTTCCGTTGGCCGGACTTGGAGCAAGTGAATCCGGCGTTGACTGTGGCGTCATTGGTGTTGTTGTCATTGCTTCAGCGTTTATGTCTGTTGCGCCGGAGCTTGCCAGTGCTATTCTTGGCCTCCGAGGGGCCTGCCTCGCTGGCTGTGTTGTTACTATGGGCCAGCCAACTGTCCTCTCCCGCGCAAAAGTGAGGGCTGCCATGGACTTCGGCTTTTCTTGGCCGAGGTGGCGTGCTAGCCATTCGTCACGGATGCTATGTTTGAAGGCTGCCAAAGCCTCGGCATCCGCACAGTCAACGATCCGGTTCTTTTTGGTTAGGAACCTAGTCCAGAATTTTCTGGCTGATTCTCCAAGTTGTTGAACTATGTGGCTTAGATCATCGGCGTCTCGTGGCCAGACATATGTTCCTTGGAAGTTGTCTAGGAAAGCTTCTTCCAGGTCCTCCCAGCTGCCGATAGAATTTTCAGGCAGGCTGTTAAGCCAGTGCCGAGCTGGCCCTTTGAGCTTGAGTCAGAGGTATTTAATGGCGTGGAGGTCATCTCATCGAGCCATGTGGATGTGGAGGATGAAATCCTCGATCCACACTGCGGGATCGGTTGTGCCGTCGTATGATTCGATATTGACGGGCTTGAATCCCTCGGGGAATTCGTGATCTAGTACCTCGTCTGTGAAGCAGAGAGGGTGTGCGGCACCTCTGTATCGGGCTGCATCGCGCCGTAGCTCTGATGGAGTCCGCCTGTGGCATTCGGCCTGGGTGTGGTTAGGTTTGTCACGTCCGAATAGGTAGCCATCGTCGTGCCTTGAGGCACGTCCGCGCGATCCATAGATCGATCTTGTATATCCTGCTTTATTGTCCAGGGTCTGCCGAAGGTCGTATGTGTGACCCCGAACTCTTTCGTCTTTATTTTTTCAGGGTGGTTGGGCAGGCTGCTGTTCAGCCTGAGTTGCCGCTTTATCCTGACCGCGGGGTGGCCGGTCGGCCACCCTGTCTCGACCACGCGGTGGTCGTTCTGCATTACGCGAGGGAGATGTGTGCTCTGGTGCTTCCTCGTCGAATTGAGGTAGCAGTCTGCATTTTGGGTAGCTCTTAGCTGGGCGCTTGAGGCCGTATTGTTCGGCAGTCAGGACATCAGTCCATCTGTCTACGAGCAGATCTTGTTCGGCTTGAAGATGCTGCTGTTTCTTTTTCAGGCTCCTTGCAGTGGCTATGAGCTGAAGCTTAAAGCGCTCCTGCTCCATAGGGTCCTCCGGCACGATGAATTCTTCGTTGCCGAGGCTTGTCTCTTCCTCGGAAGGTGGATGGTAACTATCGTCCTCCGAGTTATCTTCTGTGGCCTGTTCATCAGGGTTGTCTTGCCTGTTGTCATGTTCCTCCTGTTCGGATGCCGCACCGACGGGGTCTTCATTGTTTTCGGCGTCACCCAGAGTGCTATTTTCTCCGGTACCACTGCTGCCATCCTTTGAGTGACGAGGCTTTTGGGGCGCCGACGCTTGGACTGCGTCTCAGAGGGTTTGTTCTTATCCGGCTCTTCTTTGTCGTTGCCAGATCCTTTGGGTGTATCAACCATGTACACGTTGTACGAGGAGGTGGCCGTCCAACGTCCAGTGAATGGAGGATCTTGGCCTTGCTCATTGTCGGCATCGTTGTCCGTACCGTGATGTCTTCGGAACCGTAGTCAAGCACGTCGGTTAAGTCGTCGATGGTGGCTATGAAGTGGGTGGCGGGTGGGAAACAAAATTCCTCATCTTCCGCCTCTAGCTCAAACCGAATATAGTTCGGCTGTGAGTCTTCCTCCAGGGTCAAGTTCTTCAAAGAATTTAGTACGTCACCCAAAGGCGAATGCTGGAAGATGTCTGCAGTGCAAAATTCGAAAATCGACAACCGATCCAGCTCGGTGTCCGCGGGTGTATCCGATCCGGAACGTGTAGCCGAAGACGAGTCCGGGGTTCCGTTGACGCAAGCATTGCAGGATGTCGAGTCCGTGTGCGGCTCCAACGCCGTGGACTTTATGGCCTCGGAGGGCACGATCTGCTTTGGCTCTAAGGCCGTTGTAGCAATAGGATCCATCTCCTGGATGTGATCTGATGACAGATTTAAGTCAAGTTCATCGGAGAGAGGGGGAGTGATCACCCGGTCTCAAATCCATCAAAGATCAAGTCTCCACGGATATCCGCGACATAATTCAAGCTTCCGAATCTGACCTGATGGCCAGAGGCGTAGCTATCGACCTGCTCCAGGCGGCCAAGCGAGTTGGCCCACAGTACGGAGCCGTCGAACACAAAGATTTGTCCGAGGAAAAAGACTTCTCCCTGAACGACGCCATTGCGGCGATTTGAGGGGCCATCGAGCCTTACGTCGACGACACAGTGGAACTCTCAATGAAAGCACCAATGTCGGTATCAAAACCGGCGGATCTCGGGTAGGGGGTCCCGAACTGTGCGTCTAGGATCGATGGTAACAGGAGACGTGGGACACAATGTTTACCCAGGTTCGGGCCCTCTCTATGGAGGTAATACCCTACTTCCTGCTTGATTGATCTTGATGAATATGAGTGTTACAAGAGTTGATCTACCACGAGATCGTAATGGCTAAACCCTAGAAGTCTAGCCTATAAGTATATGGTAATGAATCTGTCCTATTCGGACTATGCTTCCGGTTTATATAGACACCGGAGAGATCTAGGGTTACATGAGGTCGGTTACATAGGAGGAAATCTTCATAATAGGTCGCCTAGCTTGCCTTCCACGCCAAGTAGAGTCCAATCCGGACACGGGTATTGTCTTCGGCCTTCGTATCTTCATAGCCCATCAGTCCGGCCCATGGATAACAGGCCGTACGCCCGAGGACCCCTTAGTCCAGGACTCCCTCACCCCTGACTTATTCTCGATGCCAACCTCTCCTATAAATCCCCAAACCTCCAGAAAATAACCTAGATCGGGAGATCCACCGCCGCAAGCCTCTGTCGCCACCAAAAACCAATTGGGGCCCTGTTCCGGCACCCTGCCGGAGGTGGGGATCCATCACAAGTGGCCATTTTCATCATCCCAGCGCTCTCCATGAGGAGGAGGGAGTAGTTTACCCTCGGGGCTGAGGGTATGTACCAGTAGCTATGTGTTTGATCTCTCTCTTGTGTTCTTGATTCGGCACGATCTTGATGTGTCGCGAGCTTTGCTATTATAGTTGGATCTTATGATGTTTCTCCCCCTCTACTCTCTTGTAATGGATTGAGTTTTCCCTTTGAAGTTGTCTTATTGGATTGAGTCTTTAAGCATTTGAGAACACCTGATGTATGTCTTGCATGTGCTTATCTGCGGTGACAATTGGATATTCACGTGATCTACTTGATGTATGTTTTGGTGATCAACTTGCGCGTTCAGTGACCTTGTGAACTTATGCATAGGGGTTGGCACACGTTTTCGTCTTGACTCTCTGGTAGAAACTTTGGGGCACTCTTTGAAGTTCTTTGTGTTGGTTGAATAGATGAATCTGAGATTGTGTGATGCATATCGTATAAACATACCCATGTATACTTGAGGTGCCATTGGAGTATCTAGGTGACATTAGGGTTTTGGTTGATTTGTGTCTTAAGGTGTTATTCTAGTACGAACTCTAGGATAGATCAAAAGGAAAGAATAGTTTCATGTTATTTTACTACAGAATCTTGAATAGATCGATCAGAAAGGATAACTTTGAGGTGTTTTCGTACCCTACAATAATATCTTTTTTTGTTCTCCGCTATTAGTGACTTTGGAGTGACTCTTTGATGCATGTTGAGGGACTATTGTATGATCCAATTATGTTATTATTGTTGAGAGAACTTGCACTAGTGAAAGTATGAACCCTAGGTCCTGTTTCAACGCATTGCAATACCGTTTGTGCTCACTTTTATCATTAGTTACCTTGCTGTTTTTATATTTTCTGATTACAAAAACCTATATCTACCATCCATATTGCACTTGTATCACCATCTATTCGCTGAACTAGTGCACCTATACAATTTACCATTGTATTGGGTGTGTTGGGGACACAAGACACTCTTGGTTATTTGGTTGCAGGGTTGTTTGAGAGAGACCATCTTCATCCTACGCCTCCCACGGATTGATAAACCTTAGGTCATCCACTTGAGGGAAATTTGCTACTGTCCTACAAACCTCTCCACTTGGAGGCCCAACAACGTCTACAAGAAGAAGGTTGTGTAGTAGACATCAAGCTCTTTTCTGGCGCCGTTGCCGGGGAGGTGAGTGCTTGAAGGTATATCTTTAGATCTTGCAATCGAATCTTTTTGTTTCTTGTTTTATCACTAGTTTAGTTTATAAAAGCTAACTAAAAATGGAATTGAGGGTGCCTCATATGCTTCATCTTTTTAATATCTTTTGTGAAAATGATGGAAAGGAAAATTGTGCTCAAGTTTTAGAAGAAGAATGCATTAAAATGTTTGGCACTAAATATTTGAATGATGAGCATGATTGCAATGTTGCTAGTATGAATTCCTTGAATATCCATGATGCTGTTGATATGCAGAGCCACAAGCTTGAGGATGCTATGTTTGATGAAGATGATATTTTTAGTCCCCCAAGTTTTGATGAGAAAATATATTATGATGATAGCATGCCTCCTATCTATGATGATTATTGTGATGAAAATATATGCTATAAAGAGTAATGATATCCATGAAACTTGTCATCATGATTTTAATGCTCATATTGATTATGTGAATAAATTATCACATGATAGTTATTTCGTTGAGTTTGCTCCCACTACTATTCATGAGAATAAATTTGCTTATGTGGAGAGTAGTAAAATTTCTATACTTGTGCATCATGAAAATAATGCTTTATGTGCTGGTTATATTGCTGAATTCATTCATGATGCTACTGAAAATTATTATGAGGGAGGAACATATGCTTGTAGGAATTGCAATAATATCAAGTTTCCTCTCTATGTGTTGAAAATCTTGAAGTTATGCTTGTTTTACCTTCCTATGCTAGTTGATTCTTGCTCCCATAAGTTGTTTGCTCACAAAATCCCTATGCATAGGAATTGGGTTAGACTTAAATGTGCTAGTCATATTCTTCATGATGCTCTTTTTATGTTTCAATTCTTATCTTTTATGTGAGCATCATTGAAATCATCATGCCTAGCTAGAAAGGCATTAAAGAAAAGCGCTTGTTGGGAGACAACCCAATATTTACCCTTACTATTTTTGTGTGTTCACATGATTATGCTACTCTAGTAATCATGTACTATAGATTTTGTTTCAATAAAGTGCCTAGTAAGACCTTTAGGATAGCTTACGGTGATAGTTGTGTTGATCCTGCTGAAATTCAGAAACTTTTGTGCCCAGTAAATTAGTTTTGATAATTCACAGAAATGTGCTTTTGATCTGATTATTTTTTCTCTGGGTTGGTACACAAATTGCTCAGGTTTTCCTAATTTTGTAGGATTTTTGGAGTTACATAAGTATTCAGAATTACAGATTACTACAGACTATTCTGTTTTTGACAGATTCTGTTTTCTATGTGTTGTTTGCTTATTTTGATGAATCTATGAGTAGTATCGGAGGGTATGAACCATAGAGAAGTTGGAATACAATATATATTACACAAATATGAATTTAGAATAAGTTCACAACAGTACCAAAAGTGGTGATTTATTTTCTTATACTAACGGAGCTTATGAGTTTTCTGTTGAGTTTTGTGTTGTGAAGTTTTCAAGTTTTGGGTAAAGATTTGATGAACTTTGGAATAAGGATTGGCAAGAGCCTAAGCTTGGGGATGCCCAAGGCACCCGAAGGTAATATTCAAGGACAACTAAGAGCCTAAGCTTGGGGATGCCCCGGATGGCATCCCCTCTTTCGTCTTCGTTCATCGGTAACTTTACTTGGAGCTATATTTTTATTCACCACATGATATGTGTTTTTCTTGGAGCATCATTTTATTTTGCTAGGATTTGCTTAGAATAATGTTTTGCATCTTTATTTTCAATAAAAATGTCAAGGATAGCCCTTACCATGCTTATTTTGCAAGTATACATGTTGCTGTTTCAAAACAGAAAGTTTATCCCTGTTGCAAAAATTTCCTAGAAAATTCAGAATATTATAAAATGTTGAAACTTTTTTCATATTGAGCTCTGATAAATTTTCTACAGTGTGGTAAATTTTCATAATTTTTGGAGTTTGGGAAGTATTGATACTCTTGCATTCTTTAGAGACTGTACTGTTTTGGCAGATTGCTGTTATGTTTGCATATGTTTGCTTGTTTAATGATTCTATTTGAGGATAGGAGTATTAAATATGCAGAGACATTTATTATGCAATGTTGAATAATAAATTTTGTGATTTGCTACAGTATAGAATGATAAGGTTTTTGCATTGGTTTATACTAACTTATCTCACGAGTTCTTGTTGAGTTTTGTGTGGATGATGTTTTTTGAAGATTTGGGGAAACCATGATATGAGAGGAATTAAGGAGACACAAAAGCTCAAGCTTGGGGATTCGCAAGGGATCCTAAGATAATATTTCAAGAAGTCTCAAGCATCTAAGCTTGGGGATGCCCCGGTAGGCATCCCACCTGTCTTCTTCAACAATTATCGGTTAGTATCGGTTGAGCCTAAGTTTTTGCTTTTCACATGAGCTGTGCTATTCTTGCAATGCCATTTTATTTTATTTTGCTTGCTGTTTGAATAAATTACGTAAGATCTGAAATACTTAAATGAGATAGAGTCCTCACATAGCTAAATAATTATTTGACTACTCATTGATCTTCACTTATATATTTTTAGAGTAGTTTATCATTTACTCGTGTGCTTCACTTATATCCTATGAGTAAATGGTTGAATGAGTTGAATATCATAAATCTGAAATTATATATGTTTCATATGCTTATACCATGGGGAGTAATGACTTCACACATAATATGTATAGGTGGTAAATTTATTGAAAATTAGCAAACGCAAAATTGGTCACTTGAACAATTCATGAAAGAATACTGAAGGAAGAGACATTTCACATATAAATATACTATCTTGGACATCTTCTGTAATTGTGAGCACTCATTAAAATATGACATGCAAAAAGGTTGATGTTGGACAAGGAAGACAACTTAATGGGTTATGCTTTCCTATATCCGAAACGTTATATTGTCTTGGATCATCGAACATGTTGAGCTTGCCCTTTCCTCTCATGCTAGCCAAATTCTTTGCACCAAGTAGAAATACTACTTGTGCTTCCAAACATCCCTTAAACCAGTATTCCCATGAGAGTCCACCATACCTACCTATGGATTGAGTAAGATCCTTCAAGTAAGTTGCCATCGGTGCATGCAGTAAAAATTTCTCTCTAAATATGTATGATCTATTAGTGCGAAGAAAATAAGCTTTATATGAACTTGTGATAGGGAAGAAATAAAAGTGATGGACTGCATAATAAAGGTCTTTATCACAAGCGGAAATATAAGGTGACGTTCTTTTGCATTAAGATTTTTTGCATCCAACCATAAAAGCGCATGAAAACCTCTGCTTCCCTCTGCGAAGGGCCTATCTTTTACTTTTATCTTCTACCCTTATACAAGAGTCATGGTGATCATCACCTTTCCTTTTTACACTTTTTCCTTTGGCAAGCACTTTGTGTTGCAGCGATCCGGATATATATATATATATATATATATATATATATATATATATATATATATATATATATATATATATATATATCCACTTGGATGTAGGTTTTCATAAATTATTATTGTTGACATTACCCTTGAGGTAAAAGGTTGGGAGGCGAAACTATAAGCCCATATCTTTCTTTGTGTCCAATTAAAACTTTGAACCCATAAATATCACATGAGTGTTAGCAATTGTGAAAGATTATATGATAGTTGAGTATGTGGAGTTTGCTGAATCAAAGCTCTTATGTAGACCCTTCCGAAAATAAGATGAATTGCAATTGTTTGATGACTAAGAACAGGGTTTGTCAGTTTTCAAGAAAGTTTATGATCTATACTTTAACATGTGAATAGCTTGTTACTTGATCACAAGAAGTTTTATGAGTTGAGCTACTGTTATGATATATAATGATGCTCGAAAAAGTGATTGGAACTATCATTGATCAAACTTATACACTTGCCAACATTCACACTTCATAAATTATTTCTTTTATCATTTACCTACTCAAGGACGAGCAGGAATTAAGCTTGAGGATGCTGATATGTCTCCAACGTATCTATAATTTATGAAGTATTCATGCCATGTTTACAATAGTTTTATATGATTTTGGTATGATTTGATTACAACTAACCCGGACTGACGCTGTTTTCAGCAAAACTACCGTGGTGTTGTTTTTGTGCAGAAATATAAGTTCTCGGAATGCGATGAAAATCAACGGAGAATTTTTTTGGAAGATATAAAAAATATTGGAATGAAGAGTTACCGGAGGGGCGGCCCATGGGCTCCACGAGGGTGGAGGGCGCGCCCCTGTGCCTCGTGGACTCTCTGTGGGGCCCCCTGACTTGTTCTCGACACCAACCTCTCCTATAAATCCCCAAACCTCTAGAAAATAACCTAGATCAGGAGTTCCATTGCCGCAAGCCTCTGTAGCCACGAAAAACCAATTGGGGCCCTGTTCCGTCACCCTGCCGGAGGGGGGGATCCATCACCGGTGGCCATCTTCATCATCCCGGCGCTCACCATGACGAGGAGGGAGTAGTTCACCCTCGGGGCTGAGGGTATGTACCAGTAGCTATGTTTTGATATCTCTCTCTCTCTCTCTCTCTCTCTCTCTCGTGTTCTTGATTCGGCACGATCTTGATGTATCGCGAGCTTTGCTATTATAGTTGGATCTTATGATGTTTCTCCCCCTCTACTCGCTTGTAATGGATTGAGTTTTCCCTTTGAAGTTATCTTATCGGATTGAGTCTTTAAGGATTTGAGAACACTTGATGTATGTCTTCCATGTGCTTATATGTGGTGACAATGGGATATTCACATGATCTATTTGATGTATATTTTGGTGATCAACTTGCGGGTTCAGTGACCTTGTGAACTTATGCATAGGGGTTGGCACACGTTTTCGTCTTGACTCTCCGGTAGAAAATTTGGGGCACTCTTTGAAGTTCTGTATGTTGGTTGAATAGATGAATCTGAGATTGTGTGATGCATATTGATACGTCTCCAACGTATCTATAATTTATGAAGTCTTCATGCTATTATATTATCAACCTTGGATGTTTTATATGCATTTATATGCTATTTTATATGATTTTTGGGACTAACCTATTAACCTAGAGTCCAGTGCCAGTTTCTGTTTTCTCCTTGTTTTAGAGTATCGCAGAAAAGGAAAACCAAACGGAGTCCAATTGACCTGAAATGTGACGGAGCTTATTTTTGGACCAGAAGAAGGCCACAGAGTTAGAGAGTTGGGTCGGAAGAGTCCTGGGCTGCCCACGAGGGTGGGGGGTGCGCCCACCCCCCTGGGCGCGCCTTCCTTCCTCGTGGACAGCCCGAAGACCCCCTGACTTGTTCTCGACGCCAATACCTCTCATATATACCCAAACTTCAAGAAAGAAACCTAGATCAGAAGTTCCGCCGCCGCAAGCCTCTGTAGCCATGAGAAATCAATCTAGGCCCTCTCCGGCACCCTGCCGGAGGGGGCCATCATCACCGGAGGCCATGGAGGAGGGGAATCATCACCGCGGTGATCGTCTTCATCAACATCACCATCATCATCACCATCATCATCACCATCCTCATCTCTTTTAAGCGGTCCACTCTCCCGCACCCCACTGTAATCCCTACTTGAACATGGTGCTTTATGCCACATATTATGATCCAATGATGTTTTGCCATCCTACGATGTTTTGAGTAGATATCCTTTGTCTTTGGGTTGATTGATGATCTAGATTGGTACGAGTTGTATGTTTCATTTTGGTGTTGTCCTATGGTGCCCTCCGTGTCGCGCAAGCGTGAGGGATTCCCGCTGTAGGGTGTTGCAATACGTTCATGATTCGCTTATAGTGGGTTGGTGAGTGACTAAAACACAAACCCGAGTAAGGGGTTGTTGCGTATGGGAATAAAGAGGACTTGATGCTTTAATGCTATGGTTGGGTTTTACCTTAATGATCTATAGTAGTTGCGGATGCTTGCTAGAGTTCCAATCATAAGTGCATACGATCCAAGTAGAGAAAGTATGTTAGCTTATGCCTCTCCCTCATATGAAATTGCAATGATGACTACCGGTCTTGTTAACAATTGCCTAGGCCAATTCCGCACACCGATCCATCATTATTCCACACTCGCTATTTATAATATTTAGTAATATATTCTAACTTTATGATAACAACACCTAGTTTTATATTTTAGCTCTCCGATACCATGCAAAGTTATCCTCTTCATACCCACAACGCAGTTTTATTTCTCGTTGCTAGTTGGAAGCAAACGTTCGGTGTACGTAGAGTCGTATCAGTGGCAGATAGGGCTTGAGAGAATATTGATCTTACCTTTAGCTTCTTGTGGTTTCGACACTCCATACTTCTCACTTCCACCTTTGGAAATTTCTACAATGGTTCCTTGCACTTGGGGATTATCACATATCGTATAATCATACCCACGGATACTTGAGGTGACATTGGAGTATCTTGGTGACATTAGGGTTTTGGTTGATTTCTGTCTTGAGGTGTTATTCTAGTACGAACTCTAGGATAGATCGAACTGTTATTTTACTACCGACTCTTGAATAGATCGATCAGAAAGGATAACTTTGAGGTGGTTTCGTACCCTACAATAATCTCTTCGTTTGTTCTACGCTATTAGTGACTTTGGAGTGACTCTTTGTTGCATGTTGAGGGACTGTTATATGATCCAATTGTGTTATTATTGTTGAGAGAACTTGCACTAGTGAAAGTATGAACCCTAGGCCTGTTTCAACGCATTGCAATAACGTTTGTGCTCACTTTTATCATTAGTTACCTTGCTATTTTTATATTTTCAGATTACAAAAACCTATATCTACCATCCATATTGCACTTGATTCACCATCTCTTCACCGAACTAGTGCACCTATAAAATTTACCATTGTATTGGGTGTGTTGGGGACACAAGAGACTCTTTGTTATTTGGTTGCAGGCTTGTTTGAGAGAGACCATCTTCATCCTACGCCTCCTACGGGTTGATAAACCATAGGTCATCCACTTGTGGGAAATTTGCTACTGTCCTACAAACCTCAGCACTTGGAGGCCCAACAACGTCTACAAGAAGAAGGTTGTGTTGTAGACATCAATGCTCATATTGGTTCCTACATATTCTATGAAGATCTTTATCGGTCAAACCGCATAACAACATATGTTGTTCCCTTTGTCATCGGTATGTTACTTACCCGACATTCGATCATCGGTATCTCAATACCTAGTTCAATCTCATTACCGTCAAGACTCTTTACTCGTTCCGTAATGCATCATCTCGCAACTAACTCATTAGTCACATTGCTTGCAAGGCTTATAGTGATGTGCATTACCAAGAGGGCCTGGAGATACCTCTCTGATATTCGGAGTGACAAATCCTAATCTCGATCTATGCCAACTCAACAAACATCATCGGAGAAACTTGTAGAGCATCTTTATAATCACCCAGTTACGTTGTGACGTTTGATAGCACACTATGTGTTCCTACGGTATTTGGGAGTTGCATAATCTCATAGTCATTGGAACAAGTATAAGTCATGGAGAAAGCAATGTCAACAAACTAAACGATCATCATGCTAAGCTAACAGATGGGTCAAGTCAATCACATCATTCTCTAATGATGTGATCCCGGTAATCAAATGACAACTCATGTCTATGGCTAGGAAACTTAACCATCTTTGATTCAATGAGCTAGTCAAGTAGAGGCATACTAGTGACACTCTGCTTGTCTATGTATTCACACATGTTCTAAGTTTCCGGTTAATACAATTCTAGCGTGAATAATAAACATTTATCATGATATAAGGAAATATAAATAACAACTTTATTATTGCCTCTAGGGCATATGTCCTTCAACTATAAAGATGCTCTACACGTGTCTCCGATGGTGTTTGTTGAGTTGGCAGGGATCGAGATTAGGATTTATCACTCCGGTTGTCGGAGAGGTATCTCTGGGCCCTCTCGGTAATGCACATCACTATAGGCCTTGCAAGCAATGTGACAAATGAGTTAGTTACAGGATGATGCATTACGCAACGAGTAAAGAGACTTGCCGGTAACGAGATTGAACTAGGTATTGAGATATCGATGATTGAATCTCGGGCAAGTAACATACCGATGACAAAGGGAACAACATATTTTGTTATGCGGTTTCACCGATAAAGATCTTCGTAGAATATGTAGGAACCAATATGAGTCTCGGTCATGTCTACATAGCTCTCGAACCCGTAGGGTCCGCACGCTTAACGTTTGGTGACGATCGGTATTATGAGTTTATGTGTTTTGATGTACCGAAGGTAGTTCGGAGTCCCGGATATGATCACAGACATCACGAGAAGTCTCGAAATTGTCGAGACATAAAGATTGATATATTGGAAGGCTATGTTTGAACATCTGAATGGTTTCGGGTGAGTTCGGGCATTTACCGGAGTACTGGGGGGTTACCGGAACCCCCCGGGGAGTGTATGTGCCTTATTGGGCCTTAGTGGGAGAGAGGAGGAGGTGGCCAGGTGGAGGGTGCGGCCCCCAAGCCCAATTTGAATTGGGTGCGGGCCGGCCCCCCTTTCCTTCCCTCTCTCCCCCCTTCCTTCCTCTCCTACTCCAACTAGGGAAGGGGGGATCCAACTCCCATCGGGAGTAGGACTCCCCCCTTGGGCGCGCCATGAGAGGGCCGGCCCTCCTCCACTCCTTTATATACGGGGGAGGGGGCACCCCATAGACACACAAGTTGATCTTTAGCCGTGTGTGATGATCCACAAGTATAGGGGATCTATCGTAGTCCTTTCGATAAGTAAGAGTGTCAAACCCAACGAGGAGTAGAAGGAAATGATAAGCGGTTTTCAGTAAGGTTTTCTCTGCAAGCACTGAAATTGTAGGTAATAGATAGTTTTGTGATAGGATAAATAGTAACGAGCAACAAGTAACTAAAGTAAATAAAGTGCAGCAAGGTGGCCCAATCCTTTATGTAGCAAAGGATAAGCCTGGACAATTTCTAATAATGAGGAAGGAGCTCCCGTGGACACATTGGGAATTATCGTCAAGCTAGTTTTCATCACGTTTATAAGATTCGCGTTCGGTAATTTGATAATTTGATATGTGGGTGGACCGGTACTTCGGTACTGCCCTAAATTGGACAGGCATCCCACTTATGATTAACCCCTATTGCAAGAATCCGCAACTACAATAAGAAGTATTAAGGTAAACCTAACCACAACATTAAACATATGGGTCCATATCAGCCCCTAACGAAGCAACGCACAAACTAGGGTTTAAGCTTCTGTCACTCTAGCAACCCATCATCTAATTATTACTTCCCCATGCCTTCCTCTAGGCCCAAATAATGGTGAAGTTTCATGTAGTCGACGTTCACATAACACCACTAGAGGAAAAGACAACATACATCTCATCAAAATATCGAACGAATACCAAATTCACATGACTACTAATAGCAAGACTTTACCCATGTCCTCGGGAACAAACTTAACTACTCACAAAGCATATTCATGTTCATAATCAGAGGGGTAATAATATGCATAAAGAATCTGAACATATGATCTTCCACCAAGTAAACCAATTAGCATCAACTACAAGGAGTAATCAACACTACTAGAACCCACATGTACCAATTTGTGGTTTTGATACAAGATTGGATACAAGAGATGAACCAGGGTTTCGAGAGGAGATGGTGCTGGTGAAGATGTTGATGGAGATTGACCCCCTCCCGATGAGAGGATCATTGGTGATGACGTTGGTGATGATTTCCCCCTCCCGGAGGGAAGTGTCCCCGGCAGAACAGCTCCGCCAGAGCCCTAGATTGATTCCGCCAAGGTTCCGCTTCGTGGCGGCGGAGTTTCGTCCCGTAAGCTTGCCCACGATTTTTTCCAGGGTAAAAGTGATGATATAGCAGAAGATGGACGCCGGAGGCCCACCAGGGGGCCCAGGAGATAGTGGGCGCGCCCTATAGGGGGGGGGGCTCCCCCTATCTCCTGGACAGGGTGTGGGCCCCCTGGCCTATTTCTTTCACTCAGAAATTCTTATAAATTCCAAAAAGTTGTTTCGTGGAGTTTCAGGACTTTTGGAGCTGTGCAGAATAGTTTTCCAACGTTTGCTCCTTTTCCAGCGAGAATTCCAGCTGCCGGCATTCCCCCTCTTCATTGTAGACCTTGTAAAATAAGAGAGAATAGCCATAAGTATTCATATACAATGTGTAATAACAGCCCATATGTAACATCCCATATTTTCAATTTGGAATGTTATACATTAGGTCATCATGCATGTCATATTTTCTCGCATTTTCCGATCCTAGAAATTTCACGCAACTCAAGGACCCTCGGAGAGAGTTGGAAGTTTCATAATTTTCATATTTGGGATCTCTCAAATTTTGAAAATAGGATCATTGGATTATTTAAATTATCTTCATAAAGTTTTTCCTATAAAAATATCTTGAGAGGGAATAATATGACTTTCCCAAACAATTAGGAAAAATGAAGATATTATAAATAAACCAAAGTTGGTTTTTGAAAGATTTATTTTGCTTAGGCAAAAATGAGCATCTAAAAATATTTTTGCATGTATTTTGTTTTTAAAGTTCATTTTGTTCGACTCATTTTTAGCAGTCGGAGAAAATTTGTTTTAATTAATTTGGAGTTCATTTGATATTTATTTTATTTGTTTTGTTCTAAATTTTATTTAAAAAAAAAAACAGCGCCCCCCCCCTGGACCGAGGCCCAGCCGGCCCAAGCCAGCCAGGCCCCAGGCCCAGCCGCCCCCCCCGGCCCACCTCCCTCGCCTCCCTCGCGCGCCGCCGGCCAAGAGTCCCGCTGGGGCAGCCCGCCGCCCGCCAGTCCGCTCGCCCGGCTCGCCCTTGGCCCCCTCCCAAGCCACCCGGCGCCTCCTCTCCCCCCTCTTAAATAGCCCCCCCCCTCTCTCTCACATCGCCCTTGCCCCGCCCCCAACCCTTGGAGCCGCCCCTCGCGCCGCCGGCTTGCCGCCGCCGTGGGCCTTGCCGCCCTCGCCGCCCGGCCGCCGCCCTCGGCCTTGAACCCGCCGCCCTCGCCTCCCGCCCATGAGCCCCGGGACCCCGCCGGACCTCGCCGGCGAAGAGCCGCCGGAGGTAGCCGCCGCCCCGCGCCCCGATTCGGTTTTTATCCCTCGGACCGATCCGTTTTTTTTTAAAAAAATATGTTGATTTTTTAAAAACCTAGATTGGTTTTATTTTTTCGGTTTTCTTATTTAGCGGACGTTCACCGAACCGTTCGTTTCAATGAACGCGTTCGTTGGATACGTTACGATAACGAACGTTCGCTTTTAACTCGTTCGTCGTTTTCTTTTAATCGGAATTAATCCGTTATTTTTCCGATTTGATTTGGATCTGATTTTCAAACTGTTTTATTTCTCGCTCGTTTATCGGAATCAGGTGATTCAAGCGCTGGAGTTTAAATACGAAACCGCCGTTCGATTACCCTACTTTCACAGAGTTTTGCCACTGTGAAATTTTGACCTAATTTCAGATTACTAAACCGAGACGTTCTCTCTCGAGTTTCGACTTTCGGAGTTTATTTTGATTCGATTCTTTTGCAACCAGGGTTCTTAAGTTGAACTCTCTGGTTAGATTTTTTATTCGAGATTTCCCTGTGCATTAGATGAGTACTTATTGTATGCTTGTTGTTTGTCTGCGTTAGATCACCCGGAGTGCGCCGCTTGTTACTTCGAATCTCTAGGACTCGCGGATCATCAGCAAGGCAAGTAACACTTGATCATATCTTTTCTCATACCCAGTTTTTATGCATTAGACCTATTCCTCAAACACTTGCATGATTAGGATCTAATTAAATTGTGGGTTTGGGAAGTAGATTGAGGTAGTACCTATTACCTGTTTTACTTATGAAACCTTGGGAGTTACTTCTACGTTTGCTTGTTCATGCCATGCTATGCTAGTAGACGTGGATTGGGTGAGTGAATATCCATGACAGATGTGAGACTGTTTAATTAATGGTTTATCTAAGGTGGCAACCTAACACACATCTGGGTGGATTGAGGCACCTGGTTTCTATCAGGACTTGCCTGTATTTCTTCGGACCGCCACCCAGGCTCTAAGGGATCATAAGATTATTCAAACTGGAAAACTTCCGTGTGCAGCCACAAGCCAATTATGGGCTCTGGCGTAGTTGACTAAGTCGTCTGAACTCTTACGGGTAGGCTAGCTGATGTAGGGGATATAGGTTGGTACGGTCTACCCATATGTAAGGTGCAAGCGCTTACGAAAGACTATGTCTCGGTCATCCGTTTCTCAAACACCATGTAGTCGAGAACCAAGCGGAGGCGATCGAGTCTTGTGGGGAAAAGTCATAAACCTCTGCAGAGTGTATAAACTAATCATGATTAGTCGTGTCCCGGTTATGGACAATTTGAGTATCCGGTACTTGATTATCATGTGAATCTCAACATGTTACTTCTAAATAAAAGTTATTGGGTTTTGATGAGTACTTTTAATTGGGATTGAGGATCTGTCAACCATCTTCAATGTTTAACAACCACCATGATAGTTAAATAAAATTATTCCTTTGATGTAGGGAAAAATCAGCTTTATGCAAATGTAACCATAGAGCCTTACCACCAGCCAAATATGCATGTAGTATAGGCTTATTCATTCATTGCTCTTTATGTGTTACATTGCGGCATATTCCATGTCTTGACCCGTTTTGGGCTGCAACTTTTCACGTTGCAGACTTTTCGCACGATGAGTAAGGTGTTAGGTCGTGGTTCTATACTCGGTGATGCCGTTGGAGTTGATGGACTCGCTTATCTTCCAAGCCTTCCGTTGTTATTATTAGATGGCCTTAAGCCATATTTTGTATTCATTTCCTTGTGGACAACGATGTAATAAGTGTGTGATTGCTACTCTGCTATAAATCCTTGAAGTCTTGTGTGGTGTCAGACATTCTTGATCCAGGGATGACACCGAGCACGAGCGCTAGATCCATTCGGTCTGGTCGCTCTGAGAGAATGGTATCGAGCACACGCCGATCGAGAGACACGACCACTAAGTTAAAGCCATAGATCACTCTCTTCCCATTTTCTAACTCCTCATCTTTTCTACTCTCTTTAGGATGACGGACGCGAAGATCAAGTACACCCAACCGGATGAAGGCACACCTTTTGGATTTCACTTGAAGGAAGTTACTAAGTACCGAACATTGGACTACCAAGCTTCACCGGGACTTTCAACGCCACTCTGCTGAAGAGGAGCTGGAAGATTCATGCTCACGTTCGGGAAGGACATTCGCCCCAATCACCAAGCCAATAGATAGTGTTTTCGATTGCACCCACTTGGAGTGCAGGAAAGAGCATGGCAGCTCACATCACCATGGGACGCATTGGAGAAGTCTATCAAGAAGATCTCAAGGACACCATCTACCAGATTTGCGGACGCCGAGATGACAAGCGGGACGTCGTCAACACCAAGAAGGATAGATCCATTGCAGCATTCATCCAGAGTTAAATCAACACATTCGGCGCCAGAGAATCAAATGTCAATGACATGTTGGAGTTGCAGAAGACGAAGGAAAGGATCATTGAATTGGAAGAAGAACTAAAGACTACACGCAAGGACTACATGGACGAGATCGTAGCTCTGGCAAGACACAATAACGATCTTAAGTACGAGATCGAAGAACTCAAGAAGAAGTTGGCGCTCAGGAATGAAGACCAGTATGTCGAACACCCAATCGACTACATCAACATCGACGACACCGATTCGGATCCAAGTGAACCCGATTTTGAAGACGAAGCTGGAGCAGACATCATGGAGTCTTCCACCGGTTCAAATTAGTAGAAGTCCCCCACATATTAGTAGTATTCCCTCCATGTAAACCTTTATAGTACACGCACTTTTGCGATAGTTAGATCGTTGTAGCCCTTGTTTGATTGAATGAAGTGATTTTGTGTGCATTTGCTCATGTGCATTTGGGTAGTGATTTCCCTTAGACCTCATTCTATTCTACTTTCTCTCCTTTTTTCTAAACCCTTCAGATGCCTCCGAGACGCGACCCCGGATTCGTTTTCCCGCCAGAGATCACCCAATTGATCCAGCAGCAGAATACCCTGATTCAAACATTGGTGCAGAACAACAACAACAACAACAACCCACCGCCACCACCACCACCTGCGGATCATCTGACTCGTTTCCTTAGACTGAACCCGCCGGTGTATTCCAGTAGCACCGAGCCAATTGTAGCAGATGGTGGCTCCATAAGATAGGAAGGAGCTGACTACTGCAGGATGCACAGATGGTGAAAGAGTGAAGTTTGCAGCACATCAGCTTGAAGGACCCGCAGCAGAAGATGGTGGGAGAATTTCACAGCCACTTATCCGTGAACAACGCCACATGGGACCAGTTTCAGCAAGCTTTTCAGCCCATGTTTCAGCAGGAGCCATGGCCATGAAGAAGCGTGAGTTTCGCAACCCACGCCAAGGAGGAAGGACTGTTGGCGATCGTGGATGACTTTAGCAAACTAGCACGTTATGCCCCGATGACGTTGCTACGATGCAGCTAAGCAGAGAAGTTTCTAGAAGGACTGAATGATGAGTTCAGCATGCCGTTGATGGTAGCAAGTTTCAATAACTACCAGGAGTTAGTAGACCGAGCTCTCATGATTGAGGAAAGCAGCAAAATTGAGAACTGCATAGCGGAAGTATGGACAAGGGAAGTATAACTCAGGATCCCAAAGCGGAAGCCACGTTATACCCCTAAATCAGGAATTCAGTTTCAGCATACCCATGGAGGAGGTAATTCGCACAACCATAATGGCACCAAGAATGGGAGCGGAATGGAGGAAGCAGCGGACGAACCGCACCAACCCGTCTACACCATCCAAGGTAGACCTGAGTCACATTACTTGCTTTAAGTGCCGCAAGATGGGCATTATGCAAATGACTGTCCGAAGGCGAGAATGGAAATGGCAATGGAAGCTCGGAAAGAAGCCCAACCCTTTCAACAGGGGACGGGTGAACCACATTGATGTGGAGGAGGTTGAAGATCAGCCCGATGCAAGAATCGGTAAGTTTTTGGTTAAGTCTTTTCTGCGGTTGTTCTTTTTGATCTTTGGTGCATCGCATTCATACATATCAAGGGAATTTGTGGATAAGTACAAGTTACCAACCCAAGCCCTTAGGTCACCCATGCTAGTAACCTCACCCGAGCGAGTACATGGCTAGTAAATGGTGTGATCGACTACCACTAAGGATTGGACACTATGTTTTCCCTCGCACCTAATAGTTACGGAATCCCAAGGATTGGATGTGATATTAGGTATGGATTGGTTATCAAAGTATGGAGGAAACATAGATTGTACCACAAGGTCAATTTTGCTCACCACACCGAAGGAAGAAGGATTAAGTATGTATCACGGCACGAGCCGAGGAGAGCACAAGTTAATTGCTTAACAGATTGGTACAGGAAGAAGTACCGGTGGTGAAGGATTATCTGATGTATTTCGGAAGAGTTGCGGGAATGCCGCGGATAGAGACATTGAGTTTTGATCGAGCTGTTGCCAGGAACAGGCCCGATATCGAAGCGACCGTACAGGATGCCCGCAAAGGATTTGGCAGAAATTAAGAAGCAGATTAAGGAACTATTGGATAAAGGTTTTATTCGCCCAAGTTCTTCACCTTGGGGATCACCCGTTTTATTGGTGGAGAAGAAGGATGGATCGTTGAGAATGGTTGTTGATTACCGTGGATTGAATGAAGTAACAATCAAGAACAAGTACCCACTACCGATGATAAATGATCTGTTTGATCGCTTGCAAGGAGCCAAAGTGTTTTCTAAGATCGACTTGCGATCAGGGTACCATCAGTTGAAGATTCGGGAGCAAGACATACCCAAGACAGCATTTACCACGAGATATGGACTGTACGAGTATACCGTTATGTCATTTGGACTGACTAACGCACCAGCCTATTTCATGAACCTGATGAACAAAGTGTTTATGGAGTTTTTGGATAAGTTCGTCGTGGTGTTCATTGATGATATTTTGATTTTCTCGAAGAATGAAGAGGAACACAAGGAACATTTGAGATTGGTTTTGGAGAAGCTAAGAGAACATCAGTTGTATGCCAAGTTCAGCAAATGTGAATTTTGGTTAAAGGAAGTTGGATTTCTCGGACATGTTATATCCGGAGAAGGAATAGCAGTTGACCCCACAAAAGTCGAGACCGTAACCAAATGGGAAGCACCAACGACAGTTGGAGAGATTCGGAGTTTCCTTGGACTCGCAGGATACTACCGAAGATTCATTGAGAATTTCTCAAGGATTGCAAAGCCTATGACAGAGTTGTTGAAGAAGGAAAACAAATTCATATGGACTGAGGACTGTGAGGCAAGTTTTCAGGAGTTGAAGAAAAGATTGGTTACCTCACCAGTTTGATATTGCGGATCAAACCAAGGATTATGAGGTGTTTTATGGCGCTTCACGTCGAGGACTTGGAGCAGTGCTTATGCAGGAAGGAAGAGTTGTTTCGTATGCTTCACGACAACTTAAGCCCCATGAGTTGAATTATGCCACTCATGATTTGGAGTTAGCAGCCGTTGTGCATGCCTTGAAGACGTGGAGACATTTTCTCATTGGAAATCATTGTGAAGTATATACGGATCACAAGAGTTTGAAGTACATCTTCACACAGAAGGAATTGAATCTCAGACAGAGGAGATGGTTAGAGCTAATCAAGGATTACGATATGAGATTGCATTATCACCCCGGAAAGGCTAATGTCGTAGCAGACGCATTGAGCCGAAAGAGCCACGTCAATACCCTAATGATGGGAGGAATACCCAATGAGTTAGCCGAGGACATTCGAGAGCTATGTTTGGAAATAGTTCCGAGAGGCTATGTAGCAACATTGGAAATTCAGTCGACACTAATGGACAAAATCAGAGATGCCCAAAAGGCAGATAAGGAAGTTACCTCTATAAAGGAGAAAATGAGCAAAGGAAAAGCTAAAGGATTTCGTGAGGATGAGCACGATACCCTATGGTTTGAAGACCGTGTTTATGTGCCCAATGACCCAGAGATCAGGAAGTTGATTTTGCAAGAAGCCCATGATTCACCTATTCGATTCACCGGAAATACCAAGATGTATTTGGATTTGAAGAATATTTTCGGTGGACCGGAATGAAGAAGGATATTGCGGAGTATGTAGCAATTTACGGCGTATGTCGAAAGTAAAGGCGAACATCGAAGCCAGCAGGATTGTTACAACCATTGCCGATACCCGAATGGAAGTGGGATAAACTAGGCATGGATTTCATCACAGGTTTGCCAAAGACCCGCTCAGGATATGACTCGATTTGGGTCATAGTCGACCGTTTGACCAAGGTAGCCCATTTCATTCCAGTCAAGACTACCTATAGCAGTGCTAAGTTGGCAAAGATATACATGACCAGAATTGTGTGTTTAGACGGAGTTCCGAGGAGCATCGTATCAGACAGAGGAACCCAGTTTACTTCAAAATTTTGGAACCAGTTACACGAAACATTGGGAACCCGATTGGAATTCAGCACAGCTTTCCACCCACAGACCGATGGACAGACTGAGAGAGTCAATCAGATTTTGGAGGACATGCTGAGAGCTTGTGCACTAGATTATGGATCTAGTTGGGACGATAATTTGCCGTATGCAGAATTTTCCTACAATAACAGTTACCAAACCAGCTTAAAGATGGCACCTTTCGAGGCTTTGTATGGAAGAAGGTGTAGGACACCATTGTCATGGGACGAAACTGGAGATCGTCAGTTGTTTGGACCAGATTTGATTAAGGAGTCTGAACAGAAGGTTAAGTTGATTCGAGACAGGCTCAAGATAGCCCAGTCCAGACAGAAGAGCTATGCCGATTCAAAGCGCAAAGCGATTGAGTATGAAGTTGGAGACAGAGTATATCTCAGAGTATCCCCGCTTCGAGGAGTGAAGCGTTTTGGAGTTAAAGGAAAGTTAGCACCCCGTTTTGTTGGACCATATAAGATTTTGCAACGCATGGGAGAAGTTGCATATAAGTTGGAATTTCCAGGAGGACTGTCAGGAGTTCATGATGTATTCCATGTTTCTCAGTTGAAGAAATGTCACCCCGAGACAGCAGAGGTACCGTTAAGAGACACAGTGCCACTGGAGGCAATTCAGTGGAAGGATGACTTGACATATGAGGAAAGACCGGTTAAGATTCTCGATTATGCCAGCAGAGTTACTCGCAGCAAGGTTATCAAGTTTTGCAAAGTTCAGTGGAGCCACCACACTGAGGATGAAGCCACCTGGGAAAGAGAGGAAGTTTTGCTTAAGGACCACCCTCACCTATTTTCTAGCCAACCCGAATCTCGAGGGAGATTCATCTTAAGGGTAGGTTTGTAACATCCCAAATTTTCAATTTGGAATGTTATACATTAGGTCATCATGCATGTCATATTTTCTCGCATTTTCCGATCCTAGAAATTTCACGCAACTCAAGGACCCTCGGAGAGAGTTGGAAGTTTCATAATTTTCATATTTGGGATCTCTCAAATTTTGAAAATAGGATCATTGGATTATTTAAATTATCTTCATAAAGTTTTTCCTATAAAAATATCTTGAGAGGGAATAATATGACTTTCCCAAACAATTAGGAAAAATGAAGATATTATAAATAAACCAAAGTTGGTTTTTGAAAGATTTATTTTGCTTAGGCAAAAATGAGCATCTAAAAATATTTTTGCATGTATTTTGTTTTTAAAGTTCATTTTGTTCGACTCATTTTTAGCAGTCGGAGAAAATTTGTTTTAATTAATTTGGAGTTCATTTGATATTTATTTTATTTGTTTTGTTTTAAATTTTATTTAAAAAAAAAAGCGCCCCTGGACCGAGGCCCACTGGCCCAAGCCAGCCAGCCCAGGCCCAGCCGCCCCAGCCCACCTCCTCGCCTCCCTCGCAGTCGCCGCCTGCCAGTCCCGCTCGGGGGCACGCCGCCGCCGCCGAGTCCGCTCCGCCCGCCTCGCCCTGGCCCCCCTCCCAAGCCACCGCGCCTCTCTCCCCCCTCTTAAATAGCCCCCGCCCCTCTCTCTCTCACATCGCCCCGCCGCCGCCCCCCAACCCTTGGGAGCCGCCCCTGCTGGCCCGCCGCCCGCCGTGGGCGCCGCCCGCCCTCGCCGCCGCCGCCCCTCGGCCTTGAACCCGCCGCCCTCGCCTCCCGACCCGCCGAGCCCCGGACCCGCCGACCTCGCCCGGCGAAGAGCCGCGGAGGTAGCCGCCGCCCGCGCCCGATTCGGTTTTATCCCTCGGACCGATCCGGTTTTTTAAAAAAACATATGTTGATTTTTTAAAAACCTAGATTGGTTTTATTTTTTCGGTTTTCTTATTTAACGGACGTTCACTGAACCGTTCGTTTCAATGAACGCGTTCGTTGGATACGTTCTGTTAACGAACGTTAAGCTTTTAACTCGTTCGTCGTTTTTCTTTTAATCGAATTAATCCGTTATTTTTCTGATTTGATTTCAGATCTGATTTTCAAACTGTTTTATTTCTCGCTCGTTTATCGGAATCAGGTGATTCAAGCGCCTGGAGTTTCGTAACGAAACCGCCGTTCCGATTACCCTACTTTCACAGAGTTTTGCCACTGTGAAATTTTGACCTAATTTCAGATTACTAAGCCGAGGCGTTCTCTCTCGAGTTTCGACTTTCGAGTTTATTTTGATTCGATTCTTTTGCAACCAGGGTTCTTAAGTTGAACTCTCTGGTTAGATTTTTATTCGAGATTTCCTGTGCATTAGATGAGTACTTATTGTATGCTTGTTGTTTGTCTGCGTTAGATCACCCGGAGTCGCCGCTTGTTACTTGAATCTCTAGGACTCATGGATCATCGGCAAGGCAAGTAACACTTGATCATATCTTTTCTCATACCCAGTTTTATGCATTAGACCTATTCCTCAAACACTTGCATGATTAGGATCTAATTAAATTGTGGGTTTGGGAAGTAGATTGAGTAGTACCTATTACTGTTTTACTTATGAAACCTTGGGAGTTACTTCTCGTTTGCTTGTTCATGCCATGCTATGCTAGTAGGCGTGGATTGGGTGAGTGAATATCCATGACAGATGTGAGACTGTTTAATTAATGGTTTATCTAAGGTGGCAACCTAACACACATCTGGGTGGATTGAGGCACTGGTTTCTATCGAGACTTGCTGTATTTCTTGGACCGCCACCCGTGCTCTAAGGGATCATAAGATTATTCAAACTGGAAAACTTCCGTGTGCAGCCACAAGCCAATTATGGGCTCTGGCGTAGTTGACTAAGTCGTCATGAACTCTTACGGGTAGGCTAGCTGATGTAGGGATATAGGTTGGTACGGTCTACCCATATGTAAGGTGCAAGCGCTTCGAAAGACTATGTCTCGGTCATCCGTTTCTCAAACACCATGTAGTCACGAGAACCAAGCGGAGGCGATCGAGTCTTGTGGGGAAAAGTGCGCAAACCTCTGCAGAGTGTATAAACTAATCATGATTAGCCGTGTCCCCGGTTATGGACAATTTGAGTATCCGGTACTTGATTATCATGTGAATCTCAACATGTTACTTCTAAATAAAAGTTATTGGGTTTTGATGAGTACTTTTTAATTGGGATTGAGGATGCTGTCAACCATCTTCAATGTTTAACAACCACCATGATAGTTAAATAAAATTATTCCTTTGATGTAGGGAAAAATCAGCTTTATGCAAATGTAACCATAGAGCCTTACCACCAGCCAAATATGCATGTAGTATAGGCTTATTCATTCATTGCTCTTTATGTGTTACATTGCCAGCATATTCCATGTGCTGACCCGTTTTCGGGTTGCAACTTTTCACGTTGCAGACTTTTCAGACGATGAGTAAGGTGTTAGGTCGTGGTTCTATACTCAGTGATGCCGTTGGAGTTGATGGACTCGCTTATCTTCCAAGCCTTCCGTTGTTATTATTAGATGGCCTTAAGCCATATTTTGTATTCATTTCCCTTGTGGACAACGATGTAATAAGTGTGTGATTGCTACTCTGCTATAAATCCTTCGAAGTACTGTGTGGTGTCAGCATTACTGATCCAGGGATGACACTGAGCACAGAGCGCTAGATCCATTCGGGTCTGGTCGCTACACCATAATGCAATAAATATTGATATAAAAGCATGATGCAAAATGGACGTATCAGTGTGCGGTGCCCCCCTCAACCATATTCCACCTCGGTCATACCGATGCAGTGCTTAGGCGAAGCCCTGCGCCGGTAGCTTCATCATCACCTTCATCACGCTTTCATGCTGACGAAACTCTCCCTCGACTTCAGCTAGATCTAGAGTTCGTGGGACGTCACCGAGCTGAACGTGAACAGATCACGGAGGTGCCGTACCTTCGGTGCTAGGATCGCTCGGATCGTGAAGACGTACGACTACATCAACCGCGTTGTCATAACGCTTCCGCTTACGGTCTACGAGGATACATGGACAACACTCTCCCCTCTCGTTGCTATGCATCACCTAGATGGATCTTGCGTGTGCGTAGGATTTTTTTTGAAATTACTGTGTTTCCCAATAGTGGCATCGGAGCCAGGTCTATGGGTAGATGTTAGAACACAAAGAGTTGTGGGCGTTAATAGTCATACTGCTTACCAGCATGTCATACTTTTATTTGGCGGTATTGTTGGATGAAGCGGCTCAGACCGACATTACGCGTACGCTTACGCGAGACTGGTTCTACCGACGTGCTTCGCAATAGGTGGCTAGTGGGTGTCTGTTTCTCCAACTTTAGTTGAATCGAGTGTGACTATGCCCGGTCCTTGTTGAAGGTTAAAACAGCAAACTTGATGAAAAATCATTGTGGTTTTTGATGCGTAGGTAAGAACGGTTCTTGCTAAGCCCGTAGCAGCCACGTAAAACTTGCAACAACAAAGTAGAGGACGTCTAACTTGTTTTTGCAGGGCATGTTGTGATGTGATATGGTCAAGACATGATTATATAAATTGTTGTATGAGATGACCATGTTTTGTAACACAGTTATCGGCAACTGGCAGGAGCCATATGGTTGTCGCTTTATTGTATGAAATGCAATCGCCATGTAATTGATTTACTTTATCACTAAAAGGTAGCGATAGTCGTAGTAGCAATAGTTGGCGATACGACAACGATGCTTCGATGGAGATCAAGGTGTCAAACCGGTGACGATGGTGATCATGACGGTGCTTTGGAGATGGAGATCAAAGGCACAAGATGATGGTGGCCATATCATATCACTTATATTGATTGCATGTGATGTTTATCCTTTATGCATCTTATTTTGCTTAGTACGGCGGTAGCATTATAAGATGATCTCTCACTAAATTTCAAGGTATAAGTGTTCTCCCTGAGTATGCACCGTTGCTACAGTTCGTTGTGCCGAGACACCACGTGATGATCGGGTGTGATAAGCTCTACGTTCACATACAACGTGTGCAAGCCAGTTTTGCACATGCAGAATACTCGGGTTAAACTTGACGAGCCTAGCATATGCAGATATGGCCTCGGAACACTGAGACTGAAAGGTCGAGCGTGAATCATAGAGTAGATATGATCAACATAGTGATGTTCACCATTGAAAACTACTCCATCTCACATGATGATCGGACATGGTTTAGTTCATATGGATCACGTGATCACTTAGATGATTAGAGGGATGTCTATCTAAGTGGGAGTTCTATCATTGACTGCGGATGATAAGGAGATGTGATTCTATGATTGACATCATACTTAGCAAGCATCTTACGGAAAGCACCATGAATAAAATGTGAACCACCATCAGTCATAAGATATCTAGGGACTCCAAACCTCGGAAAAATAACTTCTTTAAGCATTTTAATAGAAGTGTTATGATCAGCACTACTAGATGGAATAGCTTCTACCCACTCAGTAACGTAATCAACAGTAAGTAAAATATGTGTATAACCATTAGAGGCAGGAAAAGGCCCCATATAATCAAAGCCCCAAACATCAAATGGTTCAATAACAAGAGAATAATTCATAGGAATTTCTTGACGTCTACTAATGTTACCTACTCTTTGGCATTCATCACAAGATAAGACAAACTTACGAGCATGTTTGAAGAGAGTAGGGCAATAAAAACCAGATTGTAGTACCTTGTGTGCAGTTCTATCTCCAGCATGGTGTCCTCCATAAGATTCAGAGTGACACTTGCGTAGAATCTGTTCCTATTCATTCTCAGGCACACAACGTTTAATAACACCATCTACACCTTCTTTATAAAGGTGTGGATCATCCCAAAAGTAATGTCTTAAATCATAAAAGAACTTTTTTCTTTTGCTGGTATGTGAAACTAGGCGGTATATATTTAGCAACAGCGTAATTAGCATAATCAGCATACCAAGGAGCAGTACGAGAAGCATTGACGACCGCTAATTGTTCATCAATAAAGCTATCATTAATAGGCAGTGGGTCATCAAGAACATTCTCTAACCTAGACAATTTATCTGCAACGGGGTTCTCAGCCCCCTTTCTATCAATAATATGCAAGTCAAATTATTGTAGCAAGAGAACCCATCTAATAAGTCTAGGTTTAACATCTTTCTTTTCCATAAGATATTTAATAGCAGCATGATCATTGTGAATAGTAACCTTGGAATCAACAATATAAGGTCTAAACTTATCACATGCAAACACAACTGCTAAGAACTCTTTTTCAGTAGTAGCATAATTTCTCTAGGCAGTATCAAGAGTCTTACTAGCATACTGGATAACATCAAATTTCTTATCGACTCTTTGCCCTAGAACAACACCTACAACATAATCACTAGCATCGCACATAATTTCAAAAGGTAAATTCCAATCAGGTGGCTGAACAATAGGTGCAGTGATCAAAGCTTTCTTAAGTGTTTCAAAAGATTCTACACAATCATCATCAAAGACAAAAGGGATATCTTTTTGCAATAAATTAGCCAGAGGCCTAGAGATTTTAGAAAACTCCTTAATGAACCTCCTATAAAAACCGGCGCGACCAAGGAAACTTCTTATACCTGTTATATCCTTGGGACATGTCATCTTTTCAATAGCATCAACTTAGGCTTTATCAACTTCAATACCTCTCTCGGAGATCTTGTGCCCCAAGACAATGCCTTCGTTAACCATAAAGTGACACTTTTCCCAATTCAGGACGAGACTAGTGTCTTCGCATTTCTGCTGAACTCAATCAAGGTTGCTCAAACAATCATCAAAAGAGGATCCATAGACTGAGAAGTCATCCATGAATACCTCACAAATCTTTTCACAAAAATCAAAGAATATAGCCATCATGCATCTTTGAAAGGTAGCAGGTGCATTACATAAACCAAAAGGCATACGTCTATAAGCAAAAGTACCAAAAGGGCAAGTAAAAGTAGTTTTAGATTGATCCTTCGCTGACACAGGTATCTGAGAGAAACCAGAATAACCATCTAGGAAGCAAAAATGTGTGTGTTTGGATAGTCTTTCTAGCATTTGATCAATAAAAGGTAAAGGGTAATGATCTTTCTTGGTAGCCTTAATTAACTTACGGAAATCAATTACCATCCTATAACCTGTAATAATTCTTTGCGGGATCAATTCATCTTTATCATTAGGAACAACAATAATACCTCCCTTTTCAGGGACACAATGGACAGGACTTACCCATTCACTATCAGCAACGGGATAAATAATACCTGCCTCAAGGAGCTTTAGTATCTCCTTTCTTACCACTTCCTTCATCTTGGGATTTAACCGTCTTTGAGGATCTCTAACTGGTTTGGCATCTTTCTCCACTGGAATTTTGTGTTGACATAATGTGGGACTAATGCCCTTAAGATCATCTAGAGTATATCCAATAGCTGCTCGGTGCTTTTTCAGAGTTTTCAATAATCTTTCTTCTTCTTTCTCTGAAAGGTTAGCACTAATAATAACATGATATATTTCTTTTTCATCAAGATAAGCATACATAAGATTATCAGGTAATGGCTTGAGTTCAAACACGGGATCACCCTTGGGTGGAGGGGGATCCCCAAGAATTTCAACGGGAAGGTTATGTTTCAGCATAGGTTCCTGTTTAAGGAACACTTCATCTATTTCTTCCCTTTCCTTCATAAACATATCGTTTTCATGGTCTAGCAAATATTGTTCTAACCCATCAGTTGGAGGAACAGCAATGGAGAAAGACCAATAATTTCATCCTTACTAGGTGGTTCCCTTTCACGGTGTTGTCTACTAAACTTAGCAAAATTAAACTCATGAGACATCCCATCTATGCCAACAGTAACAATATTATTTTTGCAGTTAATCTTAGCACTAGCAGTATTCAAGAAGGGTCTGCCGAAAATAATGGGACAAAAATCATCTTGTGGGGAACCAAGAACAAGAAAATCAGCAGGGTATTTAACCTTCCCACACAAAACTTTAACATCTCTAACAATCCCAATAGGTTTAATGGTATCCCTATTAGCAAGCTTAATAGTAACATCAATGTCTTCTAATTCAACGAGTGCAATGTCATGCATAATTTCTTTATAAAGATCATAAGGTATCGCATTAGCACTAGCACCCATATCACATAAGCCATGATAACAATGATCTCCTATTTTAACAGAAATAACATGCATGCCTACAACAGTTCTATGTGTCTTAGTATCGGGTCTAGCAATATTAGCAGTCTCACCCAAGAAAGAAATAACATGCCCATCTAAGTCCTCATCCAAGAGATCTTTAACCATAGCAATACTAGGTTCAACATCAATTTGCTCAGGAGGTGTATAAGTCCTAGTATTACTCTTACAAACAACAGTCGAAGCTTTAGCAAGATCTTTTATCCTAACAGGAAAAGGTGGTTTTTCAACATGAGCAGTAGGAACAATAGGATCACTATAGGCAATAGTCTTTTCTTCGACTGTAATAGGTGCAACTACTTTCACTTCAACAGGAGGATTATATTTAAACCATTTCTCTTTAGGGAGATCTACGTGAGTAGCAAAAGATTCATAAAAGGTAGCTACTATCTCAGAGTCAAGTCCATACTTAGCGCTAAATCCACGAAAAACATCGGTATTCATAAAAGATTTAACACAATCGAACTTAGGTGTCATACCTGACTCCTTACCATCGTCGGAACCCCAATCTTCAGAGTTGCGTTTATTTATTTCCAATAAGTCCCATTTGAAATCAATAGTCTTCAGCATATAAGAACCAGCACAGGAAGTGTCGAGCATGTTGTGATTATCAAGAGAAAGCCGAGCATAAAAATTCTGAATAATCATTTCCCGAGAGAGCTCATGATTGGGGCATGAATATAACATTGACTTAAGCCTCCCCCAAGCTTGAGCGATGCTTTCTCCTTCGCTAGGCCATAAATTATATATGTAATTACGATCACGATGAACAAGATGCATAGGATAGAACTGCTGGTGAAATTCCAACTTCAATCGCTTATAATTCCAAGATCTCGTATCATCACATAACCTATACCATGTCAATGCATCTCCCTTCAAAGATAAAGGGAAGACCTTCCTTTTGACAACATCATCGGGAATACCTGCAAGCTTAAATAATCCACAAACTTCATCCACAAAGATAAGGTGTAAATCGGGATGCAATGTTCCATCTCCTGCAAATGGATTAGCTAGCAGTTTTTCTATCATACCCGACGGAATCTCAAAGTAAATATTTTCATAAAGTTCAGTAGGTTGAGGAGCAACTCTTTGCTCTTCTGGTTGGGGTGAAGATACCCCAAACAAGCCCCTCAAAGGATTAGCTTCCATAGTGACAAGTAATAGAAAATTTCAGCACACAATATAAATGTTTCCTTACCAAGTTCCACTCACCAAAAGCGCTACACTCCCCGGCAACGGCGCCAAAAAAGAGTCTTGATGACCCACAAGTATAGGGGATCTATCGTAGTCCTTTCGATAAGTAAGAGTGTCAAACCCAACGAGGAGCAGAAGGAAATGATAAGCGGTTTTCAGTAAGGTTTTCTCTGCAAGCACTGAAAGTGTAGGTAATAGATAGTTTTGTGATAGGATAAATAGTAACGAGCAACAAGTAAATAAAGTAAATAAAGTGCAGCAAGGTGGTCCAATCCTTTATGTAGCAAAGGATAAGCCTGGACAATTTCTAATAATGAGGAAGGAGCTCCCGAGGACACATTGGGAATTATCGTCAAGCTATTTTTCATCACGTTTATAAGATTCACGTTCGGTACTTTGATAATTTGATATGTGGGTGGACCGGTACTTGGGTACTGCCCTAACTTGGACAAGCATCACACTTATGATTAACCCCTATTGCAAGCATCCGCAACTACAATAAGAAATATTAAGGTAAACCTAACCACAACATTAAACATATGGGTCCATATCAGCCCCTAACGAAGCAACGCACAAACTAGGGTTTAAGCTTCTGTCACTCTAGCAACCCATCATCTAATTATTACTTCCCCATGCCTTCCTCTAGGTTCAAATAATGGTGAAGTTTCATGTAGTCGACGTTCACATAACACCACTAGAGGAAAAGACAACATACATCTCATCAAAATATCGAACGAATACCAAATTCACATGACTACTAATAGCAAGACTTTACCCATGTCCTCGGGAACAAACGTAACTACTCACAAAGCATATTCATGTTCATAATCAGAGGGGTAATAATATGCATAAAGAATCTGAACATATGATCTTCCACCAAGTAAACCAATTAGCATCAACTACAAGGAGTAATCAACACTACTAGCAACCCACAGGTACCAATTTGTTGTTTTGATACAAGATTGGATACAAGAGATGAACTAGGGTTTCGAGAGGAGATGGTGCTGGTGAAGATGTTGATGGAGATTGACCCCCTCCTGATGAGAGGATCGTTGGTGATGATTTCCCCCTCCCGGAGGGAAGTGTCCCCGGCAGAACAGCTCCGCCAGAGCCCTAGATTGATTCCGCCAAGGTTCCGCCTCGTGGCGGCGGAGTTTTGTCCCGTAAGCTTGCCCACATTTTTTTCCAGGGTAAAAGTGATGATATAGCAGAAGATGGACGCCGGAGGCCCGCCAGGGGGCCTAGGAGATAGGGGCGCGCCCCTGTCTCCTGGACAGGGTGTGGGCCCCCTGGCCTATTTCTTTCGCTCAGAAATTCTTATAAATTCCAAAAAGTTGTTTCGTGGAGTTTCAGGACTTTTGGAGCTGTGCAGAATAGGTTTCCAACGTTTGCTCGTTTTCCAGCCAGAATTCCAACTGCAGGCATTCTCCCTCTTCATGGTAAACCTTGTCAAATAAGAGAGAATAGCCATAAGTATTCATATATAATGTGTAATAACAGCCCATAATGCAATAAAAATTGATATAAAAGCATGATGCAAAATGGACGTATCAGTGTGCGGTGCCCCCCTCCACCATATTCCACCTCGGTCATATCGTTGCAGTGCTTAGGCGAAGCCCTGCGCCGGTACCTTCATCATCGCCGTCATCAAGCCGTCATGCTGATGAAACTCTCCCTCGACCTCAGCTGGATTTAGAGTTCATGGGACGTCACCGAGCTGAACGTGAACAGATCGCGGAGGTGTCGTACCTTCGGTGCTAGGATCGCTCAGATCATGAAGACGTACGACTACATCAACCGCGTTGTCATAACGCTTCCGCTTACGGTCTACGAGGGTACATGGACAACACTCTCCCCTCTCGTTGCTATGCATCACCTAGATGGATCTTGCGTGTGCGTAGGAACTTTTTTTAAATTTCTGTGTTTCCCAACAGTGGCATCCGAGCCAGGTCTATGCGTAGATGTATATGCACGAGTAGAACACAAAGAGTTGTGGGCGATAATAGTCATACTGCTTACCAGCATGTTATACTTTGATTCAGCGGTATTGTTGGATGAAGCGGCTCAGACCGACATTACGCGTACGCTTACGCGAGACTGGTTCTACCGACGTGCTTCACAACAGGTGGCTAGTGGGTGTCTGTTTCTCCAACTTTAATTGAATCTAGTGTGACTATGCCCGGTCCTTGTTGAAGGTTAAAACAGCAAACTTGATGAAAAACCATTGTGGTTTTTGATGCGCAGGTAAGAACGGTTCTTGCTAAGCCCGTAGCAGCCACGTAAAACTTGCAACAACAAAGTAGAGGACGTCTAACTTGTTTTTGCAGGGCATGTTGTGATGTGATATGGACAAGACATGATTATATAAATTGTTGTATGAGATGACCATGTTTTGTAACACAGTTATCGGCAACTGGCAGGAGCCATATGGTTGTCGCTTTATTGTATGAAATGCAATCGCCATGTAATTGATTTACTTTATCACTAAAAGGTAGCGGTAGTCGTAGTAGCAATAGTTGGTGATACAACAACGATGCTTCGATGGAGATCAAGGTGTCAAACCGGTGACGATGGTGATCATGACGGTGCTTTGGAGATGGAGATCAAAGGCACAAGATGATGGTGGCCATATCATATCACTTATATTGATTGCATGTGATGTTTCTCCATTATGCATCTTATTTTGCTTAGTATGGAGGTAGCATTATAAGATGATCTCTCACTAAATTTCAAGGTATAAGTGTTCTCCCTGAGTATGCACCGTTGCTACAGTTCGTAGTGCCGAGACACCACGTGATGATCGGGTGTGATAAGCTCTACGTTCACATACAAGGTTGCAAGCCAGTTTTGCACATTCAGAATACTCGGGTTAAACTTGACGAGCCTAGCATATGCAGATATGGCCTCGGAACACTGAGACCAAAAGGTCGAGCGTGAATCATAGAGTAGATATGATCAACATAGTGATGTTCACCATTGAAAACTACTCCATCTCACATGATGATCGGACATGGTTTAGTTCATATGGATCACGTGATCACTTAGATGATTAGAGGGATGTCTATCTAAGTGGGAGTTCTATGATTGACTGCGGATGATAAGGAGATGCGATTCTATGATTGACATCATACTTAGCAAGCATCTTACGGAAAGCACCATGAATAAAATGTGAACCACCATCAGTCATAAGATATCTAGGGACTCCAAACCTCGGAAAAATAACTTCTTTAAGCATTTTAATAGAAGTGTTATGATCAGCACTACTTGTTGGAATAGTCTCTACCCACTTAGTAACGTAATCAACAGCAACTAAAATATGTGTATAACCATTAGAGGCAGGAAAAGGCCCCATATAATCAAAGCCCCAAACATCAAACGGTTCAATAACAAGAGAATAATTCATAGGAATTTCTTGATGTCTACTAATGTTACCTACTCTTTGGCATTCATCACAAGATAAGACAAACTTAGGAGCATATTTGAAGAGAGTAGGCCAATAAAAACCAGATTGTAGTACCTTGTGTGCAGTTCGATCTCCAGCGTGGTGTCCTCCATAAGATTCAGAGTGACACTTGCGTAGAATCTGTTCCTGTTCATGCTCAGGCACACAACGTTTAATAACACCATCTACTCCTTCTTTATAAACGTGTGGATCATCCCAAAAGTAATGTCTTAAAGCATAAAAGAACTTTTTCTTTTGCTGGTATGTGAAACTAGGCGGTATATATTTAGCAACAATGTAATTAGCATAATCAGCATACCAAGGAGCAGTACGAGAAGCATTGACGACCGCTAATTGTTCATCAGGAAAGCTATCATTAATAGCCAGTGGGTCATCAAGAACATTCTCTAACCTAGACAAGTTATCTGCAACGGGGTTCTCAACCCCCTTTCTATCAATAATATGCAAGTCAAATTCTTGTAGCAAGAGAACCCATCTAATAAGTCTAGGTTTAGCATCTTTCTTTTCCATAAGATATTTAATAGCAGCATAATCAGTGTGAATAGTAACTTTGGAATCAACAATATAAGGTCTAAACTTATCACATGCAAGCAAAACTGCTAAGAACTCTTTTTCAGTAGTAGCATAATTTCTCTGGGCAGTATCAAGAGTCTTACTAGCATACTGGATAACATTCAATTTCTTATCGACTCTTTGCCCTAAAACAACACCTACAACATAATCACTAGCATCACACATAATTTCAAAAGGTAAATTCCAATCAGCTGGCTGAACAATAGGTGCATTTATCAAAGCTTTCTTAAGTGTTTCAAAAGCTTCTACACAATCATCATCAAAGACAAAAGGGATATCTTTTTGCAATAAATTAGTCAGAGGCCTAGAGATTTTAGAAAACTCCTTAATAAACCTACTATAAAAACCGGTGCGACCAAGGAAACTTCTTATACCTTTTATATCCTTGGGGCATGGCATCTTTTCAATAGCATCAACTTTGGCTTTATCAACTTCAATACCTCTCTCGGAGATCTTGTGCCCCAAGACAATGCCTTCATTAACCATAAAGTGACACTTTTCCCAATTCAGGATGAGACTAGTGTCTTCGCATCTCTGCAAAACTCGATCAAGGTTGCTCAAACAATCATCAAAAGAGGATCCATAGATTGAGAAGTCATCCATGAATACCTCACAAATCTTTTCACAAAAATCAGAGAATATAGCCATCATGCATCTTTGAAAGGTAGCAGGTGCATTACATAAACCAAAAGGTATACGTCTATAAGCAAAAGTACCAAAAGGGCAAGTAAAAGTAGTTTTAGATTGATCCTTCGCTGACACAGGTATCTGAGCGAAACCAGAATAACCATCTAGGAAGCAAAAATGTGTGTGTTTGGATAGTCTTTCTATCATTTGATCAATAAAAGGTAAAGGGTAATGATCTTTCTTGGTAGCCTTATTTAACTTACAGAAATCAATTACCATCCTATAACCTGTAATAATTCTTTGCGGGATCAATTCATCTTTATCATTAGGAACAACGGTAATACCTCCCTTTTTAGGGACACAATGGACAGGACTTACCCATTCACTATCAGCAACGGGATAAATAATACCTGCCCCAAGGAGCTTTAGTATCTCCTTTCTTACCACTTCCTTCATCTTGGGATTTAACCGTCTTTGAGGATCTCTAACTGGTTTGGCATCTTTCTCCACTGAAATTTTGTGTTGACATATGTGGGACTAATGCCCTTAAGATCATCTAGAGTATATCCAATAGCTGCTTGGTGCTTCTTTAGAGTTTTCAATAATCTTTCTTCTTCTTTCTCTGAAAGGTTAGCACTAATAATAACATGATATATTTCTTTTTCATCAAGATAAGCATACTTAAGATTCTCAGGTAATGGTTGAGTTCAAACACGGGATCAACCTTGGGTGGAGGGGGATCCCCAAGAATTTCAACAGGAAGGTTATGTTTCAGCATAGGTTCCTATTTAAGGAACACTGCATCTATTTTTTCCCTTTCCTTCATAAACATATCGTTTTCATGGTATAGCAAATATTGTTCTAACGGATCAGTTGGAGGAACAGCAATGGAAGCAAGACCAATAATTTCATCCTTACTAGGTGGTTCCCTTTCACGGTGTTGTATACTAAACTTAGCGAAATTAAACTCATGAGACATCCCATCTATGCCAACAATAACAATATTCTTTTTGCAGTTAATCTTAGCACTTGCAGTATTCAAGAAGGGTCCACCGAAAATAATGGGACAAAAATCATCTTGTGGGGAATCAAGAACAAGAAAATCAACAGGGTATTTAACCTTCCCACACAAAACTTCAACATCTCTAACAATCCCAACAGGTTTAATGGTATCCCTATTAGCAAGCTTAATAGTAACATCAATGTCTTCTAATTCAACGGGTGCAATGTCATGCATAATTTCTTTATGAAGATCATAAGGTATCGCACTAGCACTAGCACCCATATCACATAAGCCATGATAACAATGATCTCCTATTTTAACAGAAATAACATGCATGCCTACAACAGGTCTACGTGTCTTATTATCGGGTCTAGCAGTATTAGCAGTCTCACCCAAGAAAGAAATAACATGCCCATCTAAGTCCTCATCCAAGAGATCTTTAACCATAGCAATACTAGGTTCAACATTAATTTTCTCACGAGGTGTATAAGTCCTAGTATTACTCTTACAAACAACAGTCGAAGCTTTAGCAGGATCTTTTATCCTAACAGGAAAAGGAGGTTTTTCAACATGAGTAGTAGGAACAATAGGATCACTATAGGCAATAGTCTTTTCTTCGACTGTAATAGGTGCAACTACTTTCACTTCAACAGGAGGATTATATTTAAACCGCTTCTCTTTAGGGAGTTGAAGTGAATATTTCAAGCAAATGCCCGAATTGAGAGATATGAAGTCTCGAATAAGTTCTACAGCTGCAAGATGAAGGAGAATAGTTTTTTCAGTGAACATATACTCAGAATGTCTGGGTACCACAACCACTTGACTCAAATGGGAGTTAATCTTCCTGATGATAGTGCCATTGACAGAGTTCTTCAATCACTGCCACCAAGCTACAAAAGCTTTGTGATGAACTATAATATGCAAGGGATGGATAAGATGATTCCCGATCTCTTTGCAATGCTAAAGGTTGTGGAGGTAGAAATCAAGAAGGAGCATCAAGTGTTGATGGTCAACAAGACTAGTAGTTTCAAGAAAAAGGGTAAAGGGAATAAGGGGAACTTCAAGAAGAATGGCAAGCAAGGTGCTGCTCAAGTGAAGAAGCCCAAGTCTGGACCTAAGCCTGAGACCGAGTGCTTCTACTTCAAAGGGACTGGTGCTGGAAGCGGAACTGCCCCAAGTATTTGGCGGAGAAGAAGGATGGCAAAGTGAAAGGTATATTTGATATACATGTTATTGATGTGTACTTAACTAATGCTCGCAGTAGCGCCTGGGTATTTGATACTGGTTCTGTTGCTAATATTTGCAACTCGAAACAGGAGCTACGGATTAAGCGAAGATTGGCTAAGGACGAGGTGACGATGCGTGTGGGAAATGGTTCCAAAGTCGATGTGATCGCCGTCGGCACGCTACCTCTACATCTACCTTCGAGATTAGTTTTAGACCTGAATAATAGTTATTTGGTGCCAGCGTTATGCATGAACATTATATCTGGATCTTGTTTGATGCAAGATGGTTATTCATTTAAATCAGAGAATAATGGTTGTTCTATTTATATGAGAAATATCTTTTATGGTCATGAACCCTTGATGAGTGGTCTATTTTTACTAAATCTTGATATTAGTGATGCACATATTCATAGTATTGAAGCCAAAAGATATAAGTTTAATAATGATAGTGCAACTTATTTGTGGCACTGCCATTTAGGTCATATTGGTGTAAAGCGCCTGAAAAAACTCCATGCTGATGGGCTTTTGGAATCACTTGATTATGAATCACTTGATGCTTGCGAACCATGCCTCATGGGCAAGATAACTAAGACTCCGTTCTCCGGAACAATGGAGTGAGCAATGGACATTTTGGAAATAATACATACTGATGTATGCAGTCCGATGAGTGTTGATGCTCGCGGCGGGTATCGTTATTTTCTTACCTTCATAGATGATTTGATCAGATATGGGTATATCTACTTAATGAAACATAAGTCGGAAACATTTGAAAAGTTCAAAGAATTTTAGAGTGAAGTGAAAAATCATCATAACAAGAAAATAAAGTTTCTACGATCTGATCCTGGAGGATAATATTTAAGTTACGAGTTTGGTCTTTATTTGAAACAATGCGGAATAGTTTCACAACTCACGCCACCCGGAACAGCACAGCGTAATGGTGTGTCCGAACGTTGTAATCGTACTTTACTAGATATGGTGTGATCTATGATGTCTCTTAATGATTTACCGCTATCTTTTGGGTTTATGCTTTAGAGACAGATGCATTCACGTTAAATAGGGCACCGTCTAAATCTTTTGAGACGACACCTTATGAATTGTGGTTTGGCAAGAAACCCAAGTTGTCGTTTCTCAAAGTTTGGGGCTGCGATGCTTATGTGAAAAAGCTTCAACCTGATAAGCTCGAACCCAAATCTGAGAAATTTGTCTTCATAGGATAGCCAAAGGAGACTGTTGGGTACACCTTCTATCCCAGATCCGAAGGCAAGATATTCGTTGCTAAGAATGGATCCATTCTAGAGAAGGAGTTTCTCTCGAAAGAAGTGAGTGGGAGGAAAGTAGAACTTGACGAGGTAATTGTACCTTCTCCCTTATTGGAAAGTAGTTCAAAACAGAAATCAGTTCCAGTGATTCCTACACCAGTAAGTGAGGAAGCTAATGATGATGATCATGAAACTTCTGATCAAGTTACTACCGAACCTCGTAGGTCAACCAGAGTAAGATCCGCACCAGAGTGGTACGGTAATCCTATTTTGGAAGTCATGTTACTTGACCATGACGAACCTACGAACTATGAGGAAGCGATGATGAGCCCAGATTCCGCAAAATGGCTTGAGGCCATGAAATCTGAGATGGGATCCATGTATGAGAACAAAGTGTGGACTTTGGTTGACTTGCCCCATGATCGCAAGCCATAGAGAATAAATGGATCTTCAAGAAGAAGACTGACGCTGATGGTAATGTTACTGTCTACAAAGCTCGACTTGTTGCGAAAGGTTTTCGACAAGTTCAAGGAGTTGACTATGATGAGACCTTCTCACCCGTAGTGATGCTTAAGTCCGTCCAAATCATGTTAGCAATTGCTGCATTTTATGATTATGAAATTTCGCAAATGGATGTCAAAACTGCATTCCTTAATGGATATCTTAAAGAAGAGTTGTATATGATGCAACCAGAAGGTTTTGTCGATCCAAAAGATGCTAACAAAGTGTGCAAGCTCCAGCGATCCATTTATGGACTGGTGCAAGCCTCTCAGAGTTGGAATATACATTTTGATAGTGTGATCAAAGCATATGGTTTTATATAGACTTTTGGAGAAGCCTGTATTTACAAGAAAGTGAGTGGGAGCTCTGTAGCATTTCTGATATTATATGTGGTTGACATATGGTTGATCGGAAATGGTACTGAATTTCTGAATAGCATAAAAGGATATTTGAATAAGAATTTTTCAATGAAAGACCTCAGAGAAGCTGCTTATATATTGGGCATCAAGATCTATAGAGATAGATCAAGACGCTTAATTGGACTTTCACAAAGCACATACCTTGATAAAGTTTTGAAGAAGTTCAAAATGGATCAAGCGAAGAAGGGGTTCTTGCCTGTGTTACAAGGTGTGAAATTGAGTCAGACTCAATGCCCGGCCACTGCAGAAGATAGAGAGAAAATGAAGGTCTTTCCGTATGCTTCAGCCATAGGTTCTATCATGTATGCAATGTTGTGTACCAGACCTGATGTGTGCCTTGCTATAGTTTAGCAGGGAGGTACCAAAGTAATCCAGGAGTGGATCACTGGACGGCAGTCAAGAATATCCTGAAATACCTGAAACGGACTAAGGATATGTTTCTCATTTATGGATATGACAAAGAGCTTGTCATAAACGGTTACGTTGATGCAAGATTTGACACTGATCCGGATGACTCTAAGTCACAAATCGGATACGTATTTTTATTAAATGGTGGAGCTGTCAGTTGGTGCAGTTCCAAGCAGAGTGTCGTGGCGGGATCTATGTGTGAAGCGGAGTACATAGCTGCTTCGGAAGCAGCAAATGAAGGAGTCTGGATGAAGGAGTTCATATCCGATCTAGGTGTCATACCTAGTGCATCGGGTCCAATGAAAATCTTTTGTGACAATACTGGTGCAATTGCCTTGGCAAAGGAATCCAGATTTCACAAGAAAACCAAGCACATCAAGAGACGCTTCAATTCCATCCGCGACCAAGTCAAGAAGGGAGACATAGAGATTTGCAAGATACATACGCATCTGAATATTGCAGACCCGTTGACTAAGCCTCTCTCGCAAGCAAAACATGATCAGCACCAAGACTCCATGGGTGTTAGAATCATTACAATGTAATCTAGATTATTGACTCTAGTGCAAGTGGGAGACAGAAGGAAATATGCCCTAGAGTCAATAATAAAGTTGTTATTTATATTTCCTTATATCATGATAAATGTTTATTATTCATGCTAGAATTGTATTAACCGGAAACTTAGTACATGTGTGAATACATAGACAAACAGAGAGTCACTAGTATGCCTCTACTTGACTAGCTTGTTGAATCAAAGATGGTTAAGTTTCCTAGCCATAGACATGAGTTGTCATTTGATTAACGGGATCACATCATTAGAGAATGATGTGATTGACTTGACCCATCCGTTAGCTTAACACGATGATTGTTTAGTTTGTTGCTATTGCTTTCTCCTTGACTTATACATGTTCCTATGACTATGAGATTATGCAACTCCCGAATACCGGAGGAACACTTAGTGTATTATCAATCGTCACAACGTAACTGGGTGATTATAAATATGCTCTACAGGTGTCTCCGATGGTGTTTGTTGAGTTGGCATAGATCGAGATTAGGATTTGTCACTCCGAGTATCGAAGAGGTATCTCTAGGCCCTCTCGGTAATGCACATCACTATAAGTCTTGCAAGCAATGTGACTAATGAGTTAGTTATGGGGTAATGCATTACAGAACGAATAAAGAGACTTGCCAATAACGTGATTGAACTAGGTATTGAGATACCGACGATTGAACCTCTGATGACAAAGGGAATAATGTATAGTGTTATGCGGTTTAACCGATAAAGATATACGTAGAATATATAGGAACTAATATGAGCATCCAGGTTCCGCTATTGGTTATTAACCGGAGATGAGTCTCGGTCATGTCTACATAGTTCTCGAACCCGTAGGGTCCGCACGCTTAACATTCGGTGACGATCGGTATTATGAGTTTATGTGTTTTGATGTACCGATGGTATTTCGGAGTCCCGGATATGATCACGGACATGATGAGGAGTCTCAAAATGGTCGAGACATAAAGATCGATATATTGGACGGCTATGTTTGGACATCGGAATGGTTCCGGGTGAGTTCGGGCATTTCCCAGAGTACCGGGGGGTTACCGGACCCCCCCCCCCCCCGGGGAGTGTATGGGTCTTATTGGGTCTTAGTGGGAGTGTCGGTGTACTAGAGTAGGGGTCCCCTAGTATCCCGAACTCGTGCACGGGCAGTTGCAGCACCCCGCGACAAGGCTTGCCAGGTGACCGCCAAGGTCCTCCGTGGTTCCTTTGGAGCCATTCAAGAACAAAGTATTTAAGTCAAAGAGACAAGACCCCGACAAGAGGAGCTTGCCGGGAAGACCAACCAAGGCACACAGTAGACAAGGCCCCGGCAAGAGGAGCTTGCCGGGAAGGCCCGGTGAGCGACAAGCTCCCGGACGCGACAAGACAATGACCGCGGCAAGGCGTTTGCCGCGGCAGACTACCACTCCGTTCCTGCGCTCCAGCACATCCACCAACGTGTCGCCATGGGACCTTTCCAGGCGCGCGTGGCAAGAGGCTGTGCGGCCAGCGGAGCGCGGTGGCAAGCGGTGCTGACAAGATTGCCATCGTGGCAAGCGGTGGCGTCCCTGACGGTCCCTTTCTACACTGTTAGTCGACTTAGACGGGCATTTAATGCCTTTGTCCCCTGCTGTCAGGGTTAGGTATGATACACTGTACAAGTAGTTGTACCGACCACGACTCCTTTTACGTTTTTGCCCTTGTCTACGTTGCCACCTGTCGGAGACCCCTTGAGCATATAAAAGGAGGCCCATGCGCAACGTAGAAGGGGTTCGGTTCATTCGAAACCAGAGAATACTCACGCTAGGTCTTGTAGCTCTCGGCGCCCCTAGCAAGAACACAATACAATCGCACAAGCAGCAGTAGAGTATTATCTCTCGGAGAGCTCCGAAGCTGGGTAAACTGCTCGTGTGCTTCGCCTCGATCTGCTCTTCGTGCGACCTCCGCCCCCCACCGAACCGAAAGGGGCTCGGTCCGCCGGTCCCATAGGTGTTCGTGGGTCCGATCAGCTTCCCCGACATCTTTGGCGTGCCAGGTAGGGGGCGTCGAGGTTGTGTGAACCAGATCCGGCGTTCACACGAGCTACATCTTCATCATCTTCATCGACATGCCACCGAAGAAGAAGGCTTCGGCGGCAGCGGAGCCGTCCACGTCGATCCCACCACCACCGGAGCAAATGGGTGGTGGAGTAGACGCCGGCGGAAGAACGGGCGTCGACGAGGGAGCCCACGACGCTGCCAAGTCAAAGGACAAGGCTGCGCAGACCTCGGCGTCCGTACATGCACCGCGTCCATCTCACGAGGCGCGGGACCGACAGCGTCATGGTATTCACAGTACCATACGCTCGTTGGATCAAGATCGAGCTGGTGGATCCCGAGGCCCTCAAGACCTGCGCGCACGCCAACACGCTGGCACGGGCAAGGCACGGTCGCCTGGACGAGATACTGCTCCTTCTAACATAGTTAGAAGTCCGAGCATATCTCGCTCCTTGCACCGTTCCCCTCTACCACCTGCCACTCCAACAGAAGCTTTGGCAAGAGCTCAACTGCTCCTAGATTACCCTCCAATAGCCGACAAGGTCGATGAATGGAGGGCCACCATCCAGAGTCTCATCGGCTTTGCCAACGGCGACACTCCGCGGCAACCGACTACATCGTTGCCGCGGCAGGACGACAAGGCACGAGCCGGTGGCGACGAAACCTGTGGGGGTGCAACCACCATGCACTCTCCACCCCGAAGGCCAAGATCGCCAACTCGTCGGATCCACCTCGACAGCGACTCCACCGCGTCATCGGACCCACGAGCCCGTCGCGATCAGCGCCAAGTTCTTCACGAACGACAGCAAGAAGACGCTCGAACTCGCATCGAGCGCCGAAGAGAAGCGCGGCGTCAATCCGACCAGCGCGCTGGGCCATCTGTCGACATGCATGCGCCAGGGGAATCAGGCGACTTGCCGTATGCGGTAGGTTGCCTTGCGTTCACTCATGAGCTGCGGCAAGTCCAGTGGCCCAGCAAGAAAAATTTCAAGCCAAACATGCCAGAGAAGTACGACGGCAAGACGCATCCGTCGGAGTTCCTCAGCATCTACACCATTGCGGTGCAAGCTGCCGGGGGGCGAGACGACAAGATTCTGGCCAACAACTTCCCGCTGGTACTCAAGCCCAATGTCAGATCTTGGCTCATGCACTTGCCGGACAACTCCATATCCTCTTGGGCAGATCTGTGCCATCAGTTTGTCGGCGCCTTCACAGGCGGCCACAAGCCCCATGGCCAAGAGAGCGACCTTCATCTCCTAGCCCAGAAAGAAGGAGAACCCCTGCGCAAGTACATTCAGAGATTCAGCCATGTACAGCACAACATTCCAGATGTCCACCCTGCCGCGGTGATCAGCGCGTTCCATCAGAACGTGCGAAACCGCAGGATGCGGGAGGAGATGGCGATGTGCAAGATCGAGACGCGTCGATGAGCTATATGCCCTAGCCGACAAGTGTGCACGTCTTTGAGGAAGGAGGAGACTCCCGGAGAGAATCTGAAGCTACAGGATCTGATAGTGAGGGGTCCACCCCGGCAAAGAAAAGCCGGCGGCGGAATAACAGGAAGAAGAAAGGCAAAGATGTGCTAGTTGTCGAGCAGTCCGGCAACGAAGGTGGCGCCAAGAAAGCCAAAGTTGGTAGCTCCGGCAAGGAGGTTGCCGCTGGCACCAACTGCCAGGCTGTGGCTGTTGCCGACAAGCAGGACGGTTCCAACAAGCAGTACTGCAAGATCCACCGCACCAAGGGTCATGACCTCCAGAGCTGCAAGAAGGTCGAGCAGCTTGTTGAACAGCAAAAGGCTGAGTACGAACGGCGCGACAAGGAGAAGGCCCAAGAAGGTGCTGGAGGAGCCAGCAAGAAACGTCTAGGCCAAGGAGGACGTCGCGGCAAGGCCAAGCAGCGGCAAGGACACAGACCTCCCCGCGGCCGCGACAAGGATGAAGATGACGACGATGACGAAGACATGGATGATGATGAAGCCGATGAGCAGGAGTTCCAGAAAGCCACAGAGGTCTTGTGCGTTGACAGTGGTGCTTCTCTGCATACTTCACACCGCCAACTCAAGCAGTGGATGCGGGAAGTCAATGCGGCAGAACCATCCATCGAGTCACGCAAGCCTCTGAAATGGTCCAGCACGCCTATCATTTTTATATTGAGGACCACCCTGATCGCATAATCGCGGTCGGTGCTTGCCGATGTTGGTTTCACCAACTATCCGCAACCTCAAGGTCACTAAAATGCTAGTTGACGGCGGGCGGCTTGAACCTGATCTCCTCTGCGGTACTCCGAAGCTTCAGATCCACGATGGCGAGCTCAAGAGACCGCACATTCAAGGAATCAATCCGCAAGGAGCAAGCCAAAGGAAAGATCACATTGCCGTGACATTTGGCGATGAGTTGAACTTCAGGATCGAGAGGGTCACTTTTGACGTTGCTGACTTCCCATTGCCTTATAATGGGATACTTGGCTGTCCAGCACTCGCCAAGTTTATGGCAGCCTCTCATTATGCATACAACTTGCTCAAGATGCCAGGCCCGATAAGTTTCATTTCTCTCCCTGGCGACAAGAAGGATGCTCTTATCTGCGCCGACAAGATCTACCGGGAAGCAGCTGCTGCAACAGATAGCAAGTCACTTGCCACCAAGCTCCGGGGAAGAAGAAGACCGAGTCCGCAAGAGCTCGATGCCCACCCGGCAAGCGCACCTCTTCGAGTGCTGCGCTACCGTCGAGGACGCACCATCGAGCTCCACCGCAAGTGTAAGAAGACGATGGCAGCTCCACCAAAGACCAAGAAGGTGTCCGCCAAGGAGGACGGCACGGTGGTACCTTCACCATCAGTGCCACTCTCGACCCTAAATAGGAAAGCGCGCTCGTTGCTTTCCTGCGGGCGAACGTCGACGTGTTTGCATGGCAACCGTCTGACATCCCCGGTGTTCCCAGGAATGTAAATGAGCACCATCTTGCCGTTTGTCGTCACGCGCGGCCCGTCAAGCAGAAAGTCAGGAAGCAAGCAGTGGAGCGCCAAGAATTCATCGCAGAAGAAATCAAGAAATTGGAAGCAGCAGGCCTTGTCAGAGGCGTGCTCCATCCTACGTGGTTGGCCAATCCTGTAGTCGTGCGTAAGGAAAACGGAAAATGGAGGCTTTGTATCGACTTTACCGATGTTAATAAAGCTTGTCCCAAAGACCCGTTTCCCTTGCCACACATTGATCAGATTGTTGACTCCACGGCCGGATGTGATTTGCTTTCATTTCTTGATGCATACTCAGGATATCATCAGATATTCATGGCAGAAGAGGATGAAGAGAAAACCACATTCATCACCCCATGTGGCACATACTGTTTCATACGGATGCCTTTCGGTTTAAAGAATGCTGTTTCAACATTTGCAAGAGTATTCCATGACGCTTTTGAACCGCAAATGCACAGAAATGTAGAAGCCTACATGGATGACATAGTGGTCAAAAGCAAGGACAGGGCAACTCTGGTTCAAGATTTAGATGAAACCTTTGCAAATCTGCGCAAGATCAACCTCAAGCTCAACCCCGAGAAGTGTGTGTTTGGAGTCCTTCCGCAAGCTTCTCGGGTTCTTCGTGTCTCGGGGAATTGAAGCCAATCCCGACAAGATCAAGGCCATTGAGCGATGAAGCACCAAAGCGCGTCAAGGATGTACGAAGACTTGCGGTTATGTAGCTGCTCTCAGCAGGTTTATCTCTAGGTCTGCTGAAGGCGCCCGCCATTTTTCAAAATATTGAAAAAGGCAGGTCCAATGAAATGGACTCGAAGCGGAGGCTGCGCTGCGCAGGACTTAAAGAGATACCTGTCCTCCACTCCAATACTTGTCGCACCTAAGCCACAAGAGAAGTTGTTGCTATATATAGCGGCAACCAATCAAGTGGTTAGTGCTGCGTTAGTAGCGGAGAGGGAGGTGGATGATGAGCCGGCAACCACGGCAGAGGCATCCAGCGACAAGCAAGGAACTTCACCGGCAAGCTCTGGTCCCGACAAGGATGGATCTGCTACCGACGTGTGAAGATATACTGAAAAGGATGGTGCAGCGCCAGTTTACTTTGTCGGTTCCCTTCTGCGAGGGGCTAGGTCAAGGTACTCGTGTGCGAAATTGCTTTTCGCCTTCTCATGGCCTCGAAAGCTGCGCCATTACTTTCAAGCACATGAGATCACAATCGTCACTCGCTTTCCATTGAAGAGGATCTTGCAAAATCCGTAAGCAGCAGCAGGATTGTCGAGTGGGCACTGGAACTGTCAAGCTTTGGCCTCAAGTTTGAAAGCACTTCAACTATCCAAAGCAGAGCATTGGCAGAGTTCATAGCAGAATGGACGCCAACCCAAGACGAAGAAATTCCAGAAACGAGCATCCCCGTCAAGGAAGCAAGCAAAGAGTGGCTAATGTACTTTGATGGTGCCTTCTCGCTGCAAGGCGCCGGTGCTGGCGTGCTGCTTGTAGCACCCACCGGAGAGCAACTCAAGTACATAGTCCAAATGCACTTTCCCAAGGAGCAAGCAACAAACAATACCGCAGAGTATGAAGGTTTGCTTGCCGGACTCAGGATCGCAGTAGACCTTGGGATCAAGAAGCTCATTGTCAGGGGAGACTCACAGCTTGTCGTCCGCCAAGTGAACAAGGATTATCAGAGTCCGTTAATGGAAGCCTATGTTGATGAAGTGAGAAAGCTAGAAGAGCACTTTGACGGCCTGCAGATGGAACATGTTCCAAGAGCTCAGAACGATATTGCTGATGGTTTGTCAAAGTGCGCCGCACTCAAGTTGCCTGTGGAACCAGGGATTCTTGTGCTCAAGCTGACTCAACCGACTGTAACGCCATCAACTGGACAGAACAAGAAAAGGAAGTTGATTTCTGGAGACTATTTTCCGGCAGAGCTCCCCGAAGCCGCCGCCAAGAAGGTCCCCAAGATCAACACCGATACTGCTGAGGAGCAGTCTGCTCCGACAAGCCCAAGGGTTTGTTTCGTTGAAGCAGACGCTCCCGACAAGTTTTGCTCCGGCAAGCTTGCCGGGGAACGTCAAGCTCCGGCTGAGCCGCAGGTTCTCGCCGTAGAAGCGGATGCTCCCGCAGCAGCAGATGTGCCTTTAGTCCTTGTTGTCGAGCCGCAAGCTCCAGCATGGGCACAACAGATTGTCCATTTCTTCAGACAGGAGAACTTCCCGAAGAGCAAGAAGAAGCGGAAAGAGTAGCCCGGCAGTCAAGTATGTACCAGTTTGTCGACAGCACACTATACAGAAGAAGACTCAACGGTGTGAAATTGAAGTGTATTCACCGGGAAGACGGACAAAAGCTGTTGGCAGAGATACATGGAGGCATATGTGGTCACCACATTGGCGCAAGAGCACTTGCCGGCAAAGCTTTCCGGCAAGGTTTCTTTTGGCCGACAGCCCTCTAGGATGCAACTGCACAAGTAACCAAGTGTGAAGCGTGCCAGTTCCATTCCAAGCAGATACACCAGCCAGCTCAAGCTCTCCAGACGATCCCTTTATCCTGGCCATTTTCGGTCTGGGGGCTCGACATCCTCGGCCCCTTCCCCCGAGCTGTCGGGGGCTTTGAGTACTTGTACGTTGCAATCGACAAGTTTACAAAGTGGCCGGAAGTGGAAGCAATGAGGAAGGTGACAGACAATCGGCGATCAAGTTCTTGGTCGATTGTTTGCTGTTTCGGGATTCCTAACAGGATCATCACCGACAACGGCACGCAATTCACGAGTCGCACCTTCATGCAATACGTCCAAGATCTTGGCGCCAAGGTCTGCTTTGCTTCTGTTACTCATCCAAGAAGTAACGGTCAAGCGGAGAGGGCAAATGCTGAAGTGCTGCGTGGGCTCAAGACTAGAACTTTCGACAGGCTGCACAAGTGCGGAAGAAACTGGATTGAGGAGCTGCCGGTGGTTCTTTGGTCGATCAGACGACGCCAAATCGAGCCATCGCCGACACCTTCGCTCTAGTCTATGGAGCAGAGGCAGTTCTCCCCACGGAACTCAGATTCGGTCACCTCGAGTGCTCGCTTATGATGAGCTTGAGGAAGAGCAGCTGCGACAAGATGACGACCGCTCCTTGAGGAGGACCGTCTTCAGCCGCTGTCTGAGCTGCTCGATATCAGCAAGCTTTGCGCCGCTACCATAGCCGCAAAGTTAGTGCCAGAAGTCTCGAGGAAGGCGACCTTGTTCTTCGGCGCGCTCAGTCCGCCAAGAATTCCAACAAGTTGGCGCCAAAGTGGGAAGGCCCTTATCGGGTGAAACGAGTCACTAGGCCTGGCGCTGTCCGCCTTGAGACCGAAGATGGCGTTCCGGTGAGCAACTCCTGGAACATATAACATCTTCGTAAGTTTTACCCGTAGGGCGCGGTTGCCGGCAACCACCTTTTGTACAAGTCTTGCTGATGTTGCATGTAATCCTTTGTACAAAGCCGGGCGCAGATCCCGTGCATAAGTAAAGCTCATGTGTTTCGCACAACTCGTCAATTTCATGCTTTCATCATTTTATTGCATGTGTTATCTGACACTTTGTGCAGCACCTACACCCGGTAAGCAATAACGAGCCGCAAGGCTCCATAACTTTATTTTCTCTTCTTTCTCTTTCTCAAAGAAAGGAAGGTTCCCTCACCCACAAGTTAGCCGGGGAAGGAGAAGATAATGGTGTGGGCCACCAAGCATCGCTCGAGGAAGTTTCGCCTTACCGGGAAGCAAACGACAGAAAAGCTAAGTTGTTAAAGTTTGAGCAATCAGTTTTTAAATTCTTAAGTTATCTTCCTCGAACGACCGTACTTTGTATGGAAAACCTGTGCGCGGAGGAACCAACTCGTAGCTAGTTGCGCCCTTACTTTGTTTCGAGTCCGCTCAACAACTTAAGTGAGCTGCAACTAGTTGCGACAAGGTTGCTTGTCGGAAGCGGCACCGCCAGCAGGCTGCTGATGTTCCGCACTCAGCGCTCGCGGCAAAGGTGCCTGCGCCGACAAGTTCCCTAAAAGCGTAGGGCAAAAACATACAAAGGAAGGAATCAAGTAAAGGAAATAACATAGCAATCATTACCCAAAATAGAGTTATATTACAAGATAGCTTGTCGCAGCTCTAATAGATTGTTCTCCTAACATGACCAGCAGCGACAAGGAAAAGATAAAATTGGCGGCCTAATCTACGCGGTCGCCATCAACCCTCTTGATCTTTCCCACCTTGTCCACAATGGGTGCGACAAGGGCCTTGAGTACATCCACATCGGCATCCGGCGGCAAGGACTTGAGGACGCCGGTGAGGTTGAGGCCTGGATTGCGGAAGGCCACCTTCATCAGCACCTTCCGAGAGCTCCAGCGAGATCCGGGCGCGACTCCTCGGCCAGCTGCTTTGGGATCTCTTCCCGGAGTCGCTGGAGAGCCGTCACCACGCCCTTGAAGAACAAGCTGAGCTTGGCGCTGGGTTGGAGGTGCTCGTCGGAGGAGTACCCGAGATCCACCATCCCCAGCTCCGTCAGCTCCTTGTCGATGGCGGCGGACACATTCACGAGACCCTCGGTCCAGTGCTCCATGTTTTCCCTGAAGGTGTTCTGGGCGGCAACAGCACTCGCCAGCAGCGCCTCGTCATTTTTTATCTTCTCCAACAAGGCCACCTCCCGCTCCCTGGCGCCTTCCAGCGTCTGAGTCAAGGTGGTCAGCTTCAGCTCGAGATCTGCTTTGGAGTCCTTGGCGGCGCTGAGCTCCTTGCTCCTCTCAGCGAGACGGCCCTGCAGCTCGGCAAGAGTGTAGGCGTCCTTCTCTCGCTCATGCTTGAGTGCAGCAAGCTCCTCACCGCCCTTCTTCAGACTGGCCTCCAGCTGCGTCACCTTCGTTTCCAACTCCTTCTTAGCGGCCTCGGCAGCTGCGGCGGCGTCCTTCGCTTCCTTGAGGGCTCCGCCAAATGTTTGCTCGCGTGCGGCAAGCTCCTCCTCATGGCTGTCAAGATTGATCTTCCGCTGCGCCAGCTCGCCTTCTTGCGCAGACAGCCTCTCGGCGGCAAGCCGCTGTTGCTCTTCAACCTCAGCCTTCTCGAGGATGAAGGCTTTACGTGCCTCAATGATTTGCTCCCGCTCCTCCGCCAAGGACCGGAGAGCTTCTCGACATACCGGAGCTCCTCCGCGCTTCTCGATGTCTGCTCCCGCCTTCGCGACAAGCGCTTCCCGGGATTCCAACTTGGCTTGTCGGGTGCGGTAGAGCGACAGCAGCTTCCGCAACAGCTGCTTGGCGCGTCGACCAGCGTCAGCCCAGCGGAGGCGAGCAGCTCTTCGTCAAAGGTCTCTCCTTCGACCGGCGCCCTGGAGCTCGACGCCCAGGGGAGCTTGATGAAGACGCCATCGCCGGCCTTCAGATAGGCGCCGGGCTGGGGCTCTTCGGAGCCTGGCGCTGCGTCATCAACGGAGGGATCGGCGGTCGGTGTAGCGCCTAGCGCTCCTGCGGCCTCAGGGCCGTCAAGTCGATCGCGGACCCCTCGCCCGACCTCTGCGGCAGCAGTCTCGGCAACCTCTTCACCGGCGGACTCATCGGCGCGCCCTCTTCTTCAATGGCGGCGTCGCCAAGATTGCCGCGCCGTCCTCCTCGCCCGGCGACCTCGGTCCCATCGGCTCTGCGGCGGATGGATCTGATGACCAGAAAAAGAAAGAACAGTCAAGCAAATATCCAAAAAGAAAAGTCAGAAGAAAAAGAACCCAAGGGAAATTTTCAGGCAAGAAGATTACTGCGATGGGATCTGCAGCAGCGTCTCATCCACCGAGGGTCGTTGGTGCTATCCCTTGCGGAGAACTGCCCCTTGCCGGAGAAGCCTCCTTGCTGGAGAACGCCCTTGCCGGGGATCCTCCTTGGCGGTGTAGTCGACGCAGATGGCACGTCGAGCGGCGTCCGGCACTCTTGGTGAGGCTGCTCTGCTCCTACACAAACCAACAAATGATATCAAGAAGAAAGGGCACCCATGCACGCCCTACAAGAAGAAGTAAACCATATACTTACTGTTGGGGGCTGTCTTGGGGGCTGCTTTGAGGAAGAGTTGCAGCGTCTGGCAAGGTGGTCTCGGGCGCGCCTCCTGCTGCCGCTGGGGATCGCCCTCGATGACAACCACCGGGTCTTGGCTCTCTTCGACGCTTTACGGGCCAGCGTCACGAAAAGGAAAGAGTTCGTAATGAAGCAAATCAGATACAAGACAAAGCAACAAAATTGAAGAAATACAAGTACAACATGAAGCTTACTCTTCTTCTTCCTCGTCGGAGCCGAGCGCGAGAGATCAAGTTGGCTCGCCTGCGACGAGGCGGAGGAGTGGGTTCCCTTGACCGCTTGGCGGGAGCAGCAGCGGTGGGCTGGGAGGGCCCCTGTAACATCCCAAAATTCTAAATTTTGGAATGTTATATTAAATAACTATGCTTGTTGGCTGATTGTTGGTTTGATTGATTGAGTCAAACTGAGTGTAATTTGAAACTTTTGAAAGTTGAATGAGTGGGAATGAAATGAGTTTCCCAAAACCTTCTCCTTTGCCTTTTGGATCTCAATGAATTCAAGATCATTCCAACACCAAACCCTAGAGTGAAGATGACATGACTTCTTCCATTTTGAAATGAATAGGGTTTTGGAAAAGATTTGAATTTCATCTGGGAATATTTCAAATTCAAAGCTTTATGCAACTCAATGATTTTCATGAGGGAAGATAAAATGACTTCTTCAATTATATGAAATATGAGTTGAAAGTTAAAAAGTATCAAATTGAAAGTCATTTGAAAGTGCCTTGAAACCCTCTCTCAAATTTTGAGTTTTGAATTTTGAATTCAAACTTTGGGAAGTGGGAATCATTTCAAAAAAACTATGCCTGATAAATACTTGATCAAAAGTATGAAAGGAGTAAATATGACACTCCAAAAATATCAGAGGAAACATTGCTAAAAGTTTTGGATTCAAATCTGAATTTTATTTGAATTTGAAAAAAATGGATTTTTATAAAGTTTGGATTTTGCCTTTGGAAAAATGTTCAAATGATAGGGAATATTCCCCTGATCATTTTGGTATATATATACCCTATATAAAATATTTATATTTTAAAAGTTATACTCTGTTTTGTTTTATTTTAAAAAATAAATTAAAAAAGAGAAACCCCAGCGCCACCAGCCCCTCTGCCCAGCCAGTGCCAAGAACCCCTCACCACTGGCCGGTCCAATGCCCACTGGCCACCGAGCTGCCCAGCTCCCCTCACTCGCCTCACCCAAAAACCCTTGGCGCCGGTCGCCCGCTTCGCCTCGCCTCTCTCTCTCACCGACACGGACCCCACCCCTTCGTCAACCCTCGCCCACGCCACGCTGTCGCCGCCGAGATCGCGGGATCTCAAGGATCCGGATCCCGATCCGCCTGATCGCCCCGAAGCTAGGCCGAGGCCCTGGCTACTTAAGCCGGGCTCCGCACCCCATTCCCCCTAGCCCTCGCCGACCCCTCCTCCTCTCGCTCGAGCTCACCGGAGCCCGAAGCTCCCGCCACCGCCATACTCGCCGCCGTCGCCGCCCTAGCCACCCCGACCTCCCGACCCTCCAAGCTTCCCAGCTCTCCCACCCGCCTGCTACTTCCCAACCTCACCGACGCCTTGAGCCCTCACACTTTTCGCCGCCCGCCCGCCGCCGCCGCCGAAACTCGAGACGTCACCGAGATCTCCTCCCCGTCCGATGTGCCACTGTGGTCCAGATTAGATCACCCCGAAGGGGTATCTTTTAAAATAAACCGACCGCCCGGTTTAGTTTACGGTTTATTTAGTTAGGTTTTTATTTATTAGCCCGCCCGCTTTTAGTTTAAACCATTAGGCCCGTTTAGGTTATTTTACGACAAGGCGTAGTTTAGGCCCATTAGGCCTTTTTCTTTTATTTTTGTTTTTCTGTTTTAATGTAATAGTTTCTGTTTTGAAAAATTCATATCTTTTATTCTGTTTATTATTTTTAGATGATTCTTTTTGTTGGTTTGCAAATTTTCTAAAGTTTCTGTAGAATATATATTTAGCTATGTTAAAATTAAGTAAATTGCTTTAATTTAGTTTTAGACAGAATAGTAAATCTGCTATAACTTGAGTTAGGAAAATTATTTTTGGATGATTCTTTTGTCCCAACTTTATTTTGACATTACCTAACCATAAAAATTAATTTGGGTATTTTAGGATTAATAAATAAATAGTTTTAAGCAGAATCTTGTTAATCCTAATTAATTAACTAGCTACTGTTTTCCTATTAATTTAATTAGTAAATAAATTTATTTTTAACATGTGATTGATTATTCTAGGATAGTTTCTGTCACTCTAATAGATGAACTTTTATTTATAATTAATAAAAGTTTTATTTTATTTTTCTTAATAGAAATTGGATTAGGCCTAATAGGAGTTTCATAATAGGTTTTAAATTAATTCTTTTTGCTCCTAGTTGATTAGTGAAATCTTTTCTGTTAAGTTAACCTAAAACCATGATTAGGTTATGTTGAGAAAATTTTATTATATAAAACTATTTTAGTTGTTGCTTGAAGTAGGAAAAAACTTTGAATTGGTTTTCTTTGAGTTTTCCTTTGGATTTGGTTTTGGTTGTTTTGGTGTGCTATGTTACTTTTGCTATGCTATTGTGTTATGTGGTCCTATGCTATGTGCTTATTGTGATTATTTGTTTGTCTCGGTAGAATTTTCCGGAGTGCGAAGCTTGCTACTACGAATCCCTAGTTTTCGAAGATCGTCAACAAGGCAAGTTCACTTTGACCATGCGTTCATACCTATGTTTTATTGCATTTAGTGGCACCTTTGCAACCACCCCTCAGTAGTGTTATTGAATCCTTGTAGTTGAGTAGTATGCATGAGGTAGGAACCCATCACCCTGTTGCCAAGCCCGGGACGTTATTTATTTTTATACTACGCTATAGTAGACGGGGTTTGGTATGAGTGCTCGGGAGTGGTGTGAGAATGGAGGCTCTACGTCAATGACGATAACTCCATGATGGAATCTGCAAGGACTGCATCTTCAAGGCCTCAAGACTTCAAGACTCAAGACAAGAATTCAATACACACTCTTGGGTGAAGGATTTGTTGACGGGCACCTGGAGAAACCAAAGTGGTTGGCCGGGATGCATGGAGAAGCGCCATGACATCTTGCGGAAAGCTTCACCCAGACTCAAAGAGACGAAGAATATTTCACGCCCGAAGCTTACCTGTGCAACCGCAAGTCATTATGGGCTCGCTTGGTTGACCTTAGTTGTGACTCTGGCTGGGACGGTACTAGCAGATGTAGAACTATGGTAGGATGGGTTGAGTACCGGACAAAGGTCGAGGAACTCTTTGGAAGACCATGTTTGGTCATCTTGTTCTCAAACACTCAAGTGCGAGAACGTAAAGAGAGGGATCGAATCTTGCGGGTAAAGTGTACAAACCTCTGCAGAGGGTTTAAACCTAATCGATTAGCCGAGTCCCCGTTACGGACAATTTGAGCATCCGGACTTGGATCTATCTCGAACTCTCAACACCGGATTGATAACTTAATTGTGGGCAACTTATGATGATTTTGGGCTATGAGACATCGGTTGGCGGAACCATGTCATGATAGAAAACTCCATAGTACAGACTTCATTTATTCCTTTGATGTAGGGAAAATAAAACCAGCTTTTACGCAAACAAAACTCAGACCCGAGCCACAAAGCCAAATTGCATATAGTATAGCTTTACCATCTGTTTTCTCATGTTGTGATCTTGCGGTACATTCAATGTACTTGACCTACACGGCTGCAACGTATCATGTTGCAGATATTTCCTCGACGAGTAAGAGTTACGATACAGGGTTACGGTCTACACTCAACCTGCCGATGGCGTTGATGGGACTCCACACCCGACTATTTGTTTCCGTTGTGACTTATGAGGTATATATCAGTTTTACGTTAATTATACATGTGATTGCACTTTGATATATACATTGATGTACTGTGTGTGCCAGCATACTGATCCAGGGATGGCACAGAAACACAGAGGCTTGACCGTCTGAGGTCGGGTCGCTACAGATATGGTATCAGAGCACATGTTGACTGTAGGACGTGACCCTAGAAACCGGAAAGCCCTAGGACAGGAAATTTCTAAAACTTTATTTTCAAAAAGACTCTTACTTCTCATCTTTTCAGATTTTATCAAATAGACACTCTCACCTCAAATAGTTAGAATATACCCCTTTCCTTTTTGACCACACGGAGGATCAACTGAAGCCGCTCCAAGAAGTAAAGATATCGGACAACTGATGGCCATTTCAGAGTAAAGAGGATTTCACCATGCGTTGGAAGAATTGCAGCTGCAACAATTGAAGACTCTGAAGACTTGAAGAATTTGAAGTTCCTAAAGAATTATTTGACCTTTAGAAGACCAAACCCCTGTTACACACTTACGTTAGATGCGGCGATTTGTGAGCTGTCATTTGTTTGATGTTTTCCGACAGCCACAAAGTAAAACCCGTTTCTTCAAAACTATTGTTGTATTGTGTGTATCTCTCTCTATCCAGCTCTCTCATATCTCATCCCAAAACTTTTGGACCCCATAGATGATGAATGAAGTTGGACTGATATTCTCTGAACCGAAGACTCAGCCGGAAGCAGAGCTATGGATGCAGAACATGGAAAAACACTTCGGGAGCAACTTGGTTTCAAGGAAGTATGAGGTTCAATATGCTCTTCAGTACTTTACAGAAAGTGCTGCAACCTGGTGGAAAATGCATCAAGCCATACAGGGGTTTAAAGGAGCAAGAACTTGGGAGGAATTCAAGAAGACCCTGATGAGATCCCGTCTTATCCGGAAGCACAATGATACACCAAGAAGTAAACCTTGTGCCTGCAAGATTTGCGGAGAAATAGGACACACCCAGGAGGAACACAAAGATGGATGCCCTCATTGTGAGGAGAAACACCCACCGAGGAATGCCCAACTAGTCGTGTGACTTGCTTCCTGTGTGAAGGAACCACCCACTACCCGGGGCAGTGTCACATTTACTCCACGGTGCAACAAACTATTCAGAAGCAGGAAGATGGAATGAAGGAAGCCCTCAAGGAAGGTCTAGAAGAACCTGTGATGAAGGAAAGTGTTGAAGACCTTGATGGAGAAGGCCTCAACAGATTTTACTTCAATGCCTGCTATTCATGTGGAGAAGAAGGACATTTTTCACAGTATTGCCCCAAGGGAAGAAAAGAGTATCTGGGATATTTCCCGACAGCAGAGGTGAAGTTTGACCCTCGGGAGATAGAAACTCTGATAATTACAGAGAAATCCAAGAAGAGAAAGAGAAGACAATCCGAGAACAACGCAACTTTTGCAGAGAAGGACCTAAGCCATATCACTTGTTACAGATGCAAGGATTTAGGTCATTACGCTAGTAAATGTCCAGAAAAGAAGCCAAGAATCCAAGGAGCCCGCATAATCACAAAGAAGCCCCGAGACATGTCGGAAGTCATTTGTTTTCGCTGCAAGGAGGCAGGACATTATGCTATTAAATGTCCCGACAAGATGAAAGCTAGAGTTGAGTAGTTGGAATTTTGATATGGATAATACTAGTAGTAGAAAGCAATTTCATTTTCATGAGCTCGATGAGTTGAGTTATGTAATAGATTACTCTGAGATTGTAATAGTTCATGACTCAATAAAGTTGTAATGTCACATGCCGAAAAGCTCTAAGGAGTTGTTATATGTTATTTTGGAAATTAATATTCTGGATGAACATGGAAGAAAGTGAGTTGTGATGCATAAACAGGAAATTGGAAATTGAGTTTGAAGTTTTGTTTGGATGATATGCATGTGTGCCCCAGGAGATAAGTACCTTATTCTGAGCATCATTTCTGTTTCACAAACTGCAGATGACGACCCTTCTGAGTCTTTCCATAAAGGTCCGAAACCATCATGACCACGACAAGTGATCATGATTACCCAAGATCTGAAGGACATGATGAAGCATATTCACCTTGAAGGAGATGCAGTCTACAAAGGCTACCCCTTCATGCATAAGGGAGTGGAACTTTGGTATGTGGAGGTACACCTCCACCATTTGAAAGGAGTTTTCCCAAAAATGATGGGGTAGTACTTTTTCATTTCACGTGTGCCACAAGCAACTTTCTTCGATGCTGTTCGTGAAGCAGCCATGGAAGCCATACGCCAGATCGGAGAAATACTTGAAGCAAGACTCCGTTATACTCAGGAATACCTAAGCGAAGTGCATACAGAGATGATGGAGGTAAAGCTCAAGGCCACCACGATGAAACAGAAGATTGAAGATTTCAAGGCGCATGTCGCACAATTCCAAAGGATCAAGAATCCTCAAAGAGGAAAAATGAATAAAGTTGGAAGTAATGTCTGACCATACCGAACCATGTGGGTGGCAGCATTTGTAATAAACTTTTGGAATTTGGATTCCCGAAAAATGGTTAAGAATGTAATAGAAGATTGATACAAAAATAATGAGATTTATGGATAAACTAGTGCATTTTCTTTGGTGTCGTAGTACTCTGTAAAGCCACAGGATAAATGAAGAAAGAAATGTGTTATCCATGACGGTCCATAGAAGGAAGCTGGACAAAATAAGTTGGAATCTTGCTTTTGATATGATGGTATGAAGAAACAGAGTACTACTGGATTTAAAGGAGGTGTAACAAGAGAGTTACCCCAAGGATGAGTTAAAGCTGCACTAGTATTGAAGTGGGCCATAACCCACAGGCCCAGGATTTTGAAAGGAACTGATATAACCTTGATAAAGGAATAAATTGGAGGAATCTGCAGTCCAATCAGCATACGTTTCGTAGGAGGTTACGCAAAAAAACCTAAGAGTGGTGAAGTAACGATAGATGTTTTGTTTGGCTTGCAGAAACCATGGATTTACTCGAAACCAGTTCGAGAACAAGAGAAATTCTGCAATGCTTGTGAGTATGCCCGAGTGTTAGAATACGTGATTCACTGTTTACGTATGTGGTAATGATTCAAGTACGGGATGGATTGGCCCCCATACCGAAGACTTCATCATGAACTATCATATGTTGATGGAAAATCAGAGAGACTTGAAAACCTTTGAAGAGTGTCGACGCAATAAGTCATAAAACCATAGAATGGTAGGACGATGGAACCCCTTTACAGGCAACTGATGCCAATCGTAGGTTATACGGTGAGGTTCAACCTAGACCGTTTTCTGCAGGAGAAACCATAAATTGTAGACCACCATGAGTATTTCGAAAGTTGTATAGGATGGACACGAGCCTATCAGCTAAGAAGATCCAGTCTCGGACGAACCACAACTTTGAAGAACCGACTCAAGATTTCGAGGAAAACTCTATGCTCCTGACAGAAGAGCGTTAATGAGGAGCTATTGTAAGATATGTGAAGATACATACATTGTCAACCCTCCAGAGGAAGTATCTGAGTTTATTGGAACTGTAACCTTGTTTTAAGTGTGGTAGCACACTAAACCATTCCGACCGACGGATCTGCTAGAAGACCCCCAACCCCTAACCTTTTCTTGCTAGCCTCTTCGAATCTCGAGGACGAGATTCATTTTAAGTGTGGTAGGTTTGTAACATCCCAAAATTCTAAATTTTGGAATGTTATATTAAATAACTATGCTTGTTGGCTGATTGTTGGTTTGATTGATTGAGTGAAACTGAGTGAAATTTGAAACTTTTGAAAGTTGAATGAGTGGGAATGAAATGACTTTCCCAAAACCTTCTCCTTTGCCTTTTGGATCTCAATGAATTCAAGTTCATTCCAACACCAAACCCTAGAGTGAAGATGACATGACTTCTTCCATTTTGAAATGAATAGGGTTTTGGAAAAGATTTGAATTTCATCTGGGAATATTTCAAATTCAAAGCTTTATGCAACTCAATGATTTTCATGAGGGAAGATAAAATGACTTCTTCAATTATATGAAATATGAGTTGAAAGTTAAAAAGTATCAAATTGAAAGTCATTTGAAAGTGCCTTGAAACCCTCTCTCAAATTTTGAGTTTTGAATTTTGAATTCAAACTTTGGGAAGTGGGAATCATTTCAAAAAAACTATGCCTGATAAATACTTGATCAAAAGTATGAAAGGAGTAAATATGACACTCCAAAAATATCAGAGGAAACATTGCCAAAAGTTTTGGATTCAAATCTGAATTTTATTTGAATTTGAAAAAATGGATTTTTATAAAGTTTGATTTTGCCTTTGAAAATGTTCAAATGATAGGAATATTCCTGATCATTTTGGTATATATATACCCTATATAAAATATTTATATTTTAAAAGTTATACTCTGTTTTGTTTTATTTAAAAAATTTAAAAAAAAAAACCCCAGCGCCAGCCAGTGCCCCCCCGCCCACCAACCAAGAACCCCTCACCACTGCCCACCAATGCCCCACTGGCCACCGAGCCGCCCAGCCCCCTCACTCGCCTCGCCAAAACCCTTGGCGCGGTCGCCCGCTTCGCCTCGCCTCTCTCTCTCTCACCGACAGCGGACCCCACCCTTCGTCAACCCCGCCCCACGCCACGCCATGCCGCCCAGAGATCGCGGATCCCGGGATCCGGATCCCGATCCGCCCGATCGCCCCACAAGCTAGGCCGAGGCCTCGGCTATTTAAACCGGCCTCCGCACCCCATTCCCCTAGCCTCGCTGACCCCTCCTCCTCTCGCCGAGCTCACTGGAGCCCGAAGCTCCCGCCGCCATACTCGTGCCGCGTCGCCGCTAGCCACCCCGACCTCCCCGACCCTCCAAGCTTCCCGAGCTCCCAAGACCCGCCTGCCATTTCCCCAACCTCACCGACGCCCGGAGCCCTCACCGCACTCGTCGCCGCCGCCGCCGCCGTCGCCGAGCTCCGGTACGTCGCCGGAGATCTCCTCCCCCGTCCGATGCGCCACCAACGGTCCAGATTAGATCACCCCCGAAGGGGTATCTCTTTTGAAATAAACTGGACCGGCCCGGTTTAGTTTACGGTTTATTTAGTTAGGTTTTTATTTATTAGCCCGACCCGTTTTAGTTTAAACCATTAGGCCCGTTTAGGTTATTTTACGCACAGTGCGTAGTTTAGGCCCATTAGGCCTTTTTCTTTTATTTTTGTTTTTCTGTTTTAACAGAATAGTTTCTGTTTTGAAAAATTCATATCTTTTATTCTGTTTATTATTTTTAGATGATTCTTTTTTGTTGGTTTGCAAATTTTCTAAAGTTTCTGCAGAATATATATTCAGCTATGTTAAAATTAATTAAAATTGCTTTAATTTAGTTTTAGACAGAATAGTAAATCTGCTATAACTTGAGTTAGAAAAATTATTTTTGGATGATTCTTTTGTCCCAACTTTATTTTGACATTACCTAACCATAAAAATTAATTTGGGTATTTTAGGATTAATAAATAAATAGTTTTAAGCAGAATCTTGTTAATCCTAATTAATTAACTAGCTACTGTTTTCCTATTAATTTAATTAGTAAATAAATTTATTTTTAACATGTGATTGATTATTCTAGGATAGTTTCTGTCACTCTAATAGATGAACTTTTATTTATAATTAATAAAAGTTTTATTTTATTTTTCTTAATAGAAATTGGATTAGGCCTAATAGGAGTTTCATAATAGGTTTTAAATTAATTCTTTTTGCTCCTAGTTGATTAGTGAAATCTTTTCTGTTAAGTTAACCTAAAACCATGATTAGGTTATGTTGAGAAAATTTTATTATATAAAACTATTTTAGTTGTTGCTTGAAGTAGGAAAAAACTTTGAATTGGTTTTCTTTGAGTTTTCCTTTGGATTTGGTTTTGGTTGTTTTGGTGTGTTATGTTACTTTTGCTATGCTATTGTGTTATGTGGTCCTATGCTATGTGCTTATTGTGATTATTTGTTTGTCTCGGTAGAATTTTCCGGAGTGCGAAGCTTGCTACTACGAATCCCTAGTTTTTGAAGATCGTCAACAAGGCAAGTTCACTTTGACCATGCGTTCATACCTATGTTTTATTGCATTTAGTGGCACCTTTGCAACCACCCCTCAGTAGTGTTATAGAATCCTTGTAGTTGAGTAGTATGCATGAGGTAGGAACCCATCACCCTGTTGCCAAGCCCGGGACGTTATTTATTTTTATGCTACGCTATAGTAGACGGGGTTTGGTATGAGTGCTCGGGAGTGGTGTGAGAATGGAGGCTCTACGTCAATGACGACAACTCCATGATGGAATCTGCAAGGACTGCATCTTCAAGGCCTCAAGACTTCAAGACTCAAGACAAGAATTCAATACACATTCTTTGGGTGAAGGATTTGTTGACGGGCACCTGGAGAAACCAGTGGTTGGCCGGATGCATGGAGAAGCGCCATGACATCTTGCGGAAAGCTTCACCCAGACTCAAAGAGACGGAAGAATACTTCACGCCCGGAAGCTTACCTGCAACCGCAAGTCATTATGGGCTCGCTTGGTTGACCTTAGTTGTGACTCTGGCTGGGACGGTACTAGCAGATGTAGAACTACGGTAGGATGGGTTGAGTACCGGACGGTGGTCGAGGAAATCTTTGGAAGACCATGTTTGGTCATCTTGTTCTCAAACACTCAAGTGCGAGAACGTAAAGAGAGGATCGAATCTTGCGGGTAAAGTGTACAAACCTCTGCAGAGGTTTAAACCTAATCGATTAGCCGAGTCCCCGTTACGGACAATTTGAGCATCCGGACTTGGATCTATCTCGAACTCTCAACACCGGATTGATAACTTAATTGTGGGCAACTTATGATGATTTTGGGCTATGAGACATCGGTTGGCGGAACCATGTCATGATAGAAAACTCCATAGTACAGACTTCATTTATTCCTTTGATGTAGGGAAAATAAAACCAGCTTTTACGCAAACAAAACTCAGACCCGAGCCACAAAGCCAAATTGCATATAGTATAGCTTTACCATCTGTTTTCTCATGTTGTGATCTTGCGGTACATTCAATGTATCGACCTACACGGCTGCAACGTATCATGTTGCAGATATTTCCTCGACGAGTAAGAGTTACGATACAGGTTACGGTCTACACTCAACCTGCCGATGGCGCTGATGGGACTCCACACCCGACTATTTGTTTCGTTGACTTATGAGGTATATATCAGTTTTACGTTAATTATACATGTGATTGCACTTTGATATATACATTGATGTACTTGTGTGCCAGATACTGATCCGAGGATGGCATGTAAACACGAGGCTTGACCGTCTGAGGTCGGGTCGCTACAGCCCCGCTCCAGTTGCTGCAGCAGCGTGAGGTGCTCCCGCGGCAACAGTGCTTGCCGCGGTGGAGCGCGTCGCGCAAGCGCGACGGCTGTTGGCCCGTCACCGCCTCTGCTTGCCTCCAGCCTTGCGAAGACGCCTTCTTGGTGGAGCTGGGGGCTCCGCTCGCGGCAAGCTCTTTGGATGGTGGGGAGGAGGCGCCCTCGGCAGGCTCGCTCGACTCGCTTCGTGTTCGCAAGCTCCTCCTCGCGACAAACTCCTTCGCCGACAAGGCTTGCCGCCTCTGCTGCCTCTCGCCTCCTCCACGGTGAACCCGAATTCGCCAATGGCAGCATTGCTGCCGCTTCTTCCAGGCCTGGTGGCGATGCGCATCTCGCCGCCGCTGGTGTCGCGGTGAGGCCCTTCGCTCATCGGGCGGATCGACACTTCTTCCAAGCTGTCGAAGAACACCCGCACGACGTCATCTGCAGGCTCTTGCCAGGTTGGAACAATTCCATGCGAGTCGCACAACGGCATCATTGCACGGATGCGGTCGTGCGAGGAATTGTTGCACAATGGAACGACTCCCCTCGGCAACCTGAACCATTCGGGATGATCAGGGTTGTGCTTGAACAGCTCCAGGAGTATCGCATCTAACTCCAAGACGGTGAAATTGAAGTTGAGGCCCGGGCGCAGCCTCATGATATCCGCCGCATTCTGGAACTCCCAAGCAGGTCTCCTCCTCTCCTGCAAGGGGGCGATGCGGCGGCGAAGGAAATCTGCGCCAACGGCGCCTACAGTGAGTCCGGCAAGCCTGAGGCGCAGGATCCGGGTGACGGCAATCTTCAATCTAGCATCTTCCGCGCCAAGTTGCTCCAATCGCTGCCGCACTATTGGGGTTTGGCGCTGGCGTAAAAGGGCTGCGGGTTCTCCTCCATAATCCAACACCAATCTGCCTCCACCTCCCACTTGCTGCGGAGCTCTCCTTCCAGATAGGCTTCCTTCTTGCCGATCCTTGAGATCCAAGCGATTCCTCCGACAAGTGGCTCTCCTCTCGACTCGGGACATGAAGAAGTGGCGGAAGAGGGCTACGCTTGGGTGGATTCCGACAAAGTTTTCGCAAAGATGTGCGAAAACTGCCATGGTCGAGACAACATTGGGGGTGAAGTCAAGGAGGCGGAACCCGTGAGGTGTTCATGATATCGCAGAAAAATTCAGAGAAGGGCGGGCAGAGCCCGCAATAGAAGAACAGTGCGAAGAAAGGGTACCCAGTCGGGGCTAGTTCCGAAGCAGTGGCTGGGAGTACCTTCGTGCGCGGATGCGCTCGCGTCTCCTTCGACCAGAAGAGGTAGTAGTTCTCCCTCAGCTCCCTTGCGGCGAGCTGGGGGGGGGGGGGAGATGGCCCGCTCCTTTCGCAGCGCCGCGAGCCGCTGCGCCTCGGCCGACTTCACGCCCATCCCCTTGTCGGCTTTTGAAGCCATGGCGGAGGTGGTGGGGGAGGTCGACGGCGTTGGTGGTGCTGGTGGCGATGAAGTGAGCGCTGCTCTCTTCGAACTTGGGAAGAAGGGGGAGCAGCGGTGGTTTTGAGATTAGACAAGAAATGGCGAGGTGGGCGAACTGCCCTGTTTCCCCTGTTTATAAGGAGGAGAGGGGCGGACGCCCGCTTTTCGAATAAAGAAACCCCCACGATCTCTCCCACGACGCCGCGTTCGACGCGTCTGTTCGTGGGGGCGTGGTGGTTCCGGAGCAAGTTACGGCGTGACCTAGGCCGCGTGCCTGCAGCACTGCTTTCGCCCCGCCCAACAGCCTTCGGCACTGCAGTGTGGCCCAGCCCGGGGCTCCTCGGTGTACTAGAGTAGGGTCCCCTAGTATCCCGAACTTCGTGCACGGCAGTTGCAGCACCCCGCGGCAAGGCTTGCCAGGTGACCGCCAAGGTCCTCCGTGGTTCCTTTGGAGCCATTCAAGAACAAAGTATTTAAGTCAAAGAGACAAGACCCCGGCAAGAGGAGCTTGCCGGGAAGACCAACCAAGGCACACAGGAGACAAGGCCCCGGCAAGAGGAGCTTGCCGGGAAGGCCCGGTGAGCGACAAGCTCCCGGACGCGACAAGACAACGATCAGCGGCAAGGCGCTTATCATGCGCAGACTACCACTCCGTTCCTGCGCTCCAGCACATCCACCAACGTGTCGCCATGGGACCTTTCCAGGCGCGCGTGGAAAGAGGCTGTGCGGCCAGCGGAGCGCGGTGGCAAGCGGTGCTGACAAGATTGCCATCATGGCAAGCGGTGGCGTCCCTGACGGTCCCTTTCTACACTGTTTAGTCGACTTAGACGGGCATTTAATGCCTTTGTCCCCTGCCGTCAGGGTTAGGTATGATACACTGTACAAGTAGCTGTACCAACCACGACTCCTTTTACGTTTTTGCCCTTGTCTACGTTGCCACCTGTCGGAGACCCCTTGAGCATATAAAAGGAGGCCCATGCGCAACGTAGAAGGGGTTCGGTTCATTCGAAACCAGAGAATACTCATGCTGGGTCTTGTAGCTCTCAGCGCTCCCTAGCAAGAACACAATACAATCAGACAAGTAGCAGTAGGAGTATTATCTCTCCGGAGAGCTCCGAAGCTGGGTAAACTGCTCGTGTGCTTTGCCTCGATCTGCTCTTCGTGCGACCTCCGCCCCCCACCGAACCGAAAGGGGCTCGGTCCGCCGGTCCCATAGGTGTTCGTGGGTCCGATCAGCTTCCCCGACAGGGAGAGAGGAGGAGGTGGCCAGGTGGAGGGTGTGCCCCCCCCAAGCCCAATTTGAATTGGGTGGCGGGCCGGCCCCCCTTTCCTTCCCTCTCTCCCCCCTTCCTTCCTCTCCTACTCCAACTAGGGAAGGGGGGATCCAACTCCCATCGGGAGTAGGACGCCACCCTTGGGCGCGCCATGAGAGGGCCGTCCCTCCCCCTCCTCCACTCCTTTATATACGGGGGAGGGGGCACCCCATAGACACACAAGTTGAGCTTTAGCCGTGTGCGGTGCCCCCCTCCACTATATTCCACCTCGGTCATATCGTTGCAGTGCTTAGGCGAAGCCCTGCGCCGGTAGCTTCATCATCACCGTCATCATGCCGTCTTGCTGACGAAAATCTCCCTCGACCTCAGCTGGATCTTGTGTTCGTGGGACGTCACCGAGCTGAACGTGTGCAGATCGCGGAGGTGCCGTACCTTCGGTGCTAGAATCGGTCGGATCGTGAAGACGTACGACTACATCAACCGCGTTGTGATAATGCTTCCGCTTACAGTCTACGAGGGTACGTGGACAACACCCTCCCCTCTCTTGCTATGCATCACCTAGATGGATCTTGCGTGTGCGTAGATTTTTTTTTGAAATTACTGCATTTCCCAACAGGGCACCCCATAGACACACAAGTTGATTTCTTAGCCGTGTTCGATGCCCCCCTCCACAAATTTCCACCTTGGTCATATTGTCATAGTGCTTAGGCGAAGCCCTGCGACAGTTACTTCATCATCACCGTCACCACGCCTTCGTGCTGACGAAACTCTCCCTCGGCCTCAGCTGGATCTAGAGTTTGAGGGACGTCACTGAGATGAACGTGTGTAGACCGCGGAGGTGTCGTGCGTTCAGTGCTTGATCGGTTGGATCGCGAATACGTTCGACTACATCAACCGCGTTACTTAACGCTTCCGCTTTCGGTCTACGAGGGTACGTGGAAACACTCTCCCCTCTTGTTGCTATGCATCTCCTAGATAGATCTTGCGTGATCGTAGGAATTTTTTTGAAATACTACGTTCCCCAACAGTGGTATCAGAGCCAGGTCTATACATAGATGTTATATGCATGAGTAGAACACAAAGAGTTGTGGGCGATAATAGTCATAGTGCTTACCAACATATCATACTTTGATTCGGCGGTATTGTTGGATGAAGCGGCCCAGACCGACATTACACGACCATGTTTATGAGACTGGTTCTACCGCCGTACTTCGCACACAGGTGGCTAGTGGGTGTCTGTTTCTCCAACTTTAGTTGAATCGAGTGTGACTACGCTCAGTCCTTTGAAGGTTAAAACAGCACACTTGACGAATAATCGTTGTGGTTTTGATGCTTAGGTACGAACGGTTCTTGCTAAGCCCGTAGCAGCCACGTAAAATTTGCAACAACAAAGTAGAGGACGTCTAACTTGTTTTTGCAGGGCTTGCTGTGATGTGATATGGTCAAGACGTGACGATATATAATTTGTTGTGTGAGATGATCATGTTTTATAACAGTTATCAGCAACTGGCAGGAGCCATATGGTTGTTGCTTTATTGTATGAAATGCAATCCCCATGTAATTGCTTTACTTTATCACTAAGCGGTAGAGATAGTCGTAGAGGCAATAAGTTGGCGAGACGACAACGACGCTTCGATGGAGATCAAGGTGTCAAGCACGGCTCGATGTTGATCATGACGGTGCTTTGGAGATGGAGATCAAAGGCACAAGATGATGATGGCCATATCATATCACTTATACTGATTGCATGTGATGCTTTTACTTTATGCATCTTATTTTGCTTAGTACGGTGGAAGCATTATAAGATGGTCTCTCACTAAATTTCAAGGTTCAAGTGTTCTCCCTGAGTATTCGCAGTTGTGACAGTTCGTCGTGCCGAGACACCACGTGATGATCAGGTGTGATAAGCTTTACGTTCACATACAATAGGTGCAAGCCAGTTTTGCACACGCAGAATACTCATGTTAAACTTGACGAGCCTAGCATATGCAGATATGCCTCGGAACACTGAGACCGAAAGGTTGAGCGTGAATCATATAGTAGATATGATCAACATAGTGATGTTCACCATTGAACACTACTCCATCTCACGTGATGATCGGACATGGTTTAGTTGATATGGATCACGTGATCACTTAGATGATTATAGGGGTGTCTATCTAAGTGGGAGTTCTTAAGTAATACGATTAATTGAACTTTACTTTTATAATGAACTTAGTACCTGTATTTTGCATGTCTATGTTGTTGTAGATAAATGGTCTGTGCTACTGTTCCGTTGAATTTTAATGCATTCCTAGAGAAAGCTAAGTTAAAAGATGATGGTAGCAACTACACGGACTGGGTCCGTAACTTGAGGATTATCCTCATTGCTGCACAGAAGAATTACGTCCTGGAAGCACCGTGTGGTGCCAAACCCGCTTCAGGAGCAACGCCAGATGTTATGAACGTCTGGCAGAGCAAAGCTCATGACTACTCAATAGTTCAGTGTGCCATGCTTTACGGCTTAGAACCGGGACTTCAACGACGTTTTGAACGTCATGGAGCATATGAGATGTTCCAAGAGTTGAAGTTAATATTTCAAGCAAATGCCCGGATTGAGTGATATGAAGTCTCCAATAAGTTCTACACCTGCAAAATGGAGGAGAATAGTTATGTCAGTGAACATATGCTCAGAATGTCTGGGTACCACAACCTCTTGACTCAACTGGGAGTTAATCTTCCTGATGATAGTGTCATTGACAGAGTTCTTCAATCACAACCACCAAACTACAAGAGCTTCGTGATGAACTATAATATGCAAGGGATGGATAAGACAATTCCCGAGCTCTTCGCAATGCTAAAGGCTGCGAAGGTAGCAATCAAGAAGGAGCATCAAGTGTGGATGGTCAACAAGACCACCAGTTTCAAGAAGGGCAAAGGGAAGAAGGGCAACTTTAAGAAGAATGACAAGAAAGTTGCTGCTCAAGTGAAGAAGCCCAAGTCTGGACCTAAGCCTTAGACTGAGTGCTTCTACTTCAAAGGGACTGGTCACTGGAAGGGGAACTGCCCCAAGTATTTGGCGGATAAGAAGGATCACAAAGTGAAAGGTATATTTGATATACATGTTATTGATGTGTACTTAACTAATGCTCGCAGTAGCGCCTGGGTATTTGATACTGGTACTGTAGCTCATATATGCAACTCAAAACAGAGGCTACGGATTAAGCGAAGATTGGCTAAGGACGAGGTGACGATGCGCGTGGGAAATGGTTCCAAAGTTGATGTGATCGCCGTCGGCACGCTACCTCAACATATACCTTCGGGATTATTTTTAGACCTAAATAATTGTTATTTGGTGCCAGCGTTAAGCATGAACACTATATCTGGATCTTGTTTGATGTGAGATGATTATTCATTTAAATCAGAGAATAATGGTTGTTCTATTTATATGAGTAATATCTTTTATGGTCATGCACCCTTGATGAGTGGTCTATTTTTACTAAATCTCGATAGTAGTGATACACATATTCATAGTATTGAAGCCAAAAGATATAAGTTTAATAATGATAGTGCAACTTATTTGTGGCACTGTCGTTTAGGTAATATTGGTGTAAAGCGCTTGAAGAAACTCCATGCTGTTGGGCTTTTGTAATCACTTGATTATGAATCACTTGATGCTCACGAACCATGCCTCGTGGGCAAGATGACTAAGACTCCGTTCTCCGGAACAATGGAGCGAGCAACAGACTTGTTGGAAATAATACATGCCGATGTATGCGGTCCGATGAGTGTTGATGCTCGTGGCGGGTATCGTTATTTTCTGACCTTCACAGATGATTTAAGCAGATAGGGGTATATCTACTTGATGAAACATAAGTTTGAAATATTTGAAAAGTTCAAAGAATTTCAGAGTGAAGTGGAAAATCATCGTAACAAGAAAATAAAGTTTCTACGATCTGATTGTGGAGGAGAATATTTGAGTTACGAGTTTGGTCTTCATTTGAAACAATGCGGAATAGTTTCGCAACTCACGCCACCCGGAACACCACAGTGAAATGGTGTGTCCGAACGTCGTAACCGCAGTTTATTAGATATGGTGCGATCTATGATGTCTCTTCTGATTTACCGCTATCGTTTTGGGGTTATGCTTTAGAGACGGCTGCATTCACGTTAAATAGGGCACCATCTAAATCCGTTGAGATGACAGCATATGAACTGTGGTTTGGCAAGGAACCCAAGTTGTCGATTCTTAAAGTTTGGGGCTGCGATGCTTATGTGAAAAAGCTTCAACCTGATAAGCTTGAACCCAAATCGGATAATGTGTCTTCATAGGATACCCAAAGGAAACTGTTGGGTACACCTTCTATCACACATCCGAAGGCAAGATATTTGTTGCTAAGAATGGATCCTTTCAAGAGAAGGAGTTTCTCTCGAAAGAAGTTAGTGGGAGGAAAGTAGAAATTGATGAGTGGCGGTGTACAGAAGTAGGGGCTCTCTTCTGAACCCCTTTACTTGTGCACGGGCAGTCAGAGCCGCACCTGCGGCCACACTTAGCAGGGCGGAGGAAAGAAGCCAAAACGCAAGACTGCCAGAGCAGCGCCAAAACAGAGGCGCAGAAGGTCAAGCAACCAGATGGGCTTTCCCCCGGCAAGACCCTTGCCGGGGCAACCTATGCAGCCCCGTCAAGAGCCTTGCCGAGGGTAGTTCACCCAACGCCAACATCGCAGCCACCCTTGAGCCTGAGAGTTCCGACACCATCGATAACGTTGGAACCAAGGATCGGGAAGCGCCTGCCTGGTGGCATGCAGATCTTTGTGAAGACAAAGAGTCCACAAAGCCTAGATATGAACCAGAAGACAAGACAACTGCGAGGCTCCTTGCCGAGGATGCCCACGAGGCCCCGGTGAGGCTCCTTGCCGAAGACACCCGCAAGGCCCCGGCAAGACTCTTGCCGAGGGCGCTCAGAAGGTCCGACAAGACCCTTGCCGGGAATATACGCAAGACCGCGGCAATACCTTGCTGCCCCATCGCCGCCCCAGCTCAGCGGCCAACCCACCAGCTAAAGCGAGTACCCACATGGCAGTACGTGGTTCCTAATCCAACTAGTCAAGCACCTGCATGGTGGCATGCAGATCTTCGTGAAGACCCTACCACCACGCCAGCTCAGCAGCCTGCCAGCCTACATGGCGCTGCATGCCCCATTGGCCTGGACGCATGTCGCAGCAAGACGGAGCGGCAACGGACGGGACGGGCCTCGTTACCGTCCCCGATAAAGCAAGAGGACACTAAGTAGCGCATTTAATGCATTTTTTCCTGTAATGACAGGCGATAAGCTTGTACACTGTATACCTTTCCACCTCCTGTGCGCCACTATGGTGACCCCTTTTTCTGTAAAAGGATGCCTGAGGCGTACTGAGGAAGGATTCGGATCTTTTGGACTAAGAATGCACCATAGCTAGTTCAAGGACTCAAGAACACTCAGATATACACCAAAGCAGGACTAGGGTATTAAGCATCCTCACGGCCCGAACCTGGGTAAACTCTCCTTGTGCTGGCTACTAGACTCGCTCTTTGCACAACCCCGCGCCCGCCAACCGCAGAAGGGATCCTCGTGATCCCATAGGTGTCGTTTCCCCCGACATCTTTGGCGCGCAAAGTAGGGGGCGCGAGTTGTGAAAATCCGGCCTAGCAGTTAGTTTAGCAGTTCTTCATCGCCATGGCTCCTAAGAAGAAGACGATCACGGCGATCGGTTCATCTGGAGCTGAACGGTCCGTACCAGTGCGGGCGGGCGACGGCGTGGTCGCGGATGGAAGCTGAGGCGCGGCCCGCAGACACCCACATCGCTCTGGCAACCAAAGCTTGGCGAACGGCGTCGCTCGTACACGAGAAAACGAGCCGCGCGCCACCAAATCCAAAGACGGGGCCATGCCCCCCGCAGGCGGCGCGGGGCCCTCCAAGGGCGGCGTCGTGCCACCTACGGGTGGCACGGCAACTTCGAAGACGCCTACGCCATTGTTCGCAACGCGCTCTTCCCGGGTTGTGCACGACGAGCAGCGCCACCACGCTAGCGACCCAGAGCGCCACCGCGGGAAGAGTCCTATGCATCATTCACGGGAAGTAGAAGACCAGCATGCACGCCGAGGCGCTGGAGAAAATGGCGTACAGCCGCAAGTCCATGATAGAGCTCCTTATAACGTGGTTAGAAGTCGGAGCACGTCACGGTCCATGCAGCTTTCGCAGCTACCCACGCCAGCGGAAGCCTTGGCACGCGCGCAGTTGCTCCTCAACTTCCCTCCCGCTGCGGAAAAGCTTAACGAGTGGAGAGCCATCATCCAGAGCCTCGTTGGCATCACCAAAAAAGATGAGTCGTGACCAGCTGGGCCCTCGGGCCGACGCTCCGATAAGCCACCACATGCCAGTGGTGGAAGGACCGGAGGTGCTGCAGCCACGCTGCACTCTCCTCCCCCACGTCAGCTATCGCGAGTGCCGGTCAGTCAGGACGACGCTTGTGATAACGTCTCCATAGCGTCGTCCGACCCACGGACCCACTGCGATCAACGCCAAGTTCTTCGGGAGCGAGCCCATGAAGATGCTCGAACCACCATCGAGCGCCGGCGCGAAGCGCGCCATTAGTCAGATAGGCGGGCATGGCCCACTATGGACCACCCAGCACTGGGAGGCCCTGGAGGCTTACCTTACGAGGTGGGTTGTCCAGCCTTTACCCGTGAGATGTGGCAGTTCCAGTGGCCCACTCACTGCATGTTCAAGCCTGACGTCGGCGAGAAGTACAACGGCAAGACTCACCTGTAAGAGTTACTCGTCATCTACACCATCGCGATGCAAGCCGTCGGAGCTCGCGACGACAAGGTGCTTGCCAATTACTTCCCGTTGGCGCTTAAACCCAATGTCATGTCATGGTTGATGCACTTGCAAGTAGATTCTAATTCTTCTTGGTCGGATTTGTGCCATGACTTTGTTGGCGCCTTTACAGGAGGCCTCCAAGCTCATGGCCAGGCAAGCGATTTGCATGTCATCCCCAAGAAAGAAGGCAAAAACTTGTGCAAGTACATACAGAGGTTCAGCTGAGTGCAATATAACATCCCGGATGTTCATCCCGCCACTATCATCAGTGCATTCCATTAGAATGTACGTAACCGCAAGATGCGTGAAGAGCTAGCGATGAACAAGGTCAAGTATGTGGCAGAACTCTACGTTCTGGCCGATAGATGTGCTCGGGCTGAAGAGGGAAGGAAGTACCCCGACGAAGACGCCGGTGCGGAAACCGACTCCTCAAACGAAGATGCCATCGCCCCGGTGAAGAAGGGCCGATGCTGCAATAGGAAGCGCAAGGGCAATGCTGTGCTTGCCATCGAGGGGTCCGACGATGCCGGCGCTGCCAAGAAGACCAAGGCAGACGACCCCGGCAAGCAAGTTGCCGGGTGCACCGCCTGCTGGGCCTTGGCGGCCGCCGACAAGCCAGGAAGCTCTGACAAGCAGTACTGCAAGATCCATCACACCAAGGGCCATGACCTCCAGAACTGCCGACAAGTCGAGCAGCTCGCAGAGAAGCAGAAAGCTGAATATGAAAGGCGGGACAAGGAGAAGGGCCAGGGTGGTGTTTAGGGATCCGACACGAAGCGTGGCAGCCAAGCTCGCCGCCACGGCAAAGATAATCAACAAGAAAGGCCCGCTCGGGGCCGCGACAAGAAGAAAGAAGATGATGATCATGATGAGGATGACGAGTCCGGCGAGCATGAGTTCCATAAAACTACGGAGGCCATGTGCATCGACGGTGGTGCCTCGCTGCACACCTCTCACCGCTAGCTCAAGCAGTGGGCACGTGAGATCACAGCAGCGGAACCATCGTTCGGTGCTTAATAGCCACTGAAGTGGTCCAGCACGCCTATCACTTTTTACACTGAGGACCACCCTGATCGCACAACTGCGGTCGGGTGTTTGCCATTGTTGGTTTCACCAACAATACGCAACCTCAAGGTGACAAAAATGTTAGTCGACTGCGGGGCCGGTCTGAACTTGATCTCGCCTGTTGTGATCAAAAGGCTGCAGATTCCTGATGGAGACCTCGAAGAGACGGGCATGTTTCAAGGGGTCAATCTAGGAAGAAGTCAGCCGAAGGGTAAGGTCACGCTGCCCGTTACATTCGGAGGCAAGCTGAACTATAGGACAGATAGGATTGATTCGATGTTGCCGAGATCCCCTTGCTCTACAACGGGATCCTTGGCCGCCCAGCATTAGCCAAGTTCATGGCGGCATCACATTACGCCTAAAATACGCTGAAGATGCCTGGGCCGATGACCATCATCACCGTCCCCTCCGACAAAAAGGATGCACTGATCTGCGCCGACCAGCTTTACCGAGAGGCAGTTGCAGCAACTGCCGCTAAGGCACTTGCTCCTACCGCTGAAGCCCGGGAGGGAAGAAGACCGACAAGACCTCTCGCACCGACTCCGGAAAGCGCACCTCTTCAGAGTGCTGTGCTCCCGTCGAGGACGTGCCAGAGAGCTCCACCGGCAAGAGTAAGAAATCCATAGCTGCACCACCAGAGACCAAGAAGGTGTCCGTCAAGGAGGATGGCACGGGAGGGGCTTTCACCATAAGCTCCACCCTCGACAGCAAATAGGAAGACGCGCTCATCACCTTCCTGCAGGCGAATGTCGATGTGTTTGCGTGGCAAGCATCCGACATCCTCGGTGTTCCCAGGGAGGTGATTGGGCACCATCTTGCTATCTGTCCTCATGCGCGACCCGTCAAGCAGAAGGTCAGGAAGCAAGCTTTGGAACGACAAGAGTTCATCACAGAGGAAATCAAGAAGTTGGAGGCAGCGGGCTTGGTCAGAGGAGTGCTCCACCCAACGTGGTTGGCCAATCCGGTAGTGGTGCGCAAGGCAAATGGGAAGTGGAGGCTATGTATTGATTACACGGACATCAATAAAGCTTGTCCAAAGGATCCCTTCCCTTTGTCGCGTATCAACCAGATTATGGACTCCACGGCCGGGTGTCACCTGCTGTCATTCCTTGAAGCTTACTCAGGATACCACCAGATCTTCATGACGAGAGAAGATGAAGAGAAGACAACATTCATCACCCCATGTGGTACGTGTTGTTTTATACAAATGCCTTTCGGGTTGAAGAGTGCTGGTTCAACATTTGCAAGAGCAGTCCAAATTGGTTTTGAGCCCTAGCTACATAGAAATATGGAAGCTTATATGGATGACATAGTGGTCAAAACCAAGGACAGGGCAACACTCATACAAGACTTAGAAGAAACATTTGCAAATTAGCGCAAGATCAACCTCAAGCTGAACCCTGAGAAATATGTTTTCGGTGTTCCGTCTGGCAAATTTCTCAAGTTCTTTGTGTCACAGCATGGGATCAAGGCAAATCCAGACAAGATCAAAGCCATTGAGCAGATTGAGGTGCCTAGGGATGTGCGTCGGCTTCCTGGCTGTGTTGCCACAATGAGCGGATTCATCTCCAAGTCCGTTGAGCGTGCCCTTCCCTTCTTCAAAATCTTGAAAAAGGTGGGCCCAATGGAATGGACCCCAGAGGCTGAAGCAGCGCTACAGGATCTGAAGAAATACCTCTCCTCTACGCCAATACTGGCTGTGCCTAAACCACAAGAGCCATTGATGTTGTATTTAGCGGCAACAAACCAAGTGGTCAGTGCTACGCTAGTGGCGCAGAGGGAGATCAATGCGGAAGTAGTAGCAATGACAGAGCTGGCCAATGGCGAGGCAGAGTGCCTGACAGAATCCGACGCCACTGGAGCAGAAGCAACGCAACCGAATGAAGTGGTGCAGAAGAAGAAGATGATGCAGCGCCCGGTTTACTTTGTCAGCTCCCTCTTGCAGGGGGCTAGATCAAGGTACTGCGGTGTGTAGAAATTGCTCTTCGGCCTCCTTATGGCCTCGAGGAAGCCGCGTCATTACTTCCAAGCACACGAAATCACCATCGTCACCCGCCTCCGGTTGCAACGGATATTGCATAACCCAGATGCGACCGGGAGAATTGTGGAATGGGCCTTGGAACTGTCGAGTTTTGGTTTGAAGTTTGAAAGCACTTCGACAATCCAGAGTAGTGTCTTGGCAGAGTTCATTGCAGAATGGACCTCAACGCCCGACGAAGAGATTCAGGAGACCACTCTCCCCGGCAAGGAAACAAGTCGCGACTGGATTATGTACTTTGATGGGGCTTTTTTGCTGCAAGGCGCCGGTGCTGGTGTGCTACTCGTTGCACCCACCGGAGAGCACCTCAAGTATGTAGTCCATATGCACTTTCCCAGGGAGATGTCAATGAACAACACTGCCGAATACGAGGGATTGCTCGCCGATCTCAGGATCACGGCAGACCTCGGAATCAAGAAGCTCATCATCAGGGGTGATTCACAGCTTGTCGTCAAGCAAGTTAACAAGGATTACCAGAGCCCGTTGATGGAGGCCTACATAGATGAAGTGAGGAAGCTGGAGGAGCATTTTGACGGTATACAAGCGGAGCATGTTCCCCGAGCGGAGAATGGCATCGCCGACTACTTGTCGAAACGCGCTGCCCTCAAACTACCTGTGGAACCAGGTACTTTTGTGCTTTAATTAACTCAACCATCCATTGAACCATCGACAGAGCAGAACAAGCGGAGGAAATCAGGCCCCGGCAAGTACTTTCCCGCCGAGATCCCAGGAGCCGCTGGTAAAGATGTTGCCGGGGGCACTGAGCCTGCCGTGGGGCAACAGACTCTGGTAGGGTGATACGTCTCCAACATATCTATAATTTTTGATTGCTCCATGCTATATTATCTACTGTTTTGGGCAATATTGGGCTTTATTATCAACTTTTATATTATTTTTGGGACTAACCTATTAACCGGAGGCCCAGCCCAGATTCTTTGTTTTATGCCTATTTCGGTGTTTGAGGAAAAGGAATATCACACGGAGTCGAAACGGAACGAAATCAACTGGAGAAGTTATTTTTGGAAGGAAACCCACCGGATAGACTTGGACTCTACGTCAGAAGATACGGGAGCTGGCCACGTGGGTGGGGGGCACGCCAGCCCCCTAGGGCGCGCCCCCCTGCCTCGTGGGGCCCCTGAAGCTCCACCGACGTACCCCTTGCACCCATATATACCTACGTATCGAAAAACTTCCAGAACAAAGATTAGATCGGGAGTTCCGCTGCCGCAAGCCTCCAGAGCCACGAAAAACCAATTGGGACCCTGTTCCGGCACCCTGCCGGTGGGGGGAACCCTCACCAGTGGCCATCTTCATCATCCCGACGCTCTCCATGACGAGGAGGGAGTAGTTCACCCTCGGGGCTGAGGGTATGTACAAGTAGCTATGTGTTTGATCTCTCTCTCTCTCTCGTGTTCTCTCTCGTGTTTCCTCTATGGCACGATCTTGATGTATCGTGAGCTTTGCTATTATAGTTGGATCTTATGATGTTTCTCCCCCTCTACTCTCTTGTGATGAATTGAGTTTCCCTCTTGAAGTTATCTTATCGGATTGAGTTTTTATTGAGAACACTTGATGTATGTCTTGCCTTGTTTATCTGTGGTGACAATGGGATATCACGTGCCACTTGATGTATGTTTTGGTGACTAACTTGCGGGTTCCGCCCATGAACCTATGCATAGGGGTTGGCACACGTTTTCTTGACTCTCCGGTAGAAACTTTGGGGCATCTTTGAAGTACTTTGTGTTGGTTGGATGAATCTGAGATTGTGTGACGCATATCGTATAATCATGCCCACGGATACTTGAGGTGACAATGGAGTATCTAGGTGACATTAGGGTTTTGGTTGATTTGTGTCTTAAGGTGTTATTCTAGTACGAACTCTTTAATAGATCGATCCGAAAGAATAACTTTGAGGTGGTTTTTTACCCTACCATAATCTCTACGTTTGTTCTCCGCTATTAGTGGCTTTGGAGTGACTCTTTGTTGCATGTTGAGGGATTGTTATATGATCTATCTATGTTATTATTGTTGAGAGAACTTGCACTAGTGAAAGTATGAACCCTAGGCTTTGTTTCCTATCATTGCAATACCGTTTACGCTCACTTTTATCATTAGTCACCTTGCTGTTTTTATATTTTCAGATTACAAAAACCTATATCTACCATCCATATTGCACTTGTATTACCATCTCTTCGCCAAACTAGTGCACCTATACAATTTGCCATTGTATTGGGTGTGTTGGGGACACAAGAGACTCTTTGTTGTTTGGTTGCAGGGTTGTTTGAGAGAGACCATCTTCATCCTACGCCTCCTACGGATTGATAAACCTTAGGTCATCCACTTGAGGGAAATTTGCTACTGTCCTACAAACCTGTGCACTTGCAGGCCCAACAACGTCTACAAGGAGAAGGTTGCGTAGTAGACATCATAGGGCGTCAAGCATCGTGGAGACAGCCGCCCCCATGGCAGAGGAGATGCCTTTAGTCCTTGCCGTCGAGCCTCAGGCTCTGGCATGGGCACAACATACTGTTTGTTTTCTCCAAACAGGGGAGCTCCCGTCGGTCTGCCATGTATCAGTTTGTCGACGACGTTCTGTATAGAAAAAGATCAAACGGCGTGAAATTGAAGTGCATTCCCTGGGAGGAAGGACTGGAGCTGTTGGCAGAGATACATGGAGGCATATGTGCCTCCCACATAGGGTCGAGGGCCCTTGCCGGCAAGGCATTCCGGCAAGGTTTCTTCTGGCCCACTGCCCTCGAGGATACAACGGCACTAGTAACCAAGTGTGAAGCGTGCTAGTTCCACTAAAAGAAGCTTCATCAACCAGCTCAAGCTCGTCAAACAATCCCTCTTTCCTGGCCATTCTCGGTCTGGGGGCTCGACATACTGGGCCCCTTTCCCCGTGCTATCGGGGGCTTTGAGTACTTGTACGTTGCAATCGATAAGTTCACAAAGTGGCCGAAGGTGGAAGCAGTGAGAAAGGTGACAGCACAATCAACCGTCAAATTCTTCAAAGGGTTGTCTGCCGTTTTGGTGTGCCAAACAGAGTCATCACCGACAACGGCACGCAGTTCACAAGCCGCACCTTCATGCAGTACATCCAAGACCTCGGCAGCAAAGTCTGTTGCACATCCACGAAGCAACGGTCAGGCGGAGAGGGCAAATGCTGAAGTATTGCGAGGCCTCCAAACGAAGGCTTTTGACAGGCTACACAAGTGCGGAATACGCTGGATTGATGAGTTGCTGGCGGTTCTTTGGTCAATCAGAACGGCACCAAATCGAGCCACCGGCCAGACACCCTTCTCCCTCGTTTATGGGGCAGAAGCAGTTATCCCCACAGAACTCACATACGGGTCACCCCGAGTGCTCGCTTATGATGAGCTTGAGCAAGAGCAACTGCGGCAAGATGACGCAACGCTCCTTGAGGAAGATCGTCTTCGGGTGGCTGTACGAGCAGCATGCTACTAGCAAGCCTTGCGCCGCTACCATAGCTGCAAGGTTCATGCCCGAAGCTTTGAGGAAGGCGAACTTGTTCTTCGGCGCGTTCAGTCGGCCAAGAATTCCAACAAGTTGACGAAAAAGTGGGAAGGCCCTTATCGGGTAATACGAGTCACCAGGCCCGGCGCAGTCCGCCTGGAGACCGAAGATGGTATTCCAGTGAATAACTCCTGGAACATCAAACATCTTCGCAAGGTTTACCCGTAAGGCGCGGCTGTAGGGGCCACCGACAGACCACCTTTTGTACAAGCCTTGCCGGCAAGGCATGTAACCCTTTGTACAAAGCCAGGCGCAGACCCTGAGCATAAATAAATGAATCGCTGGCGCCCTAAGTTTTAGCATGCATGCTAGGTTGAGTCTCTCTCTCTCTCTTTGTTAGGGTTGGTAGTGCTTAGCAGTGACTAACCCCTAGCATAGAGGTCAAGTGGGCGTCTTTCTGTTCCTCTTTGGTTCGCAGGGTGCATGGACATTTCTGCTGAGCTGTTCGGAAGAAAGGAAACAGGCCGACGCTCCGACTCCGGCAAGCCAGGATTACCGGGGGCTGTAGATCCAAAGACCTAACCACGGCAAGCCAAGGTTGCCGGGGGCTACAGAATCAGATAAGTTTTTCACCCCCCATTCTATGCTTCCGTACGAGGGCTTAAGCGTATGAGGCTTCGCTCACTCCTATACCATCATGCTCCATTTTTCCTATGTCCAAAAAACCTTACTTTGGGCCGGCACTTGGTTGTAGTGCGATAGGAAGGGAACGAGCGAAGGGCCCAATCCTACTTTTCCCCTACCTCCGTCAAGGGCGTGAGCGTAATTGGGCTATAAAGCGGGAGGACGGAAAGGTCTGTTGCCGGGTGACAATGTTTATCTTTAAAATAACAAGGATTCTTTCCTTGGTGGGGGCCTCCCTCACGCACAAAAGAAACCCGACAGACACCTTTATCTTTATTAATACGTTGCTGACAAGTACAATTCATATGGAATGCATACATGAGCAAGGGGATTACAAGGTTTAAATCCTACAAAAGCCCATAGGCTTAAAAACTAAAAAGAGATAACATGCCCGTAATCCCTTTCTTGTCCCTCTCCTCAGGAAATGGAACAAGATGGCGGGAGGGCAAAAGGAGTGCCTAGGTGAGGTACGAGCAGCAAAAGACACCAATAGAACGTCTCGGAAGTCGTCCAGAAGAAGGCCGGTGATGACGGTGCCGGAGGAAGAGAGCCGAAAGACGAGGTAGCGGGCCGGCAATACGTGACGAAGGCATCGAGGCCATCGTACTCCGACTTGAGGGCCTGCCACCCGCCTTCTTTGTCTTCCCCGTCCCTCCAATGCCAGCCGCCCAAGGCGACGACTCCGAGTAGTTCAAGGAGCTGGCAATGCAGATGATGGTGCTGCCGGCGTCGCCCAGGAACGGTGTGCCGATGCCTAGTCGGACCTGTCATCCTCCTGCCCGCTACCCTCGTCGTCGCTGTCGCTGTCCTCCTCGTCACTCTCGCCCGAAGAGGAGCTTTCGTCATCAGTCGAGCTCTCTACACAGCACCCTAGCATTTGTCCCGAGCGCCCGAAGACCTTGATGGAGAGCAGGTCGCTCTCCGCTAACTTGAAGTAGAGGACGTGGCCATCCATCAAGCAATGGGCACATGCGAAGGTTTTCCAGCCCCGACGAAGAAGCATCACATGAGGGGCATGGAACCCTGTGTTCACCCGCATGTCGCAATGGCAACACCCCTCCATGTGAAGCCTTAGCCTCGGTGGCCGGTCGATCTCCAGCACCCTCGCAAACGCCTCGGGAAGGCGAAGCGGCTGCACGGTGGCTCGGGCAGCTGCAAGATGAACTCCAGCGCTGTCTCCCCTACATGGCCGCTCGACGAAGCAGGAGGAGACAGCGGAGGAGATGGCGATGGGGATGATGACGACGCGAGTGTCCCCCGTCCGCTCGCGCCTCTGCCTCGACCGGCCCCGGCCGGCACCCCTGCCTTGGGCGTGGCCTTCACCCTAAGCGTTCGACACTTCCTTCACCGCCACGGCTGCCTGGTGAGAGGAAGACCTGGTCCCCTCCACAGAAGGATGGCCATGACCGCGCCCCCTCGCCATGACAAAGGAAGGAAGGAGATCGAACTGGAGGAGGATGAGTGCGGGAAGGCGGTGTCCCTCTCCCCTTTTATAGGGGGACGGGGCCAAGAAAGTCTAAAGACGGTCACCCCAATCGACCAATCCAGCCGCCGGGGGCGCAAGGAAACAAGACCGACCAGCTGCTCCAATCAGCAGCGCCCGGCCCACCACCCCGGCATTAAGGCTCGCAACATCTGCATCCACCGCCTGCCCTCCCCGATGCATGGGGGGCACGTGGCGGGCGGACCAGAGTTCAGATGGCGCATGGGGTGATGGTTTCACGCCCCGGTGATCATGGGGCGCGGGCGCCATGATGGCCACGACTGGAGTCCACTTAGTAAATGAGCCGTCTATTTTTATGAGGAGGATGCGAACCACCTCTTTACTATTTGGAACCACGGAGTGACGCAAGCGTGCTGCGATCACTCCACGCACGACCCCCACGTCACGCATTCAACGTGAAACATGGGGAAGCGCAACCAGCGGAAAAGTTACCGCAGTAAAAACTTGGCCCGCATTCCCGTTCACCGTTCTGGGCCCAGCCCAACAACGCGTTGCGCTTATGTGTGGCCCGGGCCCGGGGGCTCCTATCGGTGTTCAAAAGTAGGGGCTCTCATCTATACCCCTTTACTTGTGCACGGGCAGTCAGAGCCGCACCAGCGGCCACACTTAGCAGGGCGGAGGAAAGAAGCCAAAACGCAAGACAACCAGAGCAGCACCAAAACAGAGGCGCAGAAGGTCAAGCAACCAGATGGGCTTTCCCCCGGCAAGACCCTTGCCAGGGCGGCCTACGAAGCCCCGGAAGAGCCTTGCCGAGGGCAGTTCACCCAGCGCCAGCATCGCATCCACCCTTAAGCCTGAGAGTTCTGACGCCATCGATAACGTTGGAACCAAGGCTCAGGAAATGTCTGTCTGGTGGCATGCAGATCTTTGTGAAGACAGAGAGTCCATGAAGCCTAGATATGAACCAGAAGAGAAGACGACCGCGAGGCTCCTTGCCGAGGATGCCCACGAGGCCCCGGAAAGGCTCCTTGCCGAAGACACCCGCAAAGCCCTGGCAAGACTCTTACCGAGGGTGCTCAGAAGGCCCCGGCAAGACCCTTGACGGGAATATACGCAAGACCGCGGCAAGACCTTGCCGCCCCATCGCCGCCCCAGCTCAGCAGCCGACCCACCAGCTAAAGCGAGTACCCACGTGGCAGTACGTGGTTCCTAATCCAACTAGTCAAGCACCTGTGTGATGGCATGCAGATCTTCGTGAAGACCCTACCACCACGCCAGCTCAGCAGCCAGCCAACCTACATGGCGCTGCATGCCCCGTTGGCCTGGACACATGTCGCAGCAAGACGGAGCGGTGACGGACGGGACGGGCCTCGTTACCGTCCCCGATAAAGCAAGAGGACACCTAAGTAGCGCATTTAATGTGTTTTGTCCTGTAATGACAGGTGATAAGCTTGTACACTGTATACCTTTCCACCTCCTGTGTGCCACTGTGGCGACCCCTTTTTCTTTAAAAGGAGGCCCGAGGCGTACTGAGGAAGGATTCAGATCTTTTGGAATACGCACGCACCATAGCTAGTTCAAGGACTCAAGAAAACTCAGATATACACCAAAGCAGGACTAGGGTATTACGCATCCTCGCGGCCCAAACCTGGCTAAACTCTCCTTGTGTTGGCTACTAGACCTGCTCTTTGCACAAACTCGCGCCCGCCAACCGCAGAAGGGATCCTCGTGATCCCATAGGTGTCGTTTCCCCCGACAATGAGGTAATTGTACCTTCTCCCGAATTGGAAAGTAGTTCGCCACAGAAGTCAGTTCTAGTGATTCCTACACCAATTAGTGAGGAACTTAATGATGATGATCATGAACTTTTGATCAAATTACTACTGAACCTCGTAGGCCAACCAGAGTAAGGTCCGCACCAGAGTGGTATGGTAATCCTGTTCTGGAGGTCATGTTACTTGACCATGACGAACCTACGAACTATGAGGAAGCGATGATGAGCCCAGATTCCGTGAAATGGCTTGAGGCCATGAAATCTGAGATGGGATCCATGTATGAGAATAAAATATGGACTTTGGTTGACTTGCCCGATGATCGGCAAGCCATAGAGAATAAATGGATCTTCAAGAAGAAGACTGACGCTGACGGTAATGTTACTTTCTACAAAGCTCGACTTGTTGCGAAAGGTTTTCGACAAGTTCAAGGAGTTGACTATGATGTGACCTTCTCACCCGTAGCGATGCTTAAGTCCGTCCGAATCATGTTAGCAATTGCCACATTTTATGATTATGAAATTTGGCAAATGCATGTCAAAACTGCATTCCTGAATGGATTTCTGGAAGAAGAGTTGTATATGATGCAACCAGAAGGTTTTGTCGATCTAAAGGATGCTAACAGAGTGTGCAAGCTCCAACGATCCAATTATGGACTGGTGCAAGCATCTTGGAGTTGGAATAAACATTTTGATCGTGTGATCAATATGGTTTTATACAGACTTTTGGAGAAGCCTGTATTTACAAGAAAGTGAGTGGGAGCTCTGTAGCATTTCTAATATTATATGTGGATGACATATTGTTGATTGGAAATGATATAGAATTTCTGGATGGCATAAAAGGATACTTGAATAAGAGTTTTTCAATGAAAGACCTCGGTGAAGCTGCTTATATATTGGGCATCAAGATCTATAGAGATAGATCAAGACGCTTAATTGGACTTTCACAAAGCACATACCTTGATAAAGTTTTGAAGAAGTTCAAAATGGAACAAGCAAAGAAAGGGTTCTTGCCAGTGTTACAAGGTGTGAAGTTGAGTCAGACTCAATGGCCGACCACTTCAGAAGATAGAGAGAAAATGAAAGTCATTCCCTATGCTTCAGCCATAGGTTCTATCATGTATGCAATGTTGTGTACCAGACCTGATGTGTGCCTTGCTATTAGTTTAGCAGGGAGTTACCAAAGTAATCCAGGAGTGGATCACTGGACAGCGGTCAAGAACATCCTCAAATACCTGAAAAGGACTAAGGATATGTTTCTCGTTTATGGAGGTGACAAAGAGCTCGTCGTAAATGGTTACGTCGATTCTAGTTTTGACACTGATCCGGATGACTCTAAGTCACAAACCAGATACGTATTTATATTGAATGGTGTCGCTGTCAGTTGGTGCAGTTCTAAGCAAAGCGTCGTGGAGGGATCTACGTGTGAAGCGGAGTACATAGCTGCTTCGGAAGCAGCAAATGAAGGAGTTCATATCCGATCTAGGTGTCATACCTAGTGCATCGGGTCCAATGAAAATCTTTTGTGACAATACTGGTGCAATTGCCTTGGCAAAGGAATCCACATTTCACAAGAGAACCAAGCACATCAAGAGACGCTTTAATTCCATCCGCGATCAAGTCAAGGAGGGAGACATAAAGATTTGCAAGATACATATGGATCTGTATCTTACAGACCCGTTGACTAAACCTCTCTCACGAGCAAAACATGATCAGCACCAAGACTCCATGGGTGTTAGAATCATTACAATGTAATCTAGATTATTGACTCTAGTGCAAGTGGGAGACTGGAGGAAATATGCCCTAGAGGCAATAATAAAGTTGTTATTTATATTTCCTTATATCGTGATAAATGTTTATTATTCATGCTAGAATTGTATTAACCGGAAACTTAGTACACGTGTGAATACATAGACAAACACAGTGTCACTAGTATGCCTCTACTTGACATGCCCGTTGATCAAAGATGGTTAAGTTTCCTAACCATAATCATGAGTTGTCATTTGATGAACGGGATCACATCATTAGAGAATGATGTGATTGACAAGACCCATCCGTTAGCTTAGCACTATGATCTTCAGTTTATTGCTATTGCTTTCTTCATGACTTATACATGTTCCTATGACTATGAGATTATGAAACTCCCGAATACCGGAGGAACACTTAGTGTGCTATCAAATGTCACAAAATAACTGGGTGATTATAAAGATGCTTTACAAGTGTCTCCGATGGTTTTTATTGAGTTGGCATAGATCGAGATTAGGATTTGTCACTCCGATTGTCGGAGAGGTATCTCTAGGCCCTCTCGGTAATGAACATCACTATAAGCCTTGCAAGCAATGTGACAAATCAGTTAGTTGTGGGATGTTGCATTACGGAACGAGTAAAGAGACTTGCCGGTAACAAGATTGAACTAGGTATGATGATACCGACGATCGAATCTCGGGCAAGTAACATACGGATGACAAAGGGAACAACGTATGTTGTTATGCGGTTTGACCGATAAAGTTCTTTGTAGAATATGTAGGAGCCAATATGTGCATCCAGGTTCCGCTATTGGTTATTGACCGGAGATGTGTCTCGATCTGTCAGGACCCCGATTCCAAGTCACATCGATCTAGCCGGTAACACCTCATATCACTTTGCGGCCTCACGCATGGTATTCCCACGGGTGTCGCCTTACCATGGCCCGGGACCGTTTGTGACTTTTGGCTCACGTATATGATAGTGTCGCTAGCATCCATATGACAGAGAACACGGGCCGACATGGCTAGTCGTGAACCCAAAGCGGCACTAACCCATGGGGACAGGCATACATGAATCACATCGAACATGTCGGTCAGCAGCCTGTGAATCCGGGCTGTAGCACTGGGCTAACAGGACTCCGGTGAACCGCGTGACATTTCCCGAAGGACGAACCACGAGCGAAGTGAAACACATGCCGCCGATCAACTGTCACGGCGGTAGTCTTTGGCTAGCGAGGACTCCGTGAACCGGGCTGTAGCGGACTACTATGGCTGAAGGAAGCACTAGACTACATTTCCCCATAAGAGAGGCTGCCAAGGATAAACAACTAGATTGTCGGATCCCACACATACTAAGCATTTCAAACATACACACAATATGCTCGATATGTGTAAATACAACATGGCATCACAACATAACTCTACGACTCAAGTATTTATTCATTAGGCTCCGAGGAGCGAGATATTACAAACATGGGTCTCATGACCCAACATTCAGAGCATACAAGTCAAAGCACATGCGGAAGCTTAACATGTCTGAGTACAGACACCTACAAATGAAAAAGGCTGAGAAGCCTGACTAACTACCCGATCCTGCCGAGGGCACAAGATCGTAGCTGAGGTATCAAGCTAAACGTCGAAGTCCACACGGAACTACTAGCGAGACTGACATCTCTCTGCAAAACATAAAATAGGCAAACATGAGTACAAATGTACCCAGCAAGACTTACATCAGAACTAGCTACATATGCATCATTATCAACAAAGGGGTGGTGGAGTTTGACTGTAGCAAGCCAGCTTTGACTCGGTGGCTATCCTGAACTACGACTGCAAATAACTCTTTGAGGTGGTGCACACGAGTCCACATATTCACCATATCAATACACCACTATGGATCCGCTCCCGTCTCCCTACGAGAACGCCATCCATAGCACTCACACTTATCTTGCGCATTTTAGAGTATCCACTTTCACTTGTCTATGAACTGTGCAGGCAACCCAGAAGTCCTTTACCGCGGACACGGCTATTCGAATAGATGATGATAACCCTGCAGGGGTGTACTTCTTCACACACGCTCTCACCACTTATCGCTGTTTACACGACATGTACTCGGCAACCTTCAAGCGGAAGCCCAGCGAGGGTGTCGGCCACGACCTACCTAAACACTCAAGTCTCTAGTCCAGGTTTATCGCCTATTCGGGTTCCATCCGCAAGGAGATCCGGCCGGGGTGTCACTCACGGCCCCAAACGATGTGTGCAGGGTTCCCGAGGCACCAAACGGGCGCTCGGTACACCGGGCCACGGTGTATCTACCGCATCATAGCCCACCCCTAGGGTCAGCGCTACGCATGGCCTCCAACACATATCCTACACACACCGGAAACTAGTTGCAACTCCCGGACAGAGGACAAGGGTGGTTAAGAAGGTCGAGAGGGCACTTAAGCATTCCAATGCGTGGTAATAACTGGTCATGGATCACAAACACGAACTCAGTTCACGAGGGCGGCTTCAATGAGACAACCCACCATGTACTCCTACATGGCCTCTCACCGCTACCTTTACCAAATCGTGTTCAGACACTTAGCTCACACACAGTAGGACATGTTTACACACCTCCGATTCATCCCCGATGAATCAGACCTGACTCAACTCTAAGCAGTAGCAGGCATGACAAAGAAGCATGAATGAGTAGGCACAAAGGGCTCAAACAACTCCTACTCATGCTAGTGGGTTTCATCTATTTACTGTGGAATGATAGGTCATGCAGAGGATAAAGGGGTTCAGCTACCGCAACAAGTAACAGGTGAATCATTGTTGTCCTAATGCAGTAAAAGAGAGTAGGAGCGAGAGAGTGGGATTGTATCGAAATGAACAAGGGGGTTTTGCTTGCCTGGCACTTCTGAAGATATTATAGCTCTTCATCGGTGTCATTGAACTCATCGTCGGAACAACGTCTACCGAGGGGGAACAACACCGGCAAACAGAGAAGAAACACGATCAATGCAATGCACAATATGATGCATGAGTGTGACATGGCAATATGTTGTGGTTTGAGCTAATGCAGCTAGCAACCAGATTAAATGAAGTTGGTTTGTATCCAAGATTCAAATTCAAACTCCATATGTGGATATTAAAATGCCATTTGTATGATTTGTGCTAAACAGCAGCTATAAGTTATTCTAACATGCATGAAAATGGTACAGATGGATAGATTGGATTTTTCTGATCATTTTCCATATATAATTTGTTTGATTTGGAGTTACGGTTCAATTTCTATGATCTTTAGAAGTTTTAGTTATTTTCTGGAATTTCCTGTATAAGAATAAATCCAGTAAAAGATTAATTGCGTCAGCACTGCGTCACTGTAATGACGTCAGCGGTCAACTGGGTCGGCCAGGTCTAGGTCAAACCTGACCAGTGGGACCCATACGTCAATGTCTCAGGCTGGTTAAGGTGTATGACAAGTGGGGCCGGTCAACGTTGACTTGACCAAAGTCAAAGCTGACACGTGGGGTCCACAGGTTAGCACTAATCTAAACAGGTAGTTTACACTAACCTAATCTATTTTAGTTAGCCGGTTAGTTGGGCGGTGGAGCCCGGTTGTCAGTGGCTTAGGGGCTTAGTTAGCGGGGTGATTAACCCCAAAGCGATTAGCTATCACCGGCTAATCGCCGGCGTAACGAGATCTTGTGGCGTTGTCCGTCCGGCCGTTCCGGCGGCGGAAGCGGCGGGGCTGGGCTCTACGTGCTCATCGCAGAGAGGCGCATCGAACGGTGGTAGTGGTTCGGCGAGGTGGGCGAGTCAGCGGCGGCGACCAAAATGGCGGCGGCCGAACACGGTGGGTTGTGGGTTTGGGGTTGTGGTGTGCTAGGGGAGGAGATGGTGCGTGCGTTCGGCTCCTGGGAGCACGGTGAGCACAACGGAGGGCTCAAAAGGGGACGACGGCAGCTGTGGCCACGGCGGCGACATGGCCGGCGGCGGGGAGCTTCGGTGGAGGTGGGGAACGGAGCTAGAGCATGCGAGCGAGGGGAGAGAGGGAAGCGACAGCGAGCTCAGGCGGTCTGAAGAAAAAGCGAGGGAGGCTCGGGGAGGTCCTGGCGGCGCCGAAACGATGGCGAAGATCTCCGGTGTCGGGAGGTTGAAGATGATGTCGATGGCGGCGATACAGCGTGTCCCCGGTTGGTTGGCTGGTCGAGGGCGTAGAAGACGTCGTTGCGGAGCTCTCGGGCATGGTGAGAGGTCGAGGGGGAGGCGGTGGACGCGGCGGTGCTCGTCGGCGCTCTCAGCTGCGCTATGTTCTTGCGAGAGAGAGGGCCAGAGGGGGATTTGAGAGGGGAGAGAGACAGAGGGAAACGAGGGCATCTCCGTGGCGCGGTTGGAAGCACCGAGACGCCATGAGGTGGCAAGCGAGGGGGCACGGCGGCTCGGCTGCAGACGCACGCAGCTGCTTCTCCTCTGGCGGGGAGGAAGAAGGCGATCTTGCCTGGTGGGCTGGGCCTACAGCTGGGCTGCTGCTACAGGTAAGCTACTCAGGTGGGTTTTCTACCTTTTCTCTTTCCCTTTTCTATTTTTCTTTCTCTGTTCTAGTTTAGTTTAGGCACTAAACCATTTTTTCAAAAATTCCGAAATTATTTGTGGGAGCTCTCTGCAATATCAAGTCACCCACAATTATTTTCAAAATATCTGGAGCTATAAAATTATTTATAGCTTTTATTTTGCTCCCACTCAAATACAATATGAATTAATTCAAAAATCCAAAATTTCCTAGAAATATGTGCACCATTTTTGACAGAGGTTCTGGACCAACTAAATGATGATGAACTTTTATGAAGGGCATTTTGGGTTCATTGAAATGTTTTTCAGCTGAACCTTGTATTTTCAGGGGGGTGCTAGGGTTTGTTGATCCCCATTTCAGGTTTAAGAGAAATTTAAACATGATGCAACACGAGACTAGCTAACCCAGAGCAGACCAGAACTAGGGATGTGACAACTCACCCCCACTAAACAAGAATCTCGTCCCGAGATTCAAGACATGAGGTAAGAAGACAGAGGGGGCACAAGCTAGCATGATCTTCATGATCCATTGCTTCAGATCGATCTTGGCGTCCTTCCTTTAGAGATCTTCATCCAACGCAATGACGATGGACAGAAACCCTATAGGAATCCATCTTCTCGAAGTTCGGTAACTCAAGATCAACTCATGGGGTGAGATGTAAAACATCTCTTGAGCTGAGACACGAAACATACATTCAGAGGGATGGGGTGTAACGGATGACGAAGGTTCACTAGGTAGGCAACAAATTGACGCTTGATCACGACGTAGCGAGGAGTTAACTGTCATGATTCCACAATGGGGCACCTTAGGAAAAGTGACTCGTAGAATCATCCCTTAAGTGGCAAAAAGAATTACTTTTGATTCAGAGATCATTGAAACTCTTTCTACCAGCCTAACGCAATTCACAACAATCGTTTGGCGGAGTACAAAGGGATGGCATACCCGGACTAGAACGGATGATGTGGACTACCTTGTTGAAGACAACAAAGGATGATTTTCTTATCATCGGAGGTGGAGGGGACCCATGGTAAGTCCACTTTTGTAGATGATCCTGGACAACAACTACTGAGGTGCAAGCTGGGAACAAAATGCAAATGTTGGGAATGACTCTGGTAACTGGGGAAAAACTCAACAGTCGAGAGTGTTTCCAACGTTCCAATGGTTATAGAATCATCGAAGAAACTGAGAGCACAAGGATCCCTAAGGAATAACTTCAAGAATAGTTCATGCGAAATCCTCATGGAAGGTGACCAAATGGCTTAAACAAGATACTACAACAATAGTACTTCCAGCTAGGTGCGTCCACTTCACTGGAACCTATATCATAGTTCTCGGAAGAAGTTCCAACCATCATATCTGCCTGAGATTCAGATCTGGTTGGTAACAGGATATTTAGACAGCATGTCTGGAAAAGAAACTTTGCAACACAAACCGACGAGATGACGTTGCGAGATTCTCGGGAAATGAGCTACGATAGCAAGCTCCAAAACATGATCTGGTTCTGCTACATACATGTGAACACAATGTCCAAGACAAGCATGACCATGTAGAAGTCTTATAATAAAACACTATCGAGCTCAGGTGGGGAACCATCATCAAGGATATTGAAGTCTCCTCGCGTGGAAGTCCAAAGGATTAACCTTAGAACAGACTCCGTGTTTCTTGAACAAGTCAATAAGTGGCTTGGTGTGCTAGGGATACGTATGGAATGAAGATGATCAGTCTATCAGACCATAGAATACTTCACACGTGCATGACTGACTTGGGATGATTCCAGAGGAGGTAAAACAAGCCTTCTCAAATTCATGGCGGCAACTTGCATTGAATGCACATGAATGAGAGGAAGTCTCTTCTTTCATCCAAACATATACTTCATGAACGGGGCATGAAGAAAATGCTTACACAAGTTTCCAACACTAGCTGGATGTTCAACATGAATCATGGAGGAGACAAGATGTTGTTGATGGGCTCAACAACAACTCATCGGAATTTCCATATCACTGGGACTTCCACCATTATGTGAACATGGTGATAGTATTGGTCAGACTAAGGATGTAATGGTGTATGCTCGAGGGATCAACCACGAGTAAGACAACATTACGAACATCGTTGGTTCTAATTTGACTTGACGATAGCCCATACTCAAGTCAAGGTTTGGGCAAGACGATAGGTTCAACAACTGATCACGGGGATCAGTCGATGAAGATATCATATTTCTTCAACACACCCACACACACACACATAAGGATATCCCTTAGTGATGAACTAAGTCGGACAAGCTTCCATCTTCCAACTATCCAAGTTGTTGTTTAGCTTAACCAACTAGCTCGGGGGTGTCCAACACAGATTCTTGGAGAATGGATGGTTTAGAGAAAACCAACATGATCACGAACTCAACATAGCGATCAGGGAACAACCTGGTAATACTTCCGAGAATATATTTGGAAAATCACGAACCACCGATATGTCCCTAAGCTCGAGAACAATCTTGCTTTTCAAGGCAAGACGACATGATCAAAAGAGCAAGGGATTCAATCCTAACTCAAAGATCGAAGAGTGCACCAGAAATAAGGACAAGGTAGCATGGTCAATCCTAGTATAGTGATTCGATAACCAACACACTAAGAACGATATTAATGTCCATTAACTACCAAGCAACACGGTTGCTAGGAGTATTGATTTGACACATCATGGTTCACTTGTCGCCATTCCGGTTGTGACAACACGGGACCGAGGAATGAAAAATGATGGCAAGAAGTATCACTGCGTCAGAAATTCATGAGAGATGGTGCAATTCTCATGACAATCCTGACATAAAGAGGGTAATACTCCGAGGTAGAACAGAACAAAAACCGTATTGGCATTTTGATCTGCGGAATACAATTGCTTTCACCCAATCCTGGAAATGGATAAGGTACCAGGGTTTGTTTCTCCTAGTCATTCCGGAACAGAATGGCTTTACGGACCACAAGAGTAATAGGCATCGATAAACATTGTTGGGTTCTACGGTAGGGTGCGTCGACTGCAAATTAAAAATTCCTACGCGCAGAACATCCAGGAACATGCTACGGGAGATGGATCATAGTTCGTTACCACTAGACGCGCAGTGCCGTGCAGCGGAAGAAGAGTTGGGGCAGCGGCGTCTGCGTGGATCGTCTCCTCCTCGTTCGATCTCCCTCGGCGGCGGTCGTCGATCCCATGTCACGAGTTCGCGGAGCGGCGCAAGTGCACCGCCTTAATGGTATCCGGCGTGCGGGAGGAGCGTCGTCGCGGCGGACTGCTAGGTCGATCACACGATCGGCGGCGAGTGGAGGTGGTTATTCGCAACACATGCAAACCCTAGTCGCGGCGCCAAGCGATCACCCTTTGAGTGTGCGCACCTCCACTTTATATAGGCGTCCGTCATGAGCTCAACACTTGGGCCTCGCCACGGACCCTAAAGCAAAGTCTACTCGGTCACGTTCCTAGTCCAGATTCGGATCACATCCGACCGGTGTCCTGAACTGACCTTGTAGGTTCCTTCCCTTAAGCGCGACCCCTTAGGTTCAAGTCTGCTTGGTCACGATTCGGATCACCTCCGACCTGTGCGGTTGGTAGCGGCCTCTAGCAAGGCGTGCCGACCACCAAGCGACTATGAAGCTGTTTAGGCGAACCTTTACAACGTGTCACACTTCATTCCCTTTGCCGCGACGATATATGTTGTCGGGGCTCAAAGGCGAGACTGTCATCCTTGCGCTAACCCGACCTCTTTCTCGTTCGGTGATACCGACCACTGTCCGGATTATCTCATAATCCTTGCGCATAGCCATGCTGTTCTGGTCGAGATCACACGAGGGGCCCAGTATATCTCTCCGATCGGAGGGCAAATCCCATCTTGCTCGACCATGTCTCACAGCATGGGACCGGACAAACCGAAACCTACCTTTGTAACTACCCGATCACGGAGTAGCGTTTGGTCGGCCCAAAGCAAGTCTATCACCATCTCGAGTACATCGTCACTCAGGTCTTAGGACATAGAGCGTATGTTGTACTAGAGACTCACAGATGACATATCGCTGCGTCTCATAGTTGGGTCTGTCCGACTCGGACCTTATCTCGACTCGGATCCGACTATGTCGAATCCGACCAGACCTTTCCATGTCCATATTATCCGGTTAGCATCCAATGCTCCGTGGCTAGTGAGACCAAGCCATCGACTGTGTCATATGCTAGTCTAGTCGGCTGCGCGTCCACACAGCCCTTTCGACTAGGGACCTTTTAGGACAGTCATCATACAATGCATAGTCCCACAAACAAGTCATGTACTTGCTGATACACATCATTGATAATGTCCAAGGACTATCTTTATTCATAAACACATAGGAAATATCATCATACATGATTGCCTCTAGGGCATATCTCCAACAGTCTCCCACTTGCACTAGAGTCAATCAAATAGACATCGAATGCCCATAGCTCTAACGTGCCCCTCATGCTTGGGTTGTGGAGCGGCTTAGTCAGCGGATCTGCAACATTTGCATCCGTGTGAATCTTGCATAACTCTACATCACCATTCTTTACGATCTTTCGTATCGGTGATATTTCCGGTCTATGTGTCTCGACCTTGTGGTGATTCCTCGGCTCCTTGGCTTGTGCGATGGCACCGAATTATCACAATAAAGGTCCAACGGTTTCACCGAGGCTGGGAAAATACCAAGATCATCCAAAAATGCGGATCAAACACCTTCCTTTGCAGCTTCACAAGCCGCAATGTATTAAACTTCGTGGTAGAATCGCCACCGTATCCTGCTTGGAACTCATCTAGTGCACTACTCCTCCGTTCGGGGCGTACGAATCCAGTGTGATCGACAATCATCTCTGTCGGTTTGGAAACTAGCATCGGCGTAACCCCTTATGACGAGCTCTTCCTCACCTCCATAAACTAGGAACATCTCTTTAGTCCTTTTCGGTACTTCAAAATAGTCTTTACCGCTGCCCGATGACTCTCACAGGTTGGCCTGGTATCTACTTGTTAGGCTTATTGCAAAAGCAACATCAGGCCTTGTACATATCATGGCATACATGATGGATCCGATTCTTGAGGCATCGGAATCCTACTCATCTGCTTCGCTCATCGGATGTCGAGGGACTCGAGTCTCGCTTAGCCTTATACCATGTGAGGCGGCAGAACCCTTTCTTCGCCTCACTCATGTTGAACCGCTTCAACACTTTATCTATGTCGTGCTCGGCTTAAGCCGAGCAGCCTCCTCGATCTATCTCTATAGATCTTAATGCCTAAAATATAGACTGCCTCACCAAGGTCCTTCATCAAAACTTGCCATTCAATGATCCCTTGACCGAGTTTAACATGAAACATCATTCCCGATCAGTAGTATGTCGTCCACATACAAGATCAAAAACACTATCGAGCTCCCACTTAACTTCTTGTATAAACAAGAGTCCTCTTAAGCTTTTGATGAAACCGAGACCGGTGGCGACCTCATCAAAGCGAATGTTCCAACTCCGAGATGCTTGCTTCAACCCATAAATGGATCTCTTGAGCTTGCATACCTTACTAGTGCTAGTCGGATCGACAAAACCCTCGGGCTGTATCATATACACGTCCTCGGTTAAATTTCCGTGAAGGAAAGCCGTCTTGACATCCATCGCCATATCTCGTAATCGAAATATGCAGCTATAGCTAATATGATCCTTACCGTTTTCAGCATCGCTACGGCGAGTAAGTCTCGTCGTAGTCAACTCCTTGAACTTGTCCATAACCTTTAGCGACAAGCCGAGCTTTGTGGATCTGAACATTTCCATCCACATCGGTTTTCTTTTAAAGACCCATTTGCAACCAATGGCGATTCGCCGGTGGCGGATCAACCAAGTCCAGACTTGATTCTCATCCATGGACTTTAACTCGGATCTCATGGCCTCTAGCCATGCCTCGAATCTGGGCTCACCATCGCTTCCGCATACGTGGCGGCTCGTCGCTTTCTAGCAACAATACATCGCGCACTGCGCATCTTTCCGACCTCCGTGGTTCGGTGCCGCTTCCACTCGGGTTCCTGACGGACTCGGTATGATCTCATCACCAGTGAGCCGTCCCAGTGGTCCTCGAATTTCTTCGAGTCGAACCATCCTCCCACTGGCCTCCCGGTGAGAAACTCTTTCTCAAGGAAAACCCGTTCGAGCAACAAACACTTTGTTCTCTTCCGGTTGTAGAAGCTATATCCCAAGGTTTCCCTCGGATATCCACGAATATGCATTTATCCGACTTGGGTGTAAGCTTGTCGACATAAGTCGCTTGACAAATGCTTCACAACCCCAAATCTTTAGAAAAGACAAACTGGACTCTTCGGTCCACATCTCATGTGGTGTCTTGTCTCTGATTTTGATGGTACCCTATTAAGTGTAAAGCTGCAGTTTCTAGGCGTATCCCCAAAATGACAAGGGTAAATCCGATTTTCTCATCATAGACGGACCATGTCCAACAAGGTCCTATTCCTCCGTTCGACCGCCATTTCTCTGTGGCGTGCATCTTGAGGTGTGAGCTGAGTACTATACCTCGACTTTTCAGATGATCATCGAACTCCTGGCTCATGTACTCACCTCCACGATCAGATCGCGAAGCTTTATAGTCTTGCCGAGCTGATTCTCAACCTCGTTTGAAACTCTTTGAACTTTTCAAAGTCTCCGACTTGTGCCTCATCAAATAGATATATCCATATCTACTCAAGTCATCGGTAAAAGTCACGAAGTACTGATAGCCACCTCTGGCGGTTGTGCTCATTGGACCACACACATCACTATGTATAAGTTCCAATAGCTCGGACGCCCTCTCGCAACTCTTTGCGAAAGGAGACTTAGTCATCTTGCCGAGCAAGCATGATTCACATGTCTCGAACGACCCGAAGTCGGACGAAGTTAGGAGCCCATCATCATGGAGCTTCTTCATGCGTTTCAGACTAATGTGTCCAAGCCGGCAATGCCAGAAGTATGTCGGATTTATCTCATTAGGCTTATGCCTCTTGACATTTACGTTATAGACCGGTTCCTGTTCTAGATTCAATATAAATAGCCCATCAACAATGGGTGCATAGCCGTGGAACATACCATTCAAAATATCGAACAACCATTGTCCTTTAAATTGAATTCATAACCTTGACTCATCAAACATGAGGCAGAAATAATGTTCCGACTAAGTGCAGGAATGTAATAACAATTATTCAATTCCATAATGAATCCGGAAGGAAGCTGGAGCTGCATCGTGCCGACCTCCAACGCAGCAACTCTTGCTTTGTTGCCGACCCTGATGTCAATCTCCCCTTGTGCCACACGCCTAGTTCTTACCAGCCCCTGCATCGAGTTGCAAATATGAACAACCGATCCGGTATCAAATACCCAAGAGCTACTAGGTATGTCAGCAAGGTAAATGTCTATAACATATGCAACAAGTGTACCTTTGCCTGAAGAAGCATTTCCGGCCTTCTTGCCATGCTCTACAAGCCACTTGCTACAGTTCCTCTTCCAGAGACCGGTCTCCTTGCAATGAAAAGAAACGGTCTTTGAGTCCGGTCCAGACTTGGCGCAAGGCGGCAGAGGTTACCATCTCCGTGCCCTTTGCCTTAGCCTTCTTCTTAGACCAACTCTTCTTGAACTTAGCCGATTTCTGCACCATCAACACTTGATGCGTGCCTTTCTTAATATCCTGCTCTGCCACCTTGAGCATCCCATGCAATTCAGTGAGCTTCTTATCCATGCCATGCATATGATAGTTCGAGATGAACGTCCCATAGCTGGGCGGAAGAGAACCCAGAACTGCATCTGTAGCCAGCTCATCCAAGAGCGGGAAGCCCAAACGATCCAAAGCTTGCACATATCCGATCATCTTGATCACATGTGGGCTCAGTGGATCACCTTCCTTCAGCTTGCAATCCATCAAGGATCGCCAGACGTTGAACCTTTCGGTCCTAGCACGTATGCGAAACATGCTCTTGAGACTCTCGATCATATCGTAAGCCTCAACGTTTTGAAATGCTGCTGCAAATCGGGCTCCATACAAGCCAGCATCGACGGTGATCTCCGTTGATTCATCAACGAGTTTACGTAGGCATTTTTAGCTGTGGCACTAGCATTATCGGCAGGTTCCTATGGAAGTGGATCCTCTAGAACATGTTCCTTTTATCGTGCTTGAGAACAATTCTCAGATTTCTATACCGGTGGTAAAGTTTGTTCCATTCAGTTTATCCTTTTCGAAATTGATTTCAATGCAAAGTTGGGTTGAGCAGGTGGTGCCATTGATCTACAACGAGAAAACATGCAATCACTAAGCAATGTGTTTATGTAGAGTAGTTCTAGCCTAAGCGAAATACTCCCACTGAAGTCAAGCATCCCTCCACAAACTCTCGGTGATTCAGGATCCGACTAGCGCATGCGACTAGTGAGCTTTAGCATCACTGCTAGCCAACATACCTATCGGTAAGCAACTCCTTGCTAATCGTATCTCTATCGACTCACAGCCGATCGGGAAGGTATCTCATACCCGGCTCCCAACCTTCTTTGCCACAAGGCCCAAAACCGTTTGATAGCCTTGTCAAGTTAACTTTGATGCAATGCATGTCCGTGTCCGACACGAACCCTTCAGTTCAAGGACACCCAGCAGCACCCCAATTTTATGAGCCCACTACTAGACGTACTTGACGTGCGAAGGTGCAACATCGGGGATGGCAATTCACTTGATATTCATGAGGGATCTTTCTACCATTCTAACATGCATAGAAACAAAGAAGCATAACAATCACAAAATAACACATATTGTGAAATAGTATGGCTCCTTCATGGACGTTCTTCGGTCGGCTCCGACTCGATGACCATCTCGAACTCCATCTTGTTTGTCACGCCGGGACGCCAAGCCACCAACCTGATCTCTATTATCCAACTACTACAACTAGTAATGAATTTACATAGAGTCACAAGTCGACACGCAGGTCGTTATACATTATAATGACAGCACTTTGGCTCCTGCCGGCTGACAAACATGACACGCAGGCCACGTATAAATTACACACATGCATCACATACACATGAGCCATACTATTCACATCAAACCTGCAAAACAAAGTTATGCATAGAATCGCATTCTACCGGTTTGTGTGTCGGGTACGAAATACACGGCGCTACGCACACGGCGGTCCCGCTAGCCGGTTAGCGGGCGGGGTTCGAAGGGTACGAAATCACAGATCACATCTGAACTCCGATCACGCCGAATTCTCTGATCTGATCGATCTTATCGATCATCGCGAATCCGATTCGGTTCGTTTCACTATTAACCCGATGGCGGATGACCGACCGGTAGGGGTAGATCGTGTCACGACCTCATCGATCGATTCTGAAAAACATAGCCTCAACGATCCCCATGTGCGTTGATCACATCAACCGTGCACATAGCCGATCTCTTCAAGGACAACAAATCTCATCTCGCCTCCACATATCTAATATGCATCGATCTGAATCCAAATCCTATAACGAGGCTCGATACCCTTTGTTGGGTTCTCTGGTAGGGTGCGTCGACCGCAAATTAAAATTCCTACGCGCAGAACATCCAGGAACATGCTACGGAGATGGATCATAGTTCGTTACCACTAGGCAGCGATGCCGTGCAGCGAAGAAGAGTTGGGGCAGCGGCGTCTGCGTGGATCGTCTCCTCCTCGTTCGATCTCCCTCGGCGGCGGTCGTCGATCCCATATGCGAGTTCGCGGAGCGGCGCAAGTGCACCGCCTGTAACGGTATCCGGCGTGCGGGAGGAACGTCGTCGCGGCGGACTGCTAGGTCCGATCACACGATCGGCGGCGAGTGGAGGTGGTTATTCGCAACACATGCAAACCCTAGTCGCGGCGCCGGCGATCACCCGCTGAGTGTGCCGCACCTCCACTTTATATAGGCGTCCGTCGCGAGCTCAACACTTGGGCCTCGCACGGACCCTAAAGCAAAGTCTACTCGGTCACGTTCCTAGTCGATTCGGATCACATCCGACCGGTGTCCTCTGAACTGACCTCGTGGGTTCCTTCCCTTAAGCTGCGACCCCTTAGGTTCAAGTCAGCTTGGTCACGATTCGGATCACCTCCGACCTGTACGGTTGGTAGAGGCCTCTAGCAAGGCGTGCGACCACCAAGCGAACTATGAAGCTGGTTAAGCGAACCTTTACAACGTGTCACACTTCATTCCCTTTGCCGCACGATATATGTTGTCGGGCTCAAAGGCGAGACTGTCATCCTTGCGCTAACCCGACCTCTTTCTCGTTCGGTGATACCGACCACTGTCCGGATTATCTCATAATCCTTGCGCATAGCCATGCTGTTCTGGTCGAGATCACACGAGGGCCCAGAGTATATCTCTCCGATCGGAGGGCAAATCCCATCTTGCTCGACCATGTCTCACAGCATGGGATTGGACAAACCGAAACCTACCTTTGTAACTACCCAGTCACGGAGTAGCATTTGGTCGGCCCAAAGCAAGTCTATCACCATCTCGAGTACATGCGTCAGCTCAGGTCTTAGGTCATAGAACGTATGTTGTACTAGAGACTCACAGATGACATATCGCTGCGTCTCATAGTTGGGTCTGTCCGACTGGGACCTTATCTCGACTCGGATCCGACTATGTCGAATCCGACCAGACCTTTCCATGTCCATATTATCCAGTTAGCATCCAATGCTCCGTGGCTAGTGAGACCGAGCCATCGACCGTGTCATATGCTAGTCTAGTCGGCTGCGCGTCCACACAGCCCTTTCGACTAGGGACCTTTTAGGACAGTCATCATACAATGCATAGTCCCACAAACAAGTCACGTACTTGCTGATACACATCATTGATAATGTCCAAGGACTATCTTTATTCATAAACACATAGGAAATATCATCATACATGATTGCCTCTAGGGCATATCTCCAACAAACATGACTGCACCACTACTCCTGACTATCAATTGATAGACGAAGGTCAGAAGACAACTAAAGAGGGACAACTCAAAAGAACATACGATTTTCTGAGTTGTGGATGCATGGATTAGCATGTCGTACGAGTTCAACATATTTCTTCCGCATAACCCATGCAAAAAGGTTGAACTGGCAGAGTCGCAATATAGAATGGGGAACTCATCGAGAGCACTCTTGTTGTGATCTTTTGATCCAACAAACTTCTGCCATAAGTGGTTCATAGTATTTGGAAGAAGGGAATACCATGGACCGTGAGGGCTAATGCAAAGGTTACTAATAACCTAAAGGAACAAGCAAACACTATCAACATGAATTGAGTAGAGTGAATCTTGGGTTCAAGAACCCAGAAATAGAATGCCTACTAACCAAATGGCATCACGGGATGCTTTCGAGAATAGTGGCCAGAATCATCACACTGGGAATACAACGCATGGCTATATTACAAGGTGACTCCCTAAAACACCTAGGGTCATAATAATAACTCCAACATATATGTCGAGGCAATAGAATACCTCAACTCAGCAATTAGTGTGATTAACCTGGCCCAAAGGGACATCGGGAACGGAAATAAGGGATTTGCAAATGCATCAGATTGTTTAGTAACCTGGGATGACTCGGACAGCATAACGGCTGTAAATGCTAAAAAAATTTGAGACATCCTGCAAAAATGGTGGCATAACCTCTCAACATCATAATATCAAGGTTCTGAGATTAACTAACAACACACGGAAGTGGTAGAAACAGAACCGGGGCTTAAATCCATCAATCCTATAAGTCTCTATCATAGTAACTAGTCATCCTGATAGATAGATGAGAAGGCCTAGTTCTTAATCCCCGTAGAAAAGGAAGAGGATGACTCAGATCAGAAGGGCATAAGGTAAAGGAGTAAAAAGAGCCTTACGTTCCCTTCCACAATCAATTCCCTTATATAACTAAAGCATTTCTAGACTCGACTTCCACCAGTTTGGCTTGGTAATCCTCTGAGCGATCGGGCTCGATACCACCGCTATCGGGACCACGATTCCAAGTCACATCGATCTAGCCGGTAACACCTCATATCACTTTGCGGCCTCACGCACGGTATTCCACAGGTGTCGCCTTACCATGGCCGGGACCGTTTAGCCTTTTGGCTCACGTATATGATAGTGTCGCTAGCATCCATATGACAGAGAACCCAGGCCGACATGGCTAGTCGTGAACCCAAAGCGGCACTAACCCATGGGGACAGGCATACATGAATCACATCGAACATGTCGGTCAGCAGCGTGTGAATCCGGGCTGTAGCACTGGGCTAACAGGAATTCGGTGAATCTGGGCTGTAGCAGGCTAAGCAGGACTCCGCATGTCACCAAGTGACATTTCCCGAAGGGACAGAACCACGAGAGCAAGTGAAACACATGCCGGCCAGTCAAGTGTCACGGCGGTAGTCTTTGGCTAGCAGGACTTGATGAACCGGCTGTAGCGGACTACTATGGCTCAAGGAAGCACTAGACTACATTTCCCCATAAGAGAGGCTGCCAAGGATAAACAACTAGATTGTCGGATCCCACACATACCAAGCATTTCAAACATACACACAATATGCTCGATATGTGTAAATACAACATGGCATCACAACATAACTCTCGACTCAAGTATTTATTCATTAGGCTCCGAGGAGGCGAGATATTACAAACATGGGTCTCATGACCCAACATTTAGAAACATACAAGTCAAATCACATGCGGAAGCTTAACATGTCCGAGTACGAGACACCTACAAATGAAAAAAGGCTGAGAAGCGACTAACTACGAGATCTGCCGAGGGCACAAGATCGCAGATTGAGGTATCAAGGTAAATGTAAAGTCCACGGAACTACTAGCGAGACTGACATCTCTCGCAAAACATAAAATAGGCAAGCGTGAGTACAAATGTACCCAGCAAGACTTACATCGAACTAGCTACATATGCATCATTATCAACAAAGGGGTGGTGGAGTTTGACTCTGACAAGCCAGCTTTGACTCGGTGGCTATCACGAACTCGACGCAAATAACTCTTTGAGGTGGCGCTTTACGAGTCCACATATTCACCATATCACTACACCACTATGGATCCGCTCCCGTCTCCCTACGAGAACGCCATCCATAGCACTCACACTTATCTTGCGCATTTTAGAGTATCCACTTTCACTTGTCTATGAACTGTATAGGCAACCCAGAAGTCCTTTACAGCGGACACGGCTATTCGAATAGATGATGATAACCCTGCAGGGGTGTACTTTTTCACACATGCTCTCACCACATATCGCCGTTTACACGACATGTACTCAGCAACCTTCAAGCGGAAGCCCAGCGAGGGTGTCGGCCATTAACTACCTAAACACTCAAGTCTCTAGTCCAGGTTTATCGCCTATTCGGGTTCCATCCTCAAGGAGATCCGGCCGGGGTGTCGCTCACGGCCCCAAACGATGTGTGCAGGGTTCCCGGGACACCAAACGGGCGCTCGGTACACCGGGCCACAGTGTATCTACCGCATCATAGCCCACCCCTAGGGTCAGCGCTATGCACGGCCTCCAACACATATCCTACAAACACCAGAAACTAGTTGCAACTCCTGGAGGTCCTGGCGGCGCCGAAACGACGGCGAAGATCTCCGTCGTCAGGAGGTTGAAGATGATGTCGATGGCGGCGATACAGCGTGTCCCCGGTTGGTTGGCTGGCCGAGGGCGTAGAAGACGTTGTTGCGGAGCTCTAGGGCATGGTGAGAGGTCGAGGGGGAGGCGGTGGATGCGGCGGTGCTTGTCGGCACTCTCGGTTGCGCTCTGTTCTTGCGAGAGAGAGGGCCAGAGGGGGATGTGAGAGGGGAGAGAGATAGAGGGAAACAAGGGCATCTCCGTGGCGCGGTTGGGCCGAGAGGCCGTGGTGTGGCAGGGGCTGGCTGGCGGCTCGGTGTCTTGCCGGGCATGCAGTTGCTTCTCCTCTGGCGGGAGGAAGAAGGCGATGCTGCCCACAGTGGGCTGGGCCTACAGCTGGGCTGCTGCTACAGGTAAGCTACCCAGGTGGGTTTTCTACCTTTTCTGTTTCCCTTTTCTATTTTTCTTTCTCTGTTCTAGTTTAGTTTAGGCACTAAACCATTTTTTTAAAATTCTGAAATTAGTTGTGGGAGCTCTCTGCAATATACAAGTGACCCACAATTATTTTCAAAATATCTGGAGCTATAAAATTATTTATAGCTTTTATTTGCTCCAACTCAAATACAATATGGATTAATTCAAAAATCTAAAATGTCCTAGAAATATGCGCACCATTTTCGACAGAGGTTCTGGACCAATTCATAAATGATGAACTTTTATGAAGGGCATTTTGGGTTCACTGAAATGTTTTTCAGTTGAACCTGGTATCTTCAGGGGGGTGCTGGGGTTTGTTGATCCCCATTTCAGATTTAAGAGAAATTTAAACATGATGCAACACGAGACTAGCTAACCCAGAGCAGACCAGAACTAGGGATGTGACACGATCATGTCTACATAGTTCTCGAACCCGTAGGGTCCGCATGCTTAACGTTTGATGACGATATGTATTATGAGTTTTGTGATTTGATGTACCGAAGGTTGTTCAAAGTCCCGGTTGTGATCACGGACATGACGACGAGTCTAGAAATGGTCGAGACATGAAGATTGATATATTGGAAGGTTATGTTTGGACACCGGAAAGGTTTCAGATAAGTTCGGGCAATTTCCGGAGTACCGGGGGGTTACCTGAACGTCCCGGGGGGTTATTGGGCCTTCATGGGCTTTAGTGGAAAAGAGGAGGAGGCAGCCAAGTGGGAGGTGCGCACCCCCCAAGCCCAATCCAAATTGTGGGGGGGTATCCTTCTCTCCCTCTTCCCCTTCCTTCCCCCTCCTAGTTGGACTAGGAAAGAGGGGAACCTACTCCTAGAAGGAGTAGGATTACCCCCTTGGGGCGCACCCTATGAGGCTGGTGAAGGAAATATGCCCTAGAGGCAATAATAAAGTTGTTATTTATATTTCCTTATATCATGATAAATGTTTATTATTCATGCTAGAATTGTATTAACCAGAAACTTAGTACATGTCTGAATACATAGACAAACTGAGTGTCACTAGTATAGTTCTACTTGACTAGCTCATTAATCAAAGATGGTTAAAGTTTCCTAGCCATGGACATGAGTTGTCATTTGATTAACGGGATCACATCATTAGAGAATGATGTGATTGACTTGACCTATCCGTTAGCTTAGCACGATGATCGTTTAGTTTATTGCTATTGCTTTCTTCATAACGTATACACATTCCTATGACTCTGAGATTATGCAACTCCCGAATACCGGAGGAACACTTAGTGTGCTATCAAACGTCACAACGTAACTGGGTGATTATAAAGATTCTCTACAGGTGTCTCCGATGGTGTTTGTTGGGTTGGCATAGATCGAGATTAGGATTTTTCACTCCGTATTTTGGAGAGGTATCCCTGGGCCCTCTTGGTAATGCACATCACTATAAGCCTTGCAAGCAATGTGACTAATGAGTTAGTCATAGGATGATGCACTACGGAACAAGTAAAGAGACTTGCCGGTAACGAAATTTAACTAGGCATCGAGATACCGACGATCGAATCTCGGGCAAGTAACATACCGATGACAAAGGGAACAACGTATGTTGTTATGCGGTTTGACCGATAAAGATCTTCGTAGAATATGTAGGAGCCAATATGAGCATCTAGGTTCCGCTATTGGTTATTGACCGGAGATGTGTCTCTGTCATGTCTACATAGTTCTCGAACTCGTAGGGTCCACACGCTTAACGTTCAATGACGATCGGTATTATGAGTTTATGTGTTTTGATGTACCGAAGGTTGTTCGGAGGCCCGGATGTGATCATGGACATGACGAGGAGTCTCGGAATGATCGAGACATAAATATTGATATATTGCAAGGTTATATTCGGACACCGAAAAGGTTCCGGGGGTCATCGGATAAATACCGAAGTACCGGGGAGTTACCGAAACCCCCCCCGGGGGGTCAATGGGCCTTAGTGGAAATAGAGGGCAGCAAGGGAGCTGTGGAGCATGGCCCCCCTAGGCCCGAACCGAATTGGTTTAGGGCTTGGGGGGCCGGCCCCCTCTTTCCTTCTAACCTCCTCCTCTTTCCTTCCCCTCCTAGTTGGACTAGGAAAGGGGGAACCTACTCCTAGTAGGAGTAGGATTCCCCCCTTGGGGCGCACCCTATGAGGCCGCCGGCCCCCTCCCCTTGCTCCTTTATATACGGGGGCAGGGGGCACCCTAGAACACACAAGTTGACAGTTGTCTTAGCCGTGTGCGGTACCCCCTCCATCATATTCAACCTCGGTCATATCGTTGCAGCGCTTAGGCGAAGCCCTGCGCCGGTAGCTTCATCATCACCGTCATCACGTCGTCGTGCTGACGAAACTCTCCCTCGACCTCAGCTGGATCTAGAGTTCGTGGGATGTCACCGAGCTGAACGTGTGCAGATCGCGGAGGTGCCGTACCTTCGGTGCTAGGATCGGTCGGATCGTGAAGACGTACGACTACATCAACCGTGTTGCCATAACGCTTCCACTTACGGTCTATGAGGGTACGTGGACAACACTCTCCCCTCTCGTTGTTATACATCACCTAGATGGATCTTGCATGTGCGTAGGATTTTTTTGAAATTCCTACGTTCCCCAACAGTGGCATCCGAGGCAGGTCTATGCGTAGATGTTATATGCACGAGTAGAACACAAAGAGTTGTGGGCGATAATAGTCATACTGCTTACCAGCATGTCATACTTTGATTCGGCGATATTTTGGATGAAGCGGCTCAGACCGACATTACACGTACGCTTACGCGAGACTGGTTCTACCAACGTGCTTTGCACACCGGTGGCTAGTGGGTGTCTATTTAACCAACTTTAGTTGAATCGAGTGTGACTACGCCCGGTCCTTGTTGAAGGTTAAAACAGCAAAGTTGAGGAAAAATCGTTGTGGTTTTTGATGCGTAGGTAAGAATGGTTATTGCTAAGCCCGTAGCAGCCACGTAAAACTTGCAACAACAAAGTAGAGTATGTCTAACTTGTTTTTGCAGGGCATGTTGTGATGTGATATGGTCAAGAAGTGATGATATATAAATTGTTGTATGAGATGATCATATTTTGTCAAAGTTATCGACAACTAGCAGGAGCCTTATGGTTGTCTCTTTATTGCATAAGATGCAAGCGCCATATAATTGTTTTACTTTATCGCTATGCGATAGCAATAGTTGCAAACGCAATAGTTGGCGAGACGACCATATGATGACACATTGATAGAGATCGAGATGATAGAGATCATGGTGTCATGTCGGTGATGATAGAAATCATGACGGTACTTTGGAGATGGAGATCAAAGGCACAAGAAGATGATGGCCATATCATATCACTTATATTGATTGCATGAGATGTTTATCCTTTATGCATCTTATTTATCTTAGTACGACGGTAGCATTATGAGATGATCCCTTACTAAAATTTCAAGGTATAAGTGTTCTCCCTGAGTATGCATCGTTGCGATAGTTCTTCGTGTTGAGACACCACGTGATGATCGGGTGTGATAAGATCTACGTTCACATACAACGGGTGCAAGTCAGTTTTTGCACATGCAGAATACTCGGGTTAAAATTGACAAGCCTAGCATATGCAGATATGGCCTCGGAACACTGAGACTGAAAGGTCGAACATGAATCATATAGTAGATATGATCAACATAGTGATGTTCACCATTGAAAGCTACTCCATCTCACGTGATCATCGAACATGGTTTAGTTGATATGGATCACGTGATCACTTAGATGATTAAAGGGATGTCTATCTAAGTGGGAGTTTTTAAGTAATATGATTAATTGAACTTTAATTTATCATGAACTTAGTCCTGATTTATTAGCATATCTATGTTGTAGATCAATAGCTCGTGATGTAGCTCCCCGTTTATTTTTTATGTGTTCCTAGAGAAAAACTATGTTGAAAGATGATAATAGCAATGATGCGGACTAGGTTCGTGATCTGAGGATTATCCTGATTGCTGCACAGAAGAATTATGTCCTTGATGCACCGCTAGGTGACAGACCTATTGCAGGAGCAGATGCAGACGTTATGAACGTTTGGCAAAGCTCGATATGATGACTACTTGATAGTTTAGTGCACCATGGTTTATGGCTTAGAACCGGGACTTCAAAAATGTCTTGAACGCCACAGAGCATATAAGATGGTCCAAGAGTTGAAATTGGTATTTCATACTCATGCCCGTGTCGAGAGGTATGAGACCTCTGTCAGTAATTTGCCTACAATATGGAGAGAATAGCTCAACCAAAGAGCATGTACTCAGATTATGCAGGTACTACAATTGCTTGAATCAAGTGGGAGTTAATCTTCGAGATAAGATAGTAATTGACAAAGTTCTCTAGTCGCTATCACCAAGTTACTAGAACTTCGTGATGAACTATAATATGCAACGGATGACGAAAGTAATTCCCGAGCTCTTCGCGATGTTGAAATCGGTGAATGTAGAAATCAAGAAAAAACATCAAGTGTTGATGGTTGACAAGACCGCTAGTTTAAGTAAAAGAGCAAAGGAATAGAAAGGGAACTTCAAGAAGAATGGCAAGCAAGTTGCCACTCTCATGAAGAAGCCCAAAGCTAGACCCAAGCACAAACTGGGTGCTTCTCTTGCAAAGAAATGATCCTTTGGAAGTGGAACTGCCCTAGATACTTGGCGGATAAAAGGATGGCAAAGTGAACAAGGTATATTTGATATACATGTTATTGATGTGTACTTTACTAGTGTTTATAGCAACACCTTAGTATTTGATACTGGTTCAGTAGCTAAGAGTAGTAACTCGAAACGGGAGTTGCAAAATAAATAGAGACTAGTTAAGCGCAAGGTGACGATGTGTGTTGGAAGTGATTCCAAGATTGATAAGATCAACATCGCACACTCCCTTTACCTTCGGGATTAGTGTTGGACCTAAAATAAATGTTATTTTGTGTTTGCGTTGAGCACGAATATGATTGGATCATGTTTATTGCAATATAGTTATTCGTTTAAGTCAAAGAATAATTGTTGTTCTATTTACATGAAGAAAACCTTCTAGGGTCATACACTCAATATAAATGGTTTACTGGATCTCGATTGTAATGATACACATATTCATTATATTGAACCAAAAAGATGCAAAGTTAATAATGATAGTACAACGTATTTGTGGCACTGCTGTTTAGGTCATATGGTGTAAAGCGCATGAAGAAACTCCATGCTGATGGACTTTTGGAATCACTTGATGCTTGCGAACCATGTCTCATGAGCAAGATGATTAAGACTCCGTTCTCTGGAACAATGGAGCGAGCAACTGACTTATAAGAAATAATATATACTGATGTATGCGGTCCGATGAGTGTTGAGACTCACGGAGGGTATCGTTATTTTCTAACCTTCACAGATGATTTGAGTAGATATAAGTACATCTACTTAAGGAAACATAAGTCTGAAACATTTGAAAAGTTTAAAGAATTTCAGAGTGAAGCGGAAAATCATCGTGACAAGAAAATAAAGTTTCTACGATCTGATCGCAGAGGCGAATATTTGAGTTACGAGTTTGGTCTTCATTTTAAACAATGTGGAATAGTTTCACAACTCACGCCACCTGGAACACCACATCGTAGTCGTGTATCCGAACATCATAACCGCACTTATTAGATATGGTGCGATCTATGATGTCTCTTACCGATTTACCACTATCGTTTTGGGGTTATTGTAGGATCGAAAGTATGTCTAGAGGGTGGGGGTGATTAGACTACTTGACCAAATAAAAATCTAACCTTTTCCCAATTTTACTTCTTGGCAGATTTTAGCAACTTATCACAAGTCAAGCAATCAACCTACACATGCAATTCTAAGAGTATAGCTGCGGAATGTAAAACAATTGCACATGAAGGTAAAGGGATGAGACTGAGGGAGCAAACGCAATGTTAACACTGAGATTTTTTATCTGTGGTTCCGATAGGTGGTGCTATCATACATCCACGTTGATGGAGACTTCAACCTACGAAGGGTAACGGTTGCGCGAGTCCACGGAGGGCTCCACCCACGAAGGGTCCACGAAGAAGCAACCTTGTCTATCCCACCATGGCCGTCGCCCACGAAGGACTCGCCTCACTAGGGTAGATCTTCACGAAGTAGGCGATCTCCTTGCCCTTACAAACTCCTTGGTTTAACTCCACAATCTTGTCGGAGGCTCCCAAGTGACACCTCGCCAATCTAGGAGACACCACTCTCTAAGAAGTAACAAATGGTGTGTTGATGATGAACTCCTTGCTCTTGTGCTTCAAATGATAGTCTCCCTGTCGGTGTCAAAACCGGCGGATCTCGGGTAGGGGGTCCCGAACTGTGCGTCAAGGCGGATGGTAACAGGAGACAAGGGACACGATGTTTTTACCCAGGTTCGGGCCCTCTCGATGGAGGTAATACCCTACTCCTGCTTGATTAATATTGATGATATGGGTAGTACAAGAGTAGATCTACCACGAGATCAAGGAGGCTAAACCCTAGAAGCTAGCCTATGGTATGATTGTTGTTAGTCCTCTGGGACTAAAACCCTCCGGTTTATATAGACACGGATAGGGTTAGGGTTACCAGAGTCGGTTACAATGGTAGGAGATCTACATATCCGTATCGCCAAGCTTGCCTTCCACGCCAAGGAAAGTCCCATCCGGACACGGGACGAAGTCTTCAATCTTGTATCTTCATAGTCTTGGAGTCCGCCACGATGATAGTTCGGCTATCGGGACACCCCTAGTCCAGGACTCATTGGTAGCCCACAACCAGGCTTCAATAACGAGCGAGTCCAGCGCATATTGTCTTCGGCATTGCAAGGCGGGTTCCTCCTACGAATACTTCATAGAAGGTTTTGAACACAAGGATAGTGTCCGGCTCTGCAAAACAAGTTCCACATACCACCGTAGAGAGAATATTTTTTGCGCAGATCTGCTGACGTATTCCGCGGCGTGACATCACACCACGGCCAAGCCTTTATACGAATCGTTTTTTTACTGTCCTACCTTAGTGTTTTTAGCGAGGCGGTTTCTTTGGCACGTCTCATCAAAGCATAGATCGTGCCCCCTTATTCCGGGATTCTCATCAATACGGACGTGGGTAACCCAACCGTGCCCGTTGGCACGCCTCCTCTATCGAAGGCGAGTCCCAATCGACCACGGGGAGGGCTCCTGGAATTCATCCTCTTTATAATGAGACCAAGGCCCTCTTATTTTTTACACCTTCCATCGAGTTCGCCTCGCGCTTCGAGTTCTAACACCCAAAGCTTCCGATTTAGGCGCTTCGGACCTTCGACGATGTCCGGCTCCGACCAGCTCGGCCGATGGATGTCTTCATCCGTCACAGAAGAATATGTGCTAAAGTTGCGAGACGCCAGGTATCTAACCGGCAAGATCTCGCATAGGCTGCCTATTCCAGGGCAGGTCATTCCCACTCCCGAGCCCGGTGAGAGCGTGGTGTTCGTGTCTCACCTCCTTCGGGGTTTAGGCTTCCCGATGGATCCCTTTGTGCAGGGGCTCATGTTTTATTATGGGCTGGATTTCCATGACTTGACTCCGGAGTCCATCCTCCATATCTCGTCATTCATTGTCGTATGTGAGGCCTTCCTCCATATTACCCTCACTTTGGATTGTGGCTCAAGACCTTCAAGGTGGAGCGAAGATGATCGAGGGCAACAAGCGAGTCTTGGAGGGGCGGTCATAAGCAAATGTCTTGATGCTCCGTGGCGAGGGCTCTTTTCAAGAGAAGCTTGGTTTGTGGCAGGGAGTGATTTTATATCAGCGCTCGGGGGCACCAAATGGGTGGCGCCACCGCCTTCCGCTCAGGTCCACCACAGCGGCTGGCATCGTGGGACAACCGGGGGCTCGACTGGGGGCCGCCAAAGGACGTTCCTCTGTTGCAGGGCCGTATTCGAGACCTCCAAGAAAGAGAGATCAATCTGGTCGCAGTGGCGCAGGTTATGTTGATTCGGCGCCTTCTGCCCTGCAAACGTCGCCCCCTCCGTCTGTGGGAATTTAATCCGGAGGGACCACGAGCTCTCCAACATTTTATGGGTACGACACCCGTGGAGATGTATAAACTATTCTTCGGATCACAAGAGAAGTGTCCGGACCTGACTGAGGACGCAGGACTAAGCTGCAATCGTCCAGATACTCAAGTAAGTAGTACTGTACCCGGACAGGCTGTTCATTCATTTATCATATATATACCCTTTAAGGAGCCGTTTCTTGAACAGGAGTGGATAGCCAAGGCAAAGTTAATAAGGTGTCGGCTCCCTCCCGGAGACCACGCGGATCCCATCTTGACCAAGATGTTGAAGGCCGCGCCTTTTAAAGAAAGCGAAGGGGGCGGGAAGCAACTGCCTCCACGAAGGAGACTTTCGAGGAAGGAGGGATCAAAGTCCCACCCTCCAAGGAGAGAAGAGGACGCTTTGGAAGATCCGGAGGTCAAGGCCTCAAAGAGAGGAAAGAAATCTTCGTCAGAGAGTCCGGCGCTGGGAAGTACCCCAGCCGCACTATTTCCCCAAGGGATCAGCCCTCCAATGAGCCGTAAGTAAAAAGAAGGGTCTTGTAAATAAGGAACATCCTGTATTTATTTACGAAGATAACCGAAATTGTACCTTGTAGTTCGGATCTCAGCCCTTCTCGTGAGCTCGTCTTGAGGATCTTCTTCGGAGATGATGGAGGCAAACGCCTCCACCTGTCGCACCCTCATGCGGGCGGACGACCACGAGGTGTCGTCGCGAGGGTTTCCCAAAGTCCGCGGGGCCCGAAGGTCCGGCGCCAAGTGGCGTCTTGATCGGAGGAGAAGGATCTGCTCGGGCGAGCTATCTCGAGAAGATCACCGCGCTAATGGGTGCGGTGATTGAAAGAATTGCATCCGCTGAGGCGGATTGCTTGAAGCCATCGAAGCTTCTTGACGGGGTTCAAGATGCATAAAAATGATGTACCTTCGGCGCTTATGCATATAGAATCGCCATGTATAGATAGTAGCCCCGAGACTCGGTATGTTGTCAAAATTGACAGCGTGCGAGGATCATAATCTCGATTATAACATATAGCCGCTCCTAAATAGGTGGCGGGCGTCCGTGTGCCAGGACTCATGATTTTGCCAAACTAAGCGGCAACTTGACGAGGCGGATCACGGACATCGCTGGTCAATAAGCGGTTTAACGAGTCACAAGGTATCGACTTCTCGCGGACACCTGGTAAGGGAGCTTGGCGCCCGTGCCTTACGACTTGTATGCTTAATGCAGGTGGTGCCGCTGCTGTGGAGGAGCTGCGGGCAGAACTCGCCCGAGCTAAAGAGCAAGCCAGAAATAGTAAAGCGGCCGCTTTAAGGGCGGCCGAAGAGCTAAAAGCCGAACGGGCTGCTCACTGCCGAAGCAAAGAGGAAATGGCCGACATGGCCATAAAGCTCAAGAATGCTACCGACCGCTGCGGAGTTCTTAAGAAAGAACGTCAAGCGGAGCAAGAGGACCTGAAAAAGGCCATCGCCGAAGCCAAGGATGCCCGCTCCGCAATGAGAGCTGCAAAGGAGGAGCTGCGTCAGGCTGTGGATGTTGCTACTGGAAAGCCTTTTCTGCTACGGAGGAAATATACGGATCCGAAGTATGCTCAGTTGGACAAGTTGTGGAGTTTGGAGGATGCTTATCTGGACTTAGCGGCGAGCGTTGCGGACGCGATTGAGCACTTCCGAGGCCAGAAGGGGCACAGAAGGGAAGAGCTATATTGGTCGCAATTCCATAGTCCGGAGCGTCCTCTTTCGTTGACCGATCGATTGGCCGAATGGGCCGAGCTGAATCGATTATCCGGACTTGCCATGAAGCATGTCATGGCTCATTTGTGGCGAGCGGACCCAGCCAAGAGTTATTTTGGCTTAGTGCAGCAGTTCCTTGGTGCGGTCCTGCATATCGATGCAATGAAGCGGTCAGAATGCATAGAGGGAGCGCGGATGGCTCTTGCCCGTGTCAATACATACTGGGCGGAGATGAAGGCCACCGACGGTGCATCCCAAGATTCGGACAGAAGCCGAGTACCTGCCGAGCACTATTTTGAGGAAGTCCTGAAGGGCGTTCGTTTAATAGAGACGCAGTGCTCGAAGGATATTATGTTTAAATGACATGTATGATTTGTGAAAACAATGTTTCAATATAATATGAGAGCTTTTTATACTTGTGCATTCAAGTAATAAACTACTCCCTGTGCGGCCGTTGATGTATAAAAGCTTTTTTATACTTGTTCTTTCAAGAATTAAAAATACCTCTTGTGCGGCTGTTAATGTATATGTGTATATAACTTGAAAGATGGCAGTCTTCGGCTTCAGCCCCCACGCACATAGTGCGGGGGTGTTTGCAAAGAAGGCGCTTTTTCACATAATCAACGTCTTGGTCCTGTGAAGGAGGTGATAGCGTAGCAAACTAGGAAACGGACTATAATGCTTTATCACTTTCACTTAGCCATAGGAGTTCGAGGGTGGGGCTACTATATAGCCCACAGAATACTGCACTCTCCCGAATTCGAGTGCGTATGTGCTGACCAAAAAGCGGTCCTTCGTTAATGTGGAGAATTCTAAACATTCCGTTGAGTCATCGAGTGGTTGACCACTCTCGCTATATCATGACATCGGTTTTGGCTTTCTCTCTTGAGGTGCTCGCCGGCGAACCGGGCACAATGGCAGTAGTTCTCCACGGTGCCACGTTAGCCGATAGAACGGGCGTAAGGCAGCAAAACACAGGGGCCGGGAAAACCCAACATTTGACCAAAGACATGATTCGCAGCTGATGCATATAAGGCCTAACTCGAGACGCCGAACACTCCCTAAGGTATTCGGTCTTTATAAAAATGAGCAGAATAATGCCCTAAGCCCCTGGTGTCCAGGTACGTGCGAAAATTCTGGTGCGGCCGATGCCAAAACGCCAGCCTCCTCCTCGGTTATAGCTAGAAACCAGGGGATGTGTATCAACAAGAGACAGTAAAAAAGGTTTACACAGGGTCTTAATCTGAAAAGAATCCTTGCAACGGGTCCCTACTGCACGTCTGCGCCTGTGTCTCCGTTGTGCCGTATCCTGGACAGGTGTAGCACATTGTTCATCTGTAAAAGAGAGGAACTTAGTTGAAAAGAAAAAAAAATCATGCGAAAAATGTACTTTATATTAAATAAACAGAGTACGATTCGAAAAGTGAATAAAATTGAGCTTTATTGTCTCTTGTTGTACATGCGTGCAGCCCCTTGTACGGGGGCATGCCGTTAGTAGGCACATTACTCGTCTAGCTGTGTCCGGGGTTCGAATGACCTATTCAGGTGCTTTGGTGAGCGGAGCCGGATTGGTGTGGGGCTGTCAAGGCAGCCTCGCATTCTTCCATGCTCGAGTAACACTTAGTACTCCCTTTTAATGAGATGATGCCGCGTGGACCGGGCATTTTAAGTATAAGAGATGCATAATGCGGTATTGTGTTAAAGCGGGCGAAAGCTTCGCGTCCCAATAGTGCTTGATGGCTACTTTTAAATGGGGCGATATGGAAGACTAACTTTTCGCGACGGAAGTTGTCGGATGAACCGAACATAACTTCTAATGTTAGGGAGCCCGTACAATGGGCGTACAGGCCTGGCATTACCCCTTTGAAGGAGGTGTTGCTATGGCTAATCCTATTTGGGTTTATCCCCATGTTGCGGATTGTGTCCTGATATAGCAGGTTTAAATCACTGCCGCTGTCCATTAGGACTTGCGTAAATTGAAGACCGTCGATTATAGGTTCTAGTATCAAGGCAGTCCATCCTGCGTTCTGGATATTTCGGAGTAGTCCTGATGGTCGAAGGTAATTGGTTTTGACAACGAGTGTTGGGACTCCGCTAGGGTAGATTGTGTGGCGCGTAATTCAGAGGGTGCCGCTCTGTTTTCCCCTTTTATTACTTGAAGCAAGTTTACTGTTTTGACTTCTTGTGGGAAATTCTTTTGTTTTCCAGGGCTCTGCTTGTGGTGCTCGTCATCATCTTCACTTGGTGTGTCGAGCCCCTTGCGTTCGGCGTTGAGTCTGCCGGACTGTTTGAAGACCCAACAATCTCTGTGGGTATGGTTTGCAGGCTTCCCGGGAGTACTGTGGATTTGTCATATCTTGTCCAAGATTTTGTTTAAGTTGGATAGCTCATCTCTATTGTCCTTAAGGGGCAGTTTTTTATTGTTCTGCCGCGAGCTTTTGAATCCGGCGTTGACTGCCGCGCCCTTAATCCGGCGCTGGTCCTTGCTGCGTCGTGGTTTCCCATTCCCATCCCTGACTTCGGATGTACTTGGGTCGCTGGTACCGCATCTTGCTAGCCAGCTATCCTCTCCCGCGCAAAAGCGGGTCATGAGGCTTGTTAGTGCAGCCATGGTTCTCGGCTTCTCTGGCGAGGTGTCACAGCGAGCCATTCGTCTCGGACGTTGTGTTTGAAAGCTGCTAAGGCTTGGCGTCCGGACAATCGACTATTTGGTTCTTCTTGGTGAGGAACCTGTTCCGAATTTCGGGCTGACTCTCCGGTTTGTTGAGTTATATGACTTAAATCATCTCGCATCCGGAGGGCGGACATAAGTCCCTTGAAAATTTGCCCGAAAGGCATCCTCGAGCTCTTCCCAAGTTCCAATGGTATTTTCAGGGAGGCTTTTGAGCCAATGCCGGGCTGGCCCTTTGAGCTTGAGGGGTAAGTATTTTATGGCGTGGATATCATCTCCTCTAGCCATGTCTATGTGGAGGATGTAATACTCAATCCAGACTCCAGGGTCTGTTGTTCCGTCGTATGCCTCTATGTTTATGGGTCTGAATCCCGCTGGGAATTCGTGATCCATCACCTCATCGGTGAAACACAGGGGGTGTGCGGCACCCCTATATTTGGGTGTGCCGTGATGTTCGGATATTTGGCGTGTTGCATTGCTTTGAAGAGCTCGCTTTCTCGGCCCATAGATGGACCTAACTGGGCCATCCTTTTGATGCGAATCCTTATGCGAATCGCGTACCGGCTTGTGTGTGGTGCCATTTGCCGCTCTTTGTTTGCCGTGGGGTCGTCCATCCAACCAGGTGGCCTTCTTTCTTTTTGATTGTGGGGGCTCTACGGCCTCCTCATCAAATTCGGGCAGTAGTTTTCTCTTTGGGTAGCTCTTTGTTCGGCGACTATCGTCGTATTTGTCTGCGGTGTTGAGTACTTTGCTCCATCTGATTCTGAGTGCATCTTCCACTGTTTTGAGCTTCCGCTTCTGCCTTTCAGGCTACGCACAGTGGCGACGAGCCTTTTGTGGAGGTTCTTCTGCTCCAACAATTTGTATGGCGTGAGATCGTCCGGACTGTTATCTTCGCCGGGGACGGGTTGTTTATCCAAGTTGTCCTATTCGGACGGTTGCTCGATAGCATGTTCGTTGTCCACCGGTTCGCCCTGCTCTATGGCTCGGTCTTTGTCGGCGGGACTTGGTCTTGGCGTTCGTTGCCGTTTGACTGCTTTTGAGGATTTATCCTTCATAGTGTCCCGTTGTTCCTCGTCGTCAATTCCTTTAGGTGTATCCACCATGTATACATCATGGGATGAGGTGGTTGTCCAGTATCCTATAGGTGCTGGTTCATGGTTGTCTCCTACATCGTCGTCCATACCGTTGATGTCTTCGGAGTCGAAATCGAGCACGTCGTGTAAGCTTTTGATAGTGGCTACAAAGTGGGTGGTGTGTGGGCGTTGAATTTCTTCGTCGTCCGCATCCCAACCTTCCTGACCGTAGTCCGGCCAGGGCTCTCCGGATAAAGAGAGAGACTTTAGTGAATTTAGGATGTCGCCAAAGGGCGAGTGCTGAAAGATGTCCGCGGCAGTGAACTCCATGATCGGCGCCCAATCGGATTCGATTGGCAGAGGCGCGGAGGGTTCGGAGTCCGGAGAGGAGTCCGGCACCCTGGAGTCACGGTCTTCGCAAAGGACGGGATGGAGTTTGTCTCAATCGCCGTTGAGATCGTAGCCCCCGAGGCGGTGTCCAACCACTCGTCCTCGATCGGGGGAGTGGGCTCCGAGCTAAGGGTCGGAGCGGACGCTAGTGCGGCCTCCAGGACACTGTTCTGCGACAGAGCTAGATCGTGCCCGTCGAGACAGTGCGGCGCGCTTGGCTGTGGCTCGAATCCGTCGAAGATCAAGTCCCGCGGATGTCGGCCGTGTAGTTCAAACTCCCAAATCTCACCGATGGCGGGGGTGTAGCTTCGATCTGCTCCGGATGGCCAGCGAATTGCCCGCATGCAAAGCCGCCGAATACGAAGATCTGTCCGGGAGAAAAGTCTCACCACAGACTGCGTCATTGTTGATGATCGGAAGGAGCCATCGGGCCTATAGGTGGCGACACGAGGAACTCTCAATGAAAGCACCAATGTCGGTGTCAAAACCGGCGGATCTCGGGTAGGGGTCTGAACTGCAAGCGTCCAAGGCGGATGGTAACAGGAGACAAGGGACACGATGTTTTTACCCAGGTTCGGGCCCTCTCGATGGAGGTAATACCCTACTCCTGCTTGATTAATATTGATGATATGGGTAGTACAAGTGTAGATCTACCACGATATCAAGGAGGCTAAACCCTAGAAGCTAGCCTATGGTATGATTGTTGTTCGTCCTATGGACTAAAACCCTCCGGTTTATATAGACACCGGATAGTGTTAGGGTTACACAGAGTCAGTTACAATGGTAGGAGATCTACATATCTGTATCGCCAAGCTTGCCTTCCACGCCAAGGAAAGTCCCACCCGGACACGGGACGAAGTCTTCAATCTTGTATCTTCATAGTCTTGGTGTCCGGCCATGATGATAGTTCGGCTATCCGGACACCCCCTAGTCCATGACTCCCTCACTCCCCAACACTCAACTCTCTCTCACAGGATTTGGATTTGGTGGAAAGAAGATTTGAGTGGAAAGCAACTTGGGGAAGGCTAGAGATCAAGATTCATGTGGTTGGAATGGAATATCTTGACCTCAACACAAGTGTAGGTGGTTATGTCTCAGAAAATATGTATTGGAAGTGTAGGTATGTTCTGATGGCTCTCTCCACGAATGAAGAGTGGGTGGAGGGGTATATATTGTAGCGACCTGACCTTAGATGGTCAAGTCTCTGTGCTTCAGTGTCATTCCTGGATCAGTAATGCTGACACACACATAATATGTTGCATCCTGAGAACGGGTTAGCACATGGAATATGCTGGCAATATAACACAGTAAAACAAGAACAGAATAATGCTATTACTACATGCATATTTGGCTCGTGGAAAGCTCTATGGTTATAGTTTTGCGAAAAGCCAAATTTTCCCTACAACAATGGAATAGATTTTAATGTAACTATCATGGTGGTTGATACATTGAGAAGGTATAACCCCAACTCAATCCCAATTAAAGTAATTAGCATCCCAACAATATTAATTAAGAATGATGAGATACATGTGATAACCCAAGTACTAGATACTCAAGATTGTCCACAACCGGGGACACGGCTAACCATGATTAGATTGTACACTCTGTAGAGGTTTGCGCACTTCTCCCCACAAGACTCGATCGCCTCCGTTGATTTCTCGCACTGCATGGTGTTTGAGAAACGGATGACCGGGACACAGTCTTTCAGAAACATTTACTCTTTACTCCGGGCAGACCATACCAAACCTACAAACCCACTACCTGCTGATCTACCTCTTCAAGAGCTTCATGTAACTTACTCAACTATGCTAGAGCCCATAATAGCTTGTGGCTGCACACGGAAGTTTCTAGCATGAATCATCTCAGTTCCCTTTCAGCCTGGGTGGCGGTCCGCAGGAAGATCACACGGGTACCCCGGGATTTCCAAAAAAAAACAGACAACACTGGGTTCCCCAGGTGCCTCAATCCACCCAGATGTTAATTTTAAGTTGCCACCTTAAGTTGAACCATTAATTAACAATCTCACATCTTTCATGGATTCACTCAAACCCAAACCACGTCTACGAGCATAGCATAGCAATATAAGCAACGCGCAGAAGTAACTCCCAAGGGTTTGATAGTAACAGGGCAATAGGTTCTACCTCAACAACTACTTCCCAACCCACAAGTTAATGACATCCTAATCATGAAATGTTTGAGGATTGAACTAATGCATAAAAACTGGGTATGAAAACAGTATGATCAATGTGTTACTTGCCTTGCTGACGATCCGCGAATCCTAGAGACTCGTAGTAACACGCTTCGCACTCCGGGAATTCTATCGCAAGCAAACAATAACATACATAAGCAAAAAGAAAACATGCACAAAAAAACTCAATTAAAAGAGGTTGACCAGAAAGTTCAACTTAAGAACTCCGGTTCGCAAAAAGAATCAAACCAAACGGAGCAACGAAACTCAAACGGCGAAAGAAACAAGATCTATTTACTAATCTGAATTAAGGTCAAGTTTTACAGTACCAAAATCTTGTTTAAGTTGATTAGAAAGAAAGAGGGTCGCAAGATGAAGATCTGGGCGCTTGAATCGCCTGATTCCGACAAACGAGCGAAAAGATGAACATTAACTAAGATCTGATCAGAAATCGCGATCAGAAAAATCGCGGAATAAATCCGAGAAAATAAAACGACAAACAGATTAACGAACGAACGTTCGTTATCTGGATCTAAACGAAGAACGTGTTCATTAAAACGAACAAACGAGCGAACGCTCGCTAAATAAATAAACAGGAGAAAAACCGATCTATTTAAAAAAACGAAACTAGGGTTTTCTAAAAAAAATCAAACAGTTTTCTCGAGAAAACCGGCGACGACGGTCGGCGCGTTACATCTGACGAGGGCTCCGGCGGGTTGGGCGGCGGGCGGCTCATGGGGGCGGGCTAAGCGGCGGCGGCAGGAGGTGGCGGCACAAGGCGGCGGGCGGCACCGGGCGGGAAGTCTTGGCGGCGGTGGCTGCGGCTTGGGCTCCCAAGAGGCCCCGGGCTGGGTATTTAAAGGGAGGCGGCTGCTTGGCGGAGGGCAAGGCAGCGGCGACGGCGGGAGTCCGCTCGGACTTGGAGTCCGGGTCACGGAGGAGCGCGCTGGAGCCGGTGGCGGCGGCGGCCGGGCCGGCCGGCTGGCTGGGTTTTAGCCCGGTCGAGCGGGGGAGATTTTTTTAATATAATTTCGCCGATAGCAAAATAAATCCTAGAAAATAAAATAAAAACCTAAAAATGCCAAAAACAAATTTTCACCGTCTAAATGAAATATTTAGAACGAGATGAACATTTTCTTGGCCCTAAAATGCAATTTTGAAAATGTGCAATTTTTCTAAGGCAAATAAAATCAAATAATATCAAATAAATAATTTTAACATTTTTCCCCCGATATTTCAATTGTTTTGGAGAAGTCACATTATCTCCTCTCATATATTTTAATATGAAATATTTTTCAGAGAGAAAATATGTAAAATCAAAAATCCTCGTTTCATTATTTGAAAGAAAAATCAAATATGAAAACCGGAAAATCCCCAACTCTCTCCGAGGGTCCTTGAGTTGCTTAGGATTTCGAGGACTGCAGAACAAAGATGCAATAAAATATGATATGCATGAATGACCTATGTATAACATTCCGAATTGAAAATTTGGGATGTTACATATACAGCCTCCACACAAAATCTAACTGTTACACACAAATCACCAAACTCGGTGGGACCGATTCAAAGAACTCGGTCGGACCGATTTAGTTCAAAATGTGAACGTTAGGATTCTCGGTGGGACCGACATGTCAACTCGGTGGGACCGATGTCATTAGGGTTAGGGCATAACGTAATCTCGGTGAGACCGATTACACAAACTAGGTGAGACCGATTTTGGTAATAGCCAAACAGAGAGTTGGTCAGGCAAACTCGATGGGACCGATTCGCTCATCTCGGTTGGACCAAAACGTTATGAAGGGGAAACAGAGAGTTTGCATTGCAATCTCGGTGGGATCGATCGCTCATCTCGGTTTGACCGAAACGTTACGAAGGGAAACAGAGAGTTTGCAATCCCATCTCGGTGAGATCGAGATCCCTATCGGTGAGACCGAATTGATTAGGGTTTCTGGCAGTGGCTATGTCAACTAAACTCGGTGGCTCCAGATGAACAAAATCGGTGGGGCCGAGTTGGACTTTTTGGTTTAGGACATATGTGGATATGAGAAAGTAGTGGAGGGTTTTGGAGCATATCACTAAGCATTTTGAGCAAGATCCTCATTAAGCAACACCTCATCCCTTCTTAATAGTATTGGCTTTTCCTATAGACTCAATGTGATCTTGGATCACTGAAATAGAAAATGTAGAGTCTTGTGCTTTGAGCTTGAGCCAATCCTTTGACCTTAGCATTTTGAAGGGTCCACTTTCTAATCCATGCCATGCCAAACATTGAGCTTTCCTAAAATATTTATCTTGGAATAGCATTAGCTCAATGAGCTATATGTTGTTAGGACACCCAGGGATAGTTGGACTTTCAGTTATGCATTAGAGGCAGCTGCATTCACGTTAAATAGGGCACCATCTAATCCGTTGAGATGACACCGTATGAACTATGGTTTAGAAAGAAACCTAAGCTGTCATTTCTTAAAGTTTGGGATTGCGATGTTTATGTGAAAAAGTTTCAAACTGATAAGCTCGAACCCGAATTGGAGAAGTGCGTCTTCATAGGATACTCAAAAGAAACTATTGGGTACACCTTCTATCACATATCCAAAGGCAAGATTTTTGTTGCTAAGAATGGATCCTTTCTAGAGGAGTTTCTCTCGAGAGAAGTGAGTGGGAGGAAAATAGAACTTGATAAAGTAGTTGTACCTTCTCCCGGATTGGAAAGTAGTTCATCACAAAAATCAGTTCCAGTGATTCCTACACCAATTAGTGAGGAAGCTAATGATGATGATCATGAAACTTCGGATCAAGTTACTACCGAACCTACGAACTATGAGGAAGCGATGATGAGCCCAGATTCGCAAAATGGCTTGAGGCCATGAAATCTAAGATGGGATCCATGTATGAGAAACAAAGTATGGACTTTGGTTGACTTGCCTGATGATAGGCAAGCCATAGAGAATAAATGGATCTTTAAGAGGAAGACGGGCGCTAATAGTAGTGTTACTATCTACAAAGCTCGAATTGTCGAAAAAGTTTTTGACAAGTTCAAGATGTTGACTACGATGAGATTTTCTCACTTGTAGCGATGCTTAAGTCTGTTCGATCATGTTAGCAATTGCCACATTTTATGAAATCTGGCAAATGGATGTCAAAACTGCATTCGTTAATGGATTTCTTAAAGAAGAGTTGATACAACAAGAAGGTTTTGTCAATCCTAAAGGTGCTAACACGACAAAAAAAAATACACTTCTGTGATGATACGTGTTTGTCACAGTAGGTCACGTTTTCTGTCATGCATGTACATCCATGAAAATTTTATGACAGAATCAAGATAGTCATACATGTGCTGTCGTAGAAGTGTTCCATGACATTACGAAAATTATCATCACGGAAGTGTCCACTTCCATGACGATAAATCGCGCGTCATAGAAGTGCTTTCATCAAGGGTGACCGACACGTGGCATCCACCATAACGGAACGCCGTTAAGCTATCGAGTCCGGTTTTGGATCCGATAACCCGTTAACAGCCCCGACCAATGGGGATTTTCCACGTGTAAAATCATCATTGGCTGGAGGAAACACGTGTCAGCTCACCGTTGGGACAGATATCATCCACTCATTGGACCCAAAGCGCCCATGATACGTCGACACGTGGCACGGCCCAACAGAGGCCCATTCCTATGTAAAGGCCGGCCCGTTTGACTTGGTCAAAAGGTGGTGGGACGGCCCACGGCAAGCCTGTTAACAGCCTGTTCGCATATAGCCCATTTACATCCCGCTAACCCAGGGCCCGTTTACGGCCTATCCGAATTAGGCCCAGTAGAGCCATCTAGGTCGTCCAATATAATTCCATCCCGTTTTAACTTTCGGCCCATGTATGGCCCATGACGTCTTTTGGCCCATATGAGGCCCTTAGTAACCCTCGACCCCTTAACGGCCAGTGGTAAAACTGGCCCGTAATGAACAGTGTAACACTTTATACCCATTAACAGGCCCATTATTCCGTTGGGCCGTTTCCAGCCCATGTTATCTTTCGGCCTTCTTAGGGCCCATTTATTCTTGGGCTCATTTCCAGCATTCGTTTACTTTCGGCCCGTTACTGTCATTTTCAGCTTGTGGGCCAAATATGTTGGGTCGTTTTCATAGCGTCATCAAATATGGCCTATTAACGACGGACCGTTATGGTCGGCCCATGAATGGACAATTTCAACTCTAGCCCATTTACGGCCATAATGTGATCTGTTATTGGCCCATGTTTCGCCAACCGATCATACGGCCCGTAGAAGGCCCATTCATGATACGGCCCGTAGAAGGCCCATTGTGTCTACGCCCCGTAGAAGGCCCATTGTGTCTACGCCCCATAGAAGGCCCATTGTGTCTACGACCCTTAGAAGGCCCATTGTTTCTACGGCCCGTAGGAGGCCTACGGTAAATATGTAGCCCATTGTTAATGTGGCCTAGTTTAAAAAATAGGTTATTCCAGCCACTAGCAAACCGTGGAAAAAGAACTGCACTGACTACAAGAAAACAAATAAACAAGACAATGGTAATAAATAAGCAAGTAACTTACGCTAGGCTATCATGGCTATTACACATATTACATCCATTGGGCATCAAAGTTCGCCACCAGTGCAAATATAGGGAACAAAGCAGCATATAAACACCGCAGCAAAACAAGTCCAAAACTGAAACCACTTCAGAAGAGCTCAAGAAAAAATATCCTGGGTACCCATAATGCTGGAGACATGCTTAGCAAGCTTATTAACTTTTTCTTGTTTGGCGCTTAAATCCTCCAAAGACTTGTCGTTGCACCGTAAAGTATGCATTTGAATTCTGCAGGACTTCCTCGGTCCTTGACTTCTGTCACATAACATCTCGATCGATGTCTTTCAACTTGAAGTTGAGACTCAAGAAGCCAAACTGATTCAGCAGCGAGTACGAAGAGCTGGTGCCAGCAGAGTAGCCAAGAATCTTCGAACACTACATCAAGACAGACTTTGGAGTTGTCTCAAGATCTTCAATATAGTTTTTATCAACTTTATTGGAGAACAACAGGATGTCTCACTATCTTGAACCTGATCTGCATTACTTCCTTTACCATTGCATAACGGGTACTCTTCTCCAATATTTTATCCGCTTCTAAAGGAGAAACAAACAAACACATCACAGGTTTACAATGTAGTATATGAAACTCATTTTGGTAAACCAGTTCAGAGTAAGGTGGACAGGTAACAACATGAAACTAACATATATCTATGTAGTATGGTCACTGTATGGTCTATATCATTCTAGTTTATGTTGCCAAATCACGATAGATACAGTTCGAATCATATCTATTTAAGACAAAGCAGCATAGAAAGAATATAAGTGTGGGAAACTACACAACAATAACAACACTTGTAATGTGCATGGCATGAGAACATAACTGTTTATTCAATTGAAACTGAAATCAACATAGAGCAAGTTACAACAGCAAACACGTTAAAGAAACAGGTTTAAAACATACCTGTTGCGCCATTGGAGTTTCAGTTGCATCCTTCAAATTTGAAATTAGTTGGTATGAGTAAATACAGTGATGCAAGAGCAAAGTAGTATGAACCATAGCTATGGAACCTGACCTAAGAACAATTCTTCTTCTGCTTTAAGCGTTGACTTGGGGTTCGGAGTGGTGGTCCTCGTGCTTTGGGAACTGCAGTTTCCTTACGAACTGCTCGTGTTTGGGTGCTCTGTGGTGGAGACGGTGTTGTGTCAACGGGAACTGGGTTACTATCTGCTGGGGTTGGGGTTAGAAGGGGTGTAGCTAGTTCTCTGTCCAACTGGGTAGGGGTACAATCTGCGTGAGTCTGGGTTATGTGTGGTGGGGCTGGTTCTTGGGCAAGTACAACCGTGGTTCTATCTCCATCGACAGGTAGCACAATCTTTTCTGAAGAGAGCGTTTTTTACTCCCACAGATACTGCCATCACCCCCTCCAATTGAAATGGCTGATAAACAAGAAAAGTAATTGAATGTACAGACATTGTAAGATAGACAGGTGCCATGGATAGTAGGGAAGAAAATAGGGCATGAAATAATTCACATTTATGTTGTCTAACCAAACAAAATAGCAGGACATAATTCTAAATATATGATGGCTAATTAAACAGGATAGCATGACACAATTTCACATGTATGATGGCTAACTAAACAGGATAGAATGACATACTTCAAAATATGATGACTATGTAAATAGGATGACATGATATAACTATACGATGTGTCTATTAAAGTGGTTGGCATGCCATAAATCACAAACATGTCGTCGATGGAAACATGATGGCATGATATAATTCACAGATAGAATGACATAATTCAAAATATGATGACTATGTGAACAGGATGAGATGATATAACTATATTATGTCTTTAGAAAATGGGTTGGCATGCTATAATTCAGATACGTGTTGTCTATGTAAACATCATGGCATGATATAATTCAAATATATGATTTATATACTAAGGAAGTGAGCAGAGGGCAATCGTATATATGATGTGTCAACTAAGGAGATGGCATTCAACATCGTGTATATGATGTAAAAACTAACAATTGCAATATAACATATGCATGATATGAGTAATATAACCCTGCCAAGTTTGAGCATACACCTCGGGGGATAATAGGACTGGTCATCGCCTCTGAATCCTCCTCGAAGAGCTATTCAGAATCAACAACATATCTGCTTCACCAGATAGCATTGTCGCGCTCAAGACCTTGTTTTCACTCCAGATTTCTCCATCACCAATTCAAATGGCTGATGCACAGGAAGAGCAGTTGAATATACAAACATTGTTGACAAAAGCAATGAGAAATACAAAAAAGGACGGAATGATATAATTCACATATATGACGCTATTAAACAGCATGGCATTGCATAATTCACATATATAATGCCTTGCAACAAGATAGCATTGCATAATTCACATATATAATGTCTTGCAAAAAGATGGCATTGCATAATTCACATATATGGTAATTAGACACTAAACAGGTGGCATTCACACAAATCATGTCTAAACTAAGCAAATGACATAACCCTGCCAAGTTACAGCATGCACCTCGGGGGCGAATAGGACTGGTCATCTGTCTCTGAATCCTCCTCTGAGGAGCTATCCGTAACCAGCAAGATATGCGCTTCGTCAGATAGCATAGTACGCTCTGAAGACCTTGTTTTCACTCCAGAATTTTCCATCACCATGTCAAATGGCTAATGCACACGAAGAGTAGTTGAATGTACTAACATTGTTGACAAATGTGATACGTAACAAAAAAAGGATGGCCTGATATAATTCACATATAAGATGACTGGCTAAGAAGGATGGCATTGCAAAATTCACATATATGATGCGTCGCTAAACAAGATGGCATTGCATAATTCACATAAACGATGAATAAACTAAACAGATGGCATTCACACAAAGCATGTCTAATCTAAGCAGTTGACATATTTGATGTATAAAGTAAGCAATGCAAGGCACCATATGCATGATATAACCAACATCAGCATGCCAAGTTAGAGCAAAGACCTCATGGGGTAAAAAGGAGTGGTCTTCTGCTTCTGAATCCCCCTCAGAATAGTTATCTTCCTCTTGAGTACGATCCGAAATGGGTGGAGAGGGGCTGCCTTTGAGTCCACCATGGAGCGACGTCTGCATGAAATTTTATTGCCACGCAAGGCTCGTCTCTTTTGCTCTACATGTTCAGTTCCATTGTGTACAATATCTGACATGCATAGGAATAAAACATAGTGAGATTATGTAAGGAGTGCATGCACAAATCCAGAGTGATGGTAGCAAACTATGGATAGACCCAAAACCAATGATAGAAGGCAGATAATAGCTTTAGTTAAAAAAGTACAGATAATGGCTCCTTTAACGTTTGTTTGCACCCAACATGAAACTCATAGTAGACACCCGAGATTAACTAGATAGTAGACAGATAGTACTGATTGCTGCCCCAATATGTACCCCACAACCATTTAAAAACTCAAGTTTCATCATAAGTTTGGACCTGAGTCAGAGTCTAATAGGTGAACACGACGATAAAGTAGCAGGTTACACTACTAGGAAAAGGGCTACTAATGGCGCACCAGTTTTGCCTACTAATGGCGCATCACTGGTGCGCCATTAGTATCACGCCACTAGAATTTTTTCTAATGGCGCACCACCGGTGCGCCATTAGTATCTGATATACTAATGGCGCACTGTGCAAAGGCGCCATTAGTTTTTCCCATGGTGCGCCACTAGTAATCAAGATACTAATGGCGCACCACACCGTAATGCGCCATTAGTAACAATTTTTTTTATTTTTTTTCTTAATCTCAGGTCACTATTTCACCTATGAGATATCCAACACATATGTATACAACAAGCATCCATATAACAATCATAGCCAACACACAAGTTCCATCATATATACATACATAGCCAACACACAAGTTCCATCATATATACATACATAGCCAAGACACAAGTTCCATCGTTACATATTACAAAAGTTTCACATTGTTCATCCAACACCGTTATCCATCAATTCACAAAAGTTTCACATTGATACAAAATAAAAACACAAATGGAAAAGAAGCACTCCATCCATGCAAGCTTCCGTGAATTAAATCAAATCTGCAAAATGATAAACCAGAAGTTAGAAGAAGAAAAAGAAGAAGACTAGAAGAATACTAGAAGAAGAAGAACACTAGAAGAAGAATAAGAAGAATTTTGGAAAAGAAATAAGAAGAAGACTATAAGCTTATTATGTAAACTTGATCATTTTGTGCTAACATAAGTTATTTTGGAGCTAACCTATAGGAAACTAAGCATATAAGCTCTAAGTTAGTATATTAGAGCCAACTTAGGTAAAATGAAGCTAACCTATGTCATTTTGGAAAAGAAGAAGAATAAGAAAAAGACTATAAGCTTATTATGTAAACTTGATCATTTTGTGCTAACATAAGTTATTTTGGAGCTAACCTATAGGAAACTAAGCATATAAGCTCTAAGTTAGCATATTAGAGCCAACTTAGGTAAAATGAAGCTAACATAGGTAACCTATAGGAAACTAGGCATATTAGAGATAACATAGGTAACTAAGTATATATATATATCATTTTGGAGATCTGACATACCTGACAAAGTTCAGTTCTCATGCATTGTTCTTCTCCTTCTCCTTCCTCGGTCTCGATGCGCCAAGAGCGGCGAGGCGGTGGAGGCGGTGGAGGCAGTGGGATGTAGTCTTCACCTCAATTGGCGTGGTCATGTCGCCCACTGTGGGATCGCCCGGCGCCACCACCGGTGCGTGGTCATTGTCGAGCACCACCACCATCGCGAGGCCACCTTCGAGCACGACCATCACTAGGTCATCCTCAGCCACCTCCATCTCTTGCCCATGGTCAGCCACCACCATCTCTTGCCCATGGTCACCACCACCATCTCTTGCCCTTGGTCACCACCACCGGTGCTAGGTCATCCTCACCGATGCCCATCGTCATCCTGCAGCTCCTCATCCCCACTGCTCCTCTTCTCCCGCACTCCAGTCCGGATCATCCTTCTTGTTTTCTATGTTGCTGCCCGAATCGCTGCTGCTTTCGCTTCAGCCAGAATCGCTGCTTGCTTCGCTTCTGACCATGGTCGCTTTGCTTTGGTCAGTAGCCATTGTCGCCTTCTGCTCCCATTACCTGTCCAAATGCAACAATGACCGTTAACAATCGATGTGAGACAAAGCCAAATGTAGAGGAATAAGAAGAGGCAGAACGTACCGGCATCATAATCTTCAGCGTAGCGCATGCAACACATAGTCGCGTTGAACACCTTCACGATGAGCATGGTGGCGTCGTCATCGTACATGGAGAGAAGGAAGTACCCCAGCCGCAGGTCGTAGGCACGGTAGAACTTCTCCCACCCACGAGACAAGTACATGTGGTGATGAAGTCATGTACCAGGGGTAGGGTCATAGACCTGCCCAAAGGTACCCTCCACAAGGAGACTCACAAGAGAAGCAACTTTCCAGTCGACCGTGTAGGTATCCACTGACAGATTCAAAGACACTGACTACTTAAGATCCACTCGACAACCAGGAGTCCAAGAGCCACTCGGTATCCAAACGGTGCAGTAGTTAAATAGTCTTTATGACCTTAATGACACTTTATGTAAGGAGTTACCAAGAACGCCTAGCTTTAACGCACCTTAAACCCTCTACTACGTGGGCTGGCTGGGGTCTGGCGCACTCTATATAAGCCACCCTCCACGTAGAAGGGTTCGCACCCAGAACACATACGCAGATAATCCAATCGACCGCCTCCGGGCTCCGAGACGTAGGGCTATTACTTCCTCCGAGAAGGGCCTGAACTCGTAAATCCCTTGCGTATACAACTACTCCATAGCTAGGATCTTGCCTCTCCACACCAACCCCCCATTCTACTGTCAGATTTAGAACCACGACATGTGGCCCTCCTTGATCACCAACTCCACATCCCACACCTGCGAAACCCGCTGCCGCCTGTCGCACCTTCACATTATTTGGCGGATCTTCACCCATCAAGATGTTCTTAAAACTGTCGGCAGCCTCTGCAGTTTGGGACAATGAGTGATGTAGGCAAACAACAGATATCATAATGAGATGGGTGAAGCTAGGGAGATCTCTCATTTTATATACTGCGTCATGGATGATAATGAAGTCCCAAGTATGATAATGAAGAACTCAAGCATCCAACTCAGATCTGCGATGTCGCAGAGCGGCGAGTGGCTGCTTCCGCCATCTCGATAATTAAGCAGCGAAGAGAACAATTAGTACCCTTACAACAGATCATAAAACATGCATGATAACAGTATTAGTCGTAGTACCCCATATGTCCTATTTTTAGCAAAGTAATGCTAAAATTCACGGAATATTTCAGCATTACCTTTGCTAAAAATAGGACATATGGAGTACCCGAATTTGCCGGAACGGAAGTTAATCGACATTCCGGCAAACTCAAGGGCCTCTCGGGGCACCTACAACATCATCACAAGTACAGCAGCAGCAGCAGTGAATACAAGCATAACAGCAGCAAAACTATATATTTTTATGCAGTAAACAAACGAACACTAAGAGTAGAATGTTCTTGCAACAAACATTATTGTGTGACATCGAAAGCCATCACTCTGCTTAAAGGGAAGGATGACTTAAGTGGCGATGTATATGATTGCACCACTTGACCTGCACTTCTCTATATTATATGATGTCTTCAAGAACTTGAGCAAAAAAGATAAATAGGAACATATTTCTCACCTTGGAGGTGTTCTTTGCTGCTGCCTTTATCTGAACTTCACTTCCTTTACCTCCTCGAAACCTGAAATATGCAGATGTTAGAAAGGTTAATGAACCAACAGATGCCCTAATGGAAGTAATAACAACATGACAGCAAACAACCAACAAACATGATGGGCTTAAGATTAATGAACCAACATCGAAAAAAGGTAGGCCAAATATTCATGTCACTTCCATTAGGGCATCATCTTCCCTACTGACTACTCATCTTCAGAAGACATGATACTACTATCAGTATCTAATACAACAACATGACACTTGTTATCAGTATCTAATGTTCCTACAACTACAACTACTAGAACAACATAAAACTACTATGCATCATCTTCCTACTATAATTGCTACTCATCTTTAGAACCAAACACCAGAAAAAACAGAACCAAACTACTATAATTTCTACTTAATTTCACTATAATTTATAGTTCCCAAGCTATGCATGCAAATCAAAATACTAACATATCCAAACCTGATGAGCATCTAATAATGCTTATCTTAGTAACAACGATACCAATGAAGCGATGCAAAAGCTTGTATGATCCCATAGGCAATACACGATTGAGCAAACTACATAAACTAGAAGGAAGCACAGCTTGGAGACCGAAAGTCGATTGTGTCCTCAAATTAACAACCCATTAACTTTCTAGAGACGCACATTGGTCATTGCTGGCCTTTGATCGCCCATTGACATGATTCACAACACATATGAGGGAAATATATCGTATGTATATGTATATCAATCTATCTAGTGCATGGATGCATGATGATCCATTGACGTGATTCACAACAAATCTGACCATTGACCGCACATTGACATGATTCACAACAAATACGTTGGGCCTCCAAGTGAATTTGGCTCAAATAAATACGTTTGAAAAAGAAGATAAACCTGTTGGCCTACTACTTGTCCTTGCAATTATGTTCTCCTACAATGTCTTGGAGGCGCTTGCACTCGAGGCAAGTTCTATTCTCTCGCAAAGTGATTAATGCAGAGCGAAGGCATCCTTTAGTGGGATGATTTCATCCCTTGGCGGGCATGTTTCTGGTGCGACCAATGCAGGATGTGTGAGAAATAGTGCTGAAATAGAAAATGTTGAAACTACCACTACCATAGATGTAACGCCCCAAGACCGATCCAGAAGACTTCCATATATTCCGGGTTTCGCCGTGTGTTTCTTTTATGCTTGCTCTTTTATTTTTGCATTGCATCATGTCATCATGCCATCATATCATTAATTTTTAAAACTCAACTAAATAAAATTGTATGGATCTTCGATCCATTTAAATCGAGGGAAGGGTGACTTCTCTTTATAACATACCCTCCCGATATTTAGGGAGATATTATAAAAATATTCCATTGTTTTGGAATCACCATAACCCACTTGCAAAATATCACATGCCTTTGTTATCCCAATTCTTGGTCTCCAACCTTGCCCGTTAATTATTTCATCATTTTCCGGAGCTCCACCAAAAATCCGAACATTTTTGGACACTTCTAAAACTTAGTCCTAGTTCAAACCCATTTGAATTAAATTCAAATGAGTTTGAATTTAAATCTTTCGGTCATGCCCACTTCTATTTTTCTTGGATCAAGCTCATTTTATGAGTCCAGAAAAAACAACCCCATGGTCAAATTATTTCTCCAACCCTTTCTTTATCTCCCTTTTCTTTCTTTGCTATTTACTGCTTTTGGTAAATAAAAGAGAAGTGGGGGATTAGAGAGAGAGAGAGATCCAGCCTGCTAGGCCTCCTGGCCTTTTTCCCCCTCCACCGAAATGGCCCAAGGCCCACCTAAACCCTTCCTAACCCTAGCCCCTCGCTCAGCCCGATCCCCATCCTCTCGATCTCTCCCTCTCCCTCGCTCGTGTCGCCATCCGCAGAGAAAGAGAGAGGAGCGAGACCCCTCAAGCCAACCACCCCGCGGCCCCGCGAGCTCGTCGCCCCCTCCGGTCGGCAAGTCCAGCCAGCTGCCCTGCTGTCTTGCTCCGGCCATGGCCATGTCGCCCCGCGCCTCCGCCTCCACTTTTGCGCCAGCGCCTCATCGCCGGGAGCTCGCCCCCAGCCTCCTCGCCGGTGACCTGCAGTTCTAGCAGACCCCGCGCGCCCTCTCCTTCCCTCCTCCGCCTCGACCTCGCCGCCGGCAGCAGCAGCAGCTGCTGCACCCTCTCGCCGACGCCGCGCCCGGACCTTCCCCGACCTCCTCCTCGTCGCTTCGCCCGTCCGTGACCACCGGTGCCCTCGCCGGAGCTTCCGCAAGTCGTCCCCGTGGCTCCAAGCCCTTCCGCCATCTCCCTGGCCAAGTTGACGCCAGGGCCGACCCCAAGATCGCCTCTGCTGCTTCGTCGCCCTCCTGCGCCTCCCGCGAACCCACCTTCCTTGCTGAGCCCCGTGGCGTGGCCCTTCTCCGGCAACTAGTGCCCCTCCATGGACGACCACCACTACCTGTGCACGCCTCTGGATTCGTCCAAGTCCGATGCTGTTTTTGTACAACTACGCTGCGAAGACCAAGACCACCAAGTCCGCACGGGAGCCCGAACGACCACTTCCACGATGATGCGAGTACAAGTACCCTCTTCGTGGTTTTCGCCAAATACCTCGACGCCGGAGCCCTCGGATCCGTCAAGTCCAACAACGATCGTACAACTACGGCGACGCCAATGTCACGAACCGTGTACCTCGACGACCGCCAAGTACCCCTTCGGATCGCCAAGTACCTCTACCGACGACCTGAACATCTATGAAAAACGTGTACAACTTCAGTCGCGAGAACGTCTACTTCCACTACGACACGAGTACAACTACTTCCACTACGACCCGTGAACGACTACTTCCCTCGACGACTCGAACCGCTCCGAAAACGCACGCTTCTAAGGTATAACCACCGAGATGACCGACCGTGATCGAATGCATGTGTTGTATGAGATGCTCGAGTTTTGCACCGTGATCGAATCGTCCTTGTGATGCCCCTCTTTTGCCATGCCACCGTTCCGTGGGAACCCGGTAATCGGGATCACCCCACCATCTTGCATGACTCGCTCACGTCCACACTTTCCTTTGCACCGGTATCTCAATCGAGTTATCGGAACCGGAATGTTGCCGTGGCACCATTTCCGTTGTCGTTGCCGTGGCACCCTTTTTCGTTTCCGCCACGACGACAAATGCTTCATAATGCTCTTGTCAACATTTTCATAAAAATTGCATATAACTTGTATATGTCATCCGCATCATGATAACAACATTTAAATGTTTATAATTGTTGTTGCATTAAATTGCTAAATGCATATGGGGATTTACCGGATTTGTTGTTTTCATGTCCGGCCCCATTTAAATTGTTTAGATGGTATAGTTTTGTTATGCTTCACAACTTGCCATGCTAACCAATATTTAATATTGTTGGGTACCTAATCGGGAGTGAACTAAATAATTGATGTGGTGTTTCGTCAATATGCAACTCGTTGCATATTGAGCTCCACTTAACTTGTAGTATTGCTTGTTGCACTTTGCCATGCCATGAATCATTTAATCAGACATGCATCATACTTGTTTGCGCATCATGCCATGTTTATGTGATGGTTGTTTACTATGTTGTTTGCTTGTTTCCGGGTTGCTTCTCTCGTTAGCTTCGGTTTCGTTCCGGAGTTGTGAGGATTCGTTCGACTTCGTCCGTTTGTCTTCTTCATGGACTCGTTCTTCTTCCTTGCGGGATTTCAGGCAAGATGACCATACCCTCGAAATCACTTCTATCTTTGCTTGCTAGTTGCTCGCTCTTTTTCTATGCCTATGCTACGATGCCTACCACTTGCTATATCATGCCTCCCATATTGCCATGTCAAGCCCCTAACCATCCTTTCCTAGCAAACTGTTGTTTGGCTATGTTACTGCTTTGCTCAGCCCTCTTATAGCGTTGTTAGTTGCGGTGAAGATGAAGTTTGTTCCTTGTTGAACATGGAGACGTTGTTCCTTGTTGGAACATGTTTACTTGTTGGGATATCACAATATATCTTCTTTAATTAATGCATCTATATACTTGGTAAAGGGTGGAAGGCTCGGCCTTATGCCTGTGTGTTTGTTCCACTCTTGCCGCCTAGTTTCCGTCATATCGGTATTATGTTCCCGGATTTTGCGTCCCTAACGCGGTTGGGTGATTTATGGGACCCCATTGACAGTTCGCTTTGAATAAGACTCCTCCAGCAAGGCCCAACCTTGGTTTTACCATTTGCCACCTAAGCCTTTTTCCCTTGGGTTCTGCAGACTCAAGGGTCATATTTATTTTAACCCCCGGGCCAGTGCTCCTCCGAGTGCTGGTCCAAATTAGAGCCACTTGCGGTGCCGCCCCGAGGCAACTTGGGGTATCGTCGGTTGCCGTACGTAGTGTTCATCTGGTGTGCCCTGAGAACGAGATATGTGCAGCTCCTATCAGGATTTGTCGGCACATTCGGGCGGCTTTGCTGGTCTTGTTTTATTGCTGTCGAAATGTCTTGTAGTCTGGGATTCCGAGACTGATCGGGTCTTCCCGGTAGAAGGAATATCCTTCGTTGACCATGAGAGCTTATAATGGGCTAAGTTGGGACACCCTGCAGGGTATTATCTTTCAAAGCCGTGCTCATGGTTATGAGGCAGATGGGAATTTGTTAATGTCCGGTTGTAGAAAACCCGAAGTTGATCTTAATTAAAATACATCAACCGCGTGTGTAACCGTCATGGTCTCTTCTCGGCGGAGTCCGGGAAGTGAACACGGTGTTGGAGTTATGTTTGACGTAGGTTGTTCTAGGATCGCTTCTTGATCATAGTTGTTTGACTGTGCCTTGCTTCTCTTCTCGCTCTCTTTTGCGTATGGTAGCCACCATATATGCTAGTCGCTTGCTGCAGCTCCACCTCACTACTCTGTCCTTCCTATAAGCTTAAATAGTCTTGATCTCGCGGGTGTGAGATTGCTGAGTCCCCGTGACTCACAGATTCTTCCAAAACCAGTTTGCAGGTGCCGATGAAACCGTGCGGTGGCGATCCGAGCTCAAGGAGGAGCTCGATGAAGATCTTGTTCTTTGTGTTGTTTCGTTTCATCGATCAAGAGTGGAGCCAGTTGGGACGATCGGGGATCTGTGTAGCATTTGGGGTAGTCTTCTTTTATTTTGGTTCCGTAGTCGGACCTTGATTGTATCTGTATGATGTAATGCCTTACTCATGTATTGTGTGAAGTGGCGATTGTAAGCCAACTATGTATCTCTTTCCCTTATGTATTACATGGGTTGTGTGAAGATTACCTCACTTGCGACATTGCTTTCAATGCGGTTATGCCTCTAAGTCGTGCTTCAACACGTGGGAGATATAGCCGCATCGAGGGCGTTACAATAGAGTCCCACCGTGATGTCTCCGTGGGAGGTTTTCGTGGTATTAATCACAAACCACCAACTTATAACAGGCCATAATGATGAAACTAAGACAAAAGGACCATGGGCACCAACTCGATATCCGTGGATGAACTAATTATCAAGTTGGCGATTTCTGAATTAAAGATGTAGTTCTTCATTATATGCGTGTGTAGTGTAACTGCTTGTAAGACCTGGATGGTGTGCTGGAGTGTTATGCTATTTACTGATGTACTACTATTAATATTGTACAAGGTAGTATTATACAACACTGCAGAATAAAATGCCTGTGGTCCATGGTATTTATATGTTCCATGCTATTCTTTGTTGATCTACAAATAGACAAACTTAGACTATAAAGAGGTAGCAAGGAAAATGATTTTAGCCCACCTCTAATGCAGACAATACTAAAACAGAAAAGTTTTACATAGGTACGGTTGAGCTAAATATGGCATCTTTATACCATGACACAGTTTTACACAGTATATCTTCACCATATAAGAAAATAGCATCATCATCTTAGCTTCACAACACAGTTTTACCTGGTTGTTTACTGCTGCTCCTGTGCTGCAGGGGCGGAGGAAGGGGCGCCGCCGGTGGAGAGTGCGAGGCCGAAGACGGCGTGGGGCTTGAGGGCCTGCGGCCTGGTGAGGCCGACGAGGTGGTCGCCCCAGCGCCATGGAGCTAGGGTTCGGGAGAGGCAGGCGGCGCTGAGGGGACGGGCGGTGGAGAGGGGTAGGGGAGGTCGCGGAGAAGAGAGGAGGAGGCGGACGGGCGCAGCTGGGCTGGAGGGGCTGACTGAGGCGGGCAGCGGAGGGTTCGGCGGTGGCGCCCAGCCATGGCAGCGGGGCATGGCAGCGGCGGCGGGCGGGCGGGCGCGGCGGGTCGGTCGGCGGCGCCAGGGGACGAGGGGGCGTGGGGGGCGGCGGCGGCGTGACGGTTGGGGCGGGGCGTGGGTTGGACGTTGGGGGAGGAAGGAGGAGGAATAAGCTTTTTGCCAAAAGTAAAAAAATTTTTCACGCACTCTGTCTCGGTCTTGGCATTAGTAGTTCTAACTACTAATGGAGCACTTTGCCCGGATGCGCCATTAGAATGTTTGAAAAATGAAAAAATTGTTTTACTAGTGGCGCACCTTCCGCCTGTGCGCCATTAGTGTATTCCACACTAATGGCGATTCTCCACCAGCGCCATTAGTATATAGTAGTGGCGCACCACTTCTGCGGTGCGCCATTAGTGTCAATCCTATCTTTAGCCCTTTTCCTAGTAGTGTTATCATATTAAGTGATGCATAACGTAAGCAGACACGGAAGAGTGCGACCTATCTTGCTGACCCGTGTAGTCCTCAAGGTCATCTGATCGGTTGATGATGGAAATGCGGTTGTCGTGGCTGCCGACGGCGGGGAAGAAGATCTGAGGCGGCGAAAGACAGTCTGGAGAGCGGATCCCTTCTGTGGTGAACCCTTCCGTCGTTGGAGTAGCTGAGCTGGGGTGGAACATAGCACCGCAGGAGCAGGACAAACCACAAGGTTTTCTTTGACACATATCTGTAACAGAAGTAATTGTATAAGGGCTTGTTTGAATTTGAGGATTCTAACAATGCAGGGATAGGAAATAAACAGGAATAGGATAGGAATGCACATGCAAAACAGAGAATTTAAAAACACAGGATTTCTGCCATTCTCGGTGTTTGGTTCACAAGAATTGGAAGATCACAAGATGCAAAGAAGTATGGTGAGATTAATTCAAACCACAAGAAGTGTACAACCTCTTTGGCAAAGCCATGTCGATCTCAGCGTGATTGGGTTGGCCAGTGAGGATGCTCCGGCTGACTTGGCTGTCGGAGGAGGGGAAGAAGATCTTAGGCGTATGGAGATGGAGCCCGAGGTACTGCTCCGCTGTGATGGAGGGTTTCGTCGTTGGAGCAGCTCTGGTGAGTTGTACGACGCCGAGGCTGAAGCAGGACAAGAGAGGCAACGTTAACCTGAGTGGAATTCTAATAGCATCTCAAATAGATGACGTAAAATACATAACCACAAAGTGCTAGATGTATACATCAGCCGCTCATCTCTGAACTTATTTGTCCAAACTGAATTTAACTGTCGAAACTGAACTTAACTGTCGAAACTGAATGTTGCTGTCGAAACTGAATTTTACTGTCAAAACTGAACGTACTAGAGGTGAGGCTACACGTCAGTCGACTGACTTTTTCATCTCTGGTCAATCGATTTTGCGGCCGTTGGATACAAAATCAAGGGCCTGCAGTTGATCTTCAACCTCCACCCCCCTGAGCCACCATCCACCACCGACAAACAGCCGCCCCGCCCGCCCCGAAAACACTCCCCACCGCCGGTCCACCGCCGCCCCGGCCATCCCTCTAGGCCCCCCCGTGCCGAGCTTTTTCTCCGGCGATCCCCACGCCACCGCCCCACCACCACCGGCAACCACCGCCCCCACCCTGAACCCTAAGATCGATAGTGGGGTACTTCTCCGGTGAGCCCCCCTCCCCGCTGCGGCTGGTTCTTCATTAACTCTGGCGAGCCCCACCCCCTGAAAATTAACTGACCCAAAAGTCGATTCAGTCGACTGAAGTGTAGCTAAATCGGAGCAGCATCGCAAGCAAGAGCAAGAGCGAGAGCAGCAGCGCGAGCAAGAGTAGACCAGGCAGGGGACCTAGAGCAAGAGCAGAGCAGCACCGCGAGCGAGAGCTAAAGCAGCAGCAACTGTTACTGATGTGGACATCGACACCGAGGGAGTGACACCGTGGAGGAAGTGGCCGGCGATGCCGCGGTGGATGGAGCCGGCCGTGTCGGCTCGAGACCGAGCGCCGGCAGCACCATGAGATCGAATCAAGAAGAAAATGCGGCGATTAGTGTACAACCTCTTTGGTGGCGCCGATTAGGCCACAGCTTCATCCGAGGAAACGGTGATGCTGATGCTCTTCCGGTGGTGTAGGTGAAGACGGCGGTGTGGAAATGGAGGTGGCGCGAAAGATGAGGGGAACATCGGGGTAGCTCCTTGGAGGTGGAGGATGGGGTGGCTGAACCGGCGGGACGACCAGATCGACGACGGATCCTCATCTGTTACGGTGGATGAGGGACGTCGAGGTGTTGATGTGGACGTCGTCGTTGGGGAAGAGGCTCCGGCTGGGTGGCGGACGGAGGAGGGTGTGGGGCTTCGCGGGTTTTCCCGGCCTCGGTGTGTGAATGGGTGGGCGGATGGGATGGGAGTGGGGAACCATGGCTTAGGGACACGCTTGTCCGAAATGTGGGGTAAGTTAAGAAAGTACCCCCACCGATTTGAGGCGGTTCTTTTGGTTCAGGGGTATCACGGGCATTCCGCGTGTCGGGATTTCACAGGAGGTGGGGGTTTTTCGCGCGCGTTTTTATTTCGGAATAGCAAGGCGCGGGTTGAGATGGAGGGAGTTGTCGGAGCACAACGAGACAAAGATATATCTTAAATATTTCGGGCTAACAAGGCGCGGGTTGAAATTTTCGGACAAGCCTAAAGTGTACTGTACCAAATCAATTCGCACTACAAATGTCATTCAAAACATTGAATTCATGTTATGTTCAATTAAAATATTTCGCTACGTGTATAATGCATGCAACCTAGTACTGAAATGAACGTTTTAGTGCATTCCAAGCGTATATACTACCGCATCAATATGAACTAAATTTGAATTCGTTTCTCTATTTGAATAAGATCTACAATAATGATTGTTGTGAAGTCAAAGCGTTTGAATTCGTTTCTCTGTTTTAGTAAGATCTACAGTCATCATTATTGTCAATTTAAACCATCGTTTGTGTATTATCTTCACAGCACACCACATGATTAGTCTCGAGTTACATATGAACTATGTGTACTATATGAACTCAAACTCGATTTTTTGAATCCACTTTATGTTGATTTCAAATCATAGTACATTTCAAGCTCTAGCTAGATCTTCACAAACTAAACCATGTCTCATATGTATAATGTGTTTATCACATTATGTACGGTGCCCCACGCCCTACGCCTACAAGTATTTAGATGTGAGTTGCAAACACCACACATTACCACAAATTCAAATAAAATGTGAGAATGTTTGATATATAGTATTGTTTAGATTGTTCAATATTTAGTTGTAAGCTGCAAACGCCACACATTATCACAAATTCAAATAAAATGTGAGATTGTTCGATGTATAGTATGTTTTAGATTGTTCGACATTTAATTGTGAGTTGCAAACGCCATGCATTATCACATTATGGTATAACATGTGCAAAACCACAACACGCGTATCACCGCTATATTCATGCATGCATATGTTTAAAACACTATGATCTCCTATTCAAATATATGAATCCACTTTCATATCAAATTATGATCTTTGTTAGTCTCTTACACCCACACAATCCTCTATCGTTTGTAGCTACCACTAACTTTCTCTCGTGCATGCACACGCCCTCCTCGCCCTCCCCCTCCCTCAGCATTCTATCCATCACGCACATTCATTTTTCTTCTTCTTAAGGTCGTTCTCCCACAGTCTCCACAACTCCTTTCCGACACACACCGATCGATAAACCTCTCCAGCGATGTCTGCCTACAACATACACACGCACCTTCAATCTCCTCCTTTATGTGTCCTTGCCTCGTGTCTCTCATACGGTCCCACTCACGTATAAACTCTCGCCCCTCTTTTCATCGATCTCACAACCGCACACTCCTCCCCCTATCTAGCTAGTAGCTGGGCCTCTCACACCACCTCCTAGCTCCATTATTCTCTCTGTCTATCCGTCTCATCGGGCCTTATTTGCCTCTAACAAATGGACGTACACCGACCGATCTCCCGCTATACATATAGCTAGCTAGGTCATCATAACTCGTTTTTTCCCATGCGTCAATCGATCTACCTCATTAGTTATGTCTCTCCCTTCCTCCGACAAACAACAATTGATCTATCGATCTAGTTAGGTTTGCTTACCAAACACATGGTTCCCCTTCATCATCCATGGATGTGTCCCGACAGATCTATCACGCACAGGCACACACAGAAACACATCCCCACTCTTATTGATAATATTGTAGTTCCACCCATAGTTTGTCTAGTAGGCCTCTCCCACCATCTTCGATAAGCAACTCCATCACCCATCCAGCACTCTGCCCCTCTCCATCCCTCTCTCTCTCTCTCCTCTCTCTCTGTCCCATCCTATTTCCCGTCCTTCAGTTATGTATGGATGTCGACCGATCTCCCTCAAGACATAGCTGGGTCTCTCCTTCTCAACACATATACGAGTCGTTCTACCTCTATAGTTAGGCCTCTGCCTACCCCTCCCCCCACCCCCTCGCACACACACACACACACCGATTCATCGAGCGCTCTAGTCATGTCTCCCTGCTACACACAAACTTGACATGTGCCCTCTGACGTTCCGGTAGCTAGGTCAGTCGCCCTATATCTTTGACTTGCACACACACACAATTTGGATGGCTCTCTTCATCGATCTCGCACCCACCCAGTTGATCCTCTGTTCGACTCTATCAATATATATGACCCCTCCCTATCTTCTCGTGGATCGCCCGACCCTCTATATATGATATGGATAGGCCTCCATTTCACACACATTACATGCAAAATTTTATTTGAGATGTCATCGACACATAATCCCACAGATACATTCACGAAATCAACCTCCCCCCCCCCAAACACTCACGAACGCACAAGCCATTTGTCTAGGTTTGTATCTCTCACAAACACCCACGTAGGTGGGGGACGTGCACGAAGAGAAGAGGTGCACGCACGGCGCACGTACTCCCGTCTCTTTCCCAGCCACACCCGCGCAGGTACACGGTGGAGCTCATTTCTGTACGAAAAGGCAGCCCACATGGTAACTTGACACGTGTACTGGTTGTCCACTAGATGGAGGGAGGATCGTCTACCACGGGTGAACAAACAAATTGCGCCTTGACGCGTTATGTTAAAAAAGAGGAAAACCATGTGGGGCCTACCTTAGAGGCAAGGCTCTATACACTGGAGTACTTTTGATGTGTCACGTCAACTCGCAGAACGAGGAGAAGCTTGCTTAGTACGCCGTCTCCCCCGCCCATGGGCGCGGTGGCTCGCAGGATGAGGTGAAGCTTGCTTACTACGCCTTACGCCCGCTCCCTCGCCCACGCGCGCGGTGGCTCGTAGGACGAGGAGAAAATTTTACTAGTACTCCCTCCATTTACTCCTCGTTCCTACAACCTTGGTTAGAGAGATTATCATATTGTTTGTAATATATGTCCTTTAGTAGATTTCAATATGAACTACTAGTACATACTCCAAACACTGATGTATATAGACGTATTTTAGAGTGTAGATTCACTCATTTTGCTCCGTATGTAGTCCATATTGAAACGGACGTAATAGCACTCTCCCTCGCACCTCGACCCTCGCCACGTGGTGGACATGCAGCAATTCATTTGGTCTCATATAGCCAGAACGATATATAATGCAGTACCATTATTGCTCGACTTCCCGAAGAGGCGAAGAGCCAATCGCAAGCTTAATAGTTTGGAGATGCCAAGCACAAGGTTTACAGGAGAACGAGTAGTAGGTGTCGCGTCATTTATAAATAAAGTTTTCTTTTCTTCAGTGGCACGTACGCAATATAAATAGGTTCATATGGAGAGAAAAGGAAACCGCTCCACTATATACATAGGCAGGACGAGCCTACACGGTTGCTTGCTGGGGTTGCTCTCTTTAGTTTTCACACTCTCTTGCACAAAACCACTGTGGCCACATCTCTAACATCACGGCGGATCACGTCCGCTGGGGGAAGGGGTGGATGCTTAGTGTAGATGCGGTCACCGTCGCTGACGGCGAAAACCCACTGTCGGCACGTCGCGATCAGGGGTCCCCGCCATTCTCTCTCACAAAGTCGGTGAGGTTGCCTTCATCCATTGCTCACTGCCGCGACGTGGGTAGTTGCCTCCTCCCACCGCCCTCCTCTATGTTGAGCTACGTCCCGTCATCCCTCAGGTACAACTCCCTTTACAGCCGGCTTGCACCACCGCTCCAGCTGCCCATATCACTCCATGTGGATATTTCTCTACTTCTTTGCCCCGCACATACCTCTACTGGCTTCTAATCACGCTTCTTCAATTTCTTTACCACAAGGATGCTCATCTCGATTTTGGTGAAACTGCACAAAATGATCCGATGGTCAAAGGGTTGCAAACTTCATTTCTTAGGAAGCGCCGACGTTGCCAGCAAATTAAAGCCTGGTTAGGGTTTACAGTTCAAGGACTAGGGACTGCAAGGATCTTTTTTTCTTTACCTGTCTCGGTTTCAATGGCTAGGGACTGCATGAGTAGTAGCAGTATTGTACGCCTTACGCCCGCTCACTCACCCACGTGCGCGGTGGCTCACAGGACGAGGAGAAAATTTTACTAGTACTCCCTCCGTTTACTCCTCGTCCCTACTACCTTGGTTAGAGAGATTATCATATTGTTTGGAATATATATGTCCTTTAGTAGATTTCAATATGAACTACTAGTACATACTCCAAACACTTATGTATATAGACGTATTTTAGAGTGTAGATTCACTCATTTTGCTCCGTATGTAGCATAAAGTTGAGACACTTATTTTGGAACGGAGGGAGTACATATTTGCTACGATCTGTCAATCATTGAGATGCAATAGCATGCATGTTAGTCTCCTTTGTATTTGATGAAATGTTGCAACGGGCAACCTTGGACACAAGATACATGTAACAGAAGTTGGATGCTTCATAGCATTGTACTATCTCGCTGATAAATTACAGTACGTACTATACAAGTAGTACTATGTAAAGAGTTAGGTGTCGCACGGTGTCCAGAAAATATGGTGATAGTGTGAGGTGGGCCATGTAATCACTGAGCCTGCGTGTTTACGCTGCTCTTGCACTCCTCCGCCGTAAGAATGGAGAAAATTGTAATCTAGTAGTACCTCCTTTCGCCGAAAGCGTGGGACATCCAGCAGTTCTACCACCTCAGTAATAATGACCAATGAGCCGTCAAATCACATAGACCCAGAAGTAAGTTGGACGGACGAAGCAACCATCACTCTTGAATCCGCTTCTCCCTTCATTGCAGGCGCCAGTGAGAGGTCGTGCCCGCTCTGCCCGGGCATGAATGCGGCACCGATTCTTTGGAGCGGTGCTGACCGTTTCGGGCGGGAAGCGTGCGTGGGCGATGGAAGGGCTTTGGGTGGGCCAGGCTGGTCAGGAGTGGGCGTGGTAGCTGTCTGCCTGTCCCTACCGGACGCCCGGAAACGAGAGGATGCACCAACTCTCGTGGCTAAAATCATACACTACACACCATCTCTCTGTAGGAGTAGCTCGATCTGTCACTCTCTCTAACACACACATGCTGTTAAACACACACACGCACACGCACACACAGGTTCATAGAATAGGAAAATCATGCGAGTGTGAAGCCAGAGGAAGTGAGATACAAATGGAGTACGTACAAGAAGAGAAGAGGCATCTCTTAGTTGTTTGGATTAATTGTTGCGTTTAGAGACAGAAATCAGGGCTTTGATTGGAGGAATGACCGGTCAAGTTTCTCCTTCGCCTCCAATTTGCTTGCACCTTGGTCCCGCTGCAACTTCTAACGTGACTTATTACACCTAGACGGAGGGAGTCGTACGAGATACGGTGGCACACTGACTTAGGTCGAATACAAGTGCCCAAAATTGTGTGCATGTTATAATAAGGATTCAGTTAAAATAGTACGTGAGCGAATAGAGGGATCAATTGGACAGTGTTCCCGAGCAGTAGCGAGATGTGTGAGGTAAGATGCACCGCAGGCGCTTTTAATTTTTCTTATTAATTTGTTTGTTTCACCCTCTGACTGGTGGGACCCAACGTACTACGTGGAGAGAGGTAAGGTGACTAAGGCTGCATTATTTCTGCACCACTGTGGATAGTCTGACCACCAAAGCCACATGACATGATTATGATTTAAATCCCAATGACTCCCACACACACACACAAAACACGGCATGCTTGTCACACGAATGCAGGAATGTATAAAAGGTTATTTTGCTCTTGTTGAACATAACGGGAGGGTTGTGTAGCTGGTTAGCCTGTTCGCTCATCAAACTTGAGGTCTCGGGTTCGATAACTACACTTGAGCATAATTCGTGCCAGGAGGATTCTTTGACTGGTCAAAATGGATGGATACAGAGCTATACGATCTCATGGTGACCGTATAATCACCTCATCACGTATAAGCTGCAGCCTCGGCGCTTGTTTTCTAGGGTCTGCACTCTTCACACTCTCTCCAATATATATATATATATATATACACGCTAGAGCCTCAGCGCTTGTAGTTGCTCTCTTCACACTCTCTCACCCTCTCCAGATCTAAACAAGACTTTGTTGGCCTCTCTCTCTCCCCTCACTGCTGGTCTGCTTGTAGTTGTCACACCCTCTCTCCCTCTCCTTATCTAAACAAGACTTCGCTGGCCTCTCTCTCTCTCTCCCCTCACTGCTGGTCAAAGAGTCGTCCGCCGGGAAGGGAAGGGGGCTTAACGCTGTCGCAGTCGGCAAGGGAGGGAATCCACTACCGGTGCAGCTGTTCACTTTCACCCAGCGGCGGCGCGGGAGGGCCTCCGACCCCTTCTTCTTCGCCGCCGTACATAGTGTGGGTCAAACGGCCTCCGGTCTCCCACCAAACCACACCCCAAGAACCTTATGGTATAATTTACTTACTCCACATGCATTGCTCTAGCTGCATGTGGGCTTTTTCCGCTTCTGCACTCGAATCTAGGTGTTGGACCAAACAGGAATGTAGTGGGGAAAGTTGTATACCATGAATCTAGGACGTGGTTCAAAGAGGAAAGGAATGGGGTAAAGTAGTGGGAAAAGTTGTATAGCATGAATCTAGGACGTGGTTCAAAAATGAAAGGAAGGGGAAAAGTAGTGGGGAAAGTTGTATTTCATGAATCTAAGACGTGGTTCAAAGAGGACAGGAATGGGGGAAAGTTGTGGGGAAAGTTGTATAGCATAAATCTGGGACGTGGTTCACAGAGGAAAGGAAGTGGGGAAAGTAATAGTACAGACTGGCTATCCAGCACCTACGTTGGTCGAAAAGGGAAAACAATGACAAACGCAGTACGCACATCTTTAACGAACTGATCTTTTGTTTTGGGGAACAAGGCTATAGAGTTTGAGGAGGACTAGATTTGCTGCGCTCACATAGGGAAAGGTGTCTAAAGATAACAAAACTGGGACCAACACAAATATGCTCCTTGGTTGTTTGTTCTTTGTTGCAACAGACTGTGCATCACCCCAGTACATCGGTAGATGCACATGGTGCTGGTGCGTCCACTGTCCCGTGCAACTCTTTAGCTGTTGTTAATCTAAGGCCATGTTTGGTTAAAAACTCCCTAGTCCCTACCTGCTCGGTTCCAGGGACTAAACATGGACTAGAGGTTATTAAATGAAATGCTAAAAGACCATGTTACCCCTAGTAGTGAACTAATAGAGACAAGGTGTGATGCGTGGCAGGGGCAACTGTTGGAAAAAGTCCCAAAAAGACTCCCTCGGGGTCTTCTTTCTTTAGTCCTAAATGCCCACTTTTACTCCCTAAAAGTCCCTCCTGTTTGGTTTAGATGGGACTAACACGGAGTTTTTTTAGTCCCTCCACCAAATTGTCCCTGTAAACAAACACCCTCTAATAATGCCGCTGGAAAATTGATGCAATGCCACAGTTAAAACCAAATTACATGTTTAACGAACTTTATTGTTAATATAATCTCTCTATTAATATTAATCAATGCCACCGTTTGATAAATTCTATTGTCTTGCTTTCTTTCCCATTTATATAAGGTAGATGCTTCTTTTTGTTGGCTTCTGTGTCATCCACCATTATTGACCACTAGTTGTTTCCTTTGCACCTCTGTGTAAACAGGGTTATCTACTTCACCTCGTTGCCATCGTGACCTTTTGTTGCACTGCACAAAACACTTTTGTTTTAACAGTGTTTTGTGCAGTTCAACCAAAATGTCACACCAACAATGTTGCTTGATTGCTTGATCCTAGTGGAACTGCACAAGAGGAGATCTTACTTCCTATCCGTGTTGGCAAATTTGGTTCAGATCTTCTTCTTGTGAGTTGTTTGAATTCCGCGTCATGAGAGATCAGTACTAGCCTTCTTTCACATGATTCTGTAGTGTGCTTTCATATGTTGTGCTACATGTACGGTAATGTTGCTTGATTTTAGTGAACTGCACAAATGGAGACAAGAGTTCCAATCTGTATGTGCACGGTAATATCCCATTGAGGTAAGATAAGGGTATTTCACAACTGTTGGCATGTATTTTGCCACTTTCATCAGAAAATTAATGTCACTGTTTAGTGCTATACTTGTGCAACCTAATTGTCATGCCAAATCTTACATTGAAGGCGAAGCTTGTCTATTATTGAACCAAGTGATGAAGGGGAAGAACAAGCGGAAGAAAAACAAAAATCAACTCCTGGTGATGTAATGAAGCACTGGAACTGTGCTGACACAAGTAATGATATAGTTTTGCATCTTAATTTATTGATATGGCTGGAACGAGCAATTGTTTTGCCACTGATTTGATGCCACTCTTAATGTAATACGTAATTATCTCTACTTGTGCAAACAGGGATCTTCTTTGAAGATGCCATATATTTTAGTGGAACTACACAAGAAGATGTTGGAAACACTAATCTAATCGAGGAGTATATAGTAAGCATGGCCACCATAGTAGATAGCAACATATGGTTCCAGAGAAGTGCTTCATCTGTACGCTCTACACAATAAGCCTCCTGACAAAGGTTGGTACTCGCCCACTGATTTCATCCATATGATTGAGCTTTGTCATCTCTATTGGTGTTGTGCTACTGTTTATATGTTGTCATCAAAAAGTGGTATTGTCCTTGAGAAGTGCTTCATCTATGTTGTTTTAAATATTTCCTTTCCTTTTTTTTAGCAAACAGGGATGCTAGCATTTAGTTATCCTCTTATCTTTGCACAACAGGATCATCCTCCTCTGAAGAAGAATATGGAGTACGTGAAGTGACTAATTCCGATTATGCCAGGATGAAGAAGCCCTGTCTATCTTCTCATCAGAAGGAGCAGTTAAAGGGTGGTTACATTACCCCCCAAAAGACCAAACTAACTTCAGCTCAGAAGGATTGACAAATCTCCATTTTCTTGCTGTGATGCGCAAGTACAATGTTGTTCTAGGATTCTTTCCGGTGAGTTCCATTTCTGTAAAAGTGTGCTCTACATGGACCATGTAGGTGCCTGTTTAAACTATCAATTCATAGTACAGTTTGCTTTATACTAATCACTTTTTTTGTATTTGTGCAAACATGGGTTCTCAGCTTGATTTCAATGGGAACTGAACAAAATGTTCATGAATACATCGAATCATTCATTTCCACCATAATAAAGGAGGTGCCGATAAGTTCAAGGCGTTGCAACATATAAGGGCGAAATCGTACAAGCTACGTGCGAATTTGGTTGATTTTGGTGGAACTGCACAAAAAGAACAGCTGGTTTATTTAGCATGAGGTGCCATGTCAATGTCCGAACTGATGGAAAACCCTGCCCATTCCACAATCATAGGCATTTGATATTTTGGAATGGGAAAACCTTGTCAAATTTTGCTCATTGATTTTAGCAAGAGGACATGCGTTTGATATTTTCAGGACGCCCTTTGTTGTCAGCAGCGTCGATCCATTTTTCTTTATTCTTTAGTTGTGAAGTAAATATTGGCTTTGACATGTGAATCGCTGAGATGCATAATCATCGATTGTTTTGAATGTTCTCTATGACATGTGAACAGCTGTGATTGCAATGTACAGGAACGCTAAAAAGCTGCTCAAACTCTTTGTACTCCTTCTGTTCCTTTTTACTTCGCACATTGTCCGGTAGCATACAACTAAAGTGCTCAAGTTCTCTAGCAAATGACTGTATCTCATGAGCTTGCTCAACCACGAAGCGCTCTTCAATCAGCCTGTAATCATAGAATTGCTCCATGATGTACAGCTCAGTGCCAGCAACCGGAGCATAGCAGCGGTGGCCTTACTTGGACCCGAGCGGCGGCGACCTACCGTGTTCTACTCTTCCTCGTTTTCTGTGTGGCGCGGCCTCGTTGGCAGCGGGGCGGGGCCTCGGCAGATCCGGCAACGTCCTCTGTCTCGTTGCCGGCGGGCGGCGCCTCGGCGGAGCAGGGGGAAATCCTCCCCCTCGTTGCCAGCACGGTGGGGCCTCGGCGGAGCCGGCGGTGTCCTCTGCCTCGTTGTTCGCGCCGCAGGGCCTCGCCGGAGCAGGGCCTCGTCGATGCCAGCGGAGCAGGGACTCGTCGGAGCCGGCATTGTCCTCTGCCTCGTCCTCGGTCTCGCCAAACAGCGCCTCGGCCGCTTCATCGCCCTCTTTGTAGGCGGCCGTAGCCTCCGACACCCGCATGCGGTACCGCCAGCGCTCGAGGCGGCCCTCGCGGGCGGACCGGTACGAGTTGAGCAGCGCCTCCTACTCCGCCTGCTCTGCGGCGATCTGCTCCTCCGCCTGCAGGTGCTCCTGGAGGAGATGGTGGTTGTAGGCGGCGTCGGCCTGCGCCTCCCGGAACTGCTCCTCATGCTTCTGCCTAACCGTGTCCATATATTGGGCACGGGCCTCGCTGATGGTCATGGTGCAATGCACCGGCGAGGATGGCGTGGAGGAGGGGGTTGGCGCCGGATCGTCGACTACCATGTTCTCCATTGGGACGTTGTCATCCTCCGGCTGCCTGCCGGCCAGCCAGTCGGTAGCAATGGCTGCCATCTCCTTGTGGTCCGTCGTCCGCCCGTCCCGAAGAGCGCTGGAGCGCGAGGAAGCCATGGTGGGCAGTAGTGGTGTGGACAGGAGAATAGGAACGGATGCGGATGACTGCGCTATGGCCGGTGCAGCAGTTTATATAGCAATGGTGGGCGGCGGAGGGACAGACGTGTGGCGCCGGAGTAGCCGCCTCGGCAACCGTGTATCATTAATGTGAGCGGCAGAAGGACGGACGGACGGCACTTGTGTCGTTTGAAGGCGGAGCAATCGCATGCGCCGGGAAGCGGGGCGGGCGGCGCTGACCGTTTTGGGCGGAAAGCGCACGCGGGCGAGGGAGGCGGTGCAGGTGGGCGAGGCGGTCGACTCATGCTTGGCAGCGGGTCGGTCCAGCAGCCGGACATGCTGGCTCGCCAGCTACCTCACCGAGCTGAGCGACAACAATCAGACGATGGACGTAGCTTTCGACCAGGAGTCGGCGCCACTGTCCAAGCCGGTTCATGCCGTGTTCACCATAGAGCAGGTGCGGCCGCACTTCGACGCCCTAATGGCAGAAGAGCTACCAGCACAGGAGGACCTATGCTGCAACCTCCGTCTCCTCAACGAGCACCGGTGAACAAGCGAACGACAATGTCGTCGCGGACATGTGGCCCTATGATCCTGGCTTTCCGAATGAGCAGCGAGCGCTGTATCAGACCATCCGTTGGGCCCGTGAGGCCCTCTCCGTCGTCCTTCGAGTTGTTGCGCTCGCCGTGGCGCCACCGTCTTGCGTTATCAACATGGTCAAACGGACATGAGGATGAGGAGATGACTTTACTTGGAGAGGATGACAGCAAGTGCCTCCTTATTAGTATATAAAACTATAATTTTTTTGCTTCCTCCTGGTTTCCTAACATCACGGTCCCACACCATTGTGAACCTATGTAGTCAATAAACAAGAGAATTGCACAAGAAGCGGCCGACAGCTGGGACCAAGCAGCTCGAGCAGTATTTGTGTTTTTGAGGTGTGAGCACTGCAGAGTTTTTCTTGAGCGATGTTTAGCCCAGATATTAATTTTTCTCCTCTGAAAAACAGTGAAAACATCGCTGCAGCTATTAACTGGCCGGGTTGTGGCCCGTCTAGCCCAGGCCAGATATCCAGCCTAGATATTAATTTTTTCAAGCTGAAAATGGCTACCCAGCTATACTTTTTTTAGGAATACCCAGGCAAGGTCAAGTTGTTATTCTCTGCCCCGCTGAGCTGCAAATCTTTCCTAGGAGGGAAGCATTAGGCTTAACAAGAAAATGGGCTTTAAGAAATAATAAATGGGATGTAATTATAAAAACTGAGCAGTAACTATGAAAAATGCACCAAACACATAATTACTTTATAAAATATTATTTTTGGATATTGAAAATTTTAATTTCACTAATTGTTGCGTGCACAATGTTTCGTTCGATTTTTACGTAATATAAATTTATATTGAAATTGTATTTAATCTGACTAGAAATTTCGGGATAAAAATAATTCAGATCTCATCAAAATGTGAGAAATTTTATTGAATTCTGTTTTGAACGGTTGGTTGAAATGGGTTGTACTTTTAACAAACTGTAAATGGGCTGTAGTAAATTCCATTAGAATTCAAAAATTGGCTGCACATTCTTACAAATCACAAATGGGCTATAAGTTCTCTGCCACACACTTGTGGCCTTACTAAGTTGACGCATCTCCTAAAAAAAGAGTTGACGCGTATGCAAGGCTTTGTCAACTTATAGTCAACACACGGTTCTAGCAGTAGTGGCCGTTGGATGTCCATCCAATGGATGATGTGCTTCTTCTTCAATCTCGGATATTCTAGCTTCACCCGCCCAAAAAATGATTCCTCCCCCTGACATCTGGGGCGCACCGTTTCGGAAGCTGACCCGTGGGCCTACTAAGTTGACGGGGACGGAGTGCTTTGTCAACTTAGTCAATATGAACGATTCTAGCTCCGGTGACCGTACGATGTCCATCCAACGGCCGTAGTGCTTCTTCAACCTTTGGTCTTCTTGCTCCAGCCGCCCAAAGTAGCGCCGGTCGTGCCGCGTGCTCCTGCCTCCCGTGGACGGCTGTGATGCCACGGAGGCCTCGCCGCCCCCTACTACTCCCACCGATGGCCAGGCCCTCCCTCTACTCACCCACACCCCCTGTTATTCCGCGGCGACGGCAGCCTCACACCGCAGCCGAACCAGTGAACCCTCGTACTCCTCTCCACGCGGGCTTCCACTGCCGCGTCTTCCCCGGCTCCGCGTCGTCCCCTTCCTAGGCCTCGTCGTCGTCCACCGCCTTGGTGCTCTCGGCGCGGCGTGGTTAACATGTTCAAGGAGTGGCTTCCATCGGACGTCGCTGTACGTGGAGAGGCTGACAGCTGGGTCCACTACGGCAGCAAGGAAGTGCCTCCCTATTATGTGGAAAATAATGATTCCTTCACCTGACAGCAGGGACCCACCGGACGGGCCACCGTATTTCGCGAAAAAACGTTTCCCCCTGACTGCTGGGACCCACTGGACGGGCCACGGTATTGCATGAAAAAAACATTCCCCACGCTGTCAGCTCGGACCCACCGGAAGTGCCTCCTTATTACGCACAAAAAAATGAAAACTCCCCCTGCTGGTTGGGACCCACCTTGGTGGGAGGCTGACTTGTGGGCCTACTAAGTTGATGGGGATGGAGTGCTTTGTCAACTTAGTCAATATGAACGATTCTAGCTCGGTGGACCAGATGATGTCCATCCAACGGCCGTAGTGCTTCTTCAACCTCTGGTCTTCTTGCTCCAAATTACCAAAGCAGCGCCGGTCGTGCCGCATGCTCCTGCCTCCCGTGGCCGGCTTTGCTTTCGTGGAGGCCTCACCGCCCCTACTATTCCCACCGCTGGCCAGGCCCTGCAGCGACGGCAGCCTCACACTGCAGCCGAACCAATGAACCCTCATAGTCCTCTCCGTGCGGGCTTCCACTGCCGCGTCTTCCCCGGCTCCGCGTCTTCCCTGGCTCCGCGTCATCCCCTTCCTAGGCCTCGCCGTCATCCACCGCCCTGGTGCTCTCGGCGCGGCGTGGTCAACATGGTCAAGGAACGGCTTCCATCGGGCGTGGACTGTACGTGGAGAGGCTGACAGCTGGGTCCACGGCCGCAGCAAGGAAGTGCCTCCTTATTACGCGTAAAATAATTATTCCTCCACCTGACAGCGGGGACCCATCGGATGGGCCACCGTATTTCGTGAAAAAAAAAGTTTCCCCGTGACTGCAGGGACCCACCAGCTACATCTTCGCACGCAAGGAAGTGTGTCCGGGCAAAAAAAAAATTGATTCGCCCCCCTAACTGCTGGGACCCATCAGCTACATCTTCGCAGGCAAGGAAGTGCCTGACAGTCGGGACCCACCTGCTCAAAGCGTACGTAACATTGTCATTCTGGTCGCGAACGTGTACGTACATACTGGTCGATGTAGAGGCACGCACGTGTCGTAGTAGAGGCGTGCACGTAGCATGTACACGTACATACAACGACCAGTGTGCAAGAAAGAAAATACGGCCACGTACGTACATACGGGCAAGGTCTCGAACGCCTACTCGCGCATATGTACGGCCAGGGCTCGTGTACGTGGCTGGGTCGGAACGGAGAAACAGCGTCGTCATCGTGTTCATGGGGAGCCAACCGGCTGCGTTGGAACGGAATGCGTCGTCGTGTTCATCGGGAGGGCTTGGAAGGAACAGTCGATGGAAACGAGGCTTGGCATAACGTAGAACGGAGGAAACGGCCTTGTGTTCGACCGGCCACATTCGAAACGGGATCTTGTTCATCAGGAGGGGTCTAGCGTACCGCAAAACGGAGGAAACGGACCTCCTACGGTCAAAACGGGGGTCCTGTTGATCGGGAGGGGTGTGGCGTACCGCAAAACGGAGGAAACGGACTTATGTTGGAGCGCTACGGTCGAAACGGGGGTCCTGTTCATCTGGAGGGGTGTGGCGTACCGCAAAACGGGACTCCACGGGATACTGTTCATCTCCACCGTCGACCCCCTCCAGCCTCCACGGGCTACTGTTCATCCACCGTCGACCTCCTCCAGCCTCCACCTGCGACTGTTCATCCACGGGCTCCTGTTCATCTAGCCTCCACCGCGCGCTACTGAAAGTGCAACTATCCCTAGGTGGTTTTGGTAATTCATAACAGCATATAGCTCATTGAGCTAATGCTATTCCAAGACAAATATTTCAGGAAAGCTCAATGAATGGCATGGCATGGATGATGAAAGTGGATCCCTCAAAATATTAAGTACAAAGGATTGGATCAAGCTCAAAAGCTCAAGACTCTACATTTTACATTTTAGTGATCCAAGATCACATTGAGTCTATTGGAAAAGCCAACACTATCAAGGAGGGATGAGGTGTTGCTTAATGAGCCTCTTGCTTCATGTGCTTAGTGATATTATCCAAAACCCTCAACTACTTTCTCACATCCACATATGACCTAAACCTAAAGTCAAACTCGGCCCCACCGATTCTTTCTATCCGGCTCCACCGAGTTCAGATGTCATAGCCATTGCCACAAACCCTAGGCAAATCGGTTTCACCGATAGGGATCTCGGTCTCACCGAGATGGGATTGTAATCTCTTTGTTTCCCTTCGTAACATTTCGGTCTAACCGAAGTGAGCGATCGGTCCCACCGAGATTGCAATGTAAACTCTCTGTTTCCTTTTCGTAACTTTTCGGTCTCACCGAAAGAGCGAATCGGTCCCACCGAGTTTACCTGACCAACTCTCTGGTTAGCTAATTACCAAAATCGGTCTCACCGAGTTTGTGGAACCGGTCTCACCGAGATTACATTATGCCCTAACCCTAACCATATCGGTCCTACCGAGTTGCATGTCGGTCCCACCGAAACCACTAACAGTCACTAGGTTTACTGAATCGGTCCGACCGAGTTTGTTGATTCGGTCCCACCGAGTTTGGTAAATTGTGTGTAACGGTTAGATTTTGTGTGGAGGCTATATATACCCCTCCACCTCCTCTTCATTCGTGGAGAGAGCCATCAGAACAAACCTACACTTCCAACTTACCAGTTCTGAGAGAGAACCACCTACTCATGTGTTGAGACCAAGATATTCCATTCCTACCATATGAATCTTTATCTCTAGCCTTTCCCAAGTTGCTTTCCACTCAAATCTTCTTTCCACCAAATCCAAATCTTGTGAGAGAGAGTTTAGTGTTGGGGAGACTATCATTTGAAGCACAAGAGCAAGGAGTTCATCATCAACACACCATTTGTTACTTCTTGGAGAGTGATGTCTCCTAGATTGGCTAGGTGTCACTTGGGAGCCTCCGACAAGATTGTGGAGTTGAACCAAGGAGTTTGTAAGGGCAAGGAGATCGCCTACTTCGTGAAGATCTACCGCTAGTGAGGCAAGTCCTTCGTGGGCGACGGCCATGGTGGGATAGACAAGGTTGCTTCTTCGTGGACCCTTCGTGGGTGGAGCCCTCTGTGGACTCGCGCAATCGTTACCCTTCGTGGGTTGAAGTCTCCATCAACGTGGATGTACGATAGCACCACCTATCGGAACCACGACAAAAACATCCGTGTCTCCAATTGCGTTTGAATCCTCCAAACCCTTCCATTTACATTCTTGCAAGTTGCATGCTTTAATTTCCGCTGCCTATATACTCTTTGCATGCTTGCTTGAATTGTGTGAAGATTGCTTAACTTGTGCAAAAATAGCTAAAATCTGCCAAAGTCTAAAATTGGGAAAAGGTTAAGTTTTTAATTGGTCAAGTAGTCTAATCACCCCCCTCTAGACATACTTCAAGGTCCTACAAGTGGTATCAGAGCTTTGGTCTCCATTTTCTTTGATTTCCATAACTTTTGGTGGTCATAGCCTTGGTTTCACAACCTAGGAGAGTATGGCGTCTAGCGAGGGAAACTATCACCGTAGAGGTCCTTACTTTGATGGCACTGATTTTGCTAGTTGGAAGCATAAGATGAAAATGCATATTCTCGGACATAACCCTGCCGTTTGGGCTATTGTGTGTATTTGCTTGCAAGGTGAATTCTTTGATGGGAGAGAACCGAACCGTGAAGCTAGCGTGGATGAGTTGAAGATGCTGCAATACAACGCTCAAGCTTGTGATATCCTCTTCAATGGCTTGTGCCCCAAAGAACTCAACAAAATCAGCCGTCTTGAGAATGCAAAGGAAATTTGGGATACTTTGATTGATATGCATGAAGGTACCGACTCCGTCAAGGAATCCAAGTTGGATGTGCTCCAAAGTCAGCTTGACAAGTTCAAAATGAAGGATGGTGAAGGTGTCGCTGAAATGTACTCGAGGCTTGCTCTTATCACAAATGAGATTGCCGGCTTAGGAAGTGAAGAGATGACCGATGATTCATCATCAAGAAGATCCTAAGAGCATTGGATGGAAAATATGATACTGTGTGCACATTGATCCAAATGATGCCAAATTACAAAGATCTCAAGCCAACGGAAGTCATTGGAAGAATTGTTGCTCATGAGATGTCACTCAAGGATAAGGAGGAACTTCACAACAAGTCAAGTGGTGCTTACAAAGCCTCATGTGAAGCCCCCACATAATCAAGTGAGAAACAAACCTTCAATGAAGAATTGAGCTTAATGGTGAAGAACTTCAACAAATTCTACAAGAGTAGAAGCAAAGAAAGAAGCTCTAAGTCAAGATCCTACAATGACAAAAGATCTTCTAGTCGAGAGCGCAATTTCTACAATTGTGGGAGACCCGGACACTACTCCAATGAGTGTACGGCACCCTACAAAAGAAGAGAAGAAGTAGAAGAGAAGAATCACCACCAAGAGAGAGAAGGAGTAGAGATGATCGTTATGAACGAAGACCCACACGGAGAAGCAAGGATTCGGAAAGGAAGGACAAGTAATCAAAGGGCTACACAAAACGAAGACAACAAGCTCATGTTGGTGAATGGGCATCCGGCTCCGACTCCGACAATCACTCCGAGAGAAGCTATTACTCCGACTCTGAATACACTCAAGATGAAGGTGTTGCCGGTCTAGCACTTGTGTCAACCAACTCCTACGACATATTTGATTCACCAAATGAAGGTATTGGAAGATGCTTCATGGCCAAAGGTCCTAAGCTAACACACCCCGAGTATGTTGATTTTAATAGTGATGAAGATGACTTGTTAGGTGATGATGATTTACTTGTTGACAACTCTAGTGATGAATACTATGATGAAACGTCAATTAATCATGCTAATCAAAATGAAACGAATGACAATGATAAGGAGAAGATTGAGCTACTAACTAAAGAACTAAACACTCTTAAGAGCTCATGAAACTATCTTCAAAGATCATCGAGAACTTTTTAGGGCTCATGAGAAGTTAGGCTTTCAAAAGCTCAATCTTGAGCAAGAGCATGAGTTCCTAAAAGCAATCAATGATGATCTCCGTAAGAAAAGTTCTTCTTACATTGCCAAGCATTTACTCTTATCTACTTACATGCTTCAAGTCAAGTCTAGTAACAAGAACAAGAAAGATTCTTCCTCTAATAGTAACAATAACAATGCTAAATCCAATATTGTTGCTTCTAGTAGTTCTGTTGATTCCACTAATGATTCTCTTAGCCAAGATACACTTGAGCAAGAAAACAACTTATTGAAGGGAATTATAGAGAAAGGTGTATACAAGAGCCTTGCCGGGAGTAAGCAATTCGAGGAAATTGTACGCAAGCAAGGAAGGCACCGGAAGAATCAAGGTGTTGGTTTTGAACAAAAGTTCAATGCTAATGGAGTAGAGTGGGAAAAAGATCAATAACCCAAGACGAAGTTTGTCCCTCAACAAGAGAAGTATGATCCTACTTCCTTCAAAGGAACACAAGCACAAGATGATCTTCCACCACAAGACCACAAGAACAAAGGCAAGGACAAGCTTCAAGAGGAGATTGATGCATTTGAAGAAGCACCTAAGGACTTGGTCAAGTGGGTTCCCAAGACTACGTCAAGTTCTACTTCATCAAGTACAACTACTACACCAAGGATTCCCATCAAGATGATGTGGATCCCTGTCGGTGTCAAAACCGGCGGATCTCAGGTAGGGGGTCCCGAATTGTGCGTCTAGGCGGAGGGTAACAGGAGATAAGGGACACGATGTTTTTACCCAGGTTCGGGCCCTCTCGATGGAGGTAAAACCCTACTCCTGCTTGATTATTATTGATGATATGGGTAGTACAAGAGTAGATCTACCACGAGATCAGAGAGGCTAAACCCTAAAAGCTAGCCTATGGTATGGTTGTTGTTCGTCCTACGGACTAAAACCCTCCGGTTTATATAGGCACCGAATAGGGTTAGGGTTACAAGAGTCGGTTACAATGGTAAGAGATCTACATATCCGTATCGCCAAGCTTGCCTTCCACGCTGAGGAAAGTCCCATCCGGACACGGGACGAAGTCTTCAACCTTGTATCTTCATAGTCCAGGAGTCCGGCCGAAGGCTATAGTCCGGCTATCCGGACACCCCCTAATCCGGGACTCCCTCAGTAGCCCCTGAACCAGGCTTCAATGATGACGGGTCCGGCGCGCATATTGTCTTCGGCATTGCAAGGCGGGTTCCTCCTCCGAATACCTCATAGAAGATTTTGAACACAGGGATAGTGTCCGGCTCTGCAAAATAAGTTCCACATAGCACTGTAGAAAGAATAACATTTACACAAGTTCAATCTGCTGACGTATCCCACAGCGTGACATCACACCACGGCCAAGCCTTTATTCGAATCATTTTTACTGCCCAACCTCAGCGCGTTTAGCGAGGCGGTTTCCTTGGCACGTCTTGTCAAAGCAGAGATCGTGTCCCCTTATTCCGGGATTCTCATCAATACGGGCGTGGGTAACCCAATCGTGCCCGTTGGCACGCCTCCTCTATCGAAGGCGAGTCCCGAACGGTCACAGGGAGAGCTCCTGATATTCAACCTCTTTAATAAGAGACCAAGGCACCGCTCCTTCTTCTCAATCTCCATCGAATCCGCCCCTCGCTTCGAGTTCCAACACCCAAAGCTCCAGATTCAGGCGCTTCGGACCTTCGCTGATGTCCGGCTCCGACATCCAAGGCCGGTGGATGCCTTCCTCCGTCACGGAAGAAGACGTCCTAAAGCTAAGAGATGCCAGGTATCGAACCGGCGAAATCTCGCATAGGCTACCTTCTCAAGAGCAGGTTATTCCCACTCCCAAGCCCGGTGAAAGCGTGGTGTTCACGTCTCACTTCCTTCGGGGACTAAGTTTCCCGATGGACCCCTTCGTGAGGGGGCTCATGTTTTATTACGGGATGGAATTTCACGACTTGGATCCGGAGTCCATCCTCCACATCTCGTCGTTCATCGTCGTATGTGAAGCCTTCCTCCGCATTACCCCACACTTCGGATTGTGGCTCAAAACCTTCAAGCCGGAGCCGAAGATGATCAAGGGGCAACAGGCAGAGTGCGGAGGGGCTGTTATAAGCAAGAATGCTGACGCTCCATGGCCTGAGGGCTCTTTTCAAAAGGAGCTCGGTCTATGGCAACAAGAGTGGTTTTATATCACAGCTCCCAGGGGCACCAAATGGGTGGCGCCACCCGCCTTTTGCTCGGGTCCTCCACCGCGGCTGGCGTCATGGGTCAATAAAGGGCTTGACTGGGGGCCGTCCAAGGACGTGCCCTTGTTGCAGGGCCGTATTCGAGACCTCCTAGAGAGAGAGATCAATCTGGTCGTAGTAACACAGGTCATGCTGATTTGTCGCATCCTGCCCTGCAAACGTCGCCCCCTCCGCCTGTGGGAGTTCAATCCGGAGGGAACACGAGCTCTTCAACACTTCATGGGCGCAACACCCGTGGAGATGTACAAATTGTTCTTTGGATCACAAGCAATGTGTCCGGATTTGACCGAGGGCGCAGGTCTGAGCTGCAATCGCCCAGATGCTCAAGTAAGTAGTCCCATACCTGGACACACTATCCGTATATTTATCATAAACTTGACCTTAAAAGAGTTGTCCCTTACATAGGAGTGGATAGCAAAAGCAAAACTGATCAGGTGTCCGGCCCCCCTCCCTGAGACCACGGTGGATCCCGTGTTAACCAAGATGCTGGAGGTTGTGCCTTTAGAAGAAGGCGAAGGGGGGAACAAGGAAACTACTGCCTCCGCGAAGGAGGTTATCAAGAAAGGAGGGATCGACAATCCCTCCATCCAAGGGGAGAAGAGGACCGCCTCTGGAGACCCGGAGACCAAGGCCTCAAAGCGTGGGAAGAAATCTTCGCCAGAGGGTCCTGCACCGGAAGATGCCCCGGCCGCATTGTTTCCTCAAGGAGATCAGCCCTCCAGCGAGCCGTAAGTAGATAGGGGAGTTTATAAAATAAAAGACATCCCTGTTTTATTTCTGAAGATGACCGAAATTTTACCTTGTAGTTCGGATCTCAGCCCTTCTCAGCAGAGCTCGTCTTCAGGGGATCTTCGTCGGGAGATGATTGAGAGCGGAAGGCCTCCCCCTGCCGTGCCGCCTAGCGTGGTGGACGATCCCGAGGTGTCGTCGCGGAGGGTTTCCTCGAATCCGGCAGGGGTGGAGTGTGGTCATAGGGCCCCTCGGAGCCCTCCGTGTCCGGCCTTCGGAAAAGGCCATCGGACGAGTCCGGCACCTCCAGGTGCACGGTCGGAGGAGTTGAAGGATCTGCTCGGGCGAGTGTCTATCTCAGAAGATCACTGTGCATTGATGGGTACGGTGATTGAAAAGATTTCGTCCGCGGAAAGCGGGTTGTACGAGGCCGCCAGGAGTTTACTGACGGGTTTTGAGGTACGTGCAATGATGTACCTTTTTTACGGTTCCGCATATATAAGATGTGTCCCGTGTAGATAGTAGCCCCTGAGACTCGGTGCGTTGTCAAAAATGATAGCGTGCCGAGGATCACAATCCCAGATATAATATGTCGCCCTTCCTACCTAGGCGGCAGGGCGTCCGGTGGCTAGCCGGACTGATGAATTTGCCGAATTCAAGCCGCAAGTTGACGTGGCGGATGCCGACATCGCGCTTGTCAACAAGCGGCTAGACGAGTCACAAGGTATGTAGTTTCTCCGCGGACACCTATTAAGGGAGCTTGATGTCCGTTCATTACAACATGTATGCTTGATGCAGATGGTGCCGCTGCCATGGAGAATCTTCGGGCGGAGCATGCCCGAGCCAAGGAGCAGGCCAGGAGAAGTGATGTGGCTGCCTTGAAGGCGGCCGAAGAGCTAAAAGCCGAACAGGCTGCTCACTGCCGAAGCATGAAGGAAATGGCCGAGATGGCCGTGAAGATGAAGAATGATACCGACCGCTGCGAGCTTCTTGGAAAAGAAGGTCGAGCGGAGCAAGAGGACCTGAAGAAGGCCACCACCGAGGCCAAGGATGCTCGCTCTGCGATGAGAGCTATGAAGGAGGAGCTACGTCAGGCCGGAGATATTATGGCTGGAAAGCCCTTTCTACTGCGTAGGAAGTTCACGGATCCAAAATATGCTCAGTTGGACCGGCTATGGAGTAGTGCGGATGCTTATATGGACTTGGCGGCGAGTGTCGTGGACGCGGCCGAACACTTCGGAGATCAAAAGGATCACGAGATGGAAGAGCTGTTTTGGTCGCAGTTCCGTAGTCCAGAGCGTCCACTTCCATTAACCGATCGTTTGGCCGAATGGGCGGAGCTGAATAGGTTGTCCGGACTTGCCATGAAGAATGTCGACACTTATTTGTGGCCGAAAAGGATCGAGCCGAAGAGTTATTTTGGCTTGGTGCAGCAGTTCCTTGGTGCGGTGCCGCATATCAAAGCAATGAGGCGGTCAGCATGCATAGAGGGTGGGCGGATGGCTCTTGCCCGTGTCAAGACATACTGGGCCGAGATGATGGCCACCGATGTTGCATCCCAAGATTCAGACGGAAGCCGAGTACCTATCGAGCACTATTTTCCGGAAGTTCTTCAGGGTGCTCATTTAATAGAGACGCAGTGCTCGAAGGATATTATGTTCAAATAACATGTATTATTGTGAACCAATGTTTCGATGGAATATAAAAGCTTTTTTATACTTGTGCTTTCAAGAATTAAAAATACCTCCTGTGCGGCTGTTAATGTATATGTGTATATAACCTGAAAGATGGCAGTCTTTGGCTTCAGCCCCCACGCATATAATGCGGGGTGTTTGCGTGAAACGATTTTCACACTTGATCCAACGTCTTGGTCCTACAAAGGAGGTGATAACGCAGCAAACTAGGCAACCGGACTATAATGCTTTATCACTTTCACTTAGCCATAGGAGTTCAACAGTGGGGCTACTATATAGCCCCTAGGGGCACCGCAGCTCACCCGAATTCGGGCGCGTATGTGCTGGCCGAAACGGCCCTTCGTCAATCTTGGAGGAATTCTAAAGATTCCATGGGTCATCAGTGGTTAACCAGTCTCACGCTATATCATGACAGTCAGTTTTCGGCTTTCTCTACTGAGGTGCTCCCCTGGCCGAACCGGGGGCACAATCACAGTAGTTCTCCTGGTGCCGCATTAGCCGATAGAGCGGAACGTAAGGCAGAAAAACACAGGAGCCGAGCAAACCCAACATTTGACCAAAGACATGATTCGGAGCTGATGCATATAAGGCCTAACTCGAGACGCCGAACACTCCCTAAGGTATTCGGTCTTTATGAAAATGGGTCGAACAGTCGCCCTTGGTAAAAAGCCCCTAGTGTCCAGGTACGCGCGAAATTCTGACGTGGCCTATGCCAAAACGCCAGCCTCCTCCTTGGTTATAGCAAGAAACTAAGGGATGTGTATCAACAAGAGACAGTAAAAAAGGTGTACGCAGGGTCTTAATCTGAAAAGAATCCTTGCAACGGGTCCCTACTACACGTCTGCGCCTGTGTCTCCATTGTGCCGTGTCCTGGACGGGTTTAGCACGGTGTTCATCTGTAAAAGAGAGGAACTTAGTTGAAAAAGATCGTGCGAAAATGTGCGTTGTATTATATAAACAAAGTACAATTCGAAGAATGAACAAAATTGAGCTTTATTGTCTCTTGTTGTGGATGCCCGGAGCCCCTTGTACGGGGGTGTGCATCTAGCGAGCCCTTGTATGTGTACGCCGGACTCGTCCAGCCGTGTCCGGGGTCTGGCTGACCTGTCTAAGAGCTTGTATTGGTGAGGCCGGTTTATTGTGGGGCTGTCAAGGCATCCGCACAATTTTCCGGACTCGAGGAACCCTCGGTGTTTCCCTTTAATGAGATGATACCACATGGACCGGGCATTTTAAGTGTAAGGGATGCATAATGCGGTATTGCGTCAAAGCGGGCGAAAGCTTCGCGTCCCAATAGTGCTTGATAGCTACTTGTAAATGGGGCGAGGTGGAAGGTTAACTTTTCACGGCGGAAATTGTCGGGTGAGCCGAACACAACTTCTAGCAGTAGAGAGCCCGTACAATGGGCATATGGGCCTGGCATTACCCCTTGAAAGGAAGTGTTGCTATGGCGAAATTTGGTTGGGTCTATCCCCATTTTGCGGATTGTGTCCTGATATAGCAGGTTTAGATCACTACCGCCGTCCATTAAGACTTGTGAAAATTGGAGTCCGCCAATTATCGGATCTAATATCAAGGCAGTCCAACCTGCATTCCGTATACTTCTAGAGTAATCCCGATGGTCAGAGGTGATTGGTCTGAACAACCAGTGGCCGCACTCCTCTGGGATAGGCCGTATGGCGTGTACCTCTATGGGTGCCGCTCTGTTTTTCCCTTTTGTCATGTGAATTGAGTTCACTGTTTTGATTTCTTGTGGGAATTTCTTTTGTTTTCCGGTGCTCTGCTTTTGGGGTTCGTCATCGTCCTCGCTTGGTGTGTCGAGCCCCTTGTGTTCGGCGTTGAGTTTGCCGGACTGCTTGAAGACCCAACAATCTCTGTGGGTGTGGTTTGCAGGCTTCCCGGGAGTACTGTGGATTTGGCATATCTTGTCCAAGATTTTGTTTAAGTTAGAGAGCTCGTCCCTGTTATCCTTAAGGGGTAGCTTTTTATGATTCTGCCGAGAGCTTTTCAATCCGGCGTTAACTGTCATGCTCTTCGGGCTGTTTCCCTTAGACCGACGCTGGTCCTTGCTGTGTTGTGGTTTCCCGTTTCCATCCCTGATTTCGGATGTACTTGGGTCGCTGGTGCAGCATCTTGCTATCCAGCTATCCTCTCCCGCGCAAAAGCGGGTCATGAGACTTGTTAATGCGTCCATTGTTCTTGGCTTTTCTTGGCCGAGGTGTCCGGCGAGCCATTCGTCTCGGACGTTGTGTTTGAAAGCTGCTAAGGCTTCGGCGTCCGGGCAGTCGACTATTTGGTTCTTTTTAGTAAGGAATCTGTTCCAAAATTTCCGGGCTGACTCTCCTGGTTGTTAAGCTATGTGACTTAAATCGTCGGCATCCGGAGGTTGGACATAGGTCCCTTGAAAATTTGCCCGAAAGGCATCCTCGAGCTCTTCCCAACTTCCAATGGTGTTTTCGGGAAGGCTTTTAAGCCAATGTCGGGCAGGCCCTTTGAGCTTGAGGGGTAAGTATTTTATGGCGTGGAGATCATCTCCTCTAGCCATGTGTATATGTAGGATGTAATCCTCAACCCAGACTCCAGGGTCTGTTGTTCCATCGTATGCCTCTATGTTTACGGGCTAGAATCCCGCTGGAAATTCATGATCCAGCACCTCATCGGTGAAACAAAGGGGGTGTGCGGCACCCCTATATTTAGATGTACTGTGATGTTCGGATACTTGATGTGTTGCCTTGCTTACTAGAGCTTGCTTTCTTGGCCCGTATATAGATCTAACTGGGCCATCTTTTTGATGCGAATCCTTGTACGGTTCGCGTACCGGCTTGTGTGCGGCGCTGTTTGCCGCTCTCTTCTTGCCATGGGGTCGTCCATCCGACCGGGTGGCCTCCTTGTTTTTTGATTGTGGGGGCTCTACGGCCTCCTCATCAAATTCGTGTAGTAGTTTTCGCTTTGGGTAGCTCTTTGTTCGGCGACTGTCGCCGTATTTGTCTGCGCTATTGAGTACTTTGCTCCATCTGATTCTGAGTGCATCTTCCGCTGTTTTGAGCTTCCGCTTCTGCTTTTTCAGGCTCCATGCTGTGGCGACAAGCCTTTTGTGGAAGTTCTTCTGCTCCAGCAATTTGTCCGATGTGACCTCGTCCGGACTGTTATCTTCGCCGGGGACGGGTTGTTTATCCAGATTGAACTGTTCGGACGGTTGCTCGATAGCATTTTCGTCGTCCACCGGTTCGCCCTGCTCTATAGCTGGGTCTGTATGGCTGTTGTCTTTGTCGAGGTGGGACTTTGAGCGGCTCACGACGCCGTTTTGACTACTTTTCAATGGAGCGATCCTTCGTAGTGTCCCGTTGTTCCTCGTCGTCGCTTCCTTTAGGTGTGTCCACCATGTATACATCGTGAGATGAGGTGGTTCTCCAGTGCCCTATAGGTGCTGGTTCATGCTCCTCTCCTACATCGTCGTCCATACCGTCGATGTCTTCGGAGTCGAAGTCGAGCATGTCGGTTAAATCATCGACAATGGCTACGAAGTGGGTGGTGGGTGGGTTTTGAATTTCTTCGTCGTCCGCATCCCAACCTTCCTGACCATAATCCGTCCAGGGCTCTCCTGATAAAGAGAGAGACTTTATTGAATTCAGGATATCGCCAAAGGGCGAGTGCTGAAAGATGTCCGTGGCAGTGAATTCCATGATCGGCGCCCAATCGGATTCGATTAGCGGGGGCACGGAGGGCTCGGAGTCCGGAGAGGAGTCCGACGCCTTGGAGTCACGATCTTCACAAAGGACGCGGTAGGGGTACGGCTCAATCGCCGTGGAGATCGCAGCCCCCGAGGCGGTGTCCAGCCAACCATCCTCGATCGGCGCGGTCGACTCCGAGCTAAAGGTCGGAGCGGACTCTGGTGCGGCCTCCAAGACACTGTCCGGCGGCAGGGCTAGATCATGCCCTTCGGGACAGTGCGGCGCGCTTGGCTGTGGCTCGAACCCGTCGAAGATCAAGTCTCCGCGGATGTCAGCCATGTAGTTAAAACATCCAAATCTGACCTGATGGCCAGGGGCGTAGATTTCGATCTGCTCCAGATGGCCAAGCGAATTGGCCCGCAGTGCAAAGCCGCCGAATACGAAGATCTGTCGGGGGAGAAAGGTCTCACCCTGTAGCGCATCGTTGTTGATGACCGGAGGAGCCATCGGGCCTAAAGACGACGACACAGAGGAACTCTCAATGAAAGCACCAATGTCGGTGTCAAAACCAGCGGATCTCGGGTAGGGGGTCCCGAACTGTGCGTCTAGACGGATGGTAACATGATACAAGGGACACGATGTTTTTACCCAGGTTCGGGCCCTCTCGATGGAGGTAAAACCCTACTCCTGCTTGATTAATATTTATGATATGGGTAGTACAAGAGTAGATCTACCACGAGATCAGAGAGGCTAAACCCTAAAACTAGCCTATGGTATGGTTGTTGTTCGTCCTACGGACTAAAACCCTCCGGTTTATATAGGCACCGAATAGGGTTAGGGTTACACAGAGTCAGTTACAATGGTAAGAGATCTACATATCCGTATCGCCAAGCTTGCCTTCCACGCCAAGGAAATTCCCATCCGGACACGGGACGAAGTCTTCAACCTTGTATCTTCATAGTCCAGGAGTCCGGCCGAAGGCTATAGTCCGGCTATCCAGACACCCCATAATCCGGGACTCACTCAATCCCGAAGAAGAAGCACTAGAGAGTTCTTGAGGGTGACTCCGCCAACATTCTTCAATCATATCATTATGGCAAGGACAAGTGCAGTCAACTTCCATATCTTGCACTAGTTCAAGGAGTCACAAACCCTCATGTTGGTAAGGCAAGAGACAAGGTAACCTAATGTTTTCATGGACATCATTTTGTGTGTGCATCACTCTATGTCTATGGATATACTTGTTTGTTCCTTGTGGGACTAACCCATGTAGGTATTGAAAGTGCAACTCACTTCAAAGGATTGCTCCAAAAGATCTACATCAACATTGAGCATCCACATCTTCAACACCTACATGAAGTCATCATCGAAAAAACCCAAGGTTAGTTCATCCCTCTAAGGGGGAATCTCACATCTAGGGGGAGCTTAACTCCAAGAATTGAGTCAAAGCAACTCTAATGATGTGAACACATAAATGCTTTATGTAAAAGTGGTAACCCCACTTGAGCTTAAACGATGAGTATGACCTATGATCAAATGTTCTCATTTGACTCCTAAGTCAATATACTCATATATAGATGACCTAGTCATCTCCAATTGCTTGATAGATGCTAGAATTGGTTGTGCATGCTTTGTCACATATTTCATTTGTCATTTTATTGTGTGAGCATGTTGGTTGCATATTTTACTCATTCGAGGACATCCACTTGTTGTTTTGATTGATTGGTTTATTTTTCTTTGGCCAAGTGGATGGACAAGAATGCCTAAGAACCTTCTCTAGCTATCTATGCTTTTCTCGTCTCAAACTCTATTCATGCTACATCACAAAATTTGATCAAGTCAGATTCGAACCACTCTGTGTGAGGAGCACTCGGAGTCCCCGATTCGTCATAGACTTAAACTTCCAAAACTTCTTTGTGATTTTCGGTCTTACCGATTCCTCAATTTCGGTCATATTGAGATCACCAAGTCGATCTAGGTTTTCAATCTCGGTGCAACCGATTTGAACTTTTCGGTCACACCGAGTTGTCAACTGTATTATGATAATGCATCTCGGTGCCACCGAAGTTGTTCCACTCGGTCACATCGACAGTGTCGGGCTATATATTCACACGGGCAAATTTTGGAAAACTTTCTCCGAAACTCTTCGCCCGCGTATAGCTCGCTCTGCCTACTAGGTCTCCGGATTGTCGACTTCGTCGCCAGCCACCCCCTGTCGCTGGTCTTCGCCGCCGTCAATGGATTTCACCTCTACCGTTGCCGCCGTAGCGAGTTCCCCGCCGAACTAGGGTATGAACTCGATCACAGTGCTATCCTCCTCTGATTCTCAGCACATTGTGTTTGTTATGCTTCTTGCCACGATTGAAACACCTCTATCCAGTCAAAACAATCCTTAGAATAGGTGTGATTCGAAAATTTAGGGTTAGGTTTACGCCGAAACCATCTCGGACCCAACGAGTTGAAAAACTCGGTCCCACCGATTTGTCTAACGCCATTGCACTAGTAACTCTCGGTCTGACCAAGAATTGCTAATCAGTGTGACCGATTTTAAAACTTTGTGAAACCCTAGCAGCCTCGGTACCACCGAACTGTGACTCGGTCTGACCGAGTTCACTAGTTTAGGTTCCAAAACTGCTTCGGTATCACCGAGTTTGAAAATCGGTAGATCCGAAATGCTTTTTGTGGAAAACTAAAACTAAGCTTTTGAATCATTCTTTTTGCAAAAGTCTCTGCATTTTGTGATGCTCATCCACTCTACCTCATCTATAACTATTCACAGGGTCAGCAGTCAGTGTGTGTAGCATGTCAGACCAAAGTGACAGCTAGAACAGGCCAGAAGAGCAGATTCACATGAGTGAGGGCACTAGTCCCTCCAGCAGCTCCGATGAGGGAAGCAGAAGCACACCCAGCAATTTTCCCAAAGCTGCCACTAGGACAAGGAAGAAGAAGACCTAAGAGTCTGAGGATGAGGATTATGTGGCAGTTGAGGATGAGGCTAGTTCAAAGAAGAAAGTGCTCAAGAAGGAGTACAGCTCAACTGCAGTAAAGCCAGGAATGAAAATCAAAGGGCCTGTAGGAAGACAACCAATGTCTAAAGCCAGGGTATCCACTCAAGTATCTTTGGAATCCCAACCCAAAGAGCCTGCTGCAGAAGGAAAGAAAAGGAAGGAAAGGGTGAAGAAGACCACAGCCAGAGTGATTGGAAATCCTTCCATGATGGAAGAAGAGGAAGAAGAAGAGGTTGCTGCATCAGCACCCAAGAAACAAAAGCTGATGGGTGATGCCATAAAGTCAGGGGCTGCAACTTCAAAGCCCAAAGAAGCACCCAAAGCTGCTTCCAAGCCCAAGAGTGCACCTAAGAGGAATACCTGGAACATACCGGCTGCTGAAAAGAACAAGGCCCCAGTGCCTGAAGTTTTTGCTGAGGAAGATGATGAAGGACAAGTCCTGAGAAAGCTCAAACCCAAGATTCCAGACCACAATGGTGCTCATCCTGTGGCTGAGAACATGAAGATCAGGAGAGATTTAGGGTTGAGGCTATGGAGAGAGTCAGATCCATATGCCACCAGGAGAAGGACTGCTGTTCATTACAGGTTCCAACAAAGGAGCAGCAGGACTTCTATGAGACAATCTTGTTGGACAAGAAACCCATAGTGTGTGATATGAGGTGGGTCGACTTGACCTACATGAAGGAGAATGAAGCATACTATCCTGGAGTGTATGACAGCTTCAGTGCATGTGGACTTGCAGATTTTGTTGGGCAGAAGCTCACAAACTGGAATGATGAGCTCATTATGCAATTCTACTCTACAACACATTTCTATCCAGATGGCAGGATAGTTTGGATGTCTGAAGGAACAAGATACCAATCAACCATTGAGGAATGGGCAAGTCTGATCAATGCCCCAAAGGAGAGTGAAGATGACTTGGACATTTATGCCAAGAAGAAGATGGATCATAACTCTATGTCACAGATGTACAAGGAGATCCCAGATGAAGCACTTGAGACTTCCAAGTTTGGGTCAGTTCATTTTCTTCTGTCGTATGCCAACGATCAAGCTGGATCCTAAGGCACACTCTGCTGCCCAAATCAGGTGACCACAACATGATCAGAGGGCATGCAATTAATTTGCTACACATATTTGATGTGCCCCAGAAATTCAAGGTCATGAGCCTCATAGTTGAGACTATCAAGAGGACAGCAGCAGACCAAAAGAGAAGCTGTGGATATGCCCCACAAATTCAGGAGTTGATTAACTCAAAGATGGGCACAGGGAAATATCTGTTGGATAAGGAACACTGTCCGTGTCAAAACTGGTGGATCTCTGGTAGGGGGTCCCGAATTGTGCCTCTAGGCGGATGGTAACAGGAGACAAGGGACACGATGTTTTTACCCAGGTTCGAGCCCTCTCGATGGAGGTAAAACCCTACTCCTGCTTGATTAATATTGATGATATGGGTAGTACAAGAGTAGATCTACCACGAGATCAGAGAGGCTAAACCCTAGAAGCTAGCCTATGGTATGATTGTTGTTCGTCCTACGGACTAAAACCCTCCAGTTTATATAGGCACCGAATAGGGTTAGGGTTACACAGAGTGGGTTACAATGGTAGGAGATCTACATATCCGTATCGCCAAGCTTGCCTTCCACGCCAAGGAAAGTCCCATCCGGACAGGGGACGAAGTCTTCAACCTTGTATCTTTATAGTCCAGGAGTCCGGCCGAAGGCTATAGTCCGGCTATCCAAACACCCCCTAATCCGGGACTCCCTCAGTAGCCCCTAAACCAGGCTTCAATGACGAGGGGTCCGGCGCGCATATTGTCTTCGGCATTGCAAGGCGGGTTCCTCCTCCAAATACTTCATAGAAGATTTTGAACACAAGGATGGTGCCCGGCTCTGCAAAATAAGTTCCACATAACACCGTAGATAGAATAACATTTACACAAGTTCAATCTGCTTATGCATCCCGCAGCGTGACATCACACCACGGCCAAGCCTTTATTCGAATCATTTTTCCTGCCCAACCTCAGCGTTTTTAGCGAGGCGGTTTCCTTGGAATGTCTTGTCAAAGCAGAGATCGTGTCCCCTTATTCCGGGATTCTCATCAATACGGGCGTGGGTAACCCAATCGTGCCCGTTGGCACGCCTCCTCTATCGAAGGCGAGTCCCGAACGGTCACGGGGAGGGCTCCTAGTATTTAACCTCTTTATAAAGAGACCAAGGCCCCGCTCCTTCTTCTCAATCTCCATCGAATCCGCCCCTCGCTTCGAGTTCCAACACCCAAAGCTCCAGATTCAGGCGCTTCGGACCTTCGGTGATGTCCGGCTCCAACCTCCAAGGCCGGTGGATGCCTTCCTCCGTCACGGAAGAAGACGTCATAAAGCTAAGAGCTGCCAGGTATCTAACAGGCGAAATCTCGCATAGGCTGCCTGCTCAAGAGCAGGTTATTCCCACGCCCAAGCCCGGTGAAAGAGTGGTGTTCACGTCTCACTTCCTTCGGGGACTAAGTTTCCCGATGGACCCCTTCGTGAGGGGGCTCATGTTTTATTACTGGCTGGAATTTCAAGACTTGGATCCGGAGTCCATCCTCCACATCTCGTCGTTCATCGTCATATGTGAAGCCTTCCTCCGCATTACCCCACACTTCGGATTGTGGCTCAAAACCTTCAAGGTGGGGCCGAAGATGATCAAGGGGCAACAGGCAGAGTGCGGAGGGGCTGTTATAAGCAAGAATGTTGACGCTCCATGGCCCGAGGGCTCTTTTCAAAAGGACCTCAGTCTATGGCAACAAGAGTGGTTGTATATCACATCTCCCAGGGGCACCAAATGGTTGGCGCCACCCGCCTTTTGCTCGGGTCCTCCACCGCGGCTGGCGTCATGGGTCAATAAAGGGCTTGACTGGGGGCCGTCCAAGGACGTGCCCTTGTTGCAGGGCCGTATTCGAGACCTCCTAGAGAGAGAGAGAGAGAGAGAGAGAGATCTAGTCATAGTAACGCAGGTCATGCTGATTCGTCGCATCCTGCCCTGCAAACATCGCCCCCTCCGCCTGTGGGAGTTCAATCCGGAGGGACCATGAGCTCTTCAACACTTCATGGGCGCAACGCCCGTGGAGATGTACAAACTGTTCTTCGAATCACAAGCAATGTGTCCGGATTTGACCGAGGACGCAGGTCTGAGCTGCAATCGCCCAGATGCTCAAGTAAGTAGTCCCGTACCTGGACACGCTATCCGTATATTTATCATAAACTTGCCCATAAAAGAGATGTCCCTTACATAGGAGTGGATAGCAAAAGCAAAACTGATCAGGTGTCCGGCCCCCCTCCCTGAGACCACCTCGAATCCCGTGTTAACCAAGATGCTGGAGGCTGTGCCTTTAGAAGAAGGCGAAGGGGGGAACAAGGAAACAACTGCCTCCACGAAGGAGGTTATCAAGAAAGGAGGGATCGACAATCCCTCCATCCAAGGGGAGAAGAGGACCGCCTTTGGAGACCCGGAGACCAAGGCCTCAAAGCGTGGGAAGAAATCTTCGCCAGAGGGTCCTGCGCCGTAAGATGCCCCGACCGCATTGTTTCCCCAAGGAGATCAGCCCTCCAGCGAGCCGTAAGTAGAGAGGGGAGTTTATAAAATAAAAGACATCCCTGTTTTATTTCTGAAGATGACCGAAATTTTACCTTGTAGTTCGGATCTCATCCCTTCTCGTGAGCTTCGTCTTGAGGATCTTCGTCCGGATATGATGGAGAGCGGAACGCCTCCCCTTGCCGTACCGCCTAGCGAGGCGGACGATCCCGAGGTTTCGTCGCGGAGGGTTTCCCTGAATCCGGCAGGGGTGGAGTGCTGTCATAGGGCCCCTCGGAGCCCTCGGTGTCCGGCCTTCGAAAAAGGCCATCGGACGAGTCCGGCACCTCCTAGTGCACGGTCGGAGGAGTTGAGATCTGCTCGGGCGAGTGTCTATCTCAAAAGATCACCATGCATTGATGGGTACGGTGATTGAAAAGATTTCGTCCGCGGAAAGCGGGTTGTGCAAGGCCGCCAGGAGTTTACTGACGGGTTTTGAGGTACGTGCAATGATGTACCTTTTGACGGTTCCGCATATATAAGATGCGTCCCGTGTAGATAGTAGCCCCTGAGACTCGGTGCGTTCTAAAAAATGACAGCGTGCCGAGGATCATAATCCCAGATACAATATGTCGCCCTTCCTATGTAGGTGGCAGGGCGTCCGGTGGCTAGCCGGACTGATGAATTTGCCGAACTCAAGCGGCAACTTGACGTGGCGGATGCCGACATCACGCTTGTCAACAAGCGGTGGGCGAGTCACAAGGTATCCAGTTTCTCCGCGGACACCTAGTAAGGGAGCTTGATGCCCGTGCCTTACAACATGTATGCTTGATGCAGATGGTGCCGCTGCCATGGAGAATCTTCGGGCGGAGCTTGCCCGAGCCAAGGAGCAGGCCAGGAGAAGTGATGCGGCTGCCTTGAAGGTTGCCGAAGAGCTAAAAGCCGAACAGGCTGCTCACTGCCGAAGCATGAAGGAGATAGCCGAGATGGCCGTGAAGTTGAAGAATGCTACCGACCGCTGCGAGCTTCTTGAAAAAGAAGGTCGAGCGGAGCAAGAGGACCTGAATAAGGCCACCACCGAGGCCAAGGATGCTCGCTCTGCGATGAGAGCTATGAAGGAGGAGCCACGTCAGGCCGGAGATATCACGGCTGGAAAGCCCTTTCTGCTGCGTAGGAAGTTCACGGGTCCTAAATATGCTCAGTTGGACCGGCTGTGGATTAGTGCGGATGCTTATCTGGACTTGGCGGCGAGTGCCGCGGACGCGGCCGAACACTTCGGAGATCAAAAGGATCACGAGATGGAAGAGTTGTTTTGGTCGCAGTTCCGTAGTCCAGAGCGTCCACTTCCATTAACCGATCGTTTGGCCGAATGTGCGGAGCTGAATAGGTTGTCCGCACGATTTTCCGGACTCGAGGAACCCTCGGTGTTTCCCTTTAATGAGATGATGCCACGTGGACCGGGCATTTAAAGTGTAAGGGATGGATAATGCGGTATTGCGTTAAAGCGGGCGAAAGCTTCGCGTCCCAATAGTGCTTGATAGCTACTTGTAAATGGGGCGAGGTGGAAGGTTAACTTTTCATGGCGGAAGTTGTCGGGTGAGCGAACACAACTTCTAGCAGTAGAAACCCGTACAATGGGCATATGGGCTGGCATTACCCTTGAAAGGAAGTGTTGCTATGGTGAAATTTGGTTGGGTCTATCCCATTTTGCGGAATGTATCTGATATAGCAGGTTTAGATCCTTTGCCGCCGTCCATTAAGACTTGTGAAAATTGGAGTCCGCCAATTATCGGATCTAATATCAAGGCAGTCCAACCTGCATTCCGTATACTTCTAGAGTAATCCCGATGGTCAAAGGTGATTGGTGCGAACAACCGATGGCGGACTCCTCAGGATAGGCCGTATGGCACGTACCTCTATGGGTGCCGCTCTGTTTTCCCTTTGTCACGTGAATTGAGTTCACTGTTTTGATTTCTTGTGGGAAATTCTTTTGTTTTCGGTGCTCGCTTTTGGGGTTCGTCATCGTCCTCGCTTGGTGTGTCGAGTCCCTTGTGTTGACATTGAGTTTGCGGACTGCTTGAAGACAACAATCTCTATGGGTGTGGTTTTGCGGGCTTCCAGAATCTTGTGGATTTGGCATATCTTGTCCAAGATTTTGTTTAAGTTAGAGAGCTCGTCCCTGTTATCCTTAAGGGGTAGCTTTTTATAATTCTGCCGAGAGCTTTTGAATCCGGCGTTAACTGTCGTGCTCTTCGGGCTGTTTCCCTTAGACCGACGTTGGTCCTTGCTGCGTCGTGGTTTCCCGTTTCCATCCCTGATTTCGGATGTACTTGGGTTGCTGGTGCTGCATCTTGCTAGCCAGCTATCCTCTCCCTTGCCAAAGCGGGTCATGAGACTTGTTAATGTGGCCATTGTTCTTGGCTTTTCTTGGGCGAGGTGTCTGGCGAGCCATTCGTCTCGGACGTTGTGTTTGAAAGCTGCTAAGGCTTCGGCGTCCGGGCAGTCAACTATTTGGTTCTTTTTAGTAAGGAATCTGTTCCAAAATTTCTGGGCTGACTCTCCTGGCTGTTAAGCTATGTGACTTAAATCGTCGGCATTCGAAGGTCGGACATAGGTCCCTTGAAAAATTGCCCGAAAGGCATCCTTGAGCTCTTCCCAACTTCCAATGGTGTTTTCGGGAAGGATTTTAAGCCAATGCCGGGCTGGCCTTTGAGCTTGAGGGGTAAGTATTTCATGGCGTGGAGATCATCTCCTCTAGCCATGTGTATATGGAGGATGTAATCCTCAATCCAGACTCCAGGGTCTGTTGTTCCGTCGTATGCCTCTATGTTTACGGGCTTGAATCCTGCTGGAAATTCATGATCCAGCACCTCATCGGTGAAACATAGGGGGTGTGTGGCACCCCTATATTTAGGTGTACCGTGATGTTCGGATACTTGATGTGTTGCCTTGCTTACTAGACCTTGCTTTCTTGGCCCGTAGATAGATCTAACTAGGCCATTTTTTGATGCGAATCCTTGTACGGTTCGCGTGCCGGCTTGTGTGTGGCGCCGTTTGCCGCTCTCTTCTTGCCATGGGGTCATCCATCCGACCGGGTGGCCTCCTTGTTTTTTGATTGTGGGGGCTCTACGGCCTCCTCATCAAATTCAGGCAGTAGTTTTCGCTTTGGGTAGCTCTTTGTTCGTTTGTTGCGTGTTGTCTCTGATATTGAGTACTTTGCTCCATCTGATTCTGAGTGCATCTTCCGCTGTTTTGAGCTTCCACTTCTGCTTTTTCAGGCTGCGTGCTGTGGCGACGAGCCTTTTGTGGAGGTTCTTCTGCTCCAGCAATTTGTCCGGCGTGACCTCGTCTGGGCTGTTATCTTCGCCGGGGACGGGTTGTTTATCCAGATTGAACTGTTCGGACGGTTGCTCGATAGCATGTTCGTCGTCCACCGGTTCGCCCTGCTCTATAGCTGGGTCTGTTTGGCTGTTGTCTTTGTCGAGGTGGGACTTTGAGCGACGCTTACGTCGCCGTTTTGACTGCTTTTCGATGGAGCGATCCTTCGTAGCATCCCGTTGTTCCTCGTCGTCGCTTCCTTTAGGTGTGTCCACCATGTATACATCGTGAGATGAGGTGGTTCTCCAGTGCCCTATAGGTGTTGGTTCATGCTCCTCTCCTACATCGTCGTCCATACCGTCGATGTCTTCGGAGTCGAAGTCGAGCATGTCGGTTAAATCATCGACAATGGCTACGAAGTCGGTGGTGGGTGGGTTTTGAATTTCTTCGTCGTCCGCATCCCAACCTTCCTGACCATAATCCGGCCAGGGCTCTCCTGATAAAGAGAGAGACTTTATTGAATTCAGGATATCGCCAAAGGGCGAGTGCTGAAAGATGTCCGTGGCAGTGAATTCCATGATCGGTGCCCAATCGGATTCGATTAGCGGGGGCACGAAGGGCTCGGAGTCCGGAGAGGAGTCCGGCGCCTTGGAGTCACGAGCTTCACAAAGGACGCGGTAGGGGTACGGCTCAATCGCCGTGGAGATCGCAGCCCCCGAGGCGGTATCCAGCCACCCATCCTCGATCGGCGCGGTCGGCTCCGAGCTAAAGGTCGGAGCGGACTCAGTGCGACCTCCAAGACCTTTGTCCGTGGCGAGGATAGATCATGCCCTTCGGGACAGTGCGGCGCGCTTGGCTGTGGCTCGAACCCGTCGAAGATCAAGTCTCCGCGGATGTCAGCCGTGTAGTTAAAACATCCAAATCTGACCTGATGGCCAGGGGCAGTGAAAGGTCAAGCGAATTGGCCCGTAGTGCAAAGCCGCCGAATACGAAGATCTGTCCGGGGAGAAAGGTCTCACCTTGGAGCGCATCGTTGTTGATGATCGGAGGAGCATCGGGCCTAAAGACGACGACACAGAGGAACTCTCAATGAAAGCACCAATGTCGGTGTCAAAACCAGCGGATCTCGGGTAGGGGGTTCCGAACTGTGCGTCTAGGCGGATGGTAACAGGATACAAGGGACACGATGTTTTTACCCAGGTTCGGTGTAAGGCCCCGAGACCGACGCTCCAGAAGACTTCCATATATTCCGGGTTCCTCCGTGTGTTTTTATTTGTGCCTGCCCTTTTATTTTTGCATTGCATCATGTCATCATGCCATCATGTCATTTAATTTTTAAAACTCAGCTAAATAAATTGCATGGATCTTTGATCCATTTAAATCGAGGGATATTCACAATGGTGATTTCTCTTTAGAACATATACTCCCAATATTATTAGGGAGCTATAATAAATATTCCATTAACTGGAAATCACCCATAACACATTTGCATTATTTGTCAACTCTACTATTATCCGACTCAACTTTCTATCCTTCCTTTTCGACCTTTTAGTAAAATTGAGTTGCAATTTTGCTTCTTCATAAATGTTCCAAATCTGCCCATAAATCACATCTGGTGTGTAGGGTCACCCCCTATAATTTCAACCCATTTGGAGTTCATTCGAAGGGGTTTTGAAATTCAAACTTGTCTGAGTTAAATCCAACAAGTGTGGATTTTACTCCCTCTAAAAATCCTCAGTCTATTTTTGTCAAATTCCTCACATTTTTGCGAGTCCGGGAAAATTATCCCCATGCGCAAATCTTTCCCCTAACCCCTCTTTCTTTTCCTTCTTAATCTCTGTTTTTTTCTCTTTTCTTTTAGTAGTGAGAGAGAGCCCAGCCTAGAAGCCTTGCAGCCCAGCCGGCCTCTTAGGCCCGGCCAACCTAGCCGGCCCAGCCAGCCCATCTAATCCCTCCTAACCTAGCCCGACCCCCTCCTCCGCATCTCTCTCCCTCTCGTTCCCCACTCCGCCGCTAGCCACTCGACCCGATCGGGATCGATCCCATCTCCTCCTCTCCTTCCCCCGCTCGCGCCGCCAGAGAGGAGGGAGAGCCTCTCGCTCGATCCCGTAGCCCCGCTCCTCACGCAGCCCTCGACCTCCCCTTGCTCCCGCGCTCCGCCCTCGGCGGGGAAGAGAACCAGGCCGGAGCCCCGTCGGCCTCCTCGCCGCCGTCGTGCCTCCTCCTCCCTCCATTCGGCCTCAACCTCCAGGCCATCTCCGCTGTGACCCGTCCGGCCACCACCCTCTCCCTTTCCCATCGCCACCCGCCGCCGTCGACGACCACCAGGAGGGCCACCACGCCGGCGACCCCTCCGACCGCCTTGCCGCCTTCCCCGCACCCCTTCTCCACCCGAGCTGCTCCTCCTCACCTCGTCTTCCTCGTCGTGGCTGCCCACGAGGCTCCTGCCGCCGGCGCCTCTTCCTGGTCGGATTCGCCGCCGTCTCGGCCTCCTTCGAGCGCCTCGCCGCTGCCTCCCCGCGCTCCTCGCTCCCCTTGCTAGTCAGGAGCTCGCCCCCGAGCTCGGCAAACTCTGGCGGCTCCCGTCACCTCTGCTGCCTTGGCCCTGTGCGCTTAACCGCCTCGTCCCGTCCCCTGCCCCCTCCTCGTCGCCTCCGCGCCACCAACCAGCCACAGTCGCCGCCGCCGCCGGATCTGGCTGTGCCTCGCCAGGTCCTCCCTGCCGGCTCCGTTGCCCTGCAGCCCCTTGGCCCGTCCTCGCATCTCCGACCTCGTCACCATCGACCCGCAGGAGCTCCGCCTCCACGCTTCAAGGCGAAGACACCATGGGCGCCAAGACCATACCAGGACCGACCGCCAAGCATCTTCTCTGTGATTTTTGCCAAGTACCACAACGACGCGTCAAGTACCTCTACCGTCGTCTCCGGAAACGCCAAGTACCCCTACGCACGAAGACGCCAAGTCCGTTTCGGGATTCATCAAGTACCGCTACCGATGGCTCGAACGTCTACGAAACGTGTACCACTACCGTCGACCCGCGAAGACCCCATGGACGTCAAGTTCCTTTTCGTGACCCCGAACATCTACGGAACATGAACAATTACTTCCTCTTCGAAATGTGTACAACTACCATCGTCGTGTACAACTACTTTCACTACATCGCGAGAACGTCTACTTCCCTCTACGAAACTCGTTCCGCCCGGAAACGCTCGCTTCAAAGGTATAAACCCGAGACGACCGCCGTGGACCGAATGCATGTTGTTTAAGATGAACTGTATGTTTGCCTCGTGCCCGTTTGCTTCATGCACGTTCCTCCTTGTTTGACATGCCATCGACCCGTGGGAACCGGGTAATCCGGGATCACCCCACCATCTTGCATGACCCGCTCACGTCACACTTCCTTTTGCACTGGTATCTCCATGAGTTACCGGGACTCGAATGTTGTCGTGGCATCATTTTTGAATTCGTTGCCGTGGCACCCTTTTTGTTCCGCCATGGTGACCAAATGCTTCATAACATGCTTATGTCAACATTTCCATAAAAATTGCTTAAAACTTGTATATGTCATCCGCATCATGTTAACAACATTAAAATGTTTATATTTGTTGTTTCCATTAATTGCTGAATGCATATGGGGATTTACGGTTTGTTGTTGTTATATCCGCCCCATTTCAATTGTTTAGATGGTATAGTTTTGTCATGCTTCACCTCTTGCCATGTTAACCAATATTTAATATTGTTGAGTACCTAATCGGGAGTGAACTAAATAATTGATGTGGTGTTTCGTCAATATGCAACTCGTTGCATATTGGGCTCCATTTAACTTGTAGTTTTGTTTGTGCATATTGCCATGCCATGCTATTTAAAACGGACATGCATCATACTTGTTTGCGCATCATGCCATGTTTATGATTGTGTGTTTACTATGTTGTTTGCTTCTCTCGTTAGCTTCAGTCTCCATTCCGGAGTTGTGAGGATTCGTTCGACTTCGTCCATTTGTCTTCTTCATGGACTCGTTCTTCTTCCTTGCGGGATTTCAGGCAAGATGACCATACCCTCGAAATCACTTCTATCTTTGCTTGCTAGAACAAAAATGTTTTGAGTCTTAGGATTATATATATCGGAGAGTAGGATTCTTTTTACTCCTCAATCCCTTCGTCGCTCTGGTGAGGTATCCTGACGTAGAGTTTTGACTCTTCTCTCCTCAAATTTCACTAAAAAAAATTTTAGGATCACGCGGGTATCTTGGAATCGTTCGATGGTTTTGTGGCGAGAACATTGTTCTTGGTGCCTCGACATTTAGGGGTTGTGGCGGTGTCCGGGGAGTTGAGCTCGAGGTGTTGTCGTCACAATTTTATCGTTGCGATTACGGAATACCGAGTTTTGCCAACATCAAAAATCTCTTTTATGCAGTTGTTGGTGAGATAACCTCGATAACCCGATCTTGGGCGAGCTCGAGAGTATTGCCATGACTCGTATAACGGATGCTTTTCGAAGGTCGAGGTAAACGATTTCCGAAGGTTTCTTGGTTATGTGATGAAGGATGGATACAGCTGGATCTAGGTATTGTTAGTTTGGGTGATATATTTTGTGTCCCCTGTATCCCCAACACCTGATTGCATAACCAGAAAGTTTCGGGAGTTTATAAGTGGGAATTCTAGTAGCTTATAGGATATCTTTCCGACAGATGTATGATTTGAGATTGGGGTCCAACGTCTAGTGGTTTCGCTTTTCACGGTCGATTTACAGTGGTCGCGAGACGTCTTAAAGAATCCTTGGCTATGCTGATTCGGGGACGTCTTGTTTGTCATTCATGACGTCCGCTGTACGTTGTGCCCGTGGGGCCTCATCACGAACACTTTGGGCGAAATCTCTATCATGTGTTTGTTCCGGCTTATTCCGCAAGCCAAATCCTTTGTTTTGTTTTATTTGTGGTATTCGAGTTGCTTCGAAGTCAAATGTTGAATCCATACCTTTTCCTAAATGGTGTTCTCATATTTCTATGTGAATACTAATCCTTCTTGATCATCGAGTTTGTCATCTCAATTTCTTCTCACCGGTGCGCTTCTCTTCAAGTTGATTCCATCATTCTCCACATTCGCGAGATCAATTCTAAGTTTTCTCAACGGTATCCATTCCATCTGCCCAAGTTGCCTTTGTTATCCCGCCCTCCCACCCTTTTTCTTCAAGGACTCAGATTTCTTAATCAAGTATCCATTTTATTGAGTGAAGTTTCTTCATTCTTTTCCTTTAATGTTTTATCCGGTGATTTCTCATGAAGACGCTAAGGAAGCTTCAACCTTATCATTGTTCCATTCTAATTTTCTTCTCCGGTGGATTTAGTTCAAGATTTCGGTGTTGATCTTATCCCTTTTCCTCTTTTCACAATGCTTTCTCATACCGGTGCACCTCTTAATCTTTCAGTTCTTGTTATTCAATTGTTCCGGAGTGTTGAAGATATCTCTGGAGATTCGTGTTTTCATTCCTAATCCGTGCAAGATTTCTCGAGATTGTTATCCCATTCAAGCCATTTAAATCAACCGGTGCAACCTCCCTTTCAAGCAATCGTTCAACGGTGGTTCTTTTGAGTGGGCCCTAACCCACAGGTCTTTTCCCAGGATCTTACCTGACTCTTCTAATTTTCCGGAGCTATTCCCAAATTCTTTTCGAAGTTTGACGTAAGAATGAATTATCATCAGTCAAATGTCTTTCTCCAAGATCTTTCAAATTCTTTTCATCGGTCGTTCAATCTTTCTAATTGTCAATTCGGAGTGCCTCAACAATTCATGGTGGTGTTTCTCGTCGTCATTCTCGAATTTTGAAGACCGAAGAATAGTTTCTCTTTAATCTTGCTCCATTCTCTTCAAGATTCATGGTTCTAGCTTCGTGCCATCCTCATAATTGTTTTGATTGTGAGAATTCTTTTCACCCATCCGAAGCAATTCAGGAGTCTTTTCAGTTTGATTCTTCTCAGCCCATCATCTCAGAATTATTCATTCCAGCTTTCAGCTCTCGTTCTCCAAATCTTATCGGTGAATCGTTCAAATATCCTATAATCAGTTCATGATCTCTCCGTTCTTCGTTCATTTTCTAATTCTTCCCAAGGTTTCGCTATCTTTTCTTTGTTTGTTTTTTAAATTCTTACGGTGGTTCGTTCAAGAGTTCTCTTCCTTCGTTATTATATAGATTCATTCGTTCTTCCCAAATCCTACCGGCGGATCGTTGAAGACCTTCCCAAGTTGAGCAATATGTCTCTTCAATCTTTTTTTTCAACGAGAATAAGTAGTATGCCTAATCCGTTGCTTGTCATCAATCTAAATTAGTGAAGGATACGCATAACATAATTCTTGTTCTTGTTTCATCCAAGTGATTGATTCATTCTTACGGAGTTCGTAATGGTATCAATTTCTCAGTTCTAAGTTGTTCATTTCTTCTTTCCGGAGTTTGTTCATCTTATCACATTCTCGGTCCGAGATGCTTCATCTTTCTTTCCGGAGTTCCAAGTTTTCTCGGTTATATCATTTCAAAGCTTCATCTTATCACTGCAAGGCTTCACCTTGTGTTTTCAACTTCTCTTTCTTTTATCATCCTTTTCTTACCGGAGTTCTTCATGGAGGCTCTACATGATGGTTCGTCAAGGATTCTCTTCATTCTTCAATTGTTCTTCAAGATTTCTCTCGAAGTTATGACCCGCCAAGCTATACTCTAGATTAAACATGGTCTTCAACACATGTTTTGTTTTGAGGAGTTCAAGCATTCTTCATCTTGCATTCCAAAGTGCAATTCTTTCTACCTTATCTCTTGAGATGGTGTTATGTCATTCTTGACAATTTTCCTTCATGCTTCATGATTCACATGTTGTCAAGAATGAGGTATTTTAAATCCATCAATCTCTTCATTGGAGTTATCTTGGGTTATATTTCACCTAAAGCTTCCCCTAAGGGAATTTGCTATTATGGTGCTTATCAATGATCCAAGTTTTCTCCTATTCTCTTGGTGAAAGAAGTTTTCATCTTCTTGTTGATCTTAATCCAATCAACTGTTTCCGTTAGTGGCGAGTTGTCACCTCATAATTTTGAGATGTGTTCCATAAGCCCACTACAAGCTTGTTCCTTTCGTTGTTGATAATCCAACAACTCCGTTCTATCCTTCCTCGTAAGGATGCTTCATTCAAATTAATTTGTGGTAGAAGTTGTAATTTTCTTCTCCATTCCTTTATTCCAATGATCTATCTTCAATTTTTCTTCTGGAGGCATTGTGATGTTGCTCTCTTCGACCCATCATCTTCTTTTGTCAAGACCATGTCCTTTTCCTTGGTTATCGATTTAACCGGAGTGTTGTGTCTATCGTTCCTCTTTTAACGCGAGTCTCATCCAGGTGCTATCATTTTGCCAAGTTCATGATTCTAATTCCTTCCATTTTCAGTCGGAGTGCTGTCCAAATTATATCATTCTTATTCATTCTTATCTCGTTTCAACCAGAGTGGTTCCAATTCCTTCTTGTCCATTGTACTCGTCATTCATAGCTTTGCAACCCCCAAGGTTCACATGGTGTTCCTTGTTTCTATTTTCTACTGGAATGCTCTCAATTTCGTTCAACTCTATTGTGTTATTCTTTCAAGTTTTCAACCTCTCGAGGTTCGTTGGTTTCACTCTCTTGTCAAAGAAGCAACTTAGTTTTTCCTCTTATCTTCCTCTTTCTTTTTCCTCCGGTGCCATCCTAGATCTCGGGACGAGATCCTCTCGTAGTGGTGGAGTGTTGTAACGCCCCGAGACCGACGCTCCAGAAGACTTCCATATATTCCGTGTTCCTCCGTGTGCTTTTATTTGTGTCTGCCCTTTTATTTTTGCATTGCATCATGTCATCATGCCATCATGTCATTTAATTTTTAAAACTCAGCTAAATAAATTGCATGGATCTTTGATCCATTTAAATCGAGGGATATTCACAATGGTGATTTCTCTTTAGAACATATACTCCCAATATTATTAGGGAGCTATAATAAATATTCCATTAACTGGAAATCACCCATAACACATTTGCATTATTTGTCAACTCTACTTTTATCCGACTCAACTTTCTATCCTTCCTTTTTGACCTTTTAGTAAAATTGAGTTGCAATTTTGCTTCTTCATAAATGTTCCAAATCTGCCCATAAATCACATCTGGTGTGTAGGGTCACCCCTATAATTTCAACCCATTTGGAGTTCATTCAAGGGTTTTGAAATTCAAACTTGTCTGAGTTAAATCCAACAAGTGTGGATTTTACTCCTCTAAAAATCCTCAGTCTATTTTTGTCAAATTCCTCACATTTTTGCGAGTCCGGGAAAATTATCCCCATGCGCAAATCTTTCCCCTAACCCCACTTTCTTTTCTTTCTTAATCTCTGTTTTTTTTTTCTCTTTTCTTTTAGTAGTGAGAGAGAGCCCAGCCTAGAAGCCTTGCAGCCCAGCCGGCCTCTTAGGCCCGGCCAACCTAGCCGGCCCATCCAGCCCATCTAATCCCTCCTAACCTAGCCCGACCCCCTCCTCCGCATCTCTCTCCCTCTCGTTCCCCACTCCGCCGCCAGCCACTCGACCCGATCGGGATCGATCCCATCTCCTCCTCTCCTTCCCCCGCTCGCGCCGCCAGAGAGGAGCGAGAGCCTCTCGCTCGATCCCGTAGCCCCGCTCCTCACGAAGCCCTCGACCTCCCCTTGCTCCCGCGCTCCGCCCTCGCCGGGGAAGAGAACCAGGCCGGAGCCCCGTCGGCCTCCTCGCCGCCGTCGTGCCTCCTCCTCCCTCCATTCGGCCTCAACCTCCAGGCCATCTCCACTGTGACCCGTCCGCCACCGCCTCTCTCCTTTTCCCATCGCCGCCCGCGCCGTCGGCGACCACCGGGAGGGCCACCACGCCGGGCGACCCTCCGACCGCCTTGCCGCCTTCCCGCACCCCTTCTCCACCCGAGCTGCTCCTCCTCACCTCGTCTCCCTCGTCGTGGCTGCCCACGAGGCTCCTGCCGCCGGCGCCTCTTCCTGGCGGATTCGCGCCGTCTCGGCCTCCTTGGCGCCTCGCTGCTGCCTCCCAGCTCCTCGCTCCCTTGCTAGCCAGAGCTCGCCACCGAAGCTCGGCCAACTCCGCGGCTCCGTCGCCTCTGCAGCCAGCCTTGCATGCCTAACCGCCTCGTCCCGTCCCGGCGGCCCCCTCCTCGTCGCCTCCGCGCCACCAACCAGCCACCGGAGTCGCCGCCGCCGCCGGATCTGGCTGTGCCTCACCAGGGTCCTCCCCTGTCGGCTCCCGTTGCCCCTGCAGCCCCTTGGCCCGTCCTCGCATCTCCGACCTCGTCACCATCGACCCGGCAGGAGCTTCGCCTCCCTACTTCACGTCAAGGACGAAGACACCATGGACGCCAAGACCATACCAGGACCGACCGCCAAGCATCTTCTCTGTGATTTTTGCCAAGTACCACAACGACGCGTCAAGTACCTCTACCGTCGTCTCCGGAAACGCCAAGTACCCCTACGCACGAAGACGCCAAGTCCGTTTCGGGATTCATCAAGTACCGCTACCGATGGCTCGAACGTCTACGAAACGTGTACCACTACCGTCGACCCGCGAAGACCCCGTGGACGTCAAGTTCCTTGTCGTGACCCCGAACATCTATGGAACATGAACAATTACTTCCTCTTCGAAATGTGTACAACTACCATCGTCGTGTACAACTACTTTCACTACATCGCGAGAACGTCTACTTCCCTCTACGAAACTCGTTCCGCCCGGAAACGCTCGCTTCAAAGGTATAACCCCGAATGCATGTTGTTTAAGATGAATCGTATGTTTGCCTCGTGCCCGTTTGCTTCATGCACGGTCCTCCTCGTTTGACATGCCATCGACCCGTGGGAACCGGGTAATCCGGGATCACCCCACCATCTTGCATGACCCGCTCACGTCACACTTCCTTTTGCACTGGTATCTCCATGAGTTACCGGGACTCGAATGTTGCCGTGGCATCATTTTTGAATTCGTTGCCGTGGCACCCTTTTTGTTCCGCCATGGTGACCAAATGCTTCATAACATGCTTATGTCAACATTTCCATAAAAATTGCTTAAAACTTGTATATGTCATCCGCATCATGTTAACAACATTAAAATGTTTATATTTGTTGTTTCCATTAATTGCTAAATGCATATGGGGATTTACCGGATTTGTTGTTGTTATATCCGGCCCCATTTAAATTGTTTAGATGGTATAGTTTTGTCATGCTTCACCTCTTGCCATGTTAACCAATATTTAATATTGTTGAGTACCTAATCGGGAGTGAACTAAATAATTGATGTGGTGTTTCGTCAATATGCAACTCATTGCATATTGGGCTCCATTTAACTTGTAGTTTTGTTTGTGCATATTGCCATGCCATGCTATTTAAAACGGACATGCATCATACTTGTTTGCGCATCATGCCATGTTTATGATTGTGTGTTTACTATGTTGTTTGCTTCTCTCGTTAGCTTCGGTTTCCGTTCCGGAGTTGTGAGGATTCGTTCGACTTCGTCCGTTTGTCTTCTTCATGGACTCGTTCTTCTTCCTTGTGGGATTTCAGGCAAGATGACCATACCCTCGAAATCACTTCTATCTTTGCTTGCTAGATGCTCGCTCTTTTTCTATGCCTATGCTACGATGCCTACCACGTGCTATATCATGCCTCCCATGTTGCCATGTCAAGCCCCTAACCATCCTTTCCTAGCAAACTATTGTTTGGCTATGTTACCGCTTTGCTCAGCCCCTCTTATAGCGTTGTTAGTTGCAGGTGAAGATGAAGTTTGTTCCTTGTTGGAACATGGAGATGTTGTTCCTTGTTGGAACATGTTTACTTGTTGGGATATCACAATATACCTTACTTTATTAATGCATCTATATACTTGGTAAAGGGTGGAAGGCTCGGCCTTATGCCTGGTGTTTTGTTCCACTCTTGCCGCCCTAGTTTCCGTCATATCGGTATTATGTTCCCGGATTTTGCGTCCCTAACGCGGTTGGGTGATTTATGGGACCCCCTTGACAGTTCGCTTTGAATAAGACTCCTCCAGCAAGGCCCAACCTTGGTTTTACCATTTGCCACCTAAGCCTTTTTCCCTTGGGTTCTGCAGACTCAAGGGTCATCTTTATTTTAAACCCCCGGGCCAGTTCTCTTCCGAGTGCTGGTCCAAACTAGAGCCACTTGCGGTGCCGCCCCGAGGCAACTTGGGGTATCGTCGGTTGCCGTACGTAGTGTTCATCCGGTGTGCCCTGAGAACGAGATATGTGCAGCTCCTATCAGGATTTGTCGGCACATTCGGGCGGCTTTGCTGGTCTTTTTTTTATTGCTGTCGAAATGTCTTGTAGTCCGGGATTCGAGACTGATCGGGTCTTCGGTAGAAGGAATATCCTTCGTTGATCGCGAGAGCTTATCATGGGCTAAGTTGGGACACCCTGCAGGTATTATCTTTCAAAGCCGTGCCCATGGTTATGAGGCAGATGGGAATTTGTTAATGTCCGGTTGTAGAAAACCCGAAGTTGATCTTAATTAAAATACACCAACGCGTGTGTAACCGTGATGGTCTCTTCTCGGGAGTCCGGAAGTGAACACGATGTTGGAGTTATGTTTGGCGTGGGTTGTTCTAGGATCACTTCTTGATCATAGTTGTTCGACCGTGCTTTTGCCTTCTCTTCTCGCTCTCTTTTGCGTATGTTAGACACCAGATATGCTAGTCGCTTGCTGTAGCTCCACCTCACTACCTTCTCCTACCCGTAAGCTTAAATAGTCTTGATCTCGCGGGTGTGAGATTGCTGAGTCCCCGTTACTCACAGATACTTCCAAAACCAGTTTGCGGGTGCCGATGAAACCGTGCAGGTGACGCATCCGAGCTCAAGGAGTAGCTCGATGAAGATCTTGTTCATTGTGTTGTTTCGTTTCAGTTGATCATAGTGGAGCCAGTTGGGACGATCGGGGATCTGTAGCATTTGGGGTAGTCTTCTTTTATTTTGGTTCCGTAGTCGGACCTTGATTGTATCTGTATGATGTAATGCTTTACTCATGTATTGTGTGAAGTGGCGATTGTAAGCCAACTATGTATCTCTTTCCCTTATGTATTACATGGGTTGTGTGAAGATTACCTCACTTGCGACATTGCTTTCAATGCGGTTATGCCTCTAAGTCGTGCTTCGACACGTGGGAGATATAGCCGCATCGAGGGCGTTACATTCGGGCCCTCTCGACGGAGGTAAAACCCTACTCCTGCTTGATTAATATTGATGATATGGGTAGTACAAGAGTAGATCTACCACGAGATCAGAGAGGCTAAACCCTAAAAGCAAGCCTATGGTATGGTTGTTGTTCGTCCTACGGACTAAAACCCTCCGGTTTATATAGGCACCGAATAGGGTTAGGGTTACACAGAGTCGGTTACAATGGTAAGAGATCTACATATCCGTATCGCCTAGCTTGCCTTCCACGCCAAGGAAATTCCCATCCGGACACGGGACGAAGTCTTCAACCTTGTATCTTCATAGTCCAGGAGTCCGGCCAAAGGCTATAGTCCGGATATCCGGACACCCCCTAATCCGGGACTCCCTCAATCCCGAAGAAGAAGAACTAGAGAGTTCTTGAGGGTGACTCCGCCAACATTCTTCACTCGTATCATTATGGCAAGGGCAAGTGCAGTCAACTTCCATATCTTGCACTAGTTCAAGGAGTCACAAACCCTCATGTTGGTGAGGCAAGGGACAAGGTAACCTAATGTTTTCATGGACATCATTTTGTGTGTGCATCACTCTATGTCTATGGATATACTTGTTTGTTCCATGTGGGACTAACCCATGTAGGTATTGAAAGTGCAACTCACTCCAAAGGATTGCTCCAAAAGATCTACATCAACATTGAGCATCCACATCTTCAACACCTACATGAAGTCATCATCGACAAAACCCAAGGTTAGTTCATCCCTCTAAGGGGGGATCTCACATCTAGGGGGAGCTTAACTCCAAGAATTGAGTCAAAGCAACTCTAATGATGTGAACACATAAATGCTTTATGTAAAAGTGGTAACCCCACTTGAGCTTAAACGATGAGTATGACCTATGATCAAATGTTCTCATTTGACTCCTAAGTCAATATACTGATATATTGATGACCTAGTTCGCCAATTGCTTGATAGATGCTAGAATTGGTTGTGCATGCTTTGTCACATATTTCATTTGTCATTTTATTGTGTGAGCATGTTGGTTGCATATTTTACTCATTCGGGGACATCCACTTGTTGTTTTGATTGATTGGTTTCTTTTTCTTTGGCCAAGTGGAAGGACAAGAATGCCTAAGAACCTTCTCTAGCTATCTACGCTTTTCTCGTCTCAAACTATATTCATGCTACATCACAAAATTTGATCAAGTCAGATTCGAACCACTCTGTGTGAGGAGCACTTCGAGTCCCGATTAAGTCATAGACTTAAACTTCCAAAACTTCTTTGTGATTTTTGGTCTGACCGATTCCTCAATTTTGGTCGTACCGAGATCACTAAGTTGATCTAGGTTTTCAATCTCGGTGCAACCGATTTGAACTTTTCGGTCACACCGAGTTGCTGTAACTGTTAACAGTTATGCATCTCGGTGCCACCGAGTTGTTCCACTCGGTCACACCGACAGTGTCGGGCTATATATTCACATGGGCAAATTTTGGAAAACTTTCTCCGAAACTCTTCGCTCGTGCATAGCTCGCTCTGCCTACTAGGTCTCCGGATCGTCGACTTCGTCGCCAGCCGCCCCCTGTCGCTGGTCTCCGCCGCCGTCAACGGATTTCATCTCCGCTGCCGCCGTAGCGAGTTCAACGCCGAACTAGGGTATGAACTCGATCACAGTGCTATCCTCCTCTGATTCTCAGCACATTGTGTTTGTTATGCTTCTTGCCACGATTGAAACTCCTCTATCCAGTCAAGACAATCCTTAGAATAGGTGTGATTCGAAAATTTAGGGTTAGGTTTCCGCCGAAACCATCTCGGACCCACCGAGTTGAAAAACTCGGTCCCACCGATTTGGCTAACGCCATTGCACTAGTAACTCCCGGTCTGACCGAGAATTGCTAATCGGTGTGACCGATTTAAAAACTTTGTGAAACCCTAGCAGTCTAGGTACCACCAAACTGTGACTCGGTCTGACCGAGTTCACTAGTTTAGGTTCCAAAACTGCTTCCGTATCACCGAGTTTGAAAATCGGTAGATCCGAAATGCTTTCTTTGGAAAACTAAAACTAAGCTTTTGAATCATTCTTTTGCAAAAATCTCTGCATTTTGTGATGCTCATCCACTCTACCTCATCTGTTTCTATTCACAAGGTCAGCAGTCAGTGTGTGCAGCATGTCAGACCAAAGTGACAGCCAGAACAGGTCAGAAGAGTAGATTCACATGAGTGAGGGCACTAGTCCCTCCAGCAGCTCCGATGAGGGAAGCAGAAGCACACCCAGCAATTTGCCCAAAGCTGCCACTAGGACAAGGAAGAAGAAGACCTCAGAGTCTGAGGATGAGGATTATGTGGCAGTTGAGGATGAGGCTAGTTCAAAGAAGAAAGTGCTCAAGAAGGAGTACAGCTCAACTGCAGTAAAGCCAGGAATGAAAATCTAGAGGCCTACAGGAAGACAACCAATGTCTAAAGCCAGGGTATCCACTCAAGTATCTTTGGAATCCCAACCCAAAGAGCCTGCTGCAGAAGGAAAGAAAAGGAAGGAAAGGGTGAAGAAGACCACAGCCAGAGTGATTGGAAAGCCTTCCATGATGGAATAAGAGGAAGAAGAAGAGGTTGTTGCACCAGCACCCAAGGCACAAAAGCTGATGGGTGATGCCATAAAGTCAGGGGCTGCAACTTCAAAGCCCAAAGAAGCACCCAAAGCTGCCTCCAAGCCCAAGAGTGCACCTAAGAGGAATACTAGGAATATACCAGCTGCTGAAAAGAACAAGGCCCCGGTGCCTGATGTTGTTGCTCAGGAAGATGATGAAGGACAAGTCCTGAGAAAGCTCAAACCCAAGATTCCAGACCACAATGATGCTCATCCTGTGGCTGAGAACATGAAGATCAGGAGAGATTCAGGGTTGAGGCTATGGAGAGAGTCAGATCCATATGCCACCAGGAGAAGGACTATTGTTGATTACAGGTTCCACACAAAGGAGCAGCAGGACTTCTATGAGACAATCTTGTTGGACAAGAAACCCATAGTGTGTTATATGAGGTGGGTCGACTGGACCTACATGAAGGAGAATGAAGAACACTATCCTGGAGTGTATGACAGCTTTAGTGCATGTGGAGTTGCAGATTTTTTTGGGCAGAAGCTCACAAACTGGAATGATGAGCTCATTATGCAATTCTACTCCACAGCACATTTCTATCCAGATGGCAGGATAGTTTTGATGTCTGAAGGAACGAGATACCAATCAACCGTTGAGGAATGGGCAAGTCTGATCAATGCCCCAAAGGAGAGTGAAGATGACTTGGAAATTTATGCCAAGAAGAAGATGGATCATAACTCTATGTCATAGATGTACAAGGAGATCCCAGATGAAGCACTTGAGACTTTCAAGTTTGGGTCAGTACATTTTCTTCTGTCAGGGCTGCCAACGATCAACTGGATCCTAAGGCACACTCTGTTGCCAAAATCAGGTGACCACAACATGATCAGAGGGCATGCAATTAATTTGCTACACAATTTTGATGTGCCCTAGAAATTCAAGGTCATGAGCCTCATAGTTGAGACTATCAAGAGGACAACAGCAGACCAAAAGAGAAGCTATGGATATGCCCCACAATTTCAGGAGTTGATTAACTCAAAGATGGGCACAGGGAAATATCTGTTGGATAAGGAACACTGTCGGTGTCAAAACCGGTGGATCTCAGGTAGGGGGTCCCGAACTGTGTGTCTAGGCGGATGGTAACAGGAGACAAGGGACATGATGTTTTTACCCAGGTTGGGGCCCTCTCGATGGAGGTAAAACCCTACTCCTGCTTGATTAATATTGATGATATGGGTAGTACAAGAGTAGATCTACCACGAGATCAGAGAGGCTAAACCCTAGAAGCTAGCCTATGGTATGATTGTTGTTAGTCCTCTGGACTAAAACCCTCCGGTTTATATAGGCACCGAATAGGGTTAGGGTTACACAGAGTCGGTTACAATGGTAGGAGATCTACATATCCGTATCGCCAAGCTTGCCTTCCACGCCAAGGAAAGTCCCATCTGGGCACGGGACGAAGTCTTCAACCTTGTATCTTCATAGTCCAGGAGTCCGGCCGAAGGCTATAGTCCGGCTATCCGAACACCCCCTAATCTGGGACTCCCTCAGTAGCCCCTGAACCAGGCTTCAATGATGACGGGTCCGGCGCGCATATTGTCTTCGGCATTGCAAGGCGGGTTCCTCCTCCGAATACTTCATAGAAGATTTTGAACACAAGGATAGTGTCCAGCTCTGCAAAATAAGTTCCACATAACACCGTAGTGGGAATAACATTTATACAAGTTCAATCTGCTGACGTATCCCGCGGCGTGACATCACACCACGGCCAAGCCTTTATTCGAATCGTTTTTACTGCCCAACCTTAGCGCGTTTTGCGAGGCGGTTTCCTTGGCACGTCTTGTCAAAGCAGAGATCGTGTCCCCTTATTCCGGGATTCTCATCAATACGGGCGTGGGTAACCCAATCGTGCCTGTTGGCACGCCTCCTCTATTAAAGGCGAGTCCCGAACGGTCACGGGGAGGGCTCCTGGTATTCAACCTCTTTATAAAGAGACCAAGGCCCCGCTCCTTCTTCTCAATCTCCATCGAATCCGCCCCTCGCTTTGAGTTCCAACACCCAAAGCTCCAGATTCAGGCGCTTCGGACCTTTGGTGATGTCCGGCTCCGACCTCCAAGGCTGGTGGATGCCTTCCTCCGTCACGGAAGAAGACGTCCTAAAGCTAAGAGATGCCAGGTATCTAACCGGCGAAATATCGCATAGGCTGCCTGCTCAAGAGCAGGTTATTCCCACTCCCAAGCCCAGTGAAAGCGTGGTGTTCACGTCTCACTTCCTTCGGGGACTAAGTTTCCCGATGGACCCCTTCGTGAGGGGGCTCATGTTTTATTACGGGCTGGAATTTCACGACTTGGATCCGGAGTCCATCCTCCACATCTCGTCGGTCATCGTCGTATGTGAAGCCTTCCTCCGCATTACCCCACACTTCGGATTGTGGCTCAAAACCTTCAAGGTGGAGCCGAAGATGATCAAGGGGCAACAGGCAGAGTGTGGAAGGGCTGTTATAAGCAAGAATGCTGACGCTCCATGGCCCGAGGGCTCTTTTCAAAAGGAGCTCAGTGTATGGCAACAAGATTGGTTTTATATCACAGCTCCCAGGGGCACCAAATGGGTGGCGCCACCCGCCTTCGCTCGGGTCCTCCACATGGTGGCGTCATGGGTCAATAAAGGGCTTGGTGGGGCCGTCCAGGGCGTGCCCTTGTTGCGGTCGATTCGAGACCTCCTAGAGAGAGATCAATCTGGTCGAGTAACGCTTGAGGTCATGCTGATTAAATGCGCATCCCTCGCCATGCAAACGTCGCCCTCTCTAATGAAGTCATGTACCTAGGGTAGGGTCATGGACCTGTCTAAGACACCCTCCCCAAGGACATCTCTAGAAGAAATTACCTTTCAGTCGACCAGGAAGAGTTCCACTCGACCAACTGGAAGACACTCGACCATGAAGCCAAACCACTCGACCGCCAGGAGATCTAAAGCCAGTCTGCACGCAAACGGTCGGTCATTAAGTAGCTTTATGGTCATCATAGCACTTTATGTGGGTGTTACCAGTAACCCCCTACCTTAATGTACCTTTAACCCTGCATAACTGAGGGCCGGAGAGGTCTGGAAAACTCTATATAAGCCACCCCCCTCCTCAGTGCTAGGGGTTCGCATCTTTGTAACTCATACACGCATAATCCAGTCGACCGCCTCCGGGCTCCGAGACGTAGGGCTATTACTTCCTCCGAGAAGGGCCTGAACTCGTAAAACCGGTGCGTATACAACTACTCCATAGCTAGGATCTTGCCTCTCCATACCTACCCCCCATTCTACTGTCAGACTTAGAACCATGACAGTTGGCGCCCACCGTGGGGCAGGCGTCTTAGCGACTTGTTGGAGAAGTTGCATTTTTTTCGATCCCATTCATCATGGTTTCAGGCGGAGTTTTGGTTGAGGGCCGCGAGATCCGTCTTGGCGCGCTCACGTTCATCGCCGACGACTCCGCTTGGTTGCAGGAGGCTCCACTCGACGTTGACGCACTCCCCGTCCGCGGGACGACGCACTTTCGCGCGTGCGTCCGCGGCGTCCTCCTGCGGCAGCCGTCGACCCAGTATCGGTCGCCTCTTGTGCCATCTTCCCTCCCGGTCTCGCGCCGGCGCAAGCGCTCCGGTCGATCGAGGCTTCAACGGTGGGTGAGGCACGCGGTGGCCCGCCAGTCGGCCACTCCCCAAGTCGCGGCAATCGAGCCCGACGAAATCTCTCTGACCTATTCGATCATCGACCGCTCCGCAGACTGCATCCGAGTGCGATAGCAGCGATCCAGCGGCGGAGGTTCTGATGGTCGACAGACCACACAGTCCTCCTGGTTTCCCCTGCACCGACGAAGGCATTGGTGGAGGCGAGCCGGCGCAAGCTGACGAAGAGTACCAACCCGAGCTCCTCACTTCGCTGCAGAGGGAGGAGCTCCGCCGCCGGAACATGGATGCGCTTCATACTCCTATCGTTGGAGAAACCCCCGAGGCCCGTGCCTTAGAAGATGCGCGTTTGGCCAACTTGGCTGGCGACTCGACCGAAAATCTCCAAATGAGTGCCCGATGAACAGCGCAACAACGGGTCCCGTCGTCCAGTCGACCCCAACTCTTTCCACAACCAACTCAGGTATACCAAACTCCCATTCAGAATCTAGCAACTGCAACCTGTATAGCAGAGTCCATTTAGCCTTCGGTCGGGAGGTGGCGAGGCTTACTCGGATCGAGATTTGCTTGGCAGCAGGAGACCAAAATTCAGTCAGATCACGATCGCGAACAGATTCACAGCAGATCCGTCGCTGCGAATACAGATCCGATCGGCACATAGCCCAAGATCGCCCCCGAGGCGTGAGGGACATGGAGGCTGGCGTGATCAGTATGAGGACCGATTCGATCGTGATGATCGACGTCGAGTGCCCACTCCTCCCCCAAGGGGTGGGTCACATGCACCTCGGCAGGAAGATGACAGACGCCAGCACAGTGTTGGGCGAAGGATTCCAGTCGACCCCAGGGAACCAGGCTTTGATGCAAGATCCATCATCGTTCAAGGTCTGGTCGACAGGAACAGAGCTAACCGTGGAGGTCATGACAGAAAATGCACCCATCAGCAGCAGAGTACACGTCTCAGGATCAGAGTGTTTTAGCAGAGCCGCGGTGATTCCTCCCAACTTCGGGTTGGCGATGAGTCGATAAGTTCATTTGGTGAGTCCAAGCGGATACTCGGCTTGAGGACTACCGAGTGGTTGTCCAGATTGAGGCGGCAGCGATGAAGTGGCCATGAAACACCTGCCTCTTATGTTAGAGGATCGGCGAGCATGGCTGAATCAGTTAGCACCAAAGAACATTTACACTTGGGAAGATCTAGCCAGTGTTTGTCAGGACATTTGAAGGGACTTGCAAGTGAACAGCAGGGTTGACAGAGTTGCAGTCGTGTGTGCAGAAGTCAAATGAAACTCTGAGGGATTACATCCAGAGATGGATCACTTTGCACCACACAGTAGAGAATGTATCGATCATCGAGCGATCTGTGCCTTCAAGGAAGGAGTTAAGAACAGAGAGTTGAGTCTGAAATTGATCGGACGGAGACATGACCCTGAGTCGAATGATGGAGATTGCCACCAAGTACGCCAATGGTGAAGAAGAGGATCGGCTCCGGAGTGGCAAGTACAAGTCAGCCGCTAATGAAACCGGGGGAGGGAACTCCAGTCGGAAACAGAAGCGGAAAGCCGAGCCGGTCGCTCCTGGAGAAGCCTTGGCTGTGACTCCAGGAAAGTTCAAGGGGAAACCCAAGGGGCCTTGGAACCCCAAGAAAGTTAAAGACCAAGATGGAAATGATGTGTTGGACTTGCCATCTCACATTCACACGAAGAAAGATGAAGAGGGTAAACTCATTTACCCAAAGCATACCACTCGACAGTGCCGGCTATTGACTCAGCAGTTCCAGGGGAGGCAGCCCAAAGATAAAGAAAAGGAGTCGGACAAAGTTGAGGACAAGGAAGATAGTGACGGTGGGTACCCTCAGGTCAATTCCACTCTGATGATTTTTGCTGATGTTGAAAGCAAAAGTCGATTGAAAGTTATGAACCGCGAAGTGAATATGGTCGCTCCGGCGACACCCAGTTACCTGAAATGGTCGCAGACTGCCATCATGTTCGATCAGTCTGATCCCCCAACACACATAGCCACCCCTGGGAGGCAAGCGTTGGTGGTCGACCCGGTCGTCGAAGGCACTCGACTAACTAAGGTTTTGATGGATGGTGGCAGTGGCCTGAACATTTTTTATGCAGAGACGTTGAAAGGGATGGGCATTCTGATGTCCAGACTCAGCACCAGCAACATGAGCTTCCATTGAGTCATTCCTAGAAAGAAGGCTGAGTCACTCGGCCAAATTGCTCTCGATGTGGTTTTTGGTGACTACAAGAATTTTCGTAAGGAAAAGTTGACCTTTGAGGTCGTGCATTTTCAGAGCGCTTATCACGCTATCCTGGGGAGGCCGGCATTGAAGGAAATATGCCCTAGAGGCAATAATAATGTTATTATTTATTTCCTTATATCATGATAAATGTTTATTATTCATGCTAGAATTGTATTAACCGGAAACATAATACATGTGTGAATACATAAACCTACAGAGTGTCACTAGTATGCCTCTACTTGACTAGCTCGTTAATCAAAGATGGTTATGTTTCCTAACCATGAACAAGGAGTTGTTATTTGATTAACGGGATCACATCATTGGTTGAATGATCTGATTGACATGACCCATTCCATTAGCATAGCACCTGATCGTATAGTTTGTTGCTAGTGCTTTTCTTCATGACTTATACATGTTCCTATGACTATGAGATTATGCAACTCCGTTTGCCGAGGAACACTTTGGGTGCTACCAAGCGTCACAACGTAATCGGGTGATTATAAAGGTACATTACAGGTGTCTCCGAAGGTACATGTTGGGTTGGCATATTTGAGATTAGGATTTGTCACTCCGATTGTCGGAGAGGTATCTCTGGGCCCTCTCGGTAATGCACATCACATAAGCCTTGCAAGCATTGCAACTAAATGTGTTAGTTGTGAGATGATGTATTACGGAGCGAGAAAAGAGACTTGCGATGCGAGATTGAACTAGGTATTGGATACCGACGATCGAATCTCGGGCAAGTAACATACCGATGACAAAGGAACAACGTATGTTGTTATGCGGTCGACCGATAAAGATCTTCGTAGAATATGTAGGAGCCAATATGGGCATCCAGGTCCCGCTATTGGTTATTGACCGAGAGGTGTCTCGGTCATGTCTACATAGTTCTCGAACCCGTAGGGTCCGCACGCTTAACGTTTCGATGGCGCTTATTATGAGTTTATATGATATTGATGTACGAAGGTTGTTGAGTCCGGATGAGATCACGGACATGACGAGGAGTCTCGAAATGGTCGAGACATAAAGATTGATATATTGGAAGCCTATGTTTGGACTCGGAATCACTCCGGGTGAAATTGGGAATTTTACAGATGCACCGGGGTTACGGAACCTCCGAGGGTCAATGGGCCTTGATGGGCCTTAATGGGAAAGAGAAAAGGGGCCATAGTGCTGGCAGACCTTCCCCCTTCCCTAGTCCTATTAGGACTAGGAGAAGGGGCCTCTCTCTCTCTCTTCCCACTTGGGAAACCTAGTTGGACTAGGATTTGGGGAATCCTACTCCTAGTCGGAGTAGGACACCCTGGCGCACCTCTCCTTGGCGGCCAGCCCCTCCCTTCCCTCCTTTATATACAGGGGCAGGGGCACCCCATGACACACAAGTTGATCATTGAGATCGTTCCTTAGCCGTGTGCGGTGCCCCTTCCACCAAACTACACCTCGAATATACCGTTGCGGAGCTTAGGCAAAGCCCTGCGCGGTGGAACATCATCATCGTCACCACGCCGTCGTCTTGTGAAACTCTCCCTCAACACTCGGCTGGATCGGAGTTCGAGGGACGTCATCGAGCTGAGCGTGTGCAGAACTCGGAGGTGCCGTGCGTTCGGTACTTGGATCGGTTGGATCGGGAAGAAATACGACTACTTCCTCTACGTTGCGTCAACGCTTCCGTTGCTGGTCTCGAGGGTGCGTAGACAACACTCTCATCTCGTTGCTATGCATCACCATGATCTTGCGTGATCGTAGGAAAATTTTTGAAATTACTCGTTCCCCAACAAAGGCATCGAGCCTGGTTTTATGCGTTGATGTCATGTGCACGAGTAGAACACAAGTGAGTTGTGGGCGATACAAGTCATACTGCCTACCAGCATGTCATACTTTGGTTCAGCGGTATTGTGAGATGAAGCGGCCCGGACCGACATTACGCGTACGCTTACGCGAGACTGGTTTCACCGCTCGAGCACTCGTTGCTTAAAGGTGACGGCGGGTGTCATCTCTCTCTCACTTTAGTTGAATCGAGTGTGGCTACGCCCGGTCCTTGAGAAGGTTAAACGGAGTCTATTTGACGAAATATCGTTGTGGTTTTGATGCGTAGGTAAGAACGGTTCTTGCTCAGCCCGTAGCAGCCACGTAAAATTTGCAACAACAAAGTAGAGGACGTCTAACTTGTTTTTGCAGGGCATGTTGTGATGTGATATGGTCAAGACATGATGCTGAATTTTATTGTATGAGATGATCATGTTTTGTAACGAAGTTATCGGCAATCGGCAGGAGCCATATGGTTGTCGCTTTATTGTATGAAATGCAATCGCCCTGTAATGCTTTACTTTATCACTAAGCGGTAGCGATAGTCGTAGAAGCATAAGATTGGCGAGACGACAACGATGCTACGATGGAGATCAAGGTGTCGCGCCGGTGGCGATGGTGATCATGGCGGTGCTTGGAGATGGAGATCACAAGCACAAGATGATGATGGCCATATCATATCACTTATATTGATTGCATGTGATGTTAATCCTTTATGCATCTTATTTTGCTTTGATTGACGGTAGCATTATAAGATGATCCCTTACTAAATTATCAAGAAGTGTTCTCCCTGAGTATGCACCGTTGCGAAAGTTCTTCGTCTTTGAGACACCACGTGATGATCGGGTGTGATAGGCTCTACGTTCAAATACAGCGGGTGCAAAACAGTTGCACACGCAGAATACTCAGGTTATACTTGACGAGCTATGCATATAAGATATGACCTCGGAACACGGAGACCGAAAGGTCGGCGTGAATCATATAGTAGATATGATCAACATATTGATGTTCACCATTGAAACTACTCCATCACACGTGATGATCGGTCATGGTGTAGTTGATATGGATCACGCAATCACTTAGAGAATTGAAGGATATTTTTCTAAGTGGGAGTTCTTAAGTAATATGATTAATTGAACTTAAATTTATCATGAACTTAGTACTGATAGTATCTTGCTTGTCTATGATGTGTAGATAGATGGCTCGTCTTTGTTGTTCCGTTGAATTTTAATGCGTTCCTTGAGAAAGCAAAGTTGAAAGATGATGGCAGCAATTACGGACTGGGTCCGTAACTTGAGGATTATCCTTATTGCTGCACGGAAGAATTACGTCCCGGAAGCACCGTTAGGTGCCGGGCCTGGTGCAAGGGCTGCGCGAAGTTGTGAACGTCTGGCAAAGCAAAGCTGATGACTACTCTATAGTTCAGTGTGCCATGCTTTACGGCTTAGAACCGGGACTTCAACGTCGTTTTGAACACCATGGAGCATATGAGATGTTCCAGAGTTGAAGTTAATATTCAAGCGAATGCCGGATTGAGAGATATGAAGTCTCCAATAAGTTCTATAGCTGTAAGATGGAGGAGAACAGTTACGTCGGTGAGCATATACTCGAAATGTCCGGATATAACAATCACTTGATTCAAGCTGGGAGTTAATCTTCCGGATGATTGCGTCATTGATGAATTCTCCAATCACGCCACCAAGCTACAAGAGCTTCGTGATGAACTATAATATGCAAGGGATGACCAAAACAATGCCCGAGCTCTTCGCGATGCTGAAAGCCGCGGAGGTAGAAATCAAAAAGGAGCATCAAGTGTTGATGGTTAACAAAACCACTAGTTTCAAGAAAAAGGGCAAAGGAAAGAAAAAGGGAAACTTCAAAAAGAGCGGCAAGCAAGTTGCTGATCAAGAGAAGAAACCCAAGTCTGGTCCTAAACCTGAAACCCAGTGCTTCTATTGCAAGCAGGCTGGTCCTTTGAAGCGGAACTGCCCCAAGTATTTGGCGGATAAGAAGGATGGCAAGGTTAACAAAGGTATATGTGATATACATGTTATTGATGTGTACCTTACTAATACTCGCAGAGCACTGGTATTTGATACTGGTTACATTGCTAATATTTGCAACTCGAAGCAGGGCTACGGATTAGCGAAGATTGGCTAAGGACGAGGTGACAATCTGGCGTGGGAAATGGTTCCAAAGTCGATGTGATCGCAATCGCACGCTACCTCTACATCTACCTTCGGATTAGTATTAGACCTAAATAATTGTTATTTAGTACCAGCGTTGAGCATGAACATTATATCTGGATCTTGTTTGATGCGAGACGGTTATTCATTTAAATCGAGAGAATAATGGTTGTTCTATTTATATGAATAATATCTTTTATGGTCATGCACCATTGAAGAATGGTTTGTTTTACTTAATCTTGATAGTAGTGATACACATATTCATAATGTTGAAACCAAAAGATGCAGAGTTGATAATGATGGTGCAACTTATTTGTGGCACTTGCCGTTTAGGTCATATCGATGTAAAGCGCATGAAGAAACTCCATCTTGATGGACTTTTGGAGTCACTTGATTATGAATCACTTGGCACTTATGAACCGTGCCTTATGGGCAAGATGACTAAAACACCGTTCTCGGAACTATGGAGAGAGCAACAGATTTATTGGAAATCATACATCTTGATGTATGTGGTCCAATGAATGTTGAGGCTCGGCGGATATCGTTATTTTCTCACCTTCACAGATGATTTGAGCAGATATGGGTATATCTACTTAATGAAACACAAGTCTGAAACATTTGAAAAGTTCAAAGAATTTCAGAGTGAAGTGGAAAATCATCGTAACAAGAAAATAAAGTTTCTACGATCTGATCGTGGAGGAGAATATTTGAGTTACGAGTTTGGCCTACATTTGAAACAATGCGGAATAGTTTCGCAACTTACGCCACCGAACACCACAACGTAATGGTGTGTCGAGCGTCGTGTCGTACTTTATTAGATATGGTGCGATCTATGATGTCTCTTACTGATTTACCGCTATCATTTTGGGGTTATGCTTTAGAGGCGGCTACATTCACTTTAAATAGGGCACCATCTAAATCCGTTGAGACGACGCCTTATGAACTGTGGTTTGGCAAGAAACCAAAGTTGTCGTTTCGAAAGTTTGGGGCTGCGATGCTTATGTGAAAAAGCTTCAACCTGATAAGCTCGAACCCAAATCGAATGTGTCTTCATAGGATACCCAAAGGAGACAGTTGGGTACACCTTCTATCACAGATCCGAAGGCAAGATTTTTGTTGCTAAATTGGAAACTTTTTGGAGAAAGAGTTTCTCACGAAAGAAGTGAGTGGGAGGAAAGTAGAACTTGATGAGATAATCTGTATCTACTCCCTTATTGAGAATAGTACATCACGAGAAAACAGTTTACGTGACACCTACACCAAATAGGAGGAAGCTAATGATGATGATCATGAAACTTCAGATCAAGTTTCTCTGAGAACTTCGAGATCAACGAGCAAGATCCGCACTGAGTGGTACGGTAATCCTATTTTGGAAGTCATATTCTTTGGAACATGATGAACCTCTAACTATGAAGAAGCGATGGTGAGCCCAGATTCCACAAAATGGCTTGAGGCCATGAAATCTGAGATGGGATCCATGTATGAGAACAAAGTGTGGACTTTGGTTGACTTGCCCGATGATCGGCAAGCAATTGAGAATAAATGGATCTTCAAGAAGAAGACTGACGCTGATGGTAATGTTATCGTCTATAAAGCTCGACTTGTTGCAAAAGGTTTTCGACAAGTTCAAGGGATTGACTACGATGAGACCTTCTCACCCGTGGCGATGCTTAAGTCCGTCCGAATCATGTTAGCAATTGCGCATTTTATGATTATGAAATTTGGCAAATGGATGTTAAAACTGCATTCTGAATGGATTTCGGAAGAAGAGTTGTATATGATGCAACCAGAAGGTTTTGTCGATCCAAAGGAGCTAACAAAGTGTGCAAGCTCCAGCGATCCATTTATGGACTGGTGCAAGCCTCTCGGAGTTGGAATAAGCGTTTTGATAGTGTGATCAAAGCATTTGGTTTTATACAGACTTTTGGAGAAGCTTTGTATTTACAAGAAAGTGAGTGGGAGCTCAGTAGCATTTCGATATTATATGTGGATGACATATTATTGATCGGAAATGATATAGAATTCTGGATAGCATAAAGGGATACTTGAATAAGAGTTTTTCGATGAAAGACCTCGGTGAAGCTGCTTACATATTGGGCATTAAGATCTATAGAGATAGATCAAGGCGCTTAATAGGACTTTCACAAAGCACATACCTTGATAAAGTTTTGAAAAGTTCAAAATGGATCGAGCAAAGAAAGGGTTCTTGCGGTATTACAAGGTGTGAAGTTGAGTAAGACTCAATGCCCGACCACCGCAGAAGATAGAGAGAAAATGAAAGATGTTCCTATGCTTCAGCCATAGGCTCTATCATGTATGCAATGCTGTGTACTGGACCTGATGTGTGCCTTCTTTGTAAGTTTAGCGGCAGGTACCAAAGTAATCCAGAGTGGATCCTTTGGACAGCGGTCAAGAACATCCTTAAGTACTTGAGAAGGACTAAGGATATGTTTCTCATTTATGGCGGTGACAAAGAGCTCGTCAAAACAGTTACGTCGACAAGCTTTGACACTGATCCGGACGATTCTAAATCGCAAACCGGATACGTATTTACATTAAGCGGTGGAGCTGTCGGTTGGTGCAGTTCCAAACAAAGCGTCGTTATGGGATCTACATGTGAAGTTGAGTACATAGCTGCTTCGGAAGCAGCTAATGAAGGAGTCTGGATGAAGGAGTTCATAACCGATCTAGGTGTTGTACCTAGTGTATCGGGTCCAATGAAAATCTTTTGTGACAATCTTGGTGCAATTGCCTTGGCAAAGGAATCCAGATTTCACAAGAGAACCAAGCACATCAAAAGACGCTTCAACTCCATCCGGATTTGGTCCGTGGGAGACATAGAGATATGCAAGATACATACGGATCTGAATGTTGCGACCGTTGACTAAGCCTCTTCCACGAGCAAAACATGATCAGCACCAAGACTCCATGGGTGTTAGAATCATTCTTGTGTAATCTAGATTATTGACTCTAGTGCAAGTGGGAGATCAAGGAAATATGCCCTAGAGGCAATAATAATGTTATTATTTATTTCCTTATATCATGATAAATGTTTATTATTCATGCTAGAATTGTATTAACCGGAAACATAATACATGTGTGAATACATAAACCTACAGAGTGTCACTAGTATGCCTCTACTTGACTAGCTCGTTAATCAAAGATGGTTATGTTTCCTAACCATGAACAAGGAGTTGTTATTTGATTAACGGGATCACATCATTGGTTGAATGATCTGATTGACATGACCCATTCCATTAGCATAGCACCTGATCGTATAGTTTGTTGCTAGTGCTTTTCTTCATGACTTATACATGTTCCTATGACTATGAGATTATGCAACTCCGTTTGCCCGAGGAACACTTTGGGTGCTACCAAACGTCACAACGTGAATCGGGTGATTATAAAGGTACATTACAGGTGTCTCCAAGGTACATGTTGGGTTGGCATATTTGAGATTAGGATTTGTCACTCCGATTGTCGGAGAGGTATCTCTGGCCCTCTCGGTAATGCACATCACATAAGCCTTGCAAGCATTGCAACTAAATGTGTTAGTTGTGAGATGATGTATTACGGAACGAGAAAAGAGACTTGCCATGAACGAGATTGAACTAGGTATTGGATACCGACGATCGAATCTCGGGCAAGTAACATACCGATGACAAAGGAACAACGTATGTTGTTATGCGGTCTGACCGATAAAGATCTTCGAGAATATGTAGGAGCCAATATGGGCATCCAGGTCCCGCTATTGGTTATTGACCGGAGAGTGTCTCGGTCATGTCTACATAGTTCTCGAACCCGTAGGGTCCGCACGCTTAACGTTTGATGATGGTTATTATGAGTTTATATGATATTGATGTACCAAGGTTGTTCGAGTCCCGGATGAGATCACGGACATGACGAGGAGTCTCGAAATGGTCGAGACATAAAGATTGATATATTGGAAGCCTATGTTTGGACTCGGAATCACTCCGGTGAAATTGGGAATTTTACTGAGTACCGGGGTTACGGAACCTCCGGGGTCAATGGGCCTTGATGGGCCTTAGTGGGAAAGAAAAGGGGCCATAGTGCTGGCACACCTTCCCCTTCCCTAGTCCTATTAGGACTAGGAGAAGAAGCGCCTCTCTCTCTCTCCCCACTTGGGGAAACCTAGTTGGACTAGGATTTGGGGGAATCCTACTCCTAGTAGGAGTAGGACACCTGGCGCACCTCTCCTTGGCCGGCCAGCCCTCCCCTTCCCTCCTTTATATACAGGGGGCAGGGGCACCCCATGACACACAAGTTGATCATTGAGATCGTTCCTTAGCCGTGTGCGGTGCCCCTTCCACCAAACTACACCTCGAATATACCGTTGCGGAGCTTAGGCGAAGCCTGCGCCGTGGAACATCATCATCGTCACCACGCCGTCAGGTCGACGAAACTCTCCCTCAACACTCGGCTGGATCGGAGTTCGAGGGACGCCATCGAGCTGAGCGTGTGCAGAACTTCGGAGGTGCCGTCGTTCGGTACTTGGATCGGTTGGATCGGGAAGAAGTACGACTACTTCCTCTACGTTATGCCAACGCTTCCGTTGCTGGTCTCGAGGGTGCGTGAGACAACACTCTCATCTCGTTGCTATGCATCACCATGATCTTGCGTGATCGTAGGAAAATTTTTGAAATTACTACGTTCCCCAACAGGCATATGCGCGTTTCATGGCTCGACCATGTTATGTGTACCTCAAGCTGAAGATGCCAGGTCCCAAAGGTGTGATCACTATCACTGGCAATCAGAAAAAGGCAGAAGAGTGTTTCTAGAAAGGCTCTAAGATCGCTGATGCTCAGATGGCAGTGGTCGAGCTGCAAGAGTACCAGAAAACTGTAGACCCGAGTGATTTGTTGCGAGCCAAGAAGCTCTCCACGGAGTCGGCATTTCAGTCGTCCGGGGAGACAAAACCGGTGCATATTCATCCGACTGATCCCAATGCTGCTCCGGCTCACATCTCAACAACACTCGACTCCAAATAGGAAGAAGCGCTCATCCAGTTCCTCCGTGAGAACTGGTACATTTTGCATGGAAGCTTGCTGACATGCTGGGTGTTCCCAGGGGACTGGCTGAGCATCGTCTGCGAGTTGACTCAAAAGTTAAACCTGTCAAAGAACATCTTCGACGGTCCGCCGTCCAGAAGAGAAAGGCCATTGGTGAGGAGGTGGCTCGGCTCTTAGCAGCAGAGTTTATCCGAGAGATTTACCACTCCGAGTGGCTCGCCAATGTTGTCATGGTCCCTAAGAAGGACAATTCACTGCGCATGTGTATCGACTTCAAACATATCAATCGGGCCTGCCCGAAAGATCATTTTCCTCTCCCCCGCATCGACCAAATAGTCGACTCGACTGCGGGATGTGAGCGGTTGTCTTTCTTAGACGTATATTCCGGGTACCATCAGATCCGTCTGTATGCACCCGACGAGATCAAAACAGCTTTCTTCACTCCATTCGAGTGCTTTTGTTATGTCACCATGCCATTCGGCCTCAAGAATGCCGGAGCCACGTTCGCGAGGATGATTCAGAAGTATTTACTCACTCAAATCAGTCGGAATGTGGAAGCATACATGGATGACATTGTGGTCAAGTCACGGAAAGGTTCCGACCTGTTGACTGACCTTATTGAAACATTTGCCAATCTCAGGAGGTATGATATCAAGCTTAATCCATCAAAGTGCACATTCGGAGTTCCTGGCGGAAAGTTACTCGGTTTTCGTTTACGAGCGAGGAATCGACGCTAACCCGAGAAAAAGTTGGCACTATACTCCGAATGAAACGCCTACAATGCGTGTGCACGATGTCCGAAGCTTCTTGGATGCTTGGCGCTTTAAGTCGATTCATCTCGCCTCGGTGAAAAGGCATTGCCTCTTTACCGACCGATGAAGAAGTCGACAAGTTCGAGTGGACTCCTGAAGGCGATGCAGCGTTTGCGAGCTCGCTCTCCACCCAGCCGGTGCTTGCTGCCCCAATCAGCAAGGAGCCGTTGCTGCTTACATTGCAGCCACAGGACAAGTCATCGATCAAAGACTTACGATCGAAGCGGGAAGAGGAAGGAAAGGCCTTCAAAGTTCAGCGCCCAGTATATTATCTTTCTGAAGTATTAACCCCGTCGAAGCAAAGATACCCTCATTATCAGAAGCTTGTGTATGGGATTTATATGACGGCGAAGAAGGTTGCTCACTACTTCTCTGATCATTCCATTACGATTACGCCGTGACGCCCATTATCAAAGATTCTCACAACAGAGATGCAACTGGTCGAGTGGCGAAATGGGCGATTGAACTTCTTCCCCTTGATATCAAGTTTGAGGCAAAGAAAGCCATCAAGTCCCAAGCAATAGCAGATTTCATCGCCGAGTGGATTGAACAACGATTACGACTCAAGTTCACTCGGAGAACTGGACTATGTTCTTTAGCGGTTCCAAGATGCTGAATGGCTCCGGTCTTTGGGGTAGTATTGGTTTCCCCGAGGAGATAAGCTCAGATATGTGCTCCATTCACTTTGATTCTTCCAACAATGAAGCGAGAATCTGAAGCACTGTTATATGGGTTGCGTATGGCCATTTCACTTTCGGCGTCCATCGCCTCATGGTTTATGGCAACTCAGATCTAGTGGTTAATCAGGTGATGAATGAGTGGGACTTCAGAATTCCAGCCATGGTAGCTCTTGTAATGCAGTGAGGAAGCTAGAGAAGAAGTTTGAGGGTTAGAGCTCCATCATATACCCGATTGAAAAATCAAGCTGCGATGATTTGACGAAAATAGGGTCCAAGAGGAAGCCATTCCCGGTGATGTGTTTTGGAGCACATCCGCACACCCGTCGATTCAAGAAGATCCTTTCATCAAGAAGCTCCACAGCCAAAAAGTGCCACCGATCCGATGAAGTTGAGGTCCCGTGGTGGTCGACCGATCATGGAAGTCGTGGTCATCACTCCCGATCGACGATACCATTACATCGCGTATATCCTGAGGAAAGAGCTCCCGGAGAATGAAGAAGAGGCTAGATAGATCGTCCGCCAGTCCAAGGCCTTTATTGTGATCAAGGGACAGTTATTCAGAGAAAGTGTGACTGGAGTCAGCCAGAAGTGCATAACGCCAAAAGAAGGTCAGATAATTCTTGATGATATCCACTCGGGGACCTGTGGTCACCATGCGTCCTCTCGGACCATCGTGGCTAAAGCATACCGAGCGGGATTTTACTGGCCAAAAGCAAATGAAATGGCAAAGGAAATAGTCGACAAGTGTGAAGGATGTCAGTTCTACTCCAATATGTCACACAAACCCGCCTCAGCGTTGAAGACCATTCCCCTCGTCTGGCCTTTTGCTGTTTGGGGGTTTGATATGATTGGACCACTGAAAACTGGCAGGAGCGGTTTCACTCATTTGCTTGTGGCAGTCGACAAGTTTACGAAGTGGATCGAAGCTAAACCTATCAAGAACCTTGATGCGTGCACTGCTGTCAGTTTCATCAAAGAGTTGATATTCAGATATGGAGTTCCGCACAGCATCATCACTGACAATGGGTCAAACTTTGATTCCGACAAGTTCAAAGCCTTTTGCGCCTCTCAGGGCACGCGAGTCGACTATGCTTCAGTTGCTCACCCCCAGTCGAATGGACAAGCAGAACGAGCAAATGGTCTAATTCTCAAAGGACTGAAACCTCGACTGATGCATGATCTCAAGCATGTAGCAGGAGCGTGGGTCGACGAACTTCCGTCGGTTCTTTGGGGATTGAGGACCACTCCTAATCGGTCGACTGGGAGAACTCCATTCTTTATGGTCTATGGAGCCGAAGCAGTTCTGCCGAGTGACCTGCATCACAATGCGCCCCGAGTCGAACTCTACTCTGAAGCTGAAGCGGAGAAAGCCCGGCAAGATGCAGTCGACCTCCTTGAAGAGGAGAGAGAGATGGCCCTATATCCGCTCGACCATCTATCAGCAGGACTTGCGTCGATTCCATGCTAGAAATGTGAAGAGCTGAGCCTTTCAAGAAAGGGATTTGGTCCTCCGAGTGGATCAAGAGAAACCACACAAGCTTGCTCCCACTTGGGAAGGTCCCTTCGTCACCAGAGTTCTCCACAATGGAGCTTACCATCTTTACAACTTCGAACGCCAGATCGATGAGCCTCGAGCCTGGAATGCGGAGCTGCTCCGCCCCTTTTACACTTAAGAACTCACTCGGGTGAGATGTAATAAAAGTACCTCTGTAGTTTGTTTATCAAAGACAAGAATGTTATAATTTTCCCAGTGATTGTTATGGCGAAATTTGGTTGGGTCTATCCCCATTTTGCGGATTGTGTCCTGATATAGCAGGTTTAGATCACTGCCGCCGTCCATTAAGACTTGTGAAAATTGGAGTCCGCCAATTATCGGATCTAATATCAAGGCAGTCCAACCTGCATTCCGTATACTTCTGGAGTAATCCCGATGGTCAAAGGTGATTGGTCTGAACAACTAGTTGCCGGACTCCTCTGGGATAGGCCGTATGGCGCGTACCTCTATGGGTGCCGCTCTGTTTTCCCCTTTTGTCACGTGAATTGAGTTCACTGTTTTGATTTCTTGTGGGCAATTCTTTTTGTTTTCCGGTGCTCTGCTTTTGGGGTTCGTCATCGTCCTCGCTTGGTGTGTCGAGCCCCTTGTGTTCGGCATTCAGTTTGCCGGACTGCTTGAAGACCCAACAATCTCTGTGGGTGTGTTTTGCAGGCTTCCCGGGAGTACTGTGGATTTGGCATATGTTGTCCAAGATTTTGTTTAAGTTAGAGAGCTCGTCCCTGTTATCCTTAAGGGGTAGCTTTTTATGATTCTGTCGAGGGCTTTTGAATCCGGCGTTAACTGTCGTGCTCTTCGGGCTGTTTCCCTTAGACCGACGTTGGTCCTTGCTGCGTCGTGGTTTCCCATTTCCATCCCTGATTTCGGATGTACTTGGGTCGCTGCTGCTGCATCTTGCTAGCCAGCTATCCTCTCCCGCGCAAAAGCGGGTCATGAGGCGTGTTAATGCGGCCATTGTTCTTGGCTTTTCTTGGCCGAGGTGTCTGGCGAGCCATTCGTCTCGAGCGTTGTGTTTGAAAGCTGCTAAGGCTTGGCGTCCAGGCGATCGACTATTTGGTTCTTTTAGTAAGGAATCTGTTCCAAAATTTCCAGGCCGACTCTCCTGGCTGTTGAGCTATGTGACTTAAATCGTCGGCATCCGGAGGTCGGACATAGGTCCCTTGAAAATTTGCCCGAAAGGCATCCTCGAGATCTTCCCAACTTCCAATGGTGTTTTCGGAAGGCTTTTAAGCCAATGCCGGGCTGGCCCTTTGAGCTTGAGGGTAAGTATTTTATGGCATGGAGATCATCTCCTCTAGCCATGTGTATATGGAGGATGTAATCCTCAATCCGCATCGAGTGGTCATTGTTCCGTCGTATGCCTCTATGTTTACGGGCTTGAATCCGCTGAAATTCATGATCCAGCACCTCATCTGTGAAACATAGGGGTGTGCACACCCTATATTTAGGTGTACCATGATGTTCGGATACTTGATGTGTTGCCTTGCTTACTAGAGCTTGCTTTCTTGCCGTCGATAGATCTAAGCGGGCCATCTTTTGATCACGAATCCTTATGCGGTTCGCGTGCGGCTTGTGTGCGCCGTTTGCGCTCTCTGCTTGCCATGGGGTCGTCCATCCGACCGGGTGGCCTCCTTGTTTTTGATTGTGGGGCTCTCGGCCTCCTCATCAAATTCGGGCGATAGTTTTCGCTTTGGGTAGCTCTTTGTTCGGCGTCGTCGCCGTATTTGTCTCATGGTATTGAGTACTTTGCTCCATCTGATTCTGAGTCGTCTTCCGCTGTTTTGAGCTTCCATACCTTTTTTCAGGCTGCGTCTTTGTGGCGGCGAGCCTTTTGTGGAGGTTCTTCTGCTCCAGCAATTTGTCCGGCGTGACCTCGTCCGGACTGTTATCTTCGCCGGGAACGGGTTGTTTATCCAGATTGAACTGTTCGGACGGTTGCTCGATAGCATGTTCATCGTCCACCGGTTCGTCCTGCTCTATAGCTGGGTTTGTATGGCTGTTGTCTTTGTCGAGGTGGGACTTTGAGCGGCGCTTATGTCGTCGTTTAGACTGCTTTTAGATGGAGCGATCCTTCGTAGCGTCCCATTGTTCCTCGTTGTCGCTTCCTTTAGGTGTGTCCACCATGTATACATCGTGAGATGAGGTGGTTCTCCAGTGCCCTATAGGTGCTGGTTCATGCTCCTCTCCTACATCGTCGTCCATACCGTCGATGTCTTCGGAGTCGAAGTCGAGCATGTCGGTTAAATCATCGACAATGGCTATGAAGTGGGTGGTGGGTGGGTTTTGAATTTCTTCGTCGTCCGCATCCCATCCTTCCTGACCATAATCCGGCCAGGGCTCTCCTGTTAAAGAGAGAGACTTTATTGAATTCAGGATATCACCAAAGGGCGAGTGCTGAAAGATGTCCGTGGTAGTGAATTCCATGATCGGCGCCCAATCGGATTCGATTAACGGGGGCGCGGAGGGCTCGGAGTCCGGAGAGGAGTCCGGCGCCTTGGAGTCACGAGCTTCGCAAAGGACGGGGTAGGCGTACAGCTCAATCGCCATGGAGATCGCAGCCCCCGAGGCGGTGTCCAGCCACCCATCCTCGATCGGCGCGGTCGGCTCCGAGCTAAAGGTCGGAGCGGACTCTGGTGCGGCCTCCAGGACACTGTCCGACGGTAGAGATAGATCATGCCCTTCGGGACAGTGCGCCACGCTTGGCTATGGCTCGAACCCGTCGTAGATCAAGTCTCCGCGGATGTCAGCCGTGTAGTTCAAACTTCCAAATCTGACCTAATGGCCAGGGGCGTAGCTTTCGATCTGCTCCAGATGGCCAAGTGAATTGGCCCGCAGTGAAAAGCCGCCGAATCTGAAGATCTGTCCGGGAGAAAGGTCTCACCACAGGCGCATCGTTGTTGATGATCGGAGGAGCCATCGGACCTAAATCTGACGACACGAGGAACTCTCAATGAAAGCACCCATGTCGGTGTCAAAACCGGCGGATCTCGGGTAGGGGTCCCGAATTGTGCGTCTAGGCGGATGGTAACAGGGACAAGGGATCGATGTTTTACCCAGTTCGGGCCCTCTCGATGGAGGTAAAACCCTACTCCTGCTTGATTAATATTGATGATATGGGTAGTACAAGAGTAGATCTACCATGAGATCAGAGAGGCTAAACCCTAGAAGCTAGCCTATGGTATGATTGTTGTTCGTCCTACGGACTAAAACCCTCCGGTTTATATAGGCACCGAATAGGGTTAGGGTTACACAGAGTCGGTTACAATGGTAGGAGATCTACATATCCGTATCGCCAAGCTTGCCTTCCACGCCAAGGAAAGTCCCATCCGAACACCCCCTAATCTGGGACTCCCTCAAACACTTTGTTCTCTATCCTGACTTTGAGGACAATCAAGTTGTCATGAATGAGAATGAACCATCATCATTACAAGCTCAAGTGAAGAAGGAGAAAGCAAGGAAAGAGAAGGATGCCAAGATGCCAACTCTAGCAGAGGCATCTGAGTACTTTTTGAAGAGCAAACAGGACCAGCTTGGTTACTTGATAGCATCAACTCTACGGATTGAGAAGGGGTTGGCCACCCTAACTCAAAACCAGGAGAGCCTAGAAAGAATCATGGAACAAAATTTCTATGATCTTGGTGTCAAAGTAACTGAGATTCAGTCAGCTGTGGAGCAGCTACAGGATGACATGCAGGAGAGGAAGGGCAGGACAACAACTGATGCTTTTGCCAGAGTGCCTCGAGCTCGGAGATCAGCTGCAGAGCCAGTACCAGACACCAGAGTCACTTCATCTGCTCCAGCTACAGCTCCAGCGCAACCAGCTCTAGCACCAACTACTTTAGCTCCTTCCACATCAACTGAAGTCTTCATCCAAGGAGCCATCTCTACGCCACCAACTGAAGACCAATCCTGAGAGACGACATAGTACTATGCATTTTCTAGGAACTTTTTGGTAACTTTTTGCCAAAGGGGGAGAAAAATGTATAGATCATAGGCTGAGAGAGAGAGAGAGAGAGAGAGAGTTTGCTTTTTCTCTCTCTTGTCTTCTTGGTTGAACCTTGTTTGCTTTTCATTGCTTGAGATACTATGCTATTACCTGTGAGACATTGATGATCATGTGTTTGATCATAAGCTACACTTATGCTTGTTAGATGATATTATCTCACTTATCCTTATATGATCATTCACTTTGCTTGGTGATGAGTGCATGTATTCAATCTTTATTATTTTAAGCACTCCACCAAGATGTATGTGACATGGAAGAGTAACCCATGAGCCTAACTCCTTGTGCATTTGCAGTCCAAAGCAAATCTTAAAACATGCACAAATTTAGGGGGAGCTCTTGCTTATCACATACTTCTCAAAGCGACGATGTTTTTCAATCTTATTATCGTTTGTCGAAGCTTTGATCTATATGTTGTCATCAATTACCAAAAAGGGGAGATTGAAAGTGCAACTATCCCTAGGTGGTTTTGGTAATTCATAACAACATATAGCTCATTGAGCTAATGCTATTCCAAGACAAATATTTCAGGAAAGCTCAATGAATGGCATGGCATGGATGATGAAAGTGGATCCCTCAAAATATTAAGGACAAAGGATTGGCTCAAGCTCAAAAGCTCAAGACTCTACATTTTACATTTTAGTGATCCAAGATCACATTGAGTCTATCACTCTGTTTGGATGTTGATATTGAGGGCCATGGAATTGAATTGGCCCCAATATCAAATCTGCTTGACTTTGATATTGACATTGAACCCGAATTCTGTTGTTTGGATGTGCACAGAATTGCCACTTGGAATTTGGATGAGAGCCTCAATTCTGAAGCTTGTTTGGATGGTCATCCTCTACATTGGAATTGCACATTTGTCATATGATGAAAATTGAACTTCTATGTAATGTTTGAAACTAAAATATATGCAATCTTCATTTATTTTTTGAATGACTATATACAAAGAATACAATCTACAATTATAAACAAGATGTACTTACCCAAAAACAACAATTATACAACACTTATTTGATAGCAGCACATATACAGCAGCAGCAGCACATATATATCAGCAGCAACACTTATACATGATCAGCAGCACTTATATAGCAGTAGCAGCAGCACATATATATAGCAGCACATATACAACAGCAGCAGCGCTTATACAGCAGCAGCAGCACTTACACAGCAGCAACAGCAACATTTGTTCAACAGCAGTAATACAACAAGAACAACATGACTTATAGATCAGCACCATTTAGCTAACAACAAGACATAACATGCGAAATTCAAGTCTGATACAATAACATAGGAAATTCAAGTGCGATGAAATGAAGCACATAGTACATGTGTTTTTCATCATTACAATAACATAGTAACTTCAAACTAGTCAAACGTTGTTCTTCTCATTAAGCATCAACAACCATTCCGTCCTAAACACCATGGGCAACTCCATAAGCGCTTGGAATAAGCGTTCACTAAGGATGAGTTTACCATATGCTTGCAACATGTCTGAACGAGCCAAGTCCGGGATCTTTTCAAGGCACCAATGATTTCAAGAGGAGGAGTAACCTTGGGCTGCTCTAGTGGCTCAAGTGACTTCAAAGCATCTTGGAAAGAACCCTTCATGTCTCCAAGCATGCACAAGATAGCATCGCCCGTTCGCTGCCTTTTTGTGGCAATTCTGGAGAGGCTTCAACATCTACTATGTCTAGTTCTGCTGGTTGTGCTTCACTTTCAGCACCTGTCATTGCACCTTCACCGGTTGCATGATCTTTGGAGTATATTGTGCAGATTGCCTCCCAATTCTTCACTTCTTTGTTCTTGTAGCAAGCTGCCTTCACATTAGCCTGCACACACATACAAAGTAAAACATTAGCCTTTGCATGTATATATATGACATAGAATAAATTAATTAACCATCATTTTTTACCTCGACATATTTGTTCCACACATCATCACTATCCATGAGTAGCTTGTTATTGACCCAATCCCAACCAAATCCACTCTGAGAAAGAATCTTGCTAATTGTAGCATAATGCTTGTCAAAAGTCTTCATCCTTGAACATATTTTATCCTTTGTGACCTTTAGTCCACACTTATCACGTATTGCCTTTATAGCAGCATTGTAGACATGTGGCTTCCATCCATTTTGGGCTTGATCACCTCTATTGTGATGTTCAACAAAGACATCCAACAAAACCTTATCCATCTCATCATTCCATGTCAAGTAATCTCTACTATACTTCTTCTTTTTCTCTTCAACCATGGTTCTACAAGTAAAAAGTTTGAATCACAATTGACAAACAAAAGAGAACATATATTAATTTCTTTCTCATGATGATGATGTACAAAATATCCAAAAGTCACCATCCAAAGCTATGCACAAAAGAGAACATAACATCGTCTAGCTAGCACAAAAAGAAAAGACATCATCTTGCTAATCCATCATCTAGCTAGCACAAAAGAAAAGACATCATCTTGCCAATCCATCATCTAGCTAGCACAAAAGAAAAGACATCATCTAGCTAATCCACATGCCGCGCTACTGCTGTAAATTTGCATGTGCCACTACATATTCAGCAAACATGTCATTAGATAGCTGGTTCCTGAAGTTGGTCCATGCATTAGTGACTTGAACACTTCTAATTGAGTTTGCATCATCAGCCTCAATTGGCTGAGAAGCTATTTCATTATCCACTTCCTACAGCAATAAGTCATCCATCATATGTTGCCTATCCCTCGCAAAATTGTGTAACACACAACAAGCATTAATGATTCGAATCTGCAAGAATGTTTTCTTCAGGTAAATAGTTTTCCCTCCATTATGGCTCTTATTGAAAACCAAATGGACACATGTTACCTAGTCCTTTATGTCAAAGAAACTTTGAGTGCGAAGAATAGCCCACTTCTTCTTCCACAACCCAAAAGTTCTCTCTACTACATTTCTAGCACGAGAGTGGCGCAAGTTATATAGCTCTTTGGCATTTTGGGGTCGTTGCTGACTTGATGCCCACTCTTTCAAGTGATACCGAGTGGATCTGAATGGAGCTAGAAATCCAGGTCCATTCGTGTAACCAGCATCAGCCAAGTAATATCTCCCTATCGTTAGACAAGTCGGTTAGGTTGGTTGTAGCATGTGAAAATAGAACAAGATGCCAAGAGAAAAAGCCATACCATTAGGTACAACAAATGCATCTTGGCGATTAGTTCTCATGGAGTCGCGTGGGACTCTAGAGTGCAAGCGGAACCTTCCCAGCGGTAAGACATACATAAATTTCATATTCAGTCCACCACACGAGCATGTTGATGCTGACACTTGCTTCCTATTCTGTACCTCCCTTGGGAAGGCACGGAGCGAAACATCTACATGACAGCCATCTAATGCTCCTAGTGCACCACCAAACCACTTCCATTTGTAATCATCGGGAGGTTGAACATTAGCATCTGGAAGCTTAATGAACTCCCCATGCATAGATAGAATGGCTCTTAACACTTTGGAAAAGTGAGTACTTATAGTTCCCAATGACCGCTTGTATGTGCCTCGAAGCAACCTCATTTTCAGACCATGACCCACTACTAACAAGAACATGGCAACCTTTTCTTCCACAGTCACATACACACTATCAACTAGACCACACCTCTCACGCAACATGATGCACAAATCATGGAAATTTCTTTTTGTTAAACGTAGCTGATCATAGCATGCCACTTATGAGCCATCATAAATATCTTTCAACAAATACTTCCTAAGTGTATGCTTGTGCTCATCATCACTAAAACTACCTAATCCATGAGGTGCTCTCTGTGAAATAAGGTTAGCCATTCCAAGAAGAACCGATTCGAAGTAAAGTTCTGTCAAGATTATCCTTTTCCTCTTTCTCCTTTTGTTCTCTTCAGTTATGTATGAAATCATGTCTACTTGATCTGATAGTATGGAACTACACAATAATTTAGTTATCAGCCATCAATCATTTATACAGCTTTTCAATCAATAAAATTAAGCATTTTATGAAGCGAACATCATACAATGAATTAGCAAATAAAGTTGCAACTATAAAGACCTGCTAGAACAGAATAAAAGATGCCCCACAAACATAATTGTTGATAATACAGATCTAAAACACCTACAATTTCTAATCTTTGAGAAGACAAACATCTAGACAGGTCTAGATCAACAACATACACACCTATGAACATCACATACCTTGAATCGGGCTGCTGAGAAGGATCCATTCACCCACCAAGTGACCTGCAAGAGACAGAGAAATTGGGGATCAGAGAAGATTTCTAGGGTTCTAGATGAGGCGGTCAGAAGAAACCACGGGGCTGGTCGAGATGGGGGTTCCAGCAGGGGGGGGGCGAGGGGGGCGCTTGCCACGGTGGGCAAAAGACAGCCCCCGCCGCCGCCGCCACGGGGAGGGAGCACCTTGGCTGCCATGGCTGGTGAGACGGGGGAGGGGGTTGAGGATTGGCACGGGGAGGGAGCAGGACGGGGACGAACACAGCCTCGCCGGGGATAGAGAAGGACGGGGAGGACAAGGGGGGAGGGGCAGGGGGGATCTCACCTGCGCTGCTGCTGGCGTTCCTCAATCGCGCCGTCACTCACGCCTCTTGCCTTTCCTCGAGCGGGAACGAAGAGGTATGTTGGCGGGGAGGGGCTCTGGCTAGCGAATACAAGGCAATATCGAGCGCTGGGGGTCCGAATTGGAGTAAGGCAGTAGCGCAATTTGCAGCATCGGGCCGATATTGAGCTCGTTTCAATCCCGAATGCCACAGCCATCCAAACAATGACATTCGGGCCAGACCAATGCCAATATCTAATTCTGAGGCCCAATATCAACATCCAAACAGAGTGTATAGGAAAAGCCAATACTATCAAGGAGGGATGAGGTGTTGCTTAATGAGCCTCTTGCTTCATGTGCTTAGTGATATGCAACAAAACCCTCAACTACTTTCTCACATCCACATATGACCTAAACCTAAAGTCAAACTCGGCCCCACCGATTCTTTCTATCCGGCGCCACCGAGTTCAGATGTCATAGCCATTGCCACAAACCCTAGGCAAATCGGTTTCACCGATAGGGATCTCGGTCTCACTGAGATGGGATTGTAATCTCTCTGTTTCCCTTCGTAACGTTTCGGTCTAACCAAAGTGAGCGATCGGTCCCACCGAGATTGCAATGTAAACTCTCCGTTTCCTTTTCGTAACTTTTTGGTCTCACCGAAAGAGCAAATCGGTCCCATCGAGTTTACCTGGCCAACTCTCTGGTTAGCTAATTACCAAAATCGGTCTCACCGAGTTTGTGTAATCAGTCTCACCAAGATTAAGTTATGCCCTAACCCTAACCATATCGGTCCTACCGAGTTGCATGTCGATCCCACCGAAACCACTAACGGTCACTAGGTTTACTGAATCGGTCCGACCGAGTTTGTTGATTCGGTCCCACCGAGTTTGGTAAATTGTGTGTAACGGTTAGATTTTGTGTGGAGGCTATATATACCCCTCCACCTCCTCTTCATTTGTGGAGAGAGCCATTAGAACAAACCTACACTTCCAACTTACCAGTTCTGAGAGAGAACCACCTACTCATGTGTTGAGACCAAGATATTCCATTCCTATCATATGAATCTTGATCTATAGCCTTTCCCAAGTTTCTTTCCACTCAAATCTTCTTTCCACCAAATCCAAATCCTTTGAGAGAGAGTTGAGTGTTGAGGAGACTATCATTTGAAGCACAAGAGCAAGGAGTTCATCATCAACACACCATTTGTTACTTCTTGGAGAGTGGTGTCTCCTAGATTGGCTATGTGTCACTTGGGAGCCTCCGACAAGATTGTGGAGTTGAACCAAGGAGTTTGTAAGGGCAAGGAGATCGCCTACTTCATGAAGATCTACCGCTAGTGAGGCAAGTCCTTCGTGGGCGACGGCCATGGTGGGATAGACAAGGTTGCTTCTTCATGGACCCTTCGTGGGTGGAGCCCTCCGTGGACTCGCTGTAATTACCCTTCGTGGGTTGAAGTCTCCATTAACGTGGATGTACGATAGCACCACATATCGGAACCACGACAAAAACATCCGTGTCTCCAATTGCGTTTGAATCCTCCAAACCCTTCCCTTTACATTGTTGCAAGTTGCATGCTTTAATTTCCGCTGCCTATATACTCTTTGCATGCTTGCTTGAATTGTGTGAAGATTGCTTGACTTGTGCATAAATAGCTAAAATCTGCCAAAGTCTAAAATTGGGAAAAGGATAAGTTTTTAATTGGTCAAGTAGTCTAATCACCCCCCCTCTAGACATACTTCAAGGTCCTACAGCTACTCCACTGGCTACTGTTCAATCGGCCCTCTCCACGGGCTCCTGTTCAACCACCCCTCTACGGGCTACTGTTCATCCAGCCCTCCATCGTCTACTGTTCATCCTGCCCTCCACGGGGTGGTCTTGTTCATCCTGCCCTCCACGGGGTCCTGTTCATCCAGCTCCAACCGGCACGAATGATCGGGGTCCTTTTCATCCACCCCCACCGGGAACTGTTCAACCAAACCCCCGGAACGCTCCTTTGTTCATCCAGAGAGCAGCGCCGAGGGGTCTGTTCATCCACCCACGGAACTGTTCATCAACCCCCAAAGAACGCTCACTATTCATCCAGAGGCAACATCGATCGGCTTCAGTTAGCAGCAGTACCAAAGGAATCGCTCGATCGGGTTCGATTAACAACCATCGATCGATCGCTCGGGTTCAGTAACGCGTAGCCTGTAGTGCAATCGCTCAGGTTCAGTTAGAGCCCAACGCCTCGCTCGGGTTCGGTTAGAGCCCAACGCCTCGCGCACACGCGCGTACGTATGAGAGAAACGCGCATCGCTCGGCCCCCGACCACCCACCGTAACCGGGGACTCCCCGATATTTTCCACGCCCTCGCTTCTACCATGGTTTTTTCGTCATGGACGGCCCAAAGAATGTCATGCAGCTGCGTCTCTGGCCCGCCCAGGATGAAAAGCCCATTTTCTGTCATGATTTTTTGTCATAGAAGTAGGACCCCACCACATCTATGATGATACCGTGTTTTGTCACAATTATCGTCATAGAAGTGTCATAAGTATAATAGAAAAGATTTTTGCTCGGCCCAAAATGTCACGGATGTGTCTTTTTTTTGTAGTGTAACAAATTGTGCAAACTCCAGCGATCCATCTATGGACTGGTGTAAGTATCTCGGAGTTGGAATATACGCTTTGATAAGTTGATCAAAGCATATAGTTTTATACAGATTTGCAGTGAAGCCTGTATTTACAACAAAGTGAGTGGGAGCACTACAGCCTTTCTGATACGTATATGCGAATGACATATTGTTGATCAAAAATGAAGTAGAATTTTCTGGAAATCATAAAGGAGTGTTTGAAAGGAGTTTTTCAAAGAAAGACCTCGGTGAAGCTGCTTACACATTGAGCATCAAGATCTATAGAAATAGATCAAGAAGCTTGATAAGATTTTTCAATGAGTACATACCTTGACAAGATTTTGAAGTAGTTCAAAATGGAATAGTCAAAGAAGGAGTTCTTGCCTGTGTTGCATGGTGTGAAGCTGAGTAAGACTCAAAACCCAACCACGGCAGAAAATAGAAAGAAAATGGAAGTCATTCCCTATTCATCGGTCATAGGTTCTATAAAGTATGCTATGCTGTGTACCAGACCTATTGTGAACCTCACCATAAGTTTGGCAAGAGGGTACAATAGTCATCCAGGAGTGGATCACTGGACAGCGGTCAAAATTATCCTTAGTGGAATAAGGAGATATTTCTCGGTTATGGAGGTGATAAAGAGTTCGTCATGAAGAGTTACGCCGATGCAAGCTTTGACACTAATCAGGATGACTCTAAGTCTCAATCTGGATACATATTGAAAGTGGGAGCAATTAGCTGGAGTAGCTCCGTGCAGAGCATTGTAGACACAGAAATTTGCAAAATACATACGGCTCTGAATGTGACAGACCAATTGACTAAGCTTCTCTCACAACCAAAACATGGTCACACCTTAGTACTCTTTGGGTGTTAATCACATAGCGATGTGAACTAGATTATTGACTCTAGTAAAACCCTTTGGGTATTAGTCACATGGAGATGTGAACTAATCACATGGTGATATGAACTATTGGTGTTAAATCACATGACGATGTGAACTAGATTATTGACTCTAGTGCAAGTGGGAGACTGAAGGAAATATGCCCTAGAGGCAATAATAAAGTTATTATTTATATTTCCTTATATCATGATAAATGTTTATTATTCATGCTAGAATTGTATTAACCGGAAACTTAGTACATGTGTGAATACATAGACAAACTGAGTGTCACTAGTATGCCTCTACTTGACTAGGTCGTTAATCAAAGATGGTTAAAGTTTCCTAGCCATGGATATGAGTTGTCATTTGATTAACAGGATCACATCATTAGAGAATGATGTGATTGACTTGACCCATCCGTTAGCTTAGCACGTTGATCGTTTAGTTTGTTGCTATTGCTTTCTTCATAACTTATACATGTTCCTATGACTATGAGATTATGCAACTCCCGAATATCGGAGGAACACTTAGTGTGCTATCAAACATCACAACATAACTGGGTGATTATAAAGATGCTCTATAGGTGTCTCCGATGGTGTTTGTTGGGTTGGCATAGATCGAGATTAGTATTTGTCACTCCGTGTTTCGGAGAGATGTCTCTGGGCCCTCTCGGTAATGCACATCACTATAAGCCTTGCAAGAAATGTGACTAATGAGTTAGTCACGGGATGATGCACTACGGTATGAGTAAAGAGACTTGCCTGTAACGAGATTGAACTAGGTATTGAGATACCGATGATTGAATCTTGGGCAAGTAACATACCGATGACAAAGGGAACAACGTATGTTGTTATGTGGTTTGACCGATAAAGATCTTCGTAGAATATGTAGGAGCCAATATGAGCATCTAGGTTCCGCTATTGGTTATTGACCGGATATGTGTCTCGGTCATGTCTACATAGTTCTCGAACCCGTAGGATCATTACACTTAACGTTCGATGACGATCAATATTATGATTTTATGTGTTTTGATGTACTGAAGGTTGTTCGGAGTCCTGGATGAGATCACGAACATGACGAGGAGTCTCAAAATGGTCGATACATAAAGATTGATATATTTGAAGGTTATATTCCGACACCGGAAAGGTTACGGGGTCACGGATAAATACCGAATCTTGGGGAGTTCTGGAACCCCGAAGTCAATGGGCCTTCATGGGCCTTAGTGAAAATAGAGGGCAGCAAGGGAGCTATGGGGCACGCCCCCTAGGCCCAAACCGAATTGGTTTAGGGCTTGGGGGTGGCCCCCTCTTTCCTTCTCCCCTCCTCCTCTTTCCTTCCCCTCCTAGTTGGACTAGGAAAGGGGGAACCTACTCCTAGTAGGAGTAGAATTCCCCCTTGGGGCACACCCTATGAGGCCGCCGGCCCCCTCCCCTTGCTCCTTTATATACGGGGGCAGGGGGCACCCTAGAACACACAAGTTGACAATCATCTTAGCCGTGTGCGGTGCTCCCCTCCACCATATTCCACCTTGGTCATATCGTTGCAGTGCTTAGGCGAAGCCCTCCGTCGGTAGCTTCACGCTACTGCAGGATGCTGCTAACGCGACACTACAATCAGAGACCCTTCGAGAAACTGTGTGCGATGCCATAATCGCAAACGATGCTGTATGAAAACCGTCAGAAATGTATGAAACGTTTGCGATGACGGATGCATCAAACACGGTTCAGGTTTTAGTTGCGTGTGCGATGAAGGGCATACGGTTCAGTTCAATTAACTGTTTGCAAGGAACAAAAGAAACGGGCAGCCAGATGAAGGTGTGTGTCATACACAGCATACGGTTCACTCGGATGAACTGTTTGTGATTAGGCAACACAAAAGAAACGGGCAGCCAGATAAAGGTGTGTGCAATATACAGCATACGGTTCACTCGGATGAACTGTTTGTCATTAGGCAACACAAAAGAAACGGTCAGCCAGATCAAGGTGTGTGGGATATACGGCATGCGATTCACTCGGATGAACTGTTTGCGTTGACACAAGAGAACAGAAATGGTTCAACTTAAGAAGACGTGTGTGTTGTGCGATGGGATTGCATGCGGTTCACTCGGCCCTTATCGTCAATGTGTGACCTCTATGGCAACCGTTCGCTCCCCAGGCGCCTCTTCATGTACCGTGGCAACCGTCCACCAACTCTTCGCCTTTCCCTCTCGATTTGGAACTACTGTCGCACGCTAGCTCTTCCTCCCTCCTCCATTTGCCTTCACCCTTCCTTCTACCATTGTTTGATCGTCTTCTCCATGGAGGAACAAGCGGAAGCGACCCGTTATTCTTGCCCGATCTGAATGATGGCGTGGTGGAGAACTCATTGATCGGTCTTGACGTCATCACCTCGGCTAGCATGGCAGGTTCGTTCAAGACCATTCTCGACTCAACTAATAACATCATTACAAGGAACCCAAGGGTTCAGGAGCGGTTTGATCTCCCCTATCTTCTTCGCCGTGACCCTGCTGACTGGCACGGCGACGAGGGAAGCCTCTCCTTGTGTAAGTTGATGCTGCTTGATAATGATACGTATGATGTTAAGATGCCATCGCTTGAGGGCAAGGCTTGGGCAGGCGCAAATGGATATTGGGTTGTTTATATTGGGTACAACTACGAGTGGGAACTTGTGAATGTGTACACTCATCACCGGGTTCCACTTCGAAAAATCTCAGACGACTGCCCAGAGGTTGAGTACACCGGTACTCTATGTGAGTCCAAATATGATCATGCTGATTGTCGTCTACGGAAGATAGTAATTTGTCGAGTTCCCAACCGCTCTTGGGGTTATAGGAATGCTTATGTTGTCGCTGTCTTTGACAAGCTTGTTGCCGTCCTTCATGGTTCGACTCGAGGATATTGCTCAAAAATCAGTTTCTATACACGGATGAGTAGTGTGATGCAATTCAATACGAGGGTCTTGTGTTTGCTGCCACCACTCGTGGCCCTATTTTTGCATGGAATCCTCATGATTTTGGTACGTTTGTCTTCCACCATAATTATAATTGTTTCATCCACATGCATGAAGGTTAGCTAGTTTCCCTTTACTAATTAATCTTCTTGTGTTTCCAAGGTCCTGTGAACATTCCACCACCTATACTTGAAAATTTTATTCACGAGCATGAGGACGAGCAGGACCCATATACTCAGTGGCGCCTGGCAACTTATTCCGATGGATCACCTTTTCTTGTTTGTATACGGGGCACTGCTGATGTTACTAAGGAAGCATGTGTTGTCTCATATGGTCGCACTCTTCGGACCTATTCCAACATCCGTTGCAGGCTATTCGGGATGGATCTTTGGTGTACTAAGCGTAACACCTTCTCCCTGGTTCGATATTGAAAGTCTTGGAGAAACTTCGCTCTTCCTTGGACAAAACTATCCAATGATGGTGGAAGGCGATCCAGCTGCTATTGACACAACGTTACTACCATTTATGAGAAGCAACTGTATCTATACCTCGGACATTACTATGCTTCTGTACCGTCCCAATATGGGTATTGAAATGGGCCGCTTCAGCCTGGATGATCAATCCTACGTTGGTCTCGAGATTGACAGTAGCTGGCCCTTCCCAGAGAATCACTTCTAGTTCAAAGCAAGTGTTTCCAACGCCGACGAGTGGTTGAGCTGAAGTTCATTTCATCGCTTTGTTATTTGTTGTGTGAGAAAAACTTTACTAGAATGTTTTGTTGGAAATGATCTATAATCCAACGTGTATCCTCGTTGTCGTTGTGGGTTGATAACTTGTTGTATGTAATCAATGGTACATTTGCATATGCGTCCATGAACTCATGCCTGCTAGTGGTGTCCATATGAACAGTGCTAGTGATTTTAGTTGCAAAACTAGATAGTGCTAGTGATTTGTAGCTGCATATTTTGACAAATCACAGTGTTACAAGGTTGACAAATGGCAATGTTGCTAGATAAACAAATGTCAATCTTTATAGTTTGAGAAATGGCAACATACCCAAAATGATAGATATGCAAATCTTACCCAATTGTTTGTACGTGGTTGCACACGGGTCATGCAAAACAACAGTTTGCGTTGAAGGGATGCAGAAATCCTGCTCGACACATTTTCCCTTGGCTTCCTGGGGAAGTTGTCGGTTTGCATACGGGTGTTCTAACTAAAATGTTTGCGATGAGTGTTTTATATTTAAAAACTGTTGACGTATTTTTTCAAAAAAAATCGTTTGATAATTCTTTACATTAAGGGAGAAAAACGCAAGTTCGTTCAAACCATATTCGTAGCGATCCAACCTCAAGCGGTCAAATCTACGTGGCCGATGTCATCCTGGATCGGTAATCTTGACACACAGTACTTCTTGAGGATATTACTCTTTGGGCGTAAACCGGCGGGAGAGGCTGAGTTATCCCCATAATGGATTCTTGTGCACGAAGCCTATGAAGGCAGAGCGATGGTGCTTTATGAAGTCCCGGGGCCCAAAGGCGGTTTAAGGTGCATGACGTAAACCGACATTGATATGTAAACTTGTGTTGTAAGATAGAAAGAGCAGAGACCGAGCTGGACACGTTTATGAGCCGGCTTCGGGACCCTGTAAACCGATGGGCGTCAATCCGTGTATATAAGGGGACGACCCGGCGGCGGTTTAGGGACAACAGACAACAACTCGAGACCCAGGCAAAGCGTATTCGCTCCCTGGTCATCGAAACCCTAGCAATCCCACAACAACTGGATCGTAGGCTTGTACCTTCACTGCAAGGGGCCAAACCAGTATAAACTCTATCCATCCCTTGTCCGCTTTAACCCCTTTAAGCTAACCCGTTGCGATGGCTCCACGACTAAGTCCTTTCTCTAGGACATCTGCCGTGACAAAACCATGACAGTTGGCGCCCACCATGGGGCTATCGCACGATGGTTTCGAGTTCTTAGAGGGCAGCTTCGAAGGACTCAAGGGTTATGCTGTGGGCCGGATGACCAAGAGTCGTGTCGGCAAGCTCTACATCGACGACGCAGGCTGGGGCCCCGAGGCCGGCTCAATCGAGTACGGGTACCGGGTCCCATTTGGCGGCATCCACGTTTTCATTGGCAAGATTGGTGAACCGGGCCCTGAGCCAGACATCTGCACCGACATCATCGAGACGGCTCGGCGTGCGAAATCTGCCCGGGTTAAGCCTGTCATGAAGCGTGCCTACGTGGGAGTTATCCGCGGAGTGGAATCTGAGGATAGATCGGAATCTGGTGGTGAAACCGTCGTTTATTCCGGTGACGAGTCATCGACCAGAGAGACCGAGTCATTGTACCAGTTGCAAGATGGCCGGATTGGGGGCTGTTCCGACGGCGACAGTATTTCGGACCCCTTTGATCCGCCAAACCAGGTTGCGATCTTCATGGCCGGAACACAGCCAGCGCTCCACTCTTCGACCGCAGCGGCGATGGTTTCGGATCGATGGCGGCGACGGCGACGAGGAAGGAGGCCCGTCGCGACCGTCGGCTCAGGTTTTATCTGATTTATTTGACGCTTTGGCAGCACTGATGGCGGGTGTTAATCCGGCGAATCAAGATGAGCATAATGCGGAAATCGCGAAGGTGAAAGATCAGATAACCTAGGCCAAGGCCGACCTGGCAGCTGAGGATACCAGGATGGCTGCGGAACGGGCCGCATTGGATGCACAGGCTTACCGGCTTATGCTGGATCAGAGCGCGTCAAACGATGTCATGAGGAGAAGGTACCGATCTCACCTACCACCGGTTTATGAGGCCAAGAACCTCTTTAATACCCTAGGAGCGGGGACCGGTAATCCGCCAGTGATAAACCGGGCGAAGGCACCTGGAACGGTGGCGCCGGTTCAGCCACGTCCGACTGATCCGCCTCGTCAGAACAACATTCTGTCACAGCACGTCCCAACACCACCGGGTCATTACACTAACCCGATGGATAACATTGTCGCTGCCGCTTCACGACTGGCGGCCCTCCCGATCGAAGGCGAGTCCCCAGTAGAGGTCGAGACGCGACGGGCTAGGGAGCTCCTTCAGACAGCTTTGACTCAGCAGCAGGCTTATTCATATAGTGGTGAAAGGTTCCATTCTACTCCCCGCCCAAGCCGGAGTTACAGCAGGCATATCAATGAACCGGCCGTATCAAGCAGCGCGCAAAACTGTAATCCGCCCCGTGGCCATAACCCGGCGGGTGGCGGTGGTGATGCTCAGGATGTGGTGGATCGTGCTAGGGCACGTCGAGAGGCCGAGTTAGCGGCGCAGCATGAAGCTCGCCAACTTACTCCGGTTCGTCCAACCACAACGGTGGAACCAGTGGTTACTTCCAGCTCTTTGGGAGTGCCGTGTCTCGTCCCAGCGTTGCCCAACATGCGCCTGCCCAAGGATTTCAAGGGCCCACATAAAGTGCTGAATTACACCGCCGATTTATCCCCGAGTCATGGGTTTAAAGCTATGAGATGGCAATGGAGATGCTGCATGTGGACGATGCGGCGTGTGCTAAATACTTCACCATGATGCTGGAGGGGACAGCCCGCACTTGGCTGAAGAACTTGCCAGCTAACTCCATTGGGTCATGGGCCGAATTAAGGGCCCAGTTTATCCAGAATTCAAGGATACATGCAAGCATCCCATGTCAATTGTGGACTTAGCTACTGAGGGAGTCCTGGATTAGGGGGTCCTCGGACAGCCAGACTATATACCTTGGCCGGACTGTTGGACTATGAAGATACAAGATTGAATACTTCGTCCCGTGTCCGGGTGGGACTCTCCTTTGCGTGGAAGGCAAGCTTGGCAATTCGGATATGTAGATCTCCTCCCTTGTAACCGACTATCGTGGCAAGGCCCCTCCGGTGTCTATATAAACCGGAGGGTTTAGTCCGTAGGACAACAACAATCATAATCATAGGCTAGCTTCTAGGGTTTAGCCTCTACGATCTCGTGGTAGATCAACTCTTGTAATAATCATATCATCAAGATCAATCAAGCGAGAAGTAGGGTATTACCTCCATCGAGAGGGCGAACACAGGTAAACATTGTGTTCCCGCCTCCTGTTACCATCCGCCTTAGGCGCTGATTCGGGACCCCCTACCGGGATCCGCGGTTTTGCGCCGACATTGGTTCTTTCATTGAGAGTTCCTTTGTGCCGTCCACGATAAAACTTGATGGCTCCTTGATCATCGGCAATGATGCAATCCGAGGTGAGGTTTTTCTCCCAGACAGATCTTCCTATTCGGCGGCCGTCTGCGGGCCAACTCACTTGGCCATCTGGAGTAGATCGAGCTGCGCCCACAGGCGTCGAGTCAGGTTTGGAAGCTTGAACTATCTGCCGACATCGCGGAGACTTGATCTTGACGGTTGAGCCCATGTCAGTCGCCACCACAGTCCACGGCGAGCATGACTTAGCTCTGCCGTCGGACAGTGTTCGGGAGATCACACCTGTGGCTACTTTGGCCCTCAATCAGGAGCAGATCGTGCCGTCCGAGGATGGGCGGATGGACCCCCACCATGGAGGCAGCACACTCAGCGGGGATAGAGCCGAATACTGACTTCACCTCCTATGAGACCTGTGTTGCCGGACCCTTGGATTCGTCCCCGGCCACGGGCTCCAAACCGCCTATGTCCGTGCCTATCGAATATGATTGGGCACCGATCATGGAGTTTACCTCCGCAGATATCTTTCGACACTCGCCCTTGGGCGGCATGCTAAATTCATTGAGGTCTCTCTCCTTGTCAGGAGACCCTTGGCCGAACTATGTCCAGCTTGAGTGGGAAGCGAACGACGAAGAAATTCATTCCCCACCCACCACCCACTTAATAGCCACTGTCTACGACTTAACCGACATGCTCGATTTCGACTCCGAAGACATCAACGGTATGGACGACGATGCAGGAGAAGAACAGGAACCACCGCCCATAGGGCGCTGGACTGCCACCTCATCATATGATATATACATGGTGGACACCCCCAAAGAAAGCGATGGCAATAAGGCAACGGAGGATAATCCCCTCAAGAAGCAATCTAAGCACCGGCGTCATTGGCGCCGCTCAAAGCCCCGCCATAGCAAAAGCAGCGATACTGGCACAAGAGACAATAACGCTGCGGATAGTGCCGAAGACAAAGACAATCCCCTCGAGCCAGGCTTCGAGCGGGAGGATGGGCAAGCTAGCCCTAAGGAACAGGCAACAGAAGGAGAATCAGAGGATGACAATTACATGCCCCTCTCCGAATACGAGGTGAGCCTCGGCGACGAAGAATTTATCGTGCCTGAGGATCTCGTCGAGCAGGAGCGCTTCAAGCGCCGGCTTATAGCCACAGCAAAAAGCCTGAAGAAAAAGCAACAACAGCTTCAAGCTGACCCAGATCTGCTAGCAGATAGATGGACTGAGGTCATGGAAGCCGAGGAATACGAACTCAAGCGCCCAACCAAAAGTTACCCAAAGCGCAGGTTGCTACCCCAACTCGAGGAGGAAGCATTAAAGCCTACACTACCAGCGTATGATGCGGCTGACTGGCCACCTCGTGGCCGAGACAAAGCGGCATATCAGCCCGAAGTCCAGCCTGCACCCCGTCGCCAGTCAAACAAAAACACCAAGGCCCGGGGCAACATGCAGGACCTGCAAGACGTATTGGGAAACAAAGCAGGACATACAAGATCGATCTGCGGATCACGGGGGCGTGCCCCAACGCGTGACGACGACTGTCACACCAGATATACTAAAAGCAAATCCGGCTAGGCCAAACACAGCAGACAAGACTCGTATGAACTGCGTCGTGACATAGCCCGGCACAGAGGCGCCGCACACCCCCTATGCTTCACTGACGAAGTAATGGATCACGAATTCCCAGAAGGATTTAAACTCGTGAACATTGAATCATATGATGGTACAACAGACCCCATGGTATGGATTGAAGATTTCCTCCTCCACATCCACATGGCCCGCGGTGACGATCTACATGCCATCAAGTACCTCCCACTAAAACTCAAAGGGCCGGCTCGGCATTGGCTGAATAGCCTACCGGCAAGCTCCATTGGCAGTTGGGAGAATTGGGAAGACACATTCCTTGACAACTTCCAGGGCACTTATGTGCGACCACCGGATGTTGATGACTTGAGTCACATAACCCAACAGCCAAGGGAATCAGCCAGGAAATTCTGGACTCGGTTCCTAACTAAAAAGAACCAAATTGTCGATTGTCCGGATGCCGAGGCATTAGCAGCAGTTAAGCATAACATCCGCGATGAGTGGCTCGCCCGACACCTCGGCCAAGAGAAGCCGGAGTCCATGGGAGCCCTCACGACACTCATGACCCACTTTTGTGCGGGCGAGGACAGTTGGCTGGCTCGCAACAACAACACATCAAGAAATCCTGGCAATTCGGATGCCCAAGATAGCAATGGCAGGCCACGTCGCAACAGACACAAGCGCCGCAACAACGGCGACAACGCCGAAGACACGGCAGTCAATGCAGGATTCAGTGGCTCTAAATCCAGCCAGCAGAAAAAGCCGTTTAAAAGAAGCAATCCGGGCCCGTCCAGTTTGGACCACATACTCGATCGCTCATGTCAAATTCACGGCACCCCTGATAAACCAGCCAACCACACAACAGAGAATGTTGGGTGTTCAAACAGGCCAGCAAGATGAATGCCGAAAACAAGGAAAAGGGGCTGCATAGCGGCGGCGAGGAGGAGCCCGACGCCGCCCGAACACGGAGGACAGAAAAATTTCCTCCCCAAGTGAAAGCAGTGAACATGATATCATAACCCATATTCCCTAGTGGGAGCAGGCGTGCACTAAGGGATGTCTATGCGATGGAGCAGTCGCCCCAAAGTTCAACCCATGGTCTTCTTGTCCGATCACTTTCGATCGCGAGGACCAGCCCTTGATGTCGGTGGTTACGCCACATTGGTCCTTGACCCCATCATTGTGGTTTCACCTCCTCGAGTCCTTATGGGCGGTGCCAGCAGCCTGAACCTGCTCTATCGGGATCTGATGCACAACATGGGTATAGGCCCCTCGAGGATCAAACCCACAAAAACCACCTTTAAAGGTGTCATACAGTGTAGAGGCTTGTTGCACGGGCTCAATCCTGCTGGAAGTGGTCTTGGTCCCCGGACAACTTCGAAGCGAGGAGTTAATCTTGATATCGTCCCTTCGCGATGGCTATCACGCCTTTGCTCGGACGAACCGCATTCGCCAGATTCAATGCGGTACCGCATTATGCATACCTCAAGCACAAAATGCCAGGACCTCACGGGGTTATAACGGTTAATGGAAACACAGAACGCTCACTCCGAACGGAGGAGCACACTGCAGCCCTTGCAGCAGAAGTGCAAAGCAGCCTTCTGAGACAAACCGCAAATTGGGAGAAAAAGCCCCCGGACACCTTCAAGCGAGTTCGGAGTACCCTGCAACAGGATCGCCCTGCACATTCAGAGCTCGCCTAGCAATTCGGCCTCCGTCCTAGTCCCAGTCAAGCGACAAAATTTGCGCCGCGCGTACATAATTACGCACTCAAGATACCATGGGCATAGGCGGAGCACGGCTGGCACGACCCTGTCTGCGGCTCAACCGCCTCAGGACCCGTATATCTTTAACATTTTCTTCCTTTCAGGCCCCTATTCTCTAAAGGCCCTCTCCGATTGCCTGATTATCAGACCCATCACGGGAAGGAAACACCAAGGAAGCAAGAAGCTTTGCCGTACAAGGGAATCCCCAGGTGGTCTCTGATAACGATCGCTATACCTGCTTTACATACCCACACGCAGCTTGCCCCTGGATAGGACATGTCAAATAGTCCTATTTTTACTTATTACACTACTTGTATAAATAAGCTTTGACGTATCATTTAAATAACAACGTACATCATTAGCTCATTATTGCATTCCTTCATCTTTTTTCCATGTCTACTTATTTACGACAAATTGCACCCGTACATTCGGATACGTCTAGTGCGCCAAGGGCTTCAGTGTACCCCATAACACGGCAAGAAAAGTCCGAACACTTTCGACAGTGCGGCACCCCAAACTTATAGCATTATATGCATCAGCTTCGAATCATGTCTTGGGTCAATAGTTGGGTTTGCCCGGCTCCCATGTTTTGGTACCTTATGTTCCGCTATATCGGCTAAGGTAGCCTTTGGGAGAACTCTTGTGATTGTGTCCTGGTTCTTCGGACGAGCACCTCGATGAAAGCCAAAAACTGACTGTCATGATGCGGCGAGAGTTGGTCGCTGTTCGAGAGGTCTCAAATCCTTAAAGATTTTTTCCGCTTCGGGCGGGGAGTCGGCCTTGTCCGATTTAGGCGTACATAGCTCCCCAAGTTCGGCCTTCCGAATACTAGGGGCTTCGCCAAAATTTAAAATTGTAGACTTCTATGGCTAAGTGAGAGTGATAAAGATGTATAGTCCGATTGCCTTGTTCGCTGCGCTAAACACCTCCTTAAAGGTCCAAAAAATTTGGATAAAGAGTGTTTAAGATCTATCCCGAACACCTCAGTACTAGTTACATGGGGGCAGAATCCGACGACTAGCCAACTCTCAGATTTTATAAACGGTCGAACAGAAGGTAATATTTTAAATCAAAAAGTGTTATATAGCGCACATGAACTCGTTTTCATATTACAGGATCACTTGAGTACATTCATTCAAATATTACATCCTTAGCACATTCCTCCATACAAAGCGAGCACCCTTGAGACCTTGTCATAATACTTTTAAGGTGGCGATGCTCCTTGCCCTCCGGTGGCCCCTCCTTCACCAGCTTTTCAGTGTCCATCTTTGCCCAGTGCACTTTCGCACGGGCAAAGGCCCTGCGTGCACCTTCAATGCAGACGGATCGCTTTATGACTTCAAACCGTGGGCAGGCATTCACAAACCGCTTTACCAGGCCGAAGTAGCTGCCAGGCAGGGGCTCGCTAGGCCACATCCGGACTATGAGACCCTTCATGGCCAGTTCGGCTGCCTTGTGAAGCTGGACCAGTTGCTTCAACTGGTCGCTCAAAAACATCGGATGTTGGTCCCGATATCTTGAGACCAGAACAACTTCTTCGTCGAGCTCCTTCCTCGGCCGGTAGAACTTCAGTGGCATCAGTGCAGCTCTTGGGTAGATCTCTGAGCAGCTCTGGAGAGCTCGAATTGGTAAGTAAAGGAAAGTTTCCTTCACATGCTTGCTTTGCATAATGAATGCCTTACCGCGCTATCTTCTTGACCTTTGAATCTCTGGAGGGCCTTTTGGGCTTGGCCTTGGCATTTTATGCGTTCTCGAGGGCCTTATGGCTCGGACCCCTGCGTCTTAGAGTCATGCTCCAAGGACTCGTATTTCTTGACAAAATCTTGGAGCTCTTGCTGAACCTCGCCGACTCGGGCCTCTTGCTTCTCGCGCTCGGTGCGCTCCTTGGTCGCTTTGTCTTCGGTCTCGGACAGCGCCTTCTTCAGGGCCGCCACTTCGGTCGTGGACCCTAGCAAAATTCATGACGATCCTATGATCTAACAACCACCTTCTTTTTTATTTATCAATATACATACGGGGTATCACTTTCCTTTGTTCTCTTCGAGATGCCTCTTGGTAAGGCCGAGCTCTTCCTCGGACCGCTCAAGGTCTCGCTTCAGTCCTGAGACCTCCGCAGTACGAGTGGCAGCGGCCAGTAGCGAAGCCTGCTTATTCACATAGACATATTCTAATTAGACTCCTGTGATTATTATTTGATCCTCTGTTCGGCCTTTCTTTGCAAACACCAAACAGAGCATCAGGGGCTACTGTATATGCTGTAACATTTTCTCATAGTTTGATTACTTACCTCAAAGCACATTAGGAGGCTGGCACGAGCTTCAGTCGATCCGCTTTTGGCGGACGAACCTTCTCGACCACCTTTTCGTGATAGTGCGGTGCTCTTCGTCAATGGAAGCGCCATGGCGCCCGACAACTTGTCTGATGCCTCTGGATGGACAAAGGCCATCGGCACAGACGGTTGGCCCCCCTTAGTGAGATGTCGCCCGATAGAACCCGGAACCACTAGAGGTTCTGGTGCAGTATCCGACTGGGGGCCAAACTTGCTGCCCCCGTCATTAGAGCCCACAGGAGTCTTGCCCCCCATGCGCCCAGCGTCTGGGATGTCGCCTTGAGGCACCTCCAGAACTATCTTCCCTTGGTTCAGTGCCCTTTGAGACAACACCTCGATGTCGTCCGTAGGGCGGGGGGAGGTGGCGGTCGGGACTGAATCACTGTTCATTCGCCGACTGGCCCAAAGACTCATCCGAAGAGGATACGTCGATATGGGCTTTGGATGGACTGCATGATCATGTTTGGCATGATAAGAAGCGATAAAACAGAACATACCAGAACTATTATGGTATCTGGATACTTACGACTTCGCCAGGGGCTTGTCCCTGGGCAACCACTCCTCGTCGTTGTAAGCGGCTGTTGTGGAGTAGTCCGGAAGGAGGGTCCTTCCCTTCTTGGACCCTTCGGCCTCCCCAGATGGGGCGGCCATCCTTTTCTTGTCTCCCTTGGCTGGGGGTGGAGAACTTTCCTCTTCCTCCTCGTTTTCGTGGGAGGAGGGCGCCTCGGTGTTATCGAACGATGAGTCCGATACAACCTTGCACCGGAGACCTTTCCTGGTCCCCGCGGCCTTCTACTTGGCCTTCTTCTCCGGCGCCTCATAGGGCGCCAGAACCAGCATCTCCGTTAAGAGAGCCCCTGCTGGATCTTCGGGAAGTGGGGCTGGACAATCGATCCGCTCCGCTGTCGCTACCCAATCCTGTTAAAATGGCGTGAAGGCTCAGATCCCTCACATGATTATACTGGGGAAAGGAACATCTTATGAGATATAAAGAGCTTACCGGATTGGCAGGGCGCTTTGCGCTAAGTCCGCGATCCTCGGTAAGGGGAGGAGGTACCTCGGCGGCCTTGAACAGAACCTTTTAGACGTCTTGGTGCGTCGTGTCAAAAAGCTCTCGCATCGTCTGGTGCTTGGCCGGGTCGAACTCCCACATATTGAATGCCCGTCTTTGATACGGAAGGATCCGACGGAAGAGCATGACCAGGACCACGTTGACAAGCTTGATTTTCTTGCTTATCATGTTTTTAACACAGTTCTGGAGTCCGGTCAGCTCCACCGATGAACCCCAGGATAGGCCCTTCTCTTTCCAGGAGGTGATCCGCATGGGGATGCCGGATCGAAATTCGGGGGCCGCCACCCAGTTGGTGTCGTGCGGCTCGGTGATGTAGAACCACCCCGATTGCCACCCCTTCACAGTCTCCACATAGGAGCCTTCGAGCCAGGTGACGTTGGGCATTTTACCCACCATGGCGCCTCTGCACTCCGCTTGCTGGCCGACCACCACCTTCGGTTTCACGTTGAAGGTCTTCAGCCACAGGCCGAAGTGGGGCTTGATGCGGAGGAAGGCCTCGCACCCACGATAAACGCCAAGATGTTGAGGATGAAATTGGGGCGGATCATGGAAGTCCAGCCCGTAGTAGAACATGAGCCCGCGGACAAATGGGTGCAGGGGAAATCCTAGCCCGCGGACGAAGTGGGTAAGGAATACAACCCTCTTGTGGGGTTACGGGTAGGGACGATCTGCCCGCGTCAGGGAGCGGTCTTGCGATGTCTGCGGCCACGTATCCGGCTTCCCGGAGCTTCGTAATGTTCTCCTCCGTAACGGAGGAGACCATCCACTTGCCTCCCGCTCCGGACATGTTTGGAATGGCTTTGTGGAGAAAATGAGAACTTGGGCGCTGGAGCTCGAGTGCGCGAGAATGGATGGGCAGGGAAGAAGAAGGCGTGGGTGAAAAAGAGGAGTCCTTGTCCCTTTATAAAGGCAGTAGAAACTGTGCACCTCCCTACTTGCCCCATAAAATCGATTATTCCCCAGGCGCCGCGATTGATGGCGCGGTTGGGTTACCCATATCCGTATTGATGAGAATCCCGTGATAAGGGGAACACGATCTCTGCTTCGACAAGGCGTGCCAATAAAACCGTCTTGCAACACGCAGTGGCAGGCAGGGAAAAACGGTTCGTGATGACCGGGCCACGGCAAGACGTCACGTTATGAAAAGTTGTCAGCAGATTAGAATAGTGGAATAATATACTCTCTACGGTGGTGTGTGGAATTTGTTTTATAGAGCTGGGCACAATCCTTGTGTTCAAAATCTTCTATGGAGTATTCGGAGGAGGAACCCGCCTTGCAATGCCGAAGACAATCTGCGCGCCGGACTCATCATCGTTGAAGCCTGGTTCAGGGGCTACTGAGGGAGTCCTGGATTAGGGGGTCCTTGGACAGCCGGTCTATATACCTTGGCTGGACTATTGGACTATGAAGATACAAGATTGAAGACTTCGTCCCGTGTCCGGGTGGGACTCTCCTTTGCGTGGAAGGCAAGCTTGGCAATTCGGATATGTAGATCTCCTCCCTTGTAACCGACTCTGTGTAACCCTAGACCCCTCCGGTGTCTATATAAACTGGAGGGTTTAGTCCGTAGGACAACAACAATCATAATCATAGGCTAGCTTCTAGAGTTTAGGCTCTACGGTCTCTTGTAGATCAACTCTTATAATACTCATATCATCAAGATCAATCAAGCAGGAAGTAGGGTATTACCTCCATCAAGAGGGCCCGAACCTGGGTCAACATTGTGTCCCCCGCCTCCTGTTACCATCCGCCTTAGACACACAGTTCAGGACCCCCTACCCAAGATCCACGGGTTTTGACACTGACAGCTGCCTGTGTCCAGGAGGAAGGAGAATCAACAACCCGTTGGGTGCGCCGGGTTTCGGAGATTTTGCATTCATCGGACCGCATCAACACTGATACAGCAGTTTTGACATTGGAAGGCAATTGCCGGTTTGCACCTCTGAAGTTGAAGTTGGGACGGCTCAAACGTCATTGTAATGACATGGGAACACTTATGGCAGCTCTGGTAAAGTATGCCGACTCTGATAGTACCAAGGACCCGAGTTTGGCGATGACAAGGCGGTGAAGGGAAAGAAGGCGGCAACACCAAGGGGCAGCGGCATAACCCGGCGGGTCATGGAAACAGCGATGGCGTAAAGGCGGATAACAGTTTAGATTTTGTGGCTAATACCAACACGCAGGACAAAGGCCAGAGGCGTAAGGGTAAACCGCCCTAGCGTGGTGGAGGACCAAGTCCTAATCTGGAGCGCTTGTCTTATCTATTAAACCAGCCTTGCTCAAAGCACGGGACGGAGGACAAACTGTCCACGCACCTCTAGAAAGATTGTTATATCATGCAGGAGTTCAAAAATTCTGACTTTTTTCGGTATGATCACGGACCGGGCGGCGGTTCGAGGCCACAGATCTCATGGGCGGATTACGGTGGAGGCAGTTCGGTTCAGATTTTCACGATGTCAGGCGGACATGGTAATCAAGGCAATCGGGGCAATCAAGGTGGTTATAATCATCGAGGCAATCGGCAACAACAGCAGCAGTCGGGCTACCAGAGCAACCCGAAGCAGTTGAATAGTGGGCAGTATCATGTCTTCACCACTAGTCTATGCAAGCGCGATCAGAAACTTCATAAAAGGGCAGTGAATTCCGTTGAACCGGCGGTGCCCCGTTACTTGTGCTGGTCTGAGCAGTCGATCGTGTGGATTAGAGAGGATCATCCACCTCGGGTTGATAATCTGGGTCATCCAGCATTGGTGGTGGCGCCTCAGGTTGGAGATTATAAGTTCACTAAGGTACTCATGGATGAGGGGATTAGTATCAATATCCTTTATTATGAAACCTTCCGTCGCATGGGGTTAACAGATAAAAATCTTAAGCCATCCAATACGGTCTTCCATGGTGTTGTGCCTGGTAAATCGGCATATCCTATTGGTAAGATAGCTCTGGAGGTGGCTTTTGGAGATGAGCATGACTCGAGATCAGAGACATTGACTTTTGAAGTGGTGAAAATCAAGAGCCCGTATCATGCCCTGTTTGGATGGCCGGCTTATGCTAAGTTCATGGGTAGGCCCCGTTAAGTCTATCTGCAGCTCAAGATGCCGGGCCATAAGGGGACCATCATGGTCCATGGGAGCCGCAAGATCGCTTTAGAATGTGAAGAAGGTGATGCAGCTTATGCTGAGTCGGTTTGCGCAACAGAGGAGTTGAAGTTCAATAAAGACAATGTTGATCCGGCGGATATGACTTCTTTGAAAAAGCCAACTACAGAGCATGATCCGGCCTTGAAGTTTAAATCGGCTGATGAGACTAAGCTTGTCGATTTTGTTCCTGGCGATTCATCCAAGCAATTTAGCATCAGCGCTAACTTGGATCCAAAATAGGAAAGCGCGCTCATCGAGTTCATCTGTGAGAATCGGGACATCTTTGCGTGGAAACCTTTTGACATGCCAGGTGTACCGAGAGAACTCGCTGAGCAAATTCTCAATGTCGATCCCAAGTATAAACCGGTCAAGCAGTTCCTTCGCCGGTTCAATGAAGAAAGACACAAGGCTATTGGTGAGGAGGTAGCCAGGCTCTTGGCGGCTGGATTGATCGTTGAAGTATTTCATCCTGAATGGTTGGCTAATCCGGTGCTGGTACTTAAGAAGAACGGCACTTGGCGTATGTGTGTGGACTACAAAGATCTCAACAAGGCCTGTCCAGCAGACCCTTTTGCCCTCCCTCGTATTGATCAAATCATTGATGCTACGGCGGTTTGTGAGCGTTTGAGTTTTCTGGATGCGTATTCTGGTTACCATCAGATCAAAATGGCAGTTAAGGACCAGGAGAAGACAGCGTTTATAACTCGTTTTGGAGCCTTCTGCTATGCATCTATGCCTTTTGGGCTTAAGAGTGCCCAGGCGACTTATCAGCGATGTGTGCAGAATTGTCTTCATGATCAGATTGGCCGCAATGTTCATGCTTATGTGGATGATATTGTGGTGAAATCCAGAAAGAAGGAGACATTGATAGATGACTTGAAGGAGACCTTTGATAACCTCCGGGTCTATAAAATGATGCTTAATCCGGCCAAGTGTGTCTTTGGTGTACCAGTAGGCAAACTCTTGGGCTTTTTGGTGTCTAACAGGGGCATTGAAGCTAATCCAGAAAAAATCAAGGCTATAACTTCTTTGGCTAAACCAAAGTGTATCAACGATGTTCAATGTCTGGCGGGCCGGATTGCCGCCTTGAGCCGGTTTATCAGTCGCCTTGGTGAGAAGGCCATCCCTTTATATCAGATGCTGAAGAAGATGGATGACTTCGTTTGGAGTGACGCCGCCAATGAAGCATTTGAGGACTTAAAGCGGCAGCTGGCTAATCCGTCGGTCCTTGCTGCTCCTATTGATAAAGAGCGATTGTTGTTATATGTGGCTGCTAATGCCCGGGCCATTAGCGTGGCTATTGTGGTGGAGCGCAAGGAGGCCGGAAAGGAGTATCCGGTTCAACGGCCGGTTTATTATATCAGTGAGGTACTTATTGAGTCCAAGCAAAGGTACCCACATTGGCATAAGCTGGTTTATTGAGTTTTCATGGCAAGTCGGAAGCTTAAGCAATATTTCCAGGGTCATCCCATCACTGTGGTCAGTTCTGCTCCTTTGGGAGATATAATTCAGAACAGGGAAGCAACTGGTCGGGTCGCCAAGTGGGCTATTGAGCTTGGGCCTCACGGTTTAAAATATGTGCCCCGGACGGCGGTCAAATCGCAGGCACTTGTGGACTTCATTAATAACTGGACGGAGTTACACGCACCAGAAGAGAAGCCGGATCATACTTATTGGACTATTCATTTTGATGGGTCCAGGCAATTGAAAGGCTCGGGGGCCGGAGTCGTATTAACTTCCCTGCGAGGTGATAAGTTTTGTTATGTTCTCTGTTTAATGTTCCCTTGCGCTAACAATGCAGCTGAATATGAGGCTCTACTCCACGGTCTTCGGATGGCTAAAGAGATGAATCTAAGCCGAGTTAAGTGCTTCGATGACTCGGACCTGGTGGCCCAACAGGTGTCTGGTACTTGGGATTCCAAGGACCCACTCATGGCAGCATATCGTCGAGAGGTGGATATTGTTGCAGGTCACTTCCAAGGTTATCAGGTCGATCATGTGGACCGGCGGAAGAAAGAAGCGGCGGACGCTTTAAGCCGCTTGGGTTCCCAGCGTAAACCAGTTCCACCCAACATCTTTCTGGGTGTGCTGCATAATCCGTCCGTCAAGCTCCCTACAGAAGAGGATTTGGCTATTCCTGATCCGGAGGCTCAGCTGGTGACGGCTCTTCATGTTATCCCGGATTGGACGGTTCCATATTTGGCGTATATGAACCAGGGCGAGTTACCAGAGGATGAAACCTTGGCCAGACAAATAATCCAGCGATCAAAGTCCATGAATATTGTCAATGGCGAGTTACATCATTGCAGTGTAACAGGGGTGTTTCAGCGTTGCGTGTCTCCTGAAGAAGGCCGCGAAATTTTGCGCGAGATCCACGAAGGGGATTGTGGTCATCACGCCGGTTCAAAATCACTGGTAGCTAAAGCTTTTCGTCATGTGAAAGTGCGTTATATCGACTAGAGGGGGGGTGAATAGGCGATTTTTATGAATTCTTCAATGAGGAATTTGCCGGTGAGGAAATTCCTTAGTGAAGAACTACTTGCAGCGAATAAGTACTCGAAGTAAGCATAAGAGAATGCGGGCATGGTCATCATGATGAAATGAAGACAAACCACAGTCTGAAAGCGTAACAGGATAGCACAAGATGAAGACAAACAGTGAAGAAATTGAACGAGGAAATTGAGAAAGTCTTGATCAAAGTCTTCAAACACGAGATATGAATAAACACTCAACACGATAATGAGGAAATGAAAGACTTGAGGAAATAGAACAAGTTAGGTTGGTGAAGACAATGATTTGGTAGACCAGTTCAACTGCTGTCTCGGTTATGCGTCTGGTTGGGCGGTGAGTATTTAAACTCGAGGACAAACAGTCCGGACACCCGATCGCTGAGCACGCAGCTCGGGGCACCAAGTCCTCACCGTATTCTCCTTGAACTAAGGTCACACAGACCTCGTCCAATCACTCATGGTAAGTCTTCAGGCGACTTCCAAACCTTCACAGACTTGGTCACTCGGCGATCCACAGTTCCTCTTGGATGCTCTAGACCATGACGCCTAACCGTCTGGAAGAAGCACAGTCTTCAAAGGTAACAAGCGTCGGATCCACGAGGATCAATCTCTTGATGATGCTCAATCACTTTGGGTTTATAGGGGTTTGGTTTTGGGTTTTCCTCACTTGATGATTTTCGCTCAAAGTCCTCGGAGGATGGGTTGCTCTCAAATGACAAGTGTCAGGTTTCTCTCGGAGCAGCCAACCAGCTAGTGGTTGTAGGGGGCGGCTATTTATATCCTAGGGAGCAGCCCGACATGATAAGACATAAATGCCCTTCAATGATATGACCGTTAGGTGGATAAGATATTTTGGGACAGGTGGCGCAGACTTACAGAGCAGATCGGAAATTTGACTCTCAAATTCCTCGGGGCTATCATGATCCTCCTTGTGTAGGCAATCCGCCTTTGGCGAATTCCTAACTCCTCGGTCGAACAAATTCCTCGTGACAGGAAGAACTTTGTCTCATCCTTGAAGAAATTGACTGAACTGTATGAGATTTCAAAGGCATCACTCGAAGGGATTGGTAGGTGTAGGATTTTGAGTTGAGCATCACATGGAAATTTTTCCTTAGTATTTCCTCGACCCCTTTAACGATGCGGTGTTTCCTATGACTCAAGAAAGAAAAAACGAAACTACGAAAACAAAAGTCTTCACGCTTCATGTTCCTCAAATGAATACCAAGTCTTGAGGGTCACACCAATTTCTTCACTTTCATAGTCTTGAGAAAGTCTTGAGAATATCAAAGTCTTGATCGAAGAACTTCATTTTTAGGGTTCGAATTTCCTTTGTAAATATCAAACTCCTCATAGACTTATAGACCTGTGTACACTCATAAACACATTAGTCCCTTAACCTATAAGTCTTCAATACACCAAAATCACTAAGGGGCACTAGATGCACTTACAATCTCCCCTTTTTGGTGATTGATGACAATATAGGTTAAGTTTTCAACGGGGATAAACATATGAAGTGTAAATACTGATATTGAGGAATTTGATTGCAAGATATAGAAGAACTCCCCCTGAAGATGTGCATGGTGAGGAATTTGCTTTTGAGGCAGTGCACATTTGAAGAGTTGAATCATGGAGATCTCCCCCTATATCTTGTAATTCGTACACGCATTTGACATATAATATGAAGAATTTGAAATGCATGATGAAATATGGTGCTTGATGAAATTCAGCATGCGTGCGATAACATTAATGAGGAACAATCATGCAAAATAACGCATCAAGAGTATCAGAGCATAGTGCCAGAGCACAGTGCATTAAAAGTATCAGAGCACCATCGGGTTTAAGATTACAACTCGATCCAATAAAAGTTTCAGAAGAACAAGAGTTGTAGCTTAACAAAAATGCCCATATAATAGACCCGCTTGAAGACTAACTCAAATTTCTCCCCCTTTGTCATCGAATGACCAAAAGGATCGAAACTGAGGACTAACGCCCCTGAAGAATTTCAAGTTGATGAAGGAGCGCCAGCGTTGTTGGGGTCGGTTGTTGTAGTAGGGCCTGCCGCAGTGTCGTCCAAGTCTTCATTTTCATCAGTGTCTCGTGATGAAGAATAGGAGCTGGCCACCAAGGAAGGAACTTTGACATTCTTGTATTTCTTCGGAGGAGGTACAGACCAGTCAAATTCATCCTTGAGTCCCATTGTCTTCAGTTCTTCCGCGCTGTAGACATTAGAAAGAACAGCCCAGGTGCGTTTGAAGGTTTCATGAAGGTAGTAGTAGTTTTTCTTCACTGCATTGTGTGTAGAGGTCATGTTGTGAAGAATTGAACCAAGCGGCGCTTGACCCATTTATGATTGTGATCAACCTTCGATGAAGGCGAGGAGTAACTCACGATCAGTCATCACCCTGGGTGCTGTGGCTTGTGGACTTTGCTTGGCTGAGGTATTTGCGGCAGAGTCATGTGTGGCAGAGTCATCATTGGTGGAGTAGGATGCAGCTTTGCAAAACTATCCATCCAATGGACAAGTGCCTTCATCGATCACAGCAGTTGACTTGCCCTTGTCATCAGCTGAGGTAAATGTCCGTTTGAGGACTTCAATCGGGGGCAAGTAGCTGCAGTGGTTCAGAGTATCAGCCTTGTAATTGAGTGAAGACCTTGTCCTGATGAATCTCATAATCCAAGGTGCATAAGGCTTCAGCTCAAATGGTGACATAGCAATGTTTGCCTGAGTCCTTATGAAGAAATCATGGAAGTTGACAAGAAGGCCATGAATGATATTGAAAAGCATATTCTTCATGATGCCAACGACTTCTTCATCATTTGAGTCGTGGCCTTTGATAGGACTCGTTGTCTTCGTCAGAATCTGATAGACGGTCCGAGGCACATACAATAATTCCTTGATGAGGAATTTGGTTCTTGGGGCCTGCCCTGGCTTCAAAGGCTTCATCAGCACTTGCATATAGTTATTTGAAAGCTCAGGTTCGTTGTAGATACAATGAGCACCATCAAGTGGAGGACTGAGTGGTAGGGCACGAAGCAATTCATTCTTGGTGCCTTGTAGTGAGTATTTTCAGACATCGATCTAACACCCATGAGTTCATGTCTTGGCGTCTCGGTGATGTGCAGCGTTGCATAGAATTGAAGAATGAGTTCTTCATTCCAATCCACAGATGTCGGTCAGAAATTGAAGTCTGCATCGTGAAGAACACCGAGGACCTGCTCGAAGCTGGCAGAGACTCCATGTCCACATGAGGAATATGTGCATGATCGAAGACTTTGTCTTTGTTGAAGAGCACTAAGTAATAGAAATTGGCTTGGTGGCAGTCTAAAACGCCTCTTCCTTACGCGAGCAGAATCATATGGATTATGTCGATGAAGAATACGTGCTCGCCAAGAAATCTTCAGCCTTGAACTTTTGCTTTGTTGAGAAGGGATTCTTTGGCTTTGGCGATGGAGTGTCGTGAGTTGCATCACGACCTCTGGAATAGCAATCTCAGGTTCTTGGTGAGGAATTTCTTGTTCCTCTGAGTGCGATCGAGGATCAGCGAGCGAAGTTCATCGGCGCTAGTGGCTGGAATTTCTTCATGGACAGATGAAGTGGGATGAGTTTCTTCATAGCCCATTAGAACTGTTGGAGCAGGGGACTGAGGAATCTGTTGAATTGGGGTGAAGAGTGGAGAATTTGGATGTTGACTTTCCCAAAAGTCATCGTTCATCACTGGCGTTGTGCTTCCAATATCCACATCATCTTCAATTTCCTGAACACCGACCTCTTCAGCTGTGAATTGAGGCATAGGCGAGGAAATGATTGGGGTTGAAGGGATTGCTTCCACTTCAATTTCTTCATCAATCTGCTCTGACGAAGCAGCAGAATGATCTTCTTCATCAGATCCGCTTGGGATCACATAATCTTCACCAAAAGGAACAAGGTCCTTTGATGGAATCGAGGAAATTGGAATAGCATCAATAGGATTTTCAAGGGAGCTGGTCATTGGCTTCATTTTCTTCGCAGCCAAAGAATTTGACTCAGCTGATGATTTCTGTTTCTTCACTGCAGCTCGTTCTGCAGCCTTGGTCTTCTTCACATCAGAGGCAGATGGAAGAATTGGAGTTGGTGTTGGCGCAGGAGGAGCTGAGGAATCTGGTTGATTTTCCTCGGTATGCAATCGATCGATTGCCTGAATTATTCGATTTCTTGGTAGCGCACCACTAGTGGATGCCACGCAATTTCTTCGTGGCTTGAATGGGATCATCAGCCTGGAACTAGCATTTTCTTCAGCAGCTGAACTTCATCGGTGGTCTTGGCATGTTCTTCGATCTGCTGGTGAGGCTCCACTGAGGAATTTCATGTTGCGTTAGGGCAGCAACATTGGTGAACTTCTTCGTCGGGTTGATGAATCTGACTTTGGCTCCTTGCCAATCAGCATAATAGGAGTTAAATTTGTCGCCGAGGGCTTTGATGTCAGCTTGCATCTTGATAAGTTCTTGATTGTCATCTTGACAACGTTTTCTTCAATGAGTTTCTCCTTTACATCTGCGATTTCTTGATCTCTCTGGCGTATCAAATTTCCATTTCTCCTCTTGGATGAAATGAGTCAGCATGTGACTTTGGCGGTGTCAACTTGAAGTCGAGCATAGGAGTGTTTGGGTCTTGTGCGAGAGATCAATGTAGTCTAGGATCGCTCTTGGATCCAACAGCGATGTACAGTGTGCCTTTGGCTCTAGCGGCCTTTCTTGGCGGTCTCGATGATTTCCATAAGTTCATCATCATCAGCCTCATCATCTTGGTGGCTCTTGGAAGGCGACCTGTTTCTTCTTAGGACTTGGCGAGGACCTCGTCCATTGTGGCCTTAGTCTTTAGCAGAGTCGGACCAGATGAAGAATTTGGTGCAACCGAGGAACTTCTTTGAAACACGGAGGCAATGGAGATGCTGCAGTCCTTTGTACGTGGCGGATGCACAGTCTTGAGGACTTTGTCGGAACTCTTGAGGACTTTGGAGGAGCTGTTGAGGACTTTGTAGGAGCCGAGGATTTGGGAGGAGCTGGAGCAGCATGAGGAATTGGCCGTGAGGGCACAAATGAGAACTTGGCCGTGAGGGCACTGTTGGTGAAGCACTTGGCTTGTGTGCGGGCTTCTTTGCCATAGATTTTCTTGGCTTGCGGAGGCCTCGATGGCAGCAGCGATGTGAGTCCTCATTAAATTTCCTCACAGCCTCATTGGCTTGTCTTGCCAATTTGGCTTGGCGCTTGGCCCATTCTTGGAAAGTCCTCACCACGCTTGATCTGGTGGGGTCAGCTTCTTGACCAGGTGCCAATGGAGCTCTTGGGCATGGAGGATTTAGAGCGAATTTCTTCATGTACTTTGGAGTTACATATCTGTACTCCCTCCATTCCCTTGCCCATCTCCGTTCAATCCTTTGAATGCGCACCTTGCGCTAATTTTTGTTCTCTTTGCCGAACTCGGCTTCATCAGGTGTGCAATAATCAGCATATATTTCCTCAGGGATCTCAAACGCAGTCATGACCTCGGGCTTCTTTCCTCCTTTCTGTGGCTTCTTTCCTTCTGCCATATTCTTCGGGTGAGGAATTTGAACAAACGAATTCTCTGAAGAAGTATGCAACTTTTCTTCGAGGAACGCTGCAAATGAGTTAAGTTGATGAGAACCTAGTGATTCAGCAGCGGACATGAGTACCGTGAGCAGAGTATAGTTGCGAGGAATTTGGAGAGGTCATATCGTTCTCGGAAGGTTTTCAAAAGAACTAGTTTAAGGAATTTGACCAGATGAGCCTTGAAGAATTTCACTAAGCGATCTTTGTCTTAGGTTCGAGTTGTATAGATCGAGGATCCACACAATTGAGGAATCTTGAAGAAAATCATTGCTTAGAGAAACGAATCAAGAGCATATTTTGTTTGAGGTGTTCATATGTGAAGATTTGAAGAATAAACACCTTTGAAGATTTTCAAGAAGGTTTGAGAATCAAAGCGAGTAATAAAAGTAACTTTTAATTACCCGAATGAAGAACACGACGAACCGAGAAGAACAGATGGGAAGTTAAATCGGTTAGATCTTCCACGCCCTAACTTGGCGGAGGAAGACAGCTACTGACGGCGGCGGAGTGAAGATTTCAGCGATCGGTAGCGAATCGTCGGCGACGAGGTCGAGGCGATGAAGCTTTTCCTCACCGGCGATGATGGAGTAAGCGGCGGCGCTAGGGTTTGAAAGCTCGGCGAGAGAGAGTGGTCGGCGGAGTAAAGGAAGTGAGGAAGGGAGAGGGGTATATATAGCCACGGTGAAAACTGTTCGCCGAAGATTTGGGACGAGCGTGCCCTTGACCCTTCTCATTCGCTTGACATGTGTCACCCACGTACTGAGAAGTGGAGATTCTATTAGATTGTGGGTGAATAGATAAATCTATCGTGGAATGCGGAGCGGTTTGAGCGGCAAAATGAAAGTTTGGATAAGATCAGTTTTAAAGTTCCGTTTGCAACTTCTTGGTGACTAGGACACGTGAAGATTTTGAGCGAGTTTCAAATAGAACGCACATGAAGAATTTGTGAATAGATTGGGTTGAGTATAGCATAGAGGGGGAAGGGTCCGATCACATTCACTTAGCAGAAAAAGCGACTTGAAGAAATAGCCATAAGTGAATGTTGTAGAGGACATAAACCCATATATATATATAGCTAATGAAGAAAAACGACGGAAACAGTGAAGATTTTGAAAAGTTGAAGAATTTGAAAAACTGAAGAATTTCAAAAACTGAGGAAAAACTCAAATTGAAGATTTTCAACTTTGGTGGTGGCGTGACCCACCGTATAAGAATGATGATTTCAGACACCGCGTACAATTGTCGTAGGGTTCTGAGAATCAAATTCTTCATTAATTTCTTCACACTTAGAGTGTTATTCTTCATTGATTGAAGAAAAACGTTTCTTCATGTGTTGCACATCTAAGTCATCAATTTTGCATAAGTGTCAGGATGTGTGTCCTTTTCAAAGAACATTCGAAGATTCTAAGATATTTAGCTCACACCGCAACTTGCTAAATCTCTTCTCATCCAAGGGCTTTGTGAAGATATCGGCTAGTTGTTCTTCAGTCTTCACATGCTCGATGGAGATGTAAGCCCTTCAACACATGATCACGAAGAAAATGATGGCGAATTTGAATGTGTTTTGTCTTGAGTGCTGAACGGGTTGTGAGCAATCTTGATGGCACTCTCATTGTCACGATGAGAGGCACATTCTTCACGTTGATGCCGTAGTCCTTGAGAGTTTGCTTCATCCACAGCAATTGAGCACAACAAGAGCCAGCAGCAATGTATTTAGCTCCGCGATGAAGCGGTGATCGCAGATTCTGTTTCTTGAGGACCAACGGACCAAAGATCGTCCGAGGAAATGACAAGTACCAGATGTTGACTTGCGGTCCACACGATCACCAGCATAGTCAGTCGAAATATCCAATGAGATCAAAACTAGAGCCCTTGGGGTACCATAATCCTAGTGTTGGTGTGTGAGCTAGATATCGAAGAATATGCTTCATAGCCTTATGATGTGATTCCTTCGGTATAGCTTGAAATCGAGCACACGTGCAAACACTAAGCATTATATCTGGCCTAGATGCACATAAGTACAATAGAGAACCAATCATGGGCGGTATACCTTGTGATCGAAGTCAATACCATTTTCATCGATTGCATAGATGGCCATTTGTGGGCATAGGAATTTTGACACCTTTGCAATCTTGCATGCGAATTTCTTGAGGACATCTTTGAGGTATTTCTCTGAGATATGAATATGCCATTGTGTTGTTGACGAATTTGAAGACCTAAGAAGAATTTCAACTCTCCCATCATAGACATTTGATATTCTTCACTCATCATATAGGCAAATTCATCACTATAACGTTGGTCAGTACAGCCAAAGATAATATCATCAACATATATTTGGCACACAAACAGTTCACCATCATATGATTTAGTAAAGAGAGTAGGATCGAGTGAAACCAGGTGTGAAGCCATTCTTCACGAAGAATTCCTTCAAAGTATCATACCACGCCCGTGGGGCCTGTTTGAGACCATACAGGGCCTTGTTGAGTCTGAAGACTTTGTCGGGATTCTTTGGATCTTCAAAACCTGGGGGTTGAGCAACATATACTTCTTCCTCAAGCTTACCATTGAGGAATGCACTTTTTACATCCATTTGATATAAAGTGATATTATGATGGTTAGCATAAGCAAGTAATATGCGAATTGCCTCAAGTCTAGCAACAGGTGCAAAAGTTTCATCAAAATCAATTCCTTCAACTTGTGTGTAGCCTTGAGCTACAAGTCATACCTTATTCCTCACCACAAGGCCATTTTCATCTTGCTTGTTGCGGTAGATCCACTTTGTGCCAATGATATTATGCTTGCGAGGATCTGGACGGTTGACCAGTTCCCAGACATTGTTGAGCTCGAACTGATGTAATTCTTCTTACATGGCCTGAATCCACTCAGGCTCCAAAAATGCTTCATCTACTTTAGTGGGCTCTATGATAGAGACAAAAGCATAGTGCCCACAAAAGTTAGATAAATGTGAGGCTTTTGAGCGTGTGAGAGGACCTGGCGCTTCAATGTCATCGATGATCTTGTCAACTTGCACTTCTTTTGCAGCGAGGATGAGCTGGTTGTCGTCGAGGAATTTGATCATTTTCCTCGGCACCATTGTCTTGACATTATCTTGAGTGCATCAATTCGGCGTTCTTCACGTCAGGAATGAATTCTTCAGCAGATTCTTGATGGGAATGACATCCTCGGTTGCCTTGAACTTGATAGATTCCCGGAGCTGGTTCATCTAACACATAAGGTAGGTGCTCTCTTTGCGAGCCATTAGTTTCATCGAACCGCACATCTACAAGATATCAACAATCTTGTGAAGAGCAATGTTGAAGACTCTGTAGGTGTGCGAGTCCTTCCGTAACCAAGCATAAAACCTTCATGTGCTTTGGTGCAAATTTAGAACTGTGATGAGGATCTCTAATCCAGCATTTAGCACTGAAGACTTTGAAATAACTCACATTGGGTTTCTTGTCAGTGAGGAGTTCATAGGCAGTCTTCTTGAAGAATTTGTGAAGATACACTCTGTTGATGATGTGGCACGCGATATCAATTGCATCAATCCAAAAACGACTAGGCGTTTTGTACTCATCAAGCATAGTGCGAGCCATCTCAACAAGAGTTCTGTTCTTGCGCTCCACGATGCCATTTTGCTGAGGAGTATAGGGAGCAGATAACTCATGAGTAATACCAAGTTCATCAAGATAGGCATCAAGACCGAATTCTTGAACTCAGTTCCATTGTCACTCTGATGTGTCGATCTTCACACCAAAGTTAGTTGAAGCCCTCGAGGAAAATCGTTTGAAGACTTCCTGCACTTCATTTTTGTAAGTAACAATGTGTACCCATGTATAACGAGAGTAATCATCAACAATAACAAAGCCATATAAAGATGCATCATTAGTTCTTTGCTGAGTAATGATTAGGACCAAAGAGGTCCATGTGAAGCAATTCGAAGGGACGAGTAGTGGTCATGATAGTCTTATTTGGATGCTTGGCCTTGGTCATTTTCCAGCTTCACGGGCTCCACACAAGTGATCCTTGAGGAATTTGACATTCTCAATGCCAATGACATGCTTCTTCTTTGCAAGCGTGTGCAAATTCCTCATGCCTGCGTGACCAAGTCGCCGATGCCATAGCCAGCCTTACAAGCTTTTGCAAGTAGACACACGGCTGGTTGTGGTCTGTAGAGAAATCAACAATATACAAGTCTCCTCTCCTAAAGCCTTGAAGACTTTGGAATTGTCACTTCCATGATCACAACACAACGATACTTGCCAAAGATAACAACCATATCAAGATCACAAAGCATTGAGATCGACATGAGGTTGTATCCTAAGGACTCAACAAGCATGACTTTGTCCATGTGTATGTCCTTAGAGATCGCAACCTTACCAAGACCCAATACGACTTTTGCCTTTGTCAAGAAAGATGATATGCTTCAGATGTGGCGGTGATAAGGGAGTATCCATCAATAGATTCTTGTCACCAATCATGTGATTTGTACATCCACTATCGAGGACCCACTCATTGGCTTTGGGTTGATCATCCTGCAGATGAATTAGTGCAACTTACGATCTCATATACTTCATCGGTGAAGAATATGATATCAAGTTCATCGATGAATTTCATCGACGATATAACAGATAAGCGGTATGAGGGCGTGTGAAATGAAAGTTCATTTCTTCATGATTAGCTGCGTCCTTTCGAGCATTTGTGTCGGGCCCCAAAAATTCTTGAGACGTTTAAAGCACATCTGGAGACCTGACCTGCGAGAAGAGGTTAGTTCTTTTCTTCACCACCCACATCTCAAGGGGTGGCAAAGAGTTCATCACTCTGCGAGCACCATATGAGAATGGTGGCATAGAGGCCAATCCATTTCGTTTCACATAAGAGGGGTTAGGGTAAGCATATGAATAAGCAGAGAAATTCTTGAGGACTTATGAACATATTGGTTTGAAGAATAATGCACATATTCATAGCCCTTAGCTCTACCTGCGAAAGCGAGTTGTTAGCACGATGATAATCATATGAGGACTTTGATCCTTTTGAGGAATTTGATCCACGTGAGGAATTTGGTCCGAATGAGGACTTGGATCCATATGAAGAATTTGGTCCATATGAAGAGTTTGAACTTGGGTTCCTATTCTTCATAGGTGGTGTCATGAGGACATTCACCTGAAGACTTTCAAGGCACTTCTTGGGAACCCAGATTTTCTTCATAGGGGAACCGTTCCTGCAGTTAGTGCCAACATATCTAGCAAATACTTCACCATTCTGATTTTTGAACAGTTTATAGTTGGAGTTAAATGACTCATCAGAAGAATGAGGAGATTCGCATGTAAAGCCAGATAAGTTAGATGGATCAATGGAGGTCCCTTTGCAGCAACCCATGAGGTTTTGGGGTCTTGCTCGGGCTTCAATATGTTCCATCAGCATTGAGTTTCCTCTCAAAGGCAATACCCTCTTTCCTAGGGTTCTGTTGAGGATCTGCTTTTAAGCACATCACAAAGAGTCGATGCCCTTTGAGGCTTTTGTACATGCTGTCATGTACAATTCCTTCAACCCTACATCGTCGGTGATACTAGCAATGTCCTCGGATGAGGAATTAGTGATAGCAGAGGCATGTGAAGAATTTGTAACAGTTGAAGCATTTGAACATTCAGGTGAAGAATTAGCAGATTCACGTTCAATGCACTTTAAGCATGGAGGAACAAATTCTTCACGAGAAGCGCTGATTTGTTGAGCAAGTAATGAATCGCGCTCCTTCTGAAGATCTTCATAACTCACTCTTAGCTTCTCAAGATCTTGCTTTCTTTGAAGAAATTCATAAGAAAGTTTCTCATGATCAGACAAGAGAGTGTTATGATGACCTTGAAGGCTGTCAAACCTAGACTAAAGTCTCTGAAGATTTTCGATCGAGGCTTTAGTCGCGATCCATTTCTTCACCTAACATATCATCACTTTTATCTAGCATGTTTTGAACCTTTTCAAAAGCCCTTTGTTGTTTTACAGCAATCTTAGCAAGTTTTGAGTAGCTGGGCTTTAGATCTTCATCAGATTCATTTTCACTAGATTCGGAGGAGGTATATTTGAGTACCTTGGCACCCTTTGCCATGAAGCAATAGGTGGGAGCATAGTCATCACTATCTTCATCAGCTTTGTTGGTGAGGTCATTTTCTTCAGAGTTGAAGATGGACTTGCTGACGAAAGCAGTAGCGAGAGCTAGACTCGCCACACCAGACTCAGATTCTTCTGATGCCTCCTCTTCCTCATGTTCCTCGATTCAGCTTGAGTCCATTTCCTTGCCAATGAATGCAGAGCCTTCTTGGAGCTGCTCTTCTTGTGAGAAGAAGACTTTGAGGATTTTGATGATGAAGATTTCGACGATTTCTTCTTCTTCTTAGCGTCATCAGAACTGTAATCCTTGTATTTCTTCTTCTTTAATTCCTTTTCCCACTGAGGACAATCTTGAATGTAGTGACCAGGTTTCTTGCATTTGTGGCAAAGTCTTCTCTTATAGTCCTTTGGATGAGGAATCACTGCTCCTTGAGGATTTTCCAAAGCGACCACGTCTTGAGAACTTCTGGAATTTCTTCACGAGCAATGCTAGCTCCTGGCTCAATTCTTCAGGATCACCAAGGCTGCTACCAGAATCTTCACATTCAGATTCAGACACTGCCTTGGCCTTCAGGGCACGTGATTTTCCATAGCTAGAACCATAGAGATCTCTCTTTTGAAAGTGGAACTCATGAGTATTTAGCCTCTCGAGGATATCACTGGATCAAGTGACTTGTAGTCAAGACTCTTGTATCATCGGTGCGAGTATCAAATGAGGAATCAAGCGATCTCAACAATTTCTTCACCACCTCATGGTCGGTGATGTCAGTGGCGCCAAGCGCTTGAAGCTCATTTGAGATGTCAGTGAGGCGATCGAAGGTTTGTTGAACATTTTCGTTGTCGAGTCTTTTGAAGCGGTTGAAGAGATTGCGAAGAACATCAACTCGAGAGTCACGCTGAGTTGAGACTCCTTCATTTACTTTGGACAGCCTATCCCAGATGAGCTTAGCAGTTTCCAAAGCACTCACTCTTCCATATTGTCCTTTGCTCGGATGGCCACATATGATATTCTTAACTTGAGAATCGAGTTGCTTGAATCTCTTCACATCGGCAGCATTCGGAGAAGGTGTGGTGAGGAACACCATTTTCCACAACATACCAGAGATCGTTGTCAATTGCCTCAAGATGCATTCGCATCTTGTTCTTCCAGTAGGGGTAGTCCGTCCCATCAAAGGTAGGACACCCAGTTGAGACCTTGATCATACCTGCGGTCGACATAACTAAAACTCCAGGTGGTTAAACCAAAATCACACAGAACAAGGGAGTACCTTGCTCTGATACCAATTGAAAGTGCGTTATATCGACTAGAGGGGGTGAATAGGCGATTTTATGAATTCTTCAATGAGGAATTTGCGGTGAGGAAATTCCTTAGTGAAGAACTACTTGCAGCGAATAAGTACTCGAAGTAAGCATAAGAGAATGCGGGCATGGTCATCATGATGAAATGAAGACAAACAAAGAGTCTGAAAAGCGTAAACACGAGATAGCACAAGATGAAGACAAACGGTGAAGAAATTGAACCGAGGAAATTGAGAAAGTCTTGATCAAAGTCTTCAAACACAGATATGAATAAACACTCAACACAAGAATGAGGAAATGAAAGAGTTGAGGAAATAGAACCAGTTAGGTTGGTGAAGACAATGATTTGGTAGACCAGTTCAACTGCTGTCTCGGTTATACGTCTGGTTGGGCGGCTGAGTATTTAAACTCGAGGACACAGTCCGGACACCCGATCGCTGAGCACGCAGCTCAGGACACCAAGTCCTCACCGTATTCTCCTTGAACTAAGGTCACACAGACCTCGTCCAATCACTCGTGGTAAGTCTTGAGCGACTTCCAAACCTTCACAGACTTGGTCACTCGGTGATCCACAATTCCTCTTGGATGCTCTAGACCATGGCGCCTAACCGTCTGGAAGAAGCCTGATCTTCAAAGGTAACAAGCGTCGGATCCACGCAGGATCAATCTCTTGATGATGCTCAATCACTTTGGGTTTGTAGGGGTTTGGTTTTTGGGTTTTTCCTCACTTGATGATTTTCGCTCAAAGTCCTCAGAGGATGGGTTTCTCTCAAATGACAAGTGTCAGGTTTCTCTCGGACCAGCCAACCAGCAAGTGGTTGTAGGGGGCGGCTATTTATAGCCTAGGGAGCAGCCCGACATGATAAGACATAAATGCCCTTCAATGATATGACCGTTAGGTGGATAAGATATTTTGGGACAGGTGGCGCGACAAAGAACGGTCGGAAATTTGACTCTCAAATTCCTCGGGGCTATCATGATCCTCACTGTGTAGGCAATCCAAGACCGGCGAATTCCTAACTCCTCGGTCCGAACAAATTCCTCGTGAATCACATCAAAGAAATTGACTGAACTGTATGAGATTTCAAAGGCTTCACTCGAAGGGATTGGTAGGTGTAGGATTTTGAGTTGAGCATCACATGGAAATTTTTCCTTAGTATTTCCTCGACCCCCTTTAACGATGCGGTGTTTCCTATGACTCAAGAAAGAGAAAACGAAACTACGAAAACAAAAGTCTTCACGCTTCATGTTCCTCAAATGAATACCAAGTCTTCAGGGTCACACCAATTTCTTCACTTTCATAGTCTTCAGAAAGTGTTCAGAATATCAAAGTCTTCAGTCGAAGAACTTCATTTTTAGGGGTCGACTTTCACTGTAAATATCGAACTCCTCATAGACTTATAGACATGTGTACACTCATAAACACATTAGTCCCTTAACCTATAAGTCTTCAATACACCAAAATCACTAAGGGGCACTAGAAGCACTTACGTCATGGCTTCTATTGGCTGACGGCTCATGCTGATGCGGAAGACTTGGTGAAAAAGTGTGACGGCTGTCAGAAATTTTCACGCCAAGCTCATGTTCCGGCCCAGGAATTGAGGATGATTCCAATCACTTGGCCGTTTGCGACTTGGGGGCTGGATATGGTTGGGCCCTTTAAAAGATCCAAGGACAAGAAGACCCATCTTTTGGTGGCGGTTGATAAGTTCACTAAGTGGGTGGAGGCGGAGCCAGTCAGTAAGTGTGATGCAGCTACAGCGGTTCAATTCCTCAAAAAGGTGATTTTCCGGTTTGGCTTTCCACACAACATTATAACTTGGTACCAATCTGTCCAAAGGTGCTATGAAGGAGTTCTGTCAACGTGAGCACATCCGGCTTGACGTGTCATCAGTGGCTCACCCCCAGTCTAATGGTCAAGCGGAGCGAGCCAATCAAGAAATCTTGAGAGGCATTAAACCCCGGCTTATGGTTCCTTTGCAGCGGATGCCGGGCTGTTGGGTGGAAGAGTTACCTTCCGTATTGTGGAGCATCAACACCACACCCAACAGATCCATGGGTAACATGCCTTTTTTCATGGTTTATGGAGCGGAGGCGGTTCTCCCTAGTGACATCCGTCATGACTCGCCTCATGTGGCGGCATATGTCGAAACTGACAATGAGAAGGCACGACAGGAAGCACTTGACCTATTGGATGAGGAGCGTGACATTGCAGCAGCCCGTTCGGCGATTTATCAGCAAGACCTGCGTCGTTATCACAACCGCCGGGTTAGAACCAGAACTTTTCAAGAAGGCGATCTGGTGCTCCGACTCATTCAGGATCAAACTGATATGCACAATTTATCCCCGCCTTGGGAAGAACCTTTTGTGGTCAGCAAGAATCTGCATAACGGGTCATACTACCTTATTGATGTTCGAGAGCGCAAAGACTCACGTAAATCGGAGGAGGAGACCCACCGGCCATGGAATATCGCTCATCTTCGGCCTTACTATACCTGAGCCACAGGCTCTGCTTATGTACATAGTTATGACAATGTATATATTATGATCAATATAATAAACCGGAGCTTAAGCTAAAGCGGGGTATCTGTTGTTTTTCTTATATCATGTGTGGTTACATGGGGGCTTCTGTTCATAAAGTGGCGTCCGGTTTACACCTTGATTCAGCTTATAAAGCTTTATATAAAAATCACTTGGGGGCTTGGTTGTATTTGAACCATAGTTACACCTCTTGATCGGCGCAAAGCCACCAGAAAAATCACTTGGGGGCTTGGTCGTATTCAAACCATAGTCACACCTCTTGATCGGCTCAAAGCCAAATTACTTCAGGGCCAAAGAGAGTGTTGCAAAAGAACAACTCAAACATAGGCACCCACTGAGCACAGCTCAAAATATTGCTTGGGGATTCTTTGCTATCGCAATGAACAAAGAATCTACACTTGTAATAGGCTATCAAGCCACGGCTTGGAAGCCTGGTCTATACACCTAAAACCCCGGGTTAGCCTGCCTTTTTAAGTAAGTCACTCCATCCAGGTAAACCTGGTATGACCCGCCGAACTTCGACAAGTCAATCTGATAAGACCCTGAACTTTTCAAATTTAAAACGACGATTGGTAAAGGATTGAGGACCATCTTAAAAGGCTTTGTGAAATGGTTTAACTCAGTGGCCTGGCAGCCCATGAAAAGCCTCGAATTTGGGGCCTGGCAGCCCGTGAAAAGCCTCAACTACAAGTTTTCATATGATTATATTTGAAAAGTTTTTCCTCCTTTTTATGAGATTTATAAAGTGTTTTGGTAAACCGGTGTTCATTAACCCGGCTTGACTTTCAACTACAAGTTGTCAGTATATGATCAGTTATAAACCGGGATTATTAACCCGGTCTGGTTTCGGCTATAAGTCGCCAGAATTGAATATGGATAAGTCGGTGTTTATCACAACACGGAACGGTTTTATCATAAACTGGTGTAATATGACAGGATTTATTATTACTCCAGATTAGGGTTATCACCCTCACTACAACAGTTGGTCAGCCAACATTATGACTCAAGGTCACATGTATCAATTATTTTCATATTTGATTATCTTTTCACAGCCTTGGTTACAAACCCTGGCTATATATCTGGGCATCATGACCCGTCCGGCGGTAAACCGCCAGGACACTATCTACTTCTTGTGTGCAGGAATAGCTTGAATACATCGCTAAGGATTATGAGCATCATATGTCTTAAGCATGGCGGATTAACAAGTGTCAGGCACAAATAAATATGCACGATGGCATAGCAGACCAAGTGTTTTAACTAGCCTATTACAAGGCGTTTCAGTGCCCAAAAGGATAATTGTTTCTCGACAAGCATTGCAGCACGTGGGAGACTAAACTGGCCTCCGAATCATGATTCCTCACCAGCTTGACTTGACGGTTGCGGATCACCTTGCACCGGTTCATCATCCTCATCTCTACCCAGTGGCTGGAAGTCAATGGTTGCCCAATCGATCCCAGTTAGGGCTTAGAATACAGCTTCATCGCTTATAAGGGTGGACGGTTCAATGTCAGGGGCATACGTGTGCTTACGGATTGGCGGGATAAGATTTTGCGCTTCAGGAGTTGGTGCAGCAACCCGTTTGTTTTTGTCGTCATAACTCGCCTAGTAATATGAGAGATCAGCTTCTTCAGCCAGTTGACAAGCCAGTGGACGTACTTCCCGGTTTATGGCTCGGAGGTCATCATTGCCAAATTCTGATCCGTCTTCTTTTAAGCTGGGATAGCCTTTAGCCACTTCCATCGGATGAAGGTCAGGTACCCATGCTTTTGCCCGGGTTAGTGCGGTCAGAGCACCCGCCCTTGCAGCAGACCTCTTTAGCTCTTCTACCCGGGCAGGCAGCATATACAAACTTTCTAAGGTTTCCTTGATTAAAGTGGGGGGAGGTTTGTTGTGTGAAGCGGTATAGATGATCCGTTGCGCACCAGTATATAACTGCTCTATAAGAGTATATGCAGCCTTCAATTTCTTCTGTACGTCAGAGCCTAGATGACTAATGCGAGACCCAGCATAATTACAAGCATCAGTAAACCGGCAGTGTATGGGAAGATATGTTGAAAAGGTGAAGCAAGGATGTTTACCAAACACAGCAGCCGTCATGGCATGTATCTACCACTTTACACGAGTCAGCTCATCTACTACCGGTTTAAGAGTTGCTTCTGCGTCCTCGACTCTTTTTTGCAAAGTGGATTTTTCTGTGTCCCAATCCGCCTCTCCTTGTTGAAAATCTCCTTTAGCTTTTCCATAGCGGCTAAAGCGCTGGTCAGCTCATCCTTTGCCTTGGAGGTTTCGGCTTGCCGGGACTTGATGTTTTCTTGCAGATCGGCGTTTTGAGATTCCTTTTTGCTCAGCTCAGCCTATAAGAAACACACATATTATGAGTTGATGGTACATATTTGAAGTACCAAGCACATAACAAGTTATGCACCTGATACTTGGGGGCTAATGCATTTGCTTGTTCTCGGAAATTTCTACAAGTCCCAAGCACAATACAAGTATTACTTTTGGCACTTGGAGGCTAATGTATGTTTGCTCAAAGTACTGAGATGGGAATTCTTCTAAAGTCCCGGTTCATCTTTATAAAGTTAAACCGGCCCTTGGAGGCTACATGATGTCTACTATGCAACCTTCTTCTTGTAGACATTGTTGGGCCTCCAAGTGCAGAGGTTTGTAGGACAGTAGCAAATTTCCCTCAAGTGGATGACCTAAGGTTTATCAATCCGTGGGAGGCATAGGATGAAGATGGTCTCTCTCAAGCAACCCTGCAACCAAATAACAAAGAGTCTCTTGTGTCCCCAACACACCCAATAAAATGGTAAATTGTATAGGTGCACTAGTTTGGCGAAGAGATGGTGATACAAGTACAATATGGATGGTAGATATAGGTTTTTGTAATCTGAAAATATAAAAACATCAAGGTAACTAATGATAAAAGTGAGCATAAACGGTATTCCATGCTAGAAAACAAGGCCTAGGGTTCATACTTTCACTAGTGCAAGTTCTCTCAACAATAATAACATAATTGGATCACATAACTATCCCTCAACATGCAACAAAGAGTCACTCCAAAGCCACTAATAGCGGAGAACAAACGAAGAGATTATGGTAGGGTACGAAACCACCTCAAAGTTATCCTTTCTGATCAATCTATTCAAGAGTCTGTAGTAAAATAACACGAAGCTATTCTTTCCGTTTGATCTATCATAGAGTTCGTACTAGATTAACACCTTAAGACACAAATCAACAAAAACCCTAATGTCACCTAGATACTCCAATGTCACCTCAAGTATCCGTGGGTATGATTATACAATATGCATCACACAATCTCAGATTCATCTATTCAAACCAACACAAAGTACTTCAAAGAGTGCCCCAAAGTTTCTACCGGAGAGTCAAGATGAAAACGTGTGCCAACCCCATGCATAGGTTCATGGGCGGAACCCGCAAGTTGATCACCAAAACATACATCAAGTGGATCACGTGATATCCCATTGTCACCGCAGATAAGCACGGCAAGACATAATTCAAGTGTTCTCAAATCCTTAAAGACTCAATCCGATAAGATAACTTCAAAGGGAAAACTCAATACATTACAAGAGAGTAGAGGGGGAGAAACATCATAAGATCCAACTATAATAGCAAAGCTCGCGATACATCAAGATCGTATCACCTCAATAACACGAGAGAGAGAGAGAGAGAGAGATCAAACACATAGCTACTAGTACATACCCTCAGCCCCGAGGGCGAACTACTCCCTCCTCGTCATGGAGAGCACCGTGATGATGAAGATGGCCACCGGTGAGGGATCCCCCCTCCGGCAGGGTGCCGGAACAGGGTCCTGATTGGTTTTTGGTGGCTACATAGGCTTGCGGCGACGGAACTCCCGATCTCTTCTGCTCCTCGATGTTTTTAGGGTATATGGACATATATAGGCGAAAGAAGTCGGTCAGGGGAGCCACGAGGGTGGGGGCGCGCCCAGGGGGCAGGCACGCCTCCCTGCCTCATGGCCACCTCGTTGCTTCCTTGACGTATACTCCAAGTCTCCTGGATTGCTACCGTTCCAAAAATAACTCCCGCGAAGGTTTCATTCCGTTTGGACTCCGTTTGATATTCCTTTTCTTCGAAACACTGGAACAAGGGAAAAAACAGGAACTGGCACTGGGCTCTGGGTTAATAGGTGTAACGCCCCGAGACCGACGATCCAGAAGACTTCCATATTTTTGTGACCTCCGTGTGTTTTTATTTGTGCTTGCTCTATTTATTTTTGCATTGCATCATGTCATCATGCCAGCATGTCATTTAATTTTTAAAACCTCAACTAAATGTATTACATGGGTTGTGTGAAGATTACCTCACTTGCGACATTGCTTTCAATGCGGTTATGCCTCTAAGTCGTGCTTCGACACGTGGGAGATATAGCCGCATCGAGGGCGTTACAATAGGTTAGTCCCAAAAATAATATAAAAGTGTATAATAAAGCCCATATACATCCAAAACAGACAATATAATAGCATGGAACAATCAAAAATTATAGATACGTTGGAGACGTATCAGCATCCCCAAGCTTAATTCCTGCTCGTCCTCGAGTAAGTAAATGATAAAAACAGAATTTTTGATGTGGAATGCTACCTAACATAATTCTCAATGTAATTTTCTTTATTGTGGCAAGAATATTCAGATCCATAAGATTCAACATAAAAGTTTAATATTGACATGAAAAGAATAATACTTCAAGCATACTAACAAATCAATCATGTCTTCTCAAAATAACATGGCCAAAGAAAGTTATCCCTACAAAATCATATAGTCTGGTTGTGCTCTATCTTCATCACACAAAGTATTTAAATCATGCACAACCCCAATGACAAGCCAAGCAATTGTTTCATACTTTTGATGTTCTCAAACTTTTTCAACTTTCACGCAATACATGAGCGTGAGCCATGGACATAGCACTATAGGTGGAATAGAATGGTGGTTGTGGAGAAGACAAAAAGGAGAAGGTAGTCTCACATCAACTAGGCGTATCAACGGGCTCTGGAGATGCCCCTCAATAGATATCAATGTGAGTGAGTAGGGATTGCCATGCAACGGATGCACTAGAGCTATAAGTGTATGAAAGCTCAACAAAATAAACTAGGTGGGTGTGCATCCAACTCGCTTGCTCACGAAGACCTAGGGCATTTTGAGGAAGCCCATCATTGGAATATACAAGCCAAGTTCTATAATGAAAGATTCCCACTAGTATATGAAAGTGACAACATAGGAGACTCTCTATCATGAAGATCATGGTGCTTCTTTGAAGCACAAGTGTGGTAAAAGGATAGTAGCATTGCCCCTTCTCTCTTTTTCTCTCATTTTTTTTATTTGGGCCTTTTCTCTTTTTTTTATGGCCTCTTCTTTTTCTCTAGTCTGGAGTCTCATCCCGACTTGTAGGGGAATCATAATCTTCATCATCCTTTCCTCACTGGGACAATGCTCTAATAATGATGATCATCACACTTTTATTTACTTACAACTCAAGAATTACAACTCGATACATAGAACAAAATATGACTCTATATGAATGCCTCCGGTGGTGTACCGGGATGTGCAATGACTCGTGAGTGACATGTATGAAAGAATTATGAACGGTGGCTTTGCCACAAATACAATGTCAACTACGTGATCATGCAAAGTAATATAACAATGATGGAGCGTTTCATAGCAAATGGAAAGGTGGAAAGTTGCATGGCAATATATCTCGGAATGGCTATGGAAATGCCATGATAAGTAGGTATGGTGGCTGTTTTGAGGAAGGTATATGGTGGGTGTATAATACCGGCGAAAGGTGTGCGGTATTAGAGAGGCTAGCAATGGTGCAAGGGTGAGAGTGCATATAATCCATGGACTCAACATTAGTCATAAGGAACTCACATACTTATTGCAAAAATATATTAGTTATTGAAATGAAGTACTACGCGCATGCTCCTAGGGGGATAGATTGGTAGGAAAAGACCATCGCTCGTCCCTGACCGCCACTCATAAGGAAGACAATCAATAAATAAATCATGCTCTGACTTCATCACATAACGGTTCACCATACGTGCATGCTACGGGAATCACAAACTTTAACACAAGTATTTTTCAAATTCACAACTACTCCACTAGGATGACTCTAATATCACCATCTTCATATCTCAAAACAATCATCAAGTATCAAACTTCTCATAGTATTCAATGCACTTTATATGAAAGTTTTTATTATACCCATCTTGGATGCCCATCATATTAGGACTAAATTCATAACCTAAGAAAATTACCATGTTGTTCTAAAGACTCTCAAAATAATATAAGTGAAGCACGAGAGTTCATCTATTTCTTCAAAATAAAACCACCGCCGTGCTCTAAAAGATATAAAAGTGAAGCACTAGAGCAACCGACAAACTACTCCGAAAGATATAAGTGAAGATCAATGAGTAGTCGAATAATTATGCAACTATGTGAAGACTCTCCCATTTAATAATTTCAGATATTGGTATTTTATTCAAACAGCAAGCAAAACAAAAGAAAATAAAATGACGCTCCAAGCAAAACACATATCATGTGGTGAATAAAAATATAGCTCCAAGTAAAGTTACCGATGAACAAGGACGAAAGAGGGGATGCCATCCAGGGCATCCCCAAGCTTAGGCTCTTGGTTGTCCTTGAATATTACCTTGGGGTGCCTTGGGAATCCCCAAGCTTAGGCTCTTGCCACTCCTTATTCCATAGTCCATCGAATCTTTACCCAAAACTTGAAAACTTCACAACACAAAACTTAACAGAAAATCTCGTGAGCTCTGTTAGCGAAAGAAAACAAAACACCACTTCAAGGTACTGTTGTGAACTCATTCTTTATTTATAATGGTGTTAAACCTACTGTATTCCAACTTCTCTATGGTTTATAAACTATTTTACTAGCCATAGATTCATCAAAATAAGCAAACAACACATAGAAAACAGAATCTGTCAAAAACAGAACAGTCTGTAGTAATCTGTATCAAACGTATACTTATGGAACTCCAAAAATCTGCCAAAATAGGACGACCTAGATAATTTTATTATTGATCTACTGCAACTCGAATCAGTATTTTATCACTTTCTGGTGATTTTTAACAATTGTTTTTGTGAGCAGAAAGTTTCTATCTTTTTCAGCAAGATCAAATAACTATCATCCAAGAAGATCCTATAGGTTTTACTTGGCACTTTATTGAAACAAAAGCTATAAAACATGATTACTACAGTAGCTTAATCATGTGGACACACAAAAACAGTAGGGGTAAATATTGGGTTGTCTCCCAACAAGCGCTTTTCTTTAATGCCTTTTAGCTAGGCATGATGATTTCAATGATGCTCACATAAAAGATAAGAATTGAAACATAAAGAGAGCATCATGAAGAATATGACTAGCACATTTAAGTCTAACCCACTTCCTATGCATGGAGATTTTGTGAGCAAAGAACTTATGGGAACAATAATCAACTAGCATAGGAAGGCGAAACAAGCATAACTTTAAAAATTTAACCACATAGAGAGGAAACTTGATATTATTGCAATTCCTACAAGCATATATTCCTCCCACATAATAATTTTCAGTAGAATCATGAATGAATTCAACCATATAACCAGCACATAAAGCATTATTTTTCATGATCTACTTGCATAGAAATTTTCCTACTCTCCACGTAAGCAAATTTATTCTCATCAATAGTAGTGGGAGAAAACTCAACAAAATAACTATCATGTGATTGAAAATTAAGATCAAGATGACAAGTTTCATGGTTATCATTATTCTTTATAGCATACGTGTCATCACAATAATCATCATAGATAGGAGGCATGCTTTCATCATAATAAATTTGCTCATCAAAACTTGGGCGACTAAACATATCATCCTCATCAAATATAGCATCCCCAAGCTTGTGGCTTTGCATATCATTAGCATCATGGGTATTCAAGGAATTCATACTAACAACATTGTAATCGTGCTCATCATTCAAAGATTTAGTGCCAAACATTTTAATGCATTCTTCTTCTAACACTTTGGCACAATTTTCCTTTCCATCATACTCACGAAAGATATTAAAAAGATGAAGCGTATGAGGCAAACTCAATTCCATTTTTTGTAGTTTTCTTTTATAGACGAAACTAGTGATAAAACAAGAAACAAAAAGATTCGATTGCAAGATCTAAAGATATACCTTCAAGCACTCACCTCCCCGGCAACGGCGCCAGAAAAGAGCTTGATGTCTACTATGCGATCTTCTTCTTGTAGATGTTGTTGGGCCTCCAAGTGCAGAGGTTTGTAGGACAGTAGCAAATTTCCCTCAAGTGGATGACCTAAGTTTATCAATCTGTGGGAGGCATAGGATGAAGATGGTCTCTCAAGCAACCCTGCAACCAAATAACAAACAGTCTCTTGTGTCCCCAACACACCCAATACAATGGTAAATTGTATAGGTGCACTAGTTCGGCGAAGAGATGGTGATACAAGTACAATATGGATGGTAGATATAGGTTTTTGTAATCTAAAAATATAAAAACAGCAAGGTAACTAATGATAAAAGTGAGCGTAAACGGTATCGCAATGCTAGGAAACAAGGCCTAGGGTTCATACTTTCACTAGTGCAAGTTCTCTCAACAATAATAACATAATTGGATCACATAACTATCCCTCAACATGCAACAAAGAGTCACTCCAAAGCCACTAATAGCGGAGAACAAATGAAGAGATTATGGTAGGGTACAAAACAACCTCAAAGTTATCCTTTCTGATCAATCTATTCAAGAGTCTGTAGTAAAATAACACGAAGCTATTCTTTCCGTTCGATCTAGCATAGAGTTCGTACTAGAATAACACCTTAAGACACAAATCAACCAAAACCCTAATGTCACCTAGATACTCCAATGTCACCTCAAGTATCCTTGGGTATGATTATATGATATGCATCACACAATCTCAGATTCATCTATTCAAACCAACACAAAGTACTTCAAAGAGTGCCCCAAAGTTTCTACCGGAGAGTCAAGACGAAAACGTGTGCCAACCCCTATGCATAGGTTCATGGGTGGAACCCGTAAGTTGATCACCAAAACATACATCAAGTGGATCACGTGATATCCCATTGTCACCACAGATAAGCACGGCAAGACATAATTCAAGTGTTCTCAAATCCTTAAAGACTCAATCCGATAAGATAACTTCAAAGGGAAAACTCAATATATTACAAGAGAGTAGAGGGGGAGAAACATCATAAGATCCAACTATAATAGCAAAGCTCGCGATACATCAAGATCGTATCACCTCAAGAACACGAGAGAGTGAGAGAGAGATCAAACACATAGCTACTGGTACATACCTTCAACCCCGAGGGTGAACTACTCCCTCCTCGTCATGGAGAGCACCGGGATGATGAAGATGGCCACCGGTGAGGGATCCCCCCTTTGGCAGGGTGCCGGAACAGGGTCCCGATTGGTTTTTGGTGGCTACGGAGGCTTGCGGCAGCGGAACTCCCGATCTCTTCTGCTCCTCGGTGTTTTTAGGGTATATGGACATATATAGGCGAAAGAAGTCAGTCAGGGGGGCCATGAGGGGCCCACGAGGGTGGGGCGCGCCCAGGGGGCAGGCGCACCTCCCTACCTCGTGGCTACCTCGTTGCTTCCCTAACGTACACTCCAAGACTCCTAGATTGCTTCCGTTCCAAAAGTAACTCTCGCGAAGGTTTCATTCCGTTTGGACTCCATTTGATATTCCTTTTCTTCGAAACACTGAAACAAGGGAAAAAACAGGAACTGGCACTGGGCTCTGGGTTAATAGGTTAGTCCCAAAAATAATATAAAAGTGTGTAATAAAGCCCATAAACATCCAAAACAGACAATATAATAGCATGGAACAATCAAAAATTATAGATACCTTGGAGACGTATCACTACACAAGTGAAAGATACAGTATTGCAATTCTAACGTACCGGTTCATCTTAAAGAGATAACCTGGTCCCTGGAGGCTAAGCATGCAAAGTTAAGATATTACACAGTCACGGTTTAGATTAACATCGTAAACCAGCCCTTGGGGGCTACTGGTGTTGACATTTGAAATGGACATAAGAAAAACAGTTGTGTGGTTACCTCATACCGCTCCTTCATCAGATTTACTAAACCGGCTTCATAGTCGCGGTTGGTGTACAGACGGTTCAAGAAGCCGGAGTGAATGTCTTGGGCGTTGAGATGGGCGTAGCTGGACAAATCGGTGTTCCATTTACCTTTGCCCATAGCAGAAAGTTCATCCTTGGAGCGACCGGGTTGCCAGGAGTGGTGTGGCTGACGCCAGTAATCATAATGTCATATTCTTTATCATCAGCAGCCTTCTCTGGAGTGGACGGTTCATCAGCAGCTTTCTCTGGAGTGGACGGTTTGTCCGCAGCCTTCACTGGGCTGGCTGATTTATCCGTGCAAGCCGGACTAGTCGGTTTGTCAGTGTGACCTGTGGTGTCAACTTCTACTCGTTCAACAACAAAGTCATAATCCTGTGGTGGCGGATCATCAAGTAGAGCATCAGCATTGATCTCCGGTTCAATAACCACATTTTTGTCTGACGGTTTGTTTAACCGAGCCTTCTTGTTGGGTCTAGGTTTGGCACTGAGAAGAATAAACATAAAGATCAATACATTAGGTGAACGTAAATATTAAGAACAAATTTAAGGTATAGCTTACGCAGGAACTGTCTTGAGGGCTGGAAGCTGTGTGGTTGTTGACTCGCTAGAGGATGAGTGGGGTGTTCCCTGATAATTCGAATCAGACGGATTAAGAGGCTGTCGGAAACAACCTGCCTTGGGGCAAGAAGTGTCAAGAGTATAAGAGACCTCTGATCGACGTTTCCAAACCGGAGTGTTCGGCAAGCTGGCTGAGGTAACTACCTGGCCGCTATGCCGGGTTGTGCGACGGGCTTCGTGTTGCTGCTTCTTCAAAAGAAAGTTTGGGTCCAAATGAGCAAGGGGGTGAGAAAATTTTATTTTCTAGTTTGCTTGACGGATTGTGTGTGTTGGTAGAGGATCTGAACCAGAGGAAAGAATAATTACCTCTGCATCCTTGGCTTGGCTGCCTTCAGCGTCGTCCTGATAATAGTCATTGTCAATCAGGTGTATGAAAAATGAACCAAGGGAGTCAAGTTCTACCTCTGAGTCCGGATTAGCCAAGTCAGCATCAGCATTCGGTTCAGAAGACGCCGTAGTCCTCTTCTTGGCAGGATTCTTGGTAACCTTGGTCTTCTGACAAAGTGGCTTTGTCGGTTTATCTTGTGGTTTTGCTGGTTTATCCTGTGGTTTTTTCTTCCAGAACGGATCATCACCCTGGCACAGATGAACAAAATTTTGAGAGAATATTTCAAGGGATTAAGATGAAAACAAAAAAGTCATATGATTCTTACAGCTGGCGGTTTTTTGGAGGTGCAGGAAGGACTTAATCCAGTCTGGCTACAGACAGCCTCCGGTTCATTCAGTATCTTCTTCACAGCCTCGGTAACTTCTGCATCTGTAAGCTGAATGTCAACGTGTCGTCGAGGGTCCTTCAAACTCCCGGTGTATTCACACATTAAATCGGGGCGTCGGCTTAAGGGCAGTATGCTCCAAGTTATCTAACAACGAGCAAAGTCAACACCTGTTAAACCGTTTGCCATGAAGGCTCTAAGCTTTGACAGTTGTGGGGCATAGTTGGACCTCTCCTTTGCAGTTAGTCTCTGAGGAAAGGGATGTGTATTGCTAAGACGGTGAGGGCGGTAACCCGGCAAAGGATTTTCATCAGTTGGAGATGTGTCTTTGCAATAAAACCAGGTCTGGTTCCACTCCTTAGGGTGACTATGAAGCTTGGCGTGAGGGAAGCTGACATCCTTCCTCTTTTGAATTGCCATTCCGCCTAGTTCAGTGTTGGGTCCATCTGTGAACTCTGTGCGACGGTTTAAATAGAAGAAATCCCTAAACAATTCAACTCTGGGTTCCTCTTGAAGATAAGCCTCGCAAAAGACTTGGAAATGGCAGACGTTGGACACAGAGTTTGGACCGATGTCTTGAGGGTGGAGCTGAAAACTGGCAAGCACATCTCGGAAAAACTTTGAACCGGGAGGGCTAAAGCCTCGACCAGATGGTCAATGAAAACAACTATTTCTCCGTCTTTCGGTTCAGGAGGATTTTCTGGACCAGGGGCCCTCCAGTGGATGACCTCTTTCTTGGCTAAAGTGCCAGTTGCAACACATCTGTCTAATTGTTCTTCAGTGACCCGGGAAGGAACCCAGTTGCACTCATAGACTTGTTTGGCCATTTCAATGGAAAGCTGAAACATGGTTATTGCCGGTTTAAGGTTTATGATGGACAAGTATAAAGCGGTGCAAGAGCAGAAGAATACATAAATATGTACATATTGTTAAACCGGAATCAGACATGGGAGATGTACAAAGATATAGCGGCTTGGCGGTTCAACAGGGGACTAATAGTACCTACCGGGTCATCACTTTTCTATGAGATTAAACTGCCTACTCTAGTATTGAAGATACAGATCTAAGATGCATAAGTGAAGGAAAAACAAGTTTCACAGCTTGGCATGGTAATTTCAGATCTGCAGTGCGTTGGAAAATCAAAAGATATTCTGACCTAAAGCGCAGGTGCTTAAGCAGTTTAATAGTTCCAGATGAGTTTTTCTACACAAAGCAGATGTTCTAATGAGGAAAAAGGAGTTTAAATTACAAAGGCACTGGAAAATATCAGATCAAACTCGCCACTTGTACTACTGAAGAGGAACAAGGAAGAACAGTTCCAAGAACTATGAAGAACTCTGATAAGTACAAACCCTAATGATAAGATATAGGGTAGAAGACTTACCAATGCCAAAAGAACAACCGAGAGGCGTCGCGGCTTTCTGGTACGATCAGGTTGATGCAGCGACCGTTGTTGAGGCAGATGCGAAGATTGACAGTGGCGGCAGAGCTCGAAGGTTCAGTCGGCGCGAGGAAGAAGACGATGCGAAGAGGCACGAGGGGGAAAATGGAAAGACTCCCTGGTCCTATTTATAAAGGCAAAGGGATAAGTGACAGGCGCGAGAGTCGAGGAGCCTAAAAGTTAGATATATGGCAGAGTTGTCGCCTCGATTGTCAGAGTCTCATTAAGGAAGGTGAGCTATATGCAATTTTTAATAGCAGGTGACGTCATGGCGGTTTATCATGATTCTGGAAGATGACATCAGGGCGGTTTATAAGATTTCTGTGAAGATGATGATGCGTTGAAGATTGACATGAACCAGTTCAAATCAATCTGGGGCCTAATGTTGGTGATATTACTACTGGCGTAAACCGGCCAGGAGAGGCCGGGTTATCCCCATAATGGATTACTATACCTGAAGCCTATGAAGACAGACGGTGGTGCTTTATGAAGGCCCAGGGCCCAAAGACGGTTTAAGGTCTGTAGACGTAAACCGACATTGACATGTAAACTTGTGTTGTAAGATAGAAAGAGCAGAGACCGAGCTGGACACGTTTATGAGCCGGCCTCGGGACCCTGTAAACCGACGGGCGTCAACCCGTCTATATAAGGGGATGACCCGGCGGTGGTTTAGGGACAACAGACAACAACTCGAGACCCAGGCAAAGCTTATTCGCTCCCTGGTCATCGAAACCCTAGCAATCCCACAACAACTGAATCGTAGGCTTTTACCTTCACTTCAAGGGGCCGAACCAGTATAAACTCTCTACGTCCCTTGTCCGCTTTAACCCCTTTAAGCTAACCCGTTGCGATGGCTCCACGACTAAGTCCTTTCTCTAGGACATAGCTGAGTGCACGACAAACGACCTAGAGCACCTTACTCTTCGTTTGAAAAGTCTGCAACATGATATGTTGCAGCCCGAAACGGGTCAGCACATGGAATATGCTGGCAATATAACATAGTAGAGCAATGAACAAGATAAATGCTATCACTACATGCATATATGGCTGGTGGAGGCTCTATGATTATAATGTTTTGCGAAAAGCCAATTTTTTCCTACTGCAAAGGAATATATTTTATTTAACTATCATGGTGGTTGAAACATTGAGAAGGTTCCTCTAACTCAATCCCAATTAAAAAGTAATTAACAACCCAACAAATTTAATTTAGGGTGATGAGATCAAATCAATAATTCAAGTACCAGATACTCAATATATCCATAACCGGGGACACGGCTAACCATGATTAGTTTATACACTCTGCAGAGGTTTGCGCACTTTTCCCCACAAGACTCGATCTCCTCCGTTGGATTTCTCGCACTACATGGTGTTTGAGAAATGGATGACCGAGACACAGTCTTTCAAAAGCAATAACTCTAACCCTGGGTAGACAGTACCAACCTACATCCCCTACATCTGCTAGCCTACCACTGGAAGAGGTCATGCAACCTACTCAACTATGCTAGAGCCCATAATAGCTTGTGGCTGCACACGGAAGTTTCTAGCATGAATAATCTTATGATCCCTTTGAGCCTGGGTGGCGAACCATAGGATGATCACATGGGTACTCCAGGATATCCTAGGACAACACTGGATTCTCCAGGTGCCCTGACAACCAATCCACCCAGATGTGAATTTAAGTAGCCACCTTAAGTTAACCATTAATTAACAATCTCACATCTGACATAGATACACTCAAAACCAATCCACGTCTACGAGCATAGCATGGCAACATAAGCATAACGTAGAAGTAACTCCCAAGGGTTTGATAATAAAACAGGTAATAGGTTCTACCATCATCAACTACTTACCAATACCCGCAAGTTAATCACATCCTAATCATGCAGTGTTTGATGATAGTATCTATTGCATAAAAACTAGGTATGAAAAGAGTATGATCAATGTGTTACTTGCCTTGCTGACGATCCGCAAACCCTAGAGACTCGTAGTAGCACGCTTCGCACTCCGGGAATTCTATCGCAAACAAACAATAGCATACATAAGCAAAACTAGGTATGAAAAGAGTATGATCAATGTGTTACTTGCCTTGCTGACGATCCGCAAACCCTAGAGACTCGTAGTAGCACGCTTCGCACTCCGGGAATTCTATCCCAAACAAACAATAGCATACATAAGCAATCAAGCAAAGATGCACGAGTAAAACTCAAATAAGAAGATCTAATCTGAAAATTCAACTGAAGAAATTCGACCTGCAAAAAGAATCAATCGAATCGGAGCTACGGAACTAAAACTATGGTCAAAAGAACTTCGAAATTAAATCTTCTTGAAACCAAATTTTAATTTGTCAAAACCTTGTTCAAGTTGATTAAACGGAAAGAGGGCTCGATACGAAGATTTTGGCGTTGGTTTCACTGGATTTGGACAAACTGTTAAGAAACGGTGAGGGTTTGAAGATCAGGGGCTAATCTGTGATAAAAATAATCGCAGATAGGTCCCCGGTTGAAAATAAAAATAAAAATAAAAATCTATCGGACGAACGTCCGCTAACAGAGACGAACGGGCGTATTCGTTCATTAAAACGAACGAACGGACGAACGTTCGCAAACGAACTAAACCGAGAAAAATCGAAGTGATCTAAATAAATAAATAAAAACCGATCTAGGGTTTTGAAAAAACCGGCGGTTTTTACCTAAACCGAAAAAACAGCGGCGGAACGGATCGGATCGTGGCGGTTCAGCGGCGTCTTGGTGGCTCGGCGAGGCAGCGAAGCGGCAGCGACAGCGTTGGGCGCGATGTGCAACAGCAGCAGCGGCGGACCCAGGTGGCGTGGTGGCGTGAGGCGGCGGCGCGCGGGCGCTTCGGCGGTGTTGGGTGGTGGGGTGGTGTGGGGTCGAGGTGGCGGCGGCTCGGCCTTATAAAGGCCCGAGGGGGGTGGCGTGCGGGAGGGGCCACGCCGGCGGCTCAGGGTCGGACTCTCCTAGTCCGTCACGAGCACGACGACGGAAGGCGGTGCGGGGCGATGGGTCAGCTGGGCTTCGGCCCGGCTCGGTCCGAAACAAATTTTTTAAAAAAAAATAAGATTCCACAGAGAAAATCCTAAATAAATAAAAAATAAAAATCTAAAAATGCCAAAAACAATTTACACTGTCTAAATAAAATATTTAGAACAAAGTGAACATTTTCTTGGCCTAAAATGCAATTTTTGAAAAATGCATATTTTTCTAATTCAAGTAAAATAGCAATAAAATCCAAATAAAAATATTTATTTGATTTTTAGTATTTTCCTCCAATATTTCTTTTATTTTGGAGAAGTCATATTATCTCCTCTCATATATTTTTAATTTGAAATATTTTTGGAGAGAAAATAATTAAAATCAAAATGATCCCTGTTTCAATATTTGAGAAAATTCAAATATGAAAATAATAAAATCCCCAACTCTCTCCGTGGGTCCTTGAGTTGCTTAGGATTTTTAGGATCACACCCAAAATGCAAATAAAGTATGATATGCATATGATGACCTATGTATAACATTCCAAATTGAAAATTTGGGATGTTACAAACCTACCCCCCTTAAGATGAATCTCGTCCTCGAGATTTGGGTTGGCTAGAAAATAGGTGTGGGTGGTCTTTCCGTTGATCATCCTCTCGTTCCCAGGTGGCTTCATCCTCGGTGTGGTGGCTCCACTGAACTTTGCAAAACTTGATAACCTTGTTGCGTGTAACTCTGCTGGCAAACTCGATAATCTTAACAGGTTTCTCCTCGTAGGTAAGATCACTATCCAACTGAATTTCTTCCAGGGGCACTATATCTCTCAGGGGAATATCGGCCATCTCAGCATGGCACTTCTTCAACTGGGAAACGTGAAACACATCATGAACTCCTGACAGTCCTTCGGGTAACTCCAACTTGTAGGCCACTTCTCCCATACATTCCAAAACTCGGTATGGTCCTACAAATCTTGGGGCTAACTTACCCTTAACTACAAAACGTTTAACTCCTCGCAATGGTGACACACGAAGATATGCTCCGTCTCCGATTTCATAGACTACCTCCTTGCGTTTTGAGTCTGCATAGCTCTTCTGCCAGGACTGAGCTACCTTCAGTCTATCCCGAATCAGCTTAACCTTCTCTTTAGACTCTTTAATCAAATCTGGTCCAAACAACTGACGGTCTCTGACTTCATCCCACATCAACGGTGTCCTGCACCCTCTTCCATACAAAGCTTCGAAAGGTGCCATCTTCAAACTGGCCTCGTAACTATTGTTATATGAGAACTCCGCGTAGGGCAAATTATCAATCCCAACTAGATCCATAATCTAGCGCACAAGCTCTCAACATGTCCTCCAGAATCTGATTGACTCTCTCAGTCTGTCCATCTGTTTGTGGATGAAAGGTTGTACTGAACTCCAGCCTGGTACCCAAAGTCTGGTGCAGCTGGTGCCAAAATTTTGAAGTAAATTGTGTTCCTCTATCTGATATGATGGTCCTCGGAACTCCATGCAGACATACGATCCTGGTCATATATATCTTGGCCAACTTCGCACTTGTATAGGTGGTCTTCACTGGGATAAAGTGAGCCACTTTGGTCAAACGATCCACTACTACCCAGATAGAACCATATCCCGATCGGGTCCTGGGTAATCCGGTGATAAAATCCATGCCAAGATTATCCCACTTCCATTCGGGTATCGGCATGGGCTGCAGTAATCCTGCTGGCTTCTGATGTTCTGCCTTCACTCTTTGACATGCATCACATACAGCTACATACTAGGCAATATCCTTCTTCATACCAGTCCACCAGAAACGCTCCTTCAAATCCAAATACATCTTGGTGTTTCCGGGGTGTATCGAGTATGGCGAGTCATGAGCCTCTTGTAGTATCAACTTCCTGATTTCTGCATTATTGGGCACATAAACACGGTCCTCAAACCACAGGGTGTCGTGCTCATCCTCACGAAAACCTTTGGCTTTTCCTTTACTCATTTTCTCCTTTATCTCGGCAATCTCTTTGTCATCCTTCTGAGCTTCTCGAATCTTTCCCAATAATGTCGACTGAACTTCCAATGCTGCAACAAAACCTCTAGGAACCATCTCCAAACGAAGCTCCCTAAGATCTTCTGCTAATTCCTTTGGTAATCCTCCGCTTACAAGGGTATTGTCATAACTCTTCTGGCTCAAAGCGTCGGCTACGACATTTGCCTTGCCTAGATGGTAGTGCAACTTCATATTGTAATCTTTTATAAGCTCCAGCCATCTCCTTTGCCTGAGATTTAGCTCCTTCTGCGTGAAAATGTACTTCAAACTCTTATGATCCGTGTACACATCACAATGGTTTTCAATAAGAAAATGCCTCCAGGTCTTGAGTGCATGCACTACGGCTGCTAAGTCCAAATCATGTTTAGCATAATTCAACTCATGTGGTCGAAGCTGACATGAGGCATATGAGACAACTCTTCCGTCTTGCATAAGTACTCCTCCCAGTCCTAAGCGAGAAGCGTCGCAATACACTTGGAAATCCTTGTGTATATCCGGCAGAATCAGCACTGGGGCTGTAACCAAACGTTTCTTCAGCTCCTGAAAACTTGCCTCACATTCTTCAGTCCATTTGAACTTGGTGTCTTTCTTCAACAACTCCGTCATAGGCTTTGCAATCTTAGAAAAATTCTCAATGAATCTCCAATAGTATCCCGCAAGTCCAAGAAAACTGCGGATCTCTCCAACTAAGGTGGGTGCCAACCACTCAGTGACTGACTGAACCTTGGTAGGATCTACTGCTATACCTTCTCCTGATATAACATGTCCAAGGAATCTGACTTCCTTCAACCAAAACTCGCATTTGCTAAACTTGGCATATAACTGATGTTCCATGAGCTTCTCGAGAACTAAACGCAAATGCTCCTTGTGTTCCTCTTCATTTTTCGAGTACACCAAAATATCATTAATGAACACCACGACAAACTTATCCAAGAACTCCATGAACACCTTATTCATCATGCTCATGAAATAGGATAGGGCATTACTTAATCCAAATGACATAACCGTAAACTCATACAGCCCATACCTTGTGGTGAATGTCGTCTTAGGTATATCCTGTTCTCGGATCTTCAGCTTGTGGTATCCTGATCATAGATCGATCTTGGAGAATACTTTAGCTCCTTGCAGCTGGTCAAACAAGTCATTGATCATCGGTAGTGGGTACTTGTTTTTGATCGTCACTTCATTCAATGCACGATAATCGACAACCATTCTCAATGATCCATACTTCTTCTCAACCAAGAGCACTAGGGCTCCCCATGGTGACGAACTTCATCAAATGCATCGTTTCTCCAATAACTCCTTAATCTGCTTTTTAATATCTTACAGATCATTTGTGGTCATCCAGTATGGTCTCTTCGATATCGGTCTGGTGCCTGGCAATAGCTCTATCAAGAACTCAATGTCTCGATCCGGCGGCATGCCTGGTAACTCCTCTAGAAATACATCTGGGTATTCCTTCACTACAGGCACTTCCTCCTGAACAACTCCCATGAGAGAATTTACTTGGGTCCTCCTCGGTGTTGGGGAACGTAGCAGAAATTCAAAATTTTCTACGCATCACCAAGATCAATCTATGGAGTAATCTAGCAACGAGGGAGAGGGGAGTGCATCTACATACCCTTGTAGATCACGATGCGGAAGCGTTACAACACGGATGAAGGAGTCGTACTCGTAGCGGTTCAGATCGCGGTTGATTCCAATCTAAGCGCCGAACAACGGTGCCTCCGCGTTCAACACACGTGCAGCCCGATGACGTCTCCCGTGCCTTGATCTAGCAAGGGGAAAGGGAGAGGTTGGGGAAGACTCCGTCCAGCAGCAGCACGGCGGCGTGGTGGTGGTGGAGCGTGGCACTCCAGCAGGGCTTCGCCAAGCACCGCAAGAGACGAGGAGGGAGAGGGAGATGTTCTCATGTGTATGGTAGCCCCAAACCCCCACTATATATACGGGGAAGGGAGGGGATGTGCCCCCACCTAGGTTTCCACCCCTAGGGGTGGCAGCCAGCCCTAGATATCATCTAGGGGGCGGCCAAGGGGGAGAGGGGGGCGCACCACTAGGTGAGCCTTAGGCCCATCTGAGCCTAGGGTTTCCCCTTTTTCCCTTCTCTCTTCGCCTTGGGCCCTGGTGGGGGGGCGCACCAGCCCACTTGGGGCTGGTCCCCTCCCACACATGGCCCACGCAGCCCTCTGGGGCCGGTGGCCCCACCTGGTGGACCCCCGGGCCCCTCCCGGTGGTCCCGGTACGTTACCGATAGCACCCGAAACTTTTTCGGTGACCAAAACAGGACTTCCCATATATAGATCTTTACCTCCGGACCATTCCGGAACTCCTCGTGATGTCCGGGATCTCATCCAGGACTCCGAACAACATTCAGTAACCACATACAAACTTCATTTATAACCCTAGCGTCATCAAACCTTAAGTGTGTAGACCATACGGGTTCGGGAATCATGCAGACATGACCGAGACAGCTCTCTGGCCAATAACCAACAGCGGGATCTGGATACCCATGTTGGCTCCCACATGTTCCATGATGATCTCATCGGATGAACCACGATGTCAAGGATTCAAGCAATCCCGTATACAATTCCCTTTGTTAATCGGTATGTTACTTGCCCGAGATTCGATCGTCGGTATCCCAATACCTCGTTCAATCTTGTTACCGGCAAGTCACTTTACTCGTTCCGTAATGCATGATCCCGTTACTAACTACTTAGTCACATTGAGATCATTATGATGATGCATTACCGAGTGGGCCCAGATATACCTCTCCGTCATACGGAGTGACAAATCCCAGTCTCAATTCGTGCCAACCCAACAAACACTTTCGGAGATACCTGTAGTGCACCTTTATAGTCACCCAGTTACGTTGTGACGTTTGGTACACCCAAAGCACTCCTACGGTATCAGGGAGTTACACAACCTCATGGTCTAAGGAAATGATACTTGACATTAGAAAAGCTTTAGCAAATGAACTACACGATCTTGTGCTATGCTTAGGATTGGGTCTTGTCCACCACATCATTCTCCTAATGTTGTGATCCCGTTATCAATGACATCCAATGTCCGTGGTCAGGAAACCATGACCATCTGTTGATCAACGAGCTAGTCAACTAGAGGCTCACTAGGGACATGTTGTGGTCTATGTATTCACACATGTATTGCGGTTTCCGGTCAATACAATTATAGCATGAACAATAGACAATTATCATGAACAAGGAAATACAAACCATTTTATTATTTCCTCTAGGGCATATTTCCAACAGTCTCCCACTTGCACTAGAGTCAATAATCTAGTTCACATCACTATGTGATTGTAACGAGTCCAACACCCATTGGGTTTGATCATATCTCGCTTGTGAGAGAGGTTACTAGTCAACGGGTCTGAATCTTTCAGATCCGTGTGTGCTTTACAAAATCTCTATGTCATCTCCTAGATGCAGCTACCACGCTCTATTTGGAGCTATTCCAAATAGTTGTTCTACTATACGATTCCGGTTTACTACTCAGAATAATTCGGATTAATGTAAAAGTTCGCATCGGCGTAACCCTTTACGATGAACTATTTTACCACCTCCATAATCGAGAAAATTCCTTAGTCCACTAGTTACTAAGGAAATGTTTGACCGCTGTCTTGTGATCCATTCCTGGATCATTCTTGTACCCCTAGACTGACTCATGGCAAGGCACACTTCAGGTGCGGTACACAGCATAGCATACTATAGAGCCTACGTCTAAAGCATAGGGGACGACCTTCGTCCTTTCTCTCTCTTATGCCGTGGTCAGGTCTTGAGTCTTACTCAATACTCACACCTTACAGCCAAGAACTCCTTCTTTGCCAATCTATTTTGAACTCCTTCAGAATCTTCTCACGGTATGTGTTCATTTGAAAGTACTATTAAGCATTGTGATCTATCCTTATAGATCTTGATGCTCATTGTTCTAGTAGCCTAATCCAGGTTTTCCATTGAAAAACACTTTTCAAATAACCCTATATGCTTTCTAGAAATTCTACAGCATTTCTGATCAACAATATGTTAAAAACATATACTCATCAGAAATGATATAGTGCTCCCACTCACTTCTTTGGAAATACAAGTTTCTCATAAACATTGTATAAACCCAAAATCTTTGATCATCTCATCAAAGCGTATATTCCAACTCCGAGATGCTTACTCCAGTCCTTACAAGGATTGCTGGAGCTTTGCATACTTGTTAGCATCTTTTAGGATTGACAAAAACCTTCTGGTTGTATCATATACAACCTTTCCTCAAGAAAATTGTCGAGGAAACAATGTTTTGACATCCTATCGCAAGATTTCATAAATAATGCGATGCTCGCTAATACAATTCCACATGACTCTTAGCATCGCTCTGGTGAGAAAGTCTCACCGTAGTCAACTCCTTGAACTTGTCGGAAAACATCTTAACGACAAGTCGAGCTTTCTTAATGGTGACACTTACCATCATTATCCGTCTTCCTTTTAAAATCCATCTGTACCCAATAGCCTTACGACCATCAAGTAGTTCTTCCAAAGTCTACACTTTGTTTTATACATGGATCCTCTCTCGGATTTTATGGCTTCGAGCCATTCGTCGGAATCTGGGCCCACCATCGCTTCTCCATAGCTCGTAGGTTCATTGTTGTCTAGCAACATGACCTCTAAGACAGGATTACGTACCACTCTGAAGTAGTACGCATCCTTGTCGACCAACGAGGTTTGGTAGTGACATGATCCGAAGTTTCATGATCAATATCATCAGCTTCCACTTCAATTGGTGTAGACGCCACAAGAACAACTTCCTGTGCCCTGCTACACACTAGTTGAAGTGACGGTTCAATAACCTCATCAAGTCTCCACCATCCTCCCACTCAATTCTTTCGAGAGAAACTTTTCCTCGAGAAAGGACCCGATTCTAGAAACAAGCCCTTTTGCTTCCGGATCTGAGACAGGAGGTATACCCAACTGTTTTGGATGTCCTATGAAGATGCATTTATCCGCTTTGGGTTTGAGCTTATCAGGCTAAAACTTTTCCACATAAGCTTCGCAGTCCCAAACTTCTAAGAAATGGCAGCTTAGGTTTCTCTAAACCATAGTTCATACGCTGTCATCTCAACGGAATTACGTGGTGCCCTATTTGAAGTGAATGCGGTTGTCTCTAATGCCTAACCCATAAACAATAGTGGTAATTCGATAAGAGACATCATGGTATGCACCATATCCAATAGGGTGTTGCTATGATGTTCGGACACACCATCACACTATGGTGTTCCAGGCGGTATTAGTTATGAAACAATTTCCACAATGTCTTAATTGTATACCAAACTCACTACTCAGATACTCGTCTCTATGATCATATCATAGACATTTTATCCTCTTGTCACGACCATCTTCAACTTCACTCTGAAATTACTTGAACCTTTTAATAATTCAGATTTGTGTTTCATCAAGTAAATATACTCAGCATCTACTCAAATCATCTGTGAAGTAAGAACATAATGATATCCACTGCGTGCCTCAGCACTCATTGGACTGCACACATCAAAATGTATTACTTCCAACAAGTTGCTTTCTTGTTCCATCTCACAGAAAATGAGGCCTTTCAGTCATCTTGCCCATGTGGTATGATTTGCAATGTCTCAAGTGATTCAAAATCAAGTGAGTCCAAATGATCCATCTGTATGGAGTTTCTTCATGCATATATACCAATAGACATGGTTCGCATCTCTCAATCTTTTCAAAAATGAGTGAGTCCAAAGATCCATCACATGGACCTTCTTCATGCGTTTTATATCAATATGACTCAAATGGCAGTGCCACAAGTATGTGGTACTATCATTACTATCTTATATCTTTTGGCATGAACATGTGTATCACTACGATCGAGATTCAATAAACCATTCATTTTAGGTGCAAGACCATTGAAGGTATTATTCAAATAAACAGAGTAACCATTATTCTCCTTAAATGAATAACCATATTGCGATAAACATAATCCAATCATGTCTACGCTCAAAGCAAACACCAAATAACAATTATTTAGGTTTAACACCAATCTCGATGGTAGAGGGAGCATGCGATGCTTGATCACATCAACCTTGGAAACACTTCCAACACACATCGTCATCTCACCTTTAGTTAGTCCCCGTTTATTCCGTAGCTCTTTTATTTCGAGTTACTAACACTTTGAAACGAACCGGTATCTTAATACCCTGGTGCTACTAGGAGTACTAGTAAAGTACACATTAATATAATGTATATCCAATATACTTCTGTTGACCTTGCCAGCCTTCTCATCTACCAAGTATCTAGGGTGGTTCTGCTTCAGTGACCGTTCCCCTCATTACAGAAGCACTTAGTCTCGGGTTGCACTTAGTCTCGGGTTTGGGTTCAACCTTGGGTTTCTTTACTAAAGCAGAACCTGATTTGCTGTTTCATGAAGTATCCCTTCTTGTATTTGCCCTTCTTGAAACTAGTGGTTTCACTAACCATCAACAATTGATGATCCTTCTTGATTTCTACTTTCGCGGTGTCAAACATCGCGAATATTTCAAGGATCATCATATTTATCCCTGATATGTTATAGTTCATCACGAAGCTCCAGCAGCTTGGTGGCAATAACTTTGGAGAAACATCACTATCTCATCCGGAAGATTAACTCCCACTCGATTCAAGTGATTGTTGTACTCAGACAATCTGAGCACAAGCTCAACGATTGAGCTTTTGTCCCTTAGTTTGCAGGCTAAGAAACTCGTCGGAGGTCTTATACCTCCTGACGTGGGCATGAGCCTGAAATCCCAATTTCAGCCCTCGAAACATCTCATATGTTCCGCGACGTTTCAAAATCGTCTTCGGTGCCTCAATTCTAAACCGTTTAACATTACTGAACTATCACGTAGTTATCAAAACGTGTATGTCAAATGTTCGCAACATCCATAGACGACGTTCGAGGTTCATCATACCGAGCGGTGCATTAAGGACATAAGCCTTCTACGCAGCAATGAGGACAATCCTCAGTTTACGGACCCAGTCCGCATAATTGCTACTATTAACTTTCAACTAAATTTTCTCTAGGAACATATCTAAAATAGAAGAACTAAAGCATGAGCTACGACATAATTTGCAAAAACCTTTTGACTATGTTCATGATAATTAAGTTCATCTTATGAACTCCCACTCAGATAGACATCCCTCTAGTCATCTAAGTGATACATGATCCGAGTCAACTAGGCCGTGTCCGATCATCACGTGAGACGGACTAGTCATCATCGGTGAACATCTTCATGTTGATCGTATCCACTATACGACTCATGTTTGACCTTTCGGTCTCTTGTGTTCCGAGGCCATGTCTGTACATGCTAGGCTCGTCAAGTCAACCTAAGTGTTTTGCGTGTGTAAATATGGCTTACACCCGTTGTATGTGAACGTTAGAATCTATCACACCCGATCATCATGTGGTGCTTCGAAACAACGAACTTTCATAGCGGTGCACGTTAGGGGAACACTTTCTTGAAATTATTATGAGGGGTCATCTTATTTACTACCGTCGTTCTAAGCAAATAAGATGCATAAACATGATAAACATCACATGCAATCAAATAGTGACATGATATGGCCAATATCATTTTGCTCCTTTTGATCTCCATCTTCGGGGCTCCATGATCATCATCGTCATCGGCATGACACCATGATCTCCATCATCATGATCTCCATCATCGTGTCTCCATGAAGTTGTCTCGCCAACTATTACTTCTACTACTATGGCTAATGGTTTAGAAATGAAGCAAAGTAATTACATGGCGTTATTCAGTGAAACGCAGGTCATACAATAAATAAAGACAACTCCTATGGCTCCTGCCAGTTGTCATACTCATCGACATGCAAGTCGTGATTCCTATTACAAGAATATTATCAATCTCATACATCACATATATTTCATTCATCACATCCTTCTTGGCCATATCACATCACACGGCATATGCTGCAAAAACAAGTTAGACGTCCTCTAATTGTTGTTGCAAGTTTTTTACGTGGCTGCTATAGGTTTCTAGCAAGAACGTTTCTTACCTACGCCAAAACCACAACGTGATATGTCAATTGATATTTAACCTTCATAAGGACCCTTTTCATCGAATCCGATCCGACTAAAGTAGGAGAGACTGGCACCTGCTAGCCACCTTATGCAACAAGTGCATGTCAGTCGGTGGAACCTGTCTCACGTAAGTGTACATGTAAGGTCGGTCCGGGCCGCTTCATCCCACAATACCGTCGAAACAAGATAGGACTAGTAACGGTAAGCATATTGAACAAAATCAACGCCCACAACTACTTGTGTTCTATTCGTGCATAGAATCTACACAATAGACCTAGCTCATGATGCCACTGTTGGGGAACGTAGCAGAAATTCAAAATTTTCTACGCATCACCAAGATCAATCTATGGAGTAATCTAGCAACGAGGGAGAGGGGAGTGCGTCTACATACCCTTGTAGATCGCGATGCGGAAGCTTTACAAGAACGCGGATGAAGGAGTCGTACTCGTAGCGATTCAAATCGCGGTTGATTCCGATCTAAGCGCCGAACAACGGCGCCTCCGCGTTCAACACACGTGCAGCCCGATGACGTCTCTCGTGCCTTGATCCAGCAAGGGGAGAGGGAGAGGTTGGGGAAGACTCCGTCCAGCAGCAGCACAACGGCGTGGTGGTGGTGGAGGAGCATGGCACTCCAGCAGGGCTTCGCCAAGCACCGCAAGAGACGAGGAGGGAGAGGGGTAGGGTTGCGCCAAGAGGGAGATGTTCTCATGTGTATGGCAGCCCCAAACCCCCACTATATATAGAGGGAAGGGAGGGGCTGCGCCCCCACCTAGGTTTCCACCCCTAGGGGTGGCGACTAGCCCTAGATCTCATCTAGGGGGCGGCCAAGGGGGAGAGTGGGGGGCGCACCACTAGGTGGGCCTTAGGCCCATCTGAGCCTAGGGTTTCCCCTTTTTCCCCTCTCTCTTCGCCTTGGGCCCTGGTGGGGGGGCGCACCAGCCCACCTAGGGCTGGTCCCCTCCCACACATGGCCCACGCAGCCCTCTGGGGCCGGTGGCCCCACCTGGTGGACCCCCGGGACCCTCCCGGTGGTCCCGGTACATTACCGATAGCACCCGAAACTTTTCCGGTGACCAAAACAGGACTTCCCATATATAAATCTTTACCTCCGGACCATTCCGGAACTCCACGTGACGTCTGGGATCTCAACCGGGACTCCGAACAACATTCGGTAACCACATACAAACTTCCTTTATAACCCTAGCGTCATCGAACCTTAAGTGTGTAGACCCTATGGGTTCGGGAATCATGTAGACATGACAGAGACAGCTCTCTGGCCAATAACCAATAGCGGGACCTGGATAGCCATGTTGGCTCCCACATGTTCCATGATGATCTCATCGGATGAACCACGATGTCAAGGATTCAAGCAATCTCGTATACAATTCCCTTTGTTAATCGGTATGTTACTTGCCCGAGATTCGATCGTCGGTATCCCAATACCTCGTTCAATCTCGTTACCGGCAAGTCACTTTACTCGTTCCATAATGCATGATCCTGTGACTAACTACTTAGTCACATTGAGCTCATTATGATGATGCATTACCGAGTGGGCCCAGAGATACCTCTCCTTCATATGGAGTGACAAATCCCAGTCTCGATTCGTGCCAACCCAACAAACACTTTCAGAGATACCTGTAGTGCACCTTTATAGTCACTCAGTTACGTTGTGACGTTTGGTACACCCAAAGCACTCCTACGGTATCAGGGAGTTACACAACCTCATGGTCTAAGGAAATGATACTTGACATTAGAAAAGCTTTAGCAAACGAACTACAGGATCTTGTGCTATGCTTAGGATTGGGTCTTGTCCATCACATCATTCTCCTAATGATGTGATCCCGTTATCAATGACATCCAATGTCCATGGTCAGGAAACCATGACCATCTGTTGATCAACGAGCTAGTCAACTAGAGGCTCACTAGGTACATGTTGTGGTCTATGTATTCACACATGTATTGCGGTTTCCGGTCAATACAATTATAGCATGAACAATAGACAATTTTCATGAACAAGGAAATACAATAATAACCATTTTATTATTGCCTCTAGGGCATATTTCCAACACTCGGCGCATGTCTAGATACATACTTGATCCTTTTTCCCTCCGGGGTGGTGAGTAAAATTGACCTACTAGCACAGTCAATGTTTCCTCTGTACTTCGATAGCCAATCCATTCCTAGTATCACATCCAATCCTTGTGACTCCAAAGTTATTAGGTCTGAGGGGAAAACATGGCTACCAATGGTTAAGGGTAACCGATCGCACCATCGGCTGGCCATATACTCTGCACCTGGTGAGCTTACTAGCAAGGGTGTCCTAAGGGCTAAGGTGGGTAACTTAAACTTGTCCACAAATCCCCTTGAAATGTATGAATGTGATGCACTAGTATCAAATAGAACAAGAGTGGTAAATGACTTAACCAAAAACTTACCGATAACTGCATCTGGCTGCTCTTCAACCTCCTCCATGTTAAAGTGGTTCACTTGTCCCCTATTTAAAGGGTTGGGCTTCTTCCCAGAGCTTCCATTGCCATTACCATTCTTTGCCTCAGAACACTCGGTGGCGTAATGTCCAGTCTTCCCGCACTTAAAACAAGTAATGTGACTTAGATCCTTCTTGGCGGGTGTAGAGGGGTTAGAACGGTTCTGATTGCTGCCTGCTCCATTCTCGTTTCCATTCTTGGGGCCACTGTGGTTATGAGAACTTCCTCCATTATGAGTGTGGCCTCCACGGTTATGGGTATATGCTCCCGAGTTCGGGGTAAAACAAGGCTTCTGCTGAGCTCCTGAATTGTACTTCCCTTGTCCATACTTCCTTTTGCGGGTCTCAATTTGCTGTTGCTTCCCTTCAATCATAAGATCCCTGTCTGCCAACTCCTGGTAGTTAGCGAATGTCGCTACCATCAACTGCATGCTCAACTCATCATTCAGCCCTTCCATAAACTTCTCCTGCTTCGCGGCATCAGTGGCCACATCATCTGGGGCATAGCGAGCTAACTTGCTGAACTCATCCACGTACTGCCCCACAGTATGATTTCCTTGGCGTAAGTTGCAAAACTCACGCGTCTTCATGCTCATAGCTCTAGTTGAGACATGTGCGGTATGGAATGCTTGCTGAAACTGATCCCAAGTGATATTGGCTATAGGGAAAGTGGCTGTATAATTCTCCCACCACGAAGCTGCGGGTCCATCCAATTGATGTGCGGCAAAGCGCACCTTCTCAGCATTTGTGCAACCTGCGGTGGTCAACTCCCTTCCGATCATGTGTAGCCAGTCATCAGCAACTATTGGATCGGTGCTACTGGAAAACACCGGCGGCTGCAACCTTAGAAAACGGGCTAAGTTGTCAACTGGAGGTGGTGGCGGTGGGTTGATGTTGTTGTTGTTGTTGTTGTCATTGTTGCCTTGGTTATGGACTAGTATTTGCATCAAGGCATTCTGCTGTTGGATCAACTGAGTGAGCTCCGGTGGGAAAACAAATTTGGGGTCACGTCTTGGAGGCATCTGATGGGTTTAGAGGGGAGAGATTAGAATAGAATGAGGTCTAATGAGAAAGCACTACCCAAATGCACATGAGACAAACACAATCATATCACACCAAATCAATACAAGCAAGGGCATACAATCGGTCTAGAACTATCGTTACAAAAGTGCTCGGACTACTACTATATACATGGGGGAATAGTACTAATCATATGGTAGTCTACTAGAAATTTTGATCGGTGGAAGACTCCATGATATCCGCTCCAGCTTCGTCTTCATAATCATCATTACTATCGTCAGGGTCGGAGTCAGTGTCGTCGATGATGATGTAGTCTTCAGAACGGATGTCATCGGGATGGTCGTCTCTCCTCCTGGCGCGGGGTCTCCCATGAACACTCCTAGCTTCCTTGTTAGGTCGCCATTCTTCTCCACTACTATTGCAATTTCCTCCTCATATCCGTCGTGTGTAGACTTGAGTTCCTCCTCTAGCTCCATGTTCCTGGTCATCACCTTCTTCGGATCTATCATGCTTGCGCACATCTGGTTCTCCTGGCGACGAATGTGCTGGTTTAACTCCTGGATGAAAGATGCAATGGACCTGTCCCTCCTGGTGCTGATCATCTCCCATTGCTCGTATCGGCGCCCACATATCTGGTAGATAGTGTCCTTAAGATCCTTGTGATAAACTTCGCCAATGCATCCCATGGTGATGTGGGCTACCATGCTCTTTCCTAGACTCCAGGTTGGTGCATCAAAGGAAAACTCTATGGGCTCAGTAACTGGCGTGAATGTCCTTCCTGGAACTTGAACTCGAATCATCCAACGCTCCTCTTCTGGTAAAGTGGCGGTGTAGGTCCTGGTGAAGCTTGGTATTCCGATGTTCAGGTACCTAGTGACTTCCTTCAAGTGTCGTCCAAAGGGCGTGTCTTCATCCGGTTGTGCAAACTTGTTCCTTGAGTCCGCCATCCTAAAGAGTAGAAAATGGAAAGGAGTCAGAAATGAGTAGAGAAGAGTGACCTATGGCTCATCTTAGTGGTTGTGTCCTACAATCAGCGTGTGCTCTGATACCATCTTGTTGCGATCCAACCTCAGACGGTCAAATCTCTGTGCTTTAGTGTCATCCCTGGATCGGTAATGCTGACACACACAGTACTCGAAGGATTTATAACAGAGTGCAATCACGCACTTATTACATCGCATGTCTCAAAAGAGAACATATTACAATAAATATGGCTTAAGGTCATCTAAAAAGATAACAGCGGAAGGCTTGGAAGATAAAGTGAGTCCATCAACTCCAACGGCATAGCTGAGTGCACGACAAACAACCTAGCGCACCTTACTCTTCATTTGAAAAGTCTGCAACATGATATGTTGCAGCCCGAAACGGGTCAGCACATGGAATATGCTGGCAATATAACACAGTAGAGCAATGAACAAGATGAATGCTATCACTACATGCATATATGGCTGGTGGAGGCTCTATGGTTATAATGTTTTGCGAAAAGCCAATTTTTCCCTACTGCAAAGGAATATATTTTATTTAACTATCATGGTGGTTGAAACATTGAGAAGGTTCCTCCAACTCAATCCCAATTAAAAAGTACTTAACAACCCAACAAATTTAATTTACGGTGATGAGATCAAATCAGTAATTCAAGTACCAGATACTCAAGATGTCCATAACCGGGGACATGGCTAACCATGATTAGTTTATACACTCTGCAGAGGTTTGTGCACTTTTCCCCACAAGACTCGATCTCCTCCGTTGGATTTCTCGCACTACATGGTGTTTGAGAAATGGATGACCGAGACACAGTCTTTCAGAAGCAATAACTCTAACCCTGGGTAGACAGTACCAACCTACATCCCCTACATCTGCTAGCCTACCAGTGGAAGAGGTCATGCAACCTGCTCAACTATGCTAGAGCCCATAATAGCTTGTGGCTGCACACAGAAGTTTCTAGCATGAATAATCTTATGATCCCTTTGAGCCTGGGTGGCGAACCATAGGATGATCACACGGGTACTCCGGGATATCCTAGGACAACACTGGATTCTCCAGGTGCCCTGACAATCAATCCACCCAGATGTGAATTCAAGTAGCCACCTTAAGTTAACCATTAATCAACAATCTCACATCTGTCATGGATACACTCAAACCCAATCCACGTCTACGAGCATAGCATGGCAACATAAGCATAACGTAGAAGTAACTCCCAAGGGTTTGATAATAAAACAGGTAATAGGTTCTACCATCATCAAGTACTTCCCAATACCCACAAGTTAATCACATCCTAATCATGCAGTGTTTGAGGATAGTATCTAATGCATAAAAACTGGGTATGAAAAGAGTATGATCAATGTGTTACTTGCCTTGCTGACGATCCGCAAACCCTAGAGACTCATAGTAGCACGCTTCGCACTCCGAGAATTCTATCGCAAACAAACAATAGCATACATAAGCAATCAAGCAAAGATGCACGGGTAAAACACAAATAAGAAGATCGAATCTGAAAATTCAACTGAAGAAATTCGATCTGCAAAAAGAATCAATCGAATCGGAGCTACGGAACTGAAACTACGGTCAAAAGAACTTTGAAATCAAATCTGCTTGAAACCAAATTTTAAATTGTCAAAACCTTGTTCAAGTTGATTAAACAGAAAGAGGGGCTCGAGATGAAGATTTGTGCGTTGGTTTCACTGGATTCAGACAAACGGTTAAGAAACGGCGAGGGTTTGAAGATTAGGGGCTAATCTGCGATAAAAATAATCGTGGATAGGTCCCTGGCCGAAAATAAAAATCAAAAGAAAAATCTTTCGGACGAACGTCTGCTAATAGAGATGAACGGGTGAATTCGTTCGTTAAAACAAATGAACGGACGAACGATCGCAAACGAACTAAACCGAGAAAAACCGAACCGATCTAAATAAATAAAAAAACGATCCAGGGTTTTAAAAAAACCGGCGGTTTTTACCTAAACCGAAAAAACCGGCGGCGGAATGGATCTGATCAGCGGCGGTTCCAGTGGCGTGTGGTGGCTCTGTGACGGCGTGGGCGGTGATTTGATGCGGTAGGCGACACGCCGGCGCGGCGCAGCAGCAGCGGCGGCGGCGGCGGCGGGCGGCGGAGGCGGCGCGAGCGGCGGCTCGGCGACGGGCGTGGCGGCGTTAGGTGGCGGGTGGTGTGGGGTCGAGGCGGCGACGGCTCAGCCTTATAAAGGTCCGAGGGGTGGTGGCGTGCGGGAGGGTCGGCGCCGGCGGCTCGGGGTTAGACGTCGTGAGTTCGTCGCGAGCACGATAAAGAGAGGCGGTGTGGGGCGATGTGCCGGCTGGGCTTCGGCCCGGCTCGGTCCGAAACAATTTTTTTAAATAAGATTCCGCCGAGAAAAATCCTAAATAAATAAAAAAATAAAAATCTAAAAATGCCAAAAACAATTTTCATCGTCTAAATAAAATATTTATAACAAATTGAACATTTTCTTGGCCTAAAATGCAATTTTTGAAAAATGCATATTTTCCTAATTCAAATAAAATAGCAATAAAATCTAAATATAAATATTTATTTTATTTTAATATTTTTCCTCAATATTTCTTTTATTTTGGAGAAGTCATATTATCTCCTCTCATATATTTTTAATTTGAAATATTTATGGAGAGAAAATAATTAAAATCAAAATGATCCCTGTTTCAATATTTGAGAAAATTCAAATATGAAAATGATAAAACCTCCAACTCTCTCCGTGGGTCCTTGAGTTGCTTAGGATTTTTAGGATCACACCCAAAATGCAAATAAAATATGATATGCATATGATGACCTATGTATAACATTCCAAATTGAAAATTTGGGATGTTACAATATCTTTGATTCAGTCACACTGCCAATTTATATTCATATGATCGAGAATTCGAGATACAGTATTAAACCCAAAAAAACTATTTCCGGCGGCGGCGGAGGTGGCGTGCCGCGCCGTCGTTGTCGTTGTCGTCCTCTGATACGCCGTTGCTGAAGTCTTCAAGGCAGCACAAAATGTTCTTCACTTGTAAATCAAACATCATGTCTTCGCGCGATCGACGGGCGGAGCGCGGGAGGACGGCAACTGGCGCCGCTGAGAGATAGCGGTCGACGGCAGTGCCCCATGCCGCTGAGGGGGGCGCATGGGCACCGGCACGGGCGCAGCGGGTGCAGCCAAACGCACGGGGACTGGCGTCGCGGTGGGTGGAGGTGCAGCGCGCGGCGCGCGGGGTGTAAACAAACGCCGGGAGCCAGCGGCGGGGTGGAGGGCGCGCGCGGCACGCGAACACGGCGCTGGCGCTGGCATGTACACGAGCTCGCGCGGGTCCGCGGAGACCTTGCTAACGCCCGCGGCTTCCAGCTCTGCGATAGTGCTCGGTGACCAGCCCGTCAATGCTACGGGGATGGTCGCTGGCGTGGGCGCGGGGATGGGAGCTGGGACGGGAGCGGGAGCAGCAACCGCCGCGGCGAGCTCGTTCTGGGCCATGTCCATGAGGCCCCATTTCTCCTTATTTTCTATCTCCTCCGGCTCGGAGTCGACTTCACCAAACTTGAAGACTAGTGGCAGATGATCATTCTGCGCCATGGCGGTCAAGGTCTGCGGGGGGAGGGGAATGGGAGGTGAACAGTAAGGCCGCCCGTATTAAACAGCGGCTCGGGCGCCATTAATGGAGAGGAAGGCGGGCGGCCATGGAATTCAAAGGGCTCGCTTCCTAGTGAGCCTCGCAGCGTAAAGCTCACACGCTTCCCGGTGAGCCTGCGCATTTGAGGACAGCTTGCACGCCTCTCGGCCAGCCTGCGCACCGGACTGCGCTTGCACACCTCCCGTTTAGTCAAGGTCAAGCACCTGTCCGCACGGCACCTCCTACAGCCATTAAAACTAAGACACGTGGCGTCACGTGAATGGTTAACAGAACGCACACGTTTTGAATTATACAAACGTTTGAGATATTAAGTGGCAGCTATTTTTTCAAAATGCATTTGTGGGCTGTCATTATTCGAGTGCGCCTTCTCTCAAAATGGACACGAAAAATCCCACATCATGTCGGGTGCCATTCCATGATAGCATGCCAAGTTTCATGAATTTCAGACGAGTTTTGGATTTACTAGAATTTAAAAACCAGGCATCTCAATGTTTTGTCGGCAATCAACGGTGCCCTGGTGTTTGAAATTCATTCCCATTTATTGCATGGGACCTAAGCATGCACCCAAGGACACAGATTTGATTTTTTAACCAATTTGTATGCACTGGAGCATGTGCATGTAGTTCAAATTTTTATTATGCACATAAATGCATTGAAAACTCAGTTAGTGCATAAAAATGTCCAAAAGAACCTCGAAAAATCACAAAAATTGACACAACACTCTTGTTGTTCTATGTTGACACGAGAAAATTTTGAAAGCAATAAGAGGCAGTGGATAGCGTTTCGTCCCCAAAGGTGGGACGTTCCCTACCGAAACCATGATGCTTGTTGTGAGAAGCTCTGGTTTGTGAGAAGCATATACCCAAACCTACCCCAAACGGGACAAAAAATTTACCACGGCATGTTGGTGCCGCTCCATGAAAGCGTGCCAAGTTTCAGGAATTTCAGACGAGTTTTGGATTTACTACAATTTAAAAACGAGGCATCTCAATGTTTTGCCGACAATCAACGGTGCCCTGGTCTTTGAAATTCATTCTCATTTCTTGCATGGGACCTAAGCATGCACCCAAGGACACAGATTTGATTTTTCAACCAATTTATATGCACTGGAGCATGTGCATGTTGTTCAAATTTGAATTATGCACATAAATGCATTGAAAACTCAGTTAATGCATAAAAATGTCCAAACGAACCCCGAAAAATCCCAAAAATTTACACAACACTCATGTTGGTCTATGTTGACATGAGAAAATTTTTGATAGCAATAAGAGGCAATGGATATCATTTCGTCCCCAAAGGTGGGACGTTCCCTACCGTAATCATCATGCTTGTTGTGAGAAGCTCTCGTTTGTGAGAAGCATATACCCGAACCTGCCCCAAATGGGACAAATTTTTTAACACGGCATGTTGATGCCGCTCCATGAATTTCAGACGAGTTTTGGATTTACTAGAATTTAAAAACCAGGCATCTCAATGTTTTGTCGGCAATCAACAGTGCCCTGGTGTTTGAATTTCATTCCTATCTCTTGCATGGGACCTAGAAATTCACCCAAGGACACATATTAGATTTTTCAACCAACCTTAGTGCATTGGAGCTTGTTCTTGTAGTTCAAATTTGAATTATGCACATAAAATGCCTAGAAAACCTAGTTAATGCATAAAAATGTCCAAACGAACCCTGAAAAATCACAAAAATTGACACAACACTCCTGTTGTTCTATGTTGACACTAGAAAATATTTGAAATTAATAAGAGATAATGGATATCGTTTCGTCCCCAAAGGTGGGACGTTCCCTATCAAAACCGTCATGCTTGTTGTGAGAAGCTCTGGTTTGTGAGAAGCTTATACCCGAACCTGCCCCAAACTGGACAAATTTTTTACCATGGCATGTTGATGCCGCTCCATGATAGCATGCCAAGTTTCATGAATTTCAGACGAGTTTTGGATTTACTAGAATTTAAAAACAAGGCATCTCAATGTTTTGCCAGCAATCAACAGTGCCCTGGTGTTTGAAATTCATTCCCATCTCTTGCATGGGACCTAGAAATTCACCCAAGGACACACATATGATTTTTCAACCAACTTTGGTGCATTGGAGCATGTCCTTGTAGTTCAAATTTGAATTATGCACATAAAATGCCTAGAAAACCCAGTTAATGTATAAAAAAGGCCAAACAAACCCCGAAAAATTCCAAGATTGAACACAACACTCCTGTTGTTCTATGTTGACACTAGAAAATTTTTGAAAGCAAAAAGAGGCAACGGATATCGTCTCGTCCCCAAAGGTGGTACTTCCCTATCAAAACCATCATGCTTATTGTGAGAAGCTCTGATTTCTAAGAATCTTATACCCAAACCTGCCCCAAATGGGACAAAATTTTCACCACAGCATGTTGATGCCGCTCCATGATAGCATGCCAAGTTTCATGAATTTCAGACGAGTTTTGGATTTACTAGAATTTAAAAACCAGGCATCTCAACGTTTTGCCAGCAATCGACAGTGCCCTGGTGTTTGAAATTCATTCCCATCTCTTGCATGGGACCTAGAAATTCACCCAAGGACACACATGTGATTTTTCAACCAACTTTGGTGCATTGGAGCATGACCTTGTAGTTCAAATTTGAATTATGCACATAAAATGCCTACAAAACCCAGTTAATGTATGAAAAAGGCCAAACGAACCCTGAAAAATTCCAAGATTGAAAACAACACTCCTATTGTTCTATGTCGACACTAGAAATTTTTTGAAAGCAATAAGAGGCAACGGATATCGTCTCGTCCCCAAAGGTGGTGCGTTCCCTATCGAAACCATCATGCTTGTTGTGAGAAGCTCTGGTTTGTGAGAAGCTTATACCCAAACCTGCCCCAAATGGGACAAAATTTTCACCATAGCATGTTGATGCCGCTCCATGATAGCATGCCAAGTTTCATGAATTTCAGACGAGTTTTGGATTTACTAGAATTTAAAAACCAGGTATCTCAACGTTTTGTCGGCAATCAACAGTGCCCTGGTGTTTGAAATTCATTCCCATCTCTTGCATGGGACCTAGAAATTCACCCAAGGACACACATGTGATTTTCAACCAACTTTAGTGCATTGGAGCATGTGCTTGTAGTTCAAATTTGAATTATGCACATAAAATGCCTAGAAAACCCAGTTAATGTATAAAAAATGCCAAACGAACCCCGAAAAATTCATTCCCATTTCTTCCATGGGACCTAAGCATGCACTGAAGGACACAGATTTGTTTTTTCAACCAATTTGTATGCACCGGAGCATGTGCATGTAGTTTAATATTGAATTGTGCACCTAAAATGGCTAGAAAACCAGTTTACTATATGAAATGTCCAAACAAACCCTGAATAATTCCAATTCATTTACGACGCACATACAGTTGCATGTTCACTGCAGATAAAAGGTCTAGCAATTCAAACACCGTCCATTGCCGCTGTGACCCCATTTTTTAGTTCAAATCAAGTAGATCCCACACAGTTTATTCTCACCAACCATGTGAGATGTAGTACAAAATATCTTGGAGCACCGTCGGTGTATAGTACGCCTATGGCTTACGCGAGAAGGTGCGTCGGCTACAGTCCGCAGCCGGCGTGTCAAGCACACTAGCTCGCTCCCCCAAAACTCCAGCCGCTGGATCCCTCGCAATCTCGAAAATATCTACCGCCTGGAAGGTTTTAATTTTTGATAGCACATGATTAGTATGTGCGGACCGTGTGCGATGTCTGTTACTCCCGCTCTGCTTCAGTCCCTTGATTCAAATTTTCAGTAGCCCCGGCATTTACTCCCTCCTCTGCATCCCTCACAATCTCAAAAATATATGCTCGCCTGAAAGCACAAGTGCTCCATGGGTGATTTTGGCAATTAATGTCAACATATCTCTTGTTGGACTAACGCTTCTACCTAGTATGTTTCAGATAAGTTCAACAATGGAGTGGCATGGACAAGAGGATGTGGAACCCCTTCAATATGCTAAGGACAAAGGATTATCTCAAGCTCAAATCTCAGGACTCTACATCTTCTATTTTAGTGATCCAAGATCACATTGAGTCCATAGGAAAGCCAATACTATTAAGAAGGGATGAGGTGTTGCTTAATGGCTTGCTTGCTCAAAGTGCTTAGTGATATGCTCCAAAGCCCTCAACCACTTTCCCACTTCCAAATATGTCCCAAACCAAAAGTCCAACTCGGCCCCACCGGTTCTTTCTATCCGGAGCCACCGAGTTCATTTGTCATAGCCACTGCCAGAAACCCTAATCAGTTCGGTCTCACCGATAGGATCTCGGTCTCACCGAGATGGGCTTGCAAACTCTCTGTTGTCTGTTGCAATAATTTCCGTCCCACCGAGATTTGCAACCGGCCCCACCGAGTTTGCTTGGCCAACATTCTGTTTCACTTATTACCCAAATCGGTACCACCGAGTTTGAGTAATCGGTCAAACCGAGTTTTGGATTTACCCTAACCCTAGCACATCAGTCCCACCGAGTTGATCCAGTCGGTCCCACCGAAATGCCTAACGGTCACATTATGAACCAAATCTGTCCGACCGAGTTCTCCGAATCGGTCCCACCGAATTTGGTGATTTGTGTGTAACGGTTAGATTTTGTGTGGAGGCTATATATACCCCTCCACCCACTCTTCATTCGTGGAGAGAGCCATCAGAACATGCCTACACTTCCAACACATATTTTCTGAGAGAGAACCACCTACACTTGTGTTGAGGTCAAGATATTCCATTCCAACCATATGAATCTTGATCTCTAGCCTTCCCCAAGTTGCTTTCCACTCAAATCTTCCTTCCACCAAATCCAAATCCTGTGAGAGAGAGTTGAGTGTTGGGGATATTATCATTTGAAGCACAAGAGCAAGGAGTTCATCATCAACACACCATTTGTTACTTCTTGGAGAGTGGTGTCTCCTAGATTGGCTAGGTGTCACTTGGGAGCCTCCGTCAAGATTGTGGAGTTGAACCAAGGAGTTTGTAAGGGCAAGGAGATCGCCTACTTCGTGAAGATCTACCCGAGTGAGGCAAGTCCTTCATGGGCGACGGCCATGGTGGGATAGACAAGGTTGCTTCTTCATGGACCCTTCATGGGTGGAGCCCTCCATGGACTCACGCAACCGTTACCCTTCGTGGGTTGAAGTCTCCATCAACGTGGATGTATGATCGCACCACCTATCGGAACCACGGATAAAAAATCTCCGTGTCTCCAAATTGTGTTTGCACACTCCAATCCCTTCTCTTTACATTCTTGCAACTTGCATGCCTTACTTTTCGCTGCTCATATACTCTTTGTATGCTTGCATGCTTGCTTGATATGTATTGTGAATGTTTAAACTTGTGCTAATACTCCACTTCAACTCAAGAGATTAAAAAATGCAACTTTTCTTGATTAGAGTCTATTCACCCCCCCCCCCTCTCTAGGCACCTCTTCTCGATCCTTTCATCGCCCTTGATCCAAATTTTCAGTAGCCCCGCCTTGTTACTCCCGCCTAGTAAAATTTTCAGTTGCCGCAGTATTTCCTCAAACACAACCTCCGCTCACACAGACACACACAACCCTCGAAACCATTGGTAGGTCGCCGCCATCGCCAGCGCCTCCATCCTCAACCTCTTCCTGTGTGCCGGGGAGCTCGAGTAGCCACTGGCCAAAAAGAGGTTTATCGCGGCCTTTTCGCCCGACGCCGGCGAGGTGGCCGCCGAGGTGTCCCCATCGTCCTCCGTGGGACTGATCTGCCATCGCCGGTCCCCCGATCCGCCCGCCGCCGCGCCCCTACGCTGGTTCGAGGACTTCCCGTCCTCCCCCGGACCCGACAGCCGACGAAGTCCTACCTCGGGGTCCGGCAGCGGCGATGGGGGACGTGGGTCACCGAGATTACAGATCGAGAGACCCACACCCGCCGGTGGCTCGGTAGCTTCCACATGGCCGAGCTCGCGGCCATGGAGTATGACCGCTGGCAGGTCCGCTACCACGGCGTGGCGGCTAGGCTCAATTTCCCCTTCGGCACACGTCCGGTCCACCTCGTTCCACCAGAGCCAGGGGTGGTGAGCTCGGCTATGGCATGGGAGGACCGCGAGGCGTGGGGGCGTCTAGAGGCCGAGGCCACCGATGAGGCCTACATGCAAGAGCTCCGCCGGTAGCACCCGAAGCTCATGGAGGCGGAGCGGGTGATCTTTACCGGCATGGAGGGCGGCGAGGTTATCGTGCTCTCCTCTGATGACGAGGTCGAAGGCGGCGAGGACGGCGGCGTGGAGGGCGGCGAGGTTATCGCGCTCTCCTCTGTTGACGAGGTCGAAGGCGGAGGCGACAGCGGCGCGGAGGGCGTCGAGGTGGGCCCCGAGGACGAGGAGATCGACGTCGAAGAGTGGAGGAATGCATTCCCTGTTCGCACACGAACACGTCACCGTGTACCCTCGATGCCGGGGGTGATGCACCGCAGCTCACGTCGAAGGAGACCCGTCAGGAAGCGCGGTACGCAGGCAATCCGGCGGGCGCTTTTGTTGACCCGAAACCCCACACGCCCGGGAGGGACCCCGTCAGGGCGCACGGCGGCTATGGGCTGCCCTAGGTCGACCTGATCGCCCCTAGGGCCTCGAGGTTCGCCGCCCTGCAACAAAAAGAACAGACGAAGAACGAGGAAGAAGAAGAACTAGGGTTAAGGAGAAAAAATAGAAGATAAAAAGTGGTAGATGATTTGTTCGATTGTGTGTTGCTTCAATCGGCCGTCACCCCCAACATATATAAGGGGCGGATGGACTTCCCGTACAAGCAAAGGATTTATCTAGGCTTTCCTTACAAGAAAATTACATCAATTCACTTCCAAAACCCTAGTCAAATTCGGACTGGTTTTATCCGAACTTTCCAAAACTGTTCGGTTTAAACTGGCTGTACTTTTAGGGTCATTTTTGTGGTGACAAACAACCTCGGATGGAAACGAGCCCAAAAGCAATCTTGACCGTTTCAACGAGACGAACATCTTTCACGTTGAACGTTTTTTCATCAGAGGTGATCTCGAGGGTCAAATCGCTTGCGCAGAACAGCTAATTACCCACGCAGCTCATGAGACATACCCACATATGTGTCTGGTTCCGGGCGTTATATTTTGCTCGCTGGAGGGTCTCGCTGTGCGGGCTCTAACTTTTGCATATAACCCCGGATTGAGACGATCTTTATATCAAAATCGATTGTTTCAACGAGACGAAGACAATCCGTGTAGAAACTTTTCCCATATGAGGCCATCTTGAGGGCGTAATCAGCCGAATAGTAATTTGAAATCAAAATCTGAGTACTTCAAACACAACTTCGGCCTTAGAGATGAGACCGGATGACTATGGCCCAAATATCAAAGTTTTTCCTTTTGACGACACGGACTTTGAGCACTTCTCCATTTGAGGCCATCTTAATTAAGTTCTTGGCCGTGCCCAAATTTGGTGTCAACACATGCCCCCCTGTTTTTCGGCAAAGCTTGTGTGTCGAAAAATAACTCGCATATATCTTGTTCTAAGGACGATGTCAACACTCCATCGGCCAGTTTGCATGGTCTTAGGACGATAAGTATATATCGTCCATTGCTTGTTTGAACCTCTTGATGCAAACTTGGGTGAAAACTTCTCAGGTTCTATAACAATCCGGTGATAAGGTTCCATAGACCAAAACCATCCTCCGAACCATATTGTTCTCCCTTTCGCTAGGATTTTGCAGATAATCAAGAATGAACTTCCTTCCATCCTTACTTCGTCTGCATAAAAGTTTCATTAGTGACCGAGATGGTGAGCTCCAATTCGACCTTACCTATGTTGGCAAGAATAAGCATCGGCTATTGATAGATGTGTAATACACCATGACCAACATGGTAGCCAAATGCTTGCTATGCCAACTCTCTCCAATTATTATGTCTAGATATATGAAGAATCTTGAAACAACCCATGGTAAATTTTACATCTAGACATACCTCAAGATAAACTAAAAGTGATTCGTCAAAACATTGATAACCATTGGATATTTGTTGCACTACTAGTAATGAATCACCAGAAGCCTCAATATGTATAGCACCTATAGCAAGGCAAAGCTCCAATCCGAATGACAATGCATATTCGGCTTTGATCATTGTGCAAAAATATTTTAAGCGGCATGAGGCTTCACAAAATAGCACCATAAGGATATATATAAACAACACCAACACCTTGTCCATTGCTACAAATTTAACCATCAATATATAATCTCCATGGTACTAGAGAGATCAAGCTGAAATCAATATTATGCATGATGTCAATATGATGCTCAATAATAAAATCAACCATGATTTGGCCTTACGTAAATTCTGAAAACTAATAAGCCAAAGCACACCCAATCAAAACATAAGTTCACTTTACAATTTTGGTGAATTGGTCTATGCATAATATCTTCAATGGCATCAATTTGACAAATTCCTTTGCAAGCACTTATCTCAAACTCTACACATACTAAGGACGATGTTAGAATACCACGCCGACCATTCTTAGATATATTCTTAGGGCGATAGATAAGTATCGGCCATTACTATGAGGTCCATGTAGAATTCACCCACCAAAGTATGTATAGCCGAAATAAACAAATGAAATAGCAATAAAATATTTCGGTCCCTTTGTATTAGAAACAAAAATGTAACTAACCAAATGTATAGTGATTTCGTAATACCCTGTCATGATATAGAAAATTATGTTGCATCCATGGATCAAAATAAATCCATGGAGGGTAATTGATCATACCTAGGGATGAATTCCATGTCAAAGGCATCAATGGCATGGTTAAAGAAAATGGATGATGTGCTAACCGAAGATTTTGATGTTGTGATGCACGCCTTCGGCTTAATTGTTTGTTGCTTCCATCCTTCTCTTTCTTCACTTTTGTACTTGTTGCAATAGAAGCATGCACATCATTTTTGTTCGGAATTACCCTCTTGGGAACCCATGCCATGTTCTTCTTTCTCAGCTCTTGTGCACTAAGATTTTGTATTTCCTTCTTTTGCCAATACGATAAGCCGAGTGGGCATGTCGGCTGTGATTTTGTTTCAACCAATGGCAACTCGTTTTGGGCCTTGTGCACCCTCAACCTCTGTTCTTCAGATTTGACACTCTGATTTTTATCAATTGATAGCTTCACTTCTTTGCCTTTTGTAGACAATGTCAACAATTTAATTGGCTCTTTGTTATTTGAGATCAAATCTGAATTAGCACACTTATGACCATCTCTTTTCATGCGGTAAACTTGCTTTACCACCTCTTTCTTCTTCCTTGAGCTCTGGACCGAATCCTTATGATTGAAACGGTCTTTGACGCGTGATTGTTCAAATGTTGATCTTCTTGGAGTTGCATAGTATTGGTGAGATGGTTTAAAATAAGATGGAGAATGTGCCCGTGTATCATACCTGTCCCATGATGGATATGAATCTACATGAGCATAGGGAGGCATCCACGGCATTGGCATTGGTGGCCCAAAATAACGATATGAATTTGTTGCATTAAAATTATCACTTTGCCAATACCGATCCTCATATTTGCACCTTGGGGGTGATCTTGGTTGCTTTGTATGATTTGGCCGATAAGCATTCTTCTCTTCACTCTTCCTTTGATATTTATCCAATAGTTCAGCAAATGTGATTTTTGATCTCTTACACTTGCGCTTATTTCGGCCTTTGTTTTCTTTTGGTTTGCTTTCCTTGATCATTGGATTTGCTTGTTGCCCCCCAGTCCTTGGTGTCTTCATTGTAGCTTCAATGGAATTCTCGCCCTCAAGTTTATGTTCATTGTGCTCTTCAACAACTTCTTTACTTGAAAGCTTGATCCCGTCACCTGCAGTTTTTACCTTCTCTTTAGATGGATCGGCTTGAAGTAGCCTATGCAAAAAATTTTTGCCATCAAGACCAATCGGAATAAACTGGTCATCTCTTTGTGTTTCAACAAATTTCAATCATCCTTTTTTAATGGCCGATTTAACTATTTGACGAAACATGTGGCAGTCCTCAAAATTATGCTTGGACGAATCATGCAACTTACAATACAATCGTCCTTGGATAGATGGCTTGACATGGTGATCAAGAATTCTAATGTAATTATTTTTCAACAACAAAACAAAGATTGCATCACACATGTTTGAATTGAAGGTATACCTTTTGTTTTCTAGCCGATTTTGTTGTGAGAACGGCTTTGGAGTTAAGCAAATAAATGGTTCAGATTTGGCATCTTCCCATTCGGCTACGAATTCTCTTTCGCATTCTTTTTCCGATGCCCTTAAATAAGAAACTATACTAGCATCGGTTTTCCCAAAAGATTTTAACCTTGGCTTTAAATTTCTGAAACGAAAATAGTTAGAACATACATGTCTCAATTGAGACCAAGTGTAAGCCAAGTAAGAAATAAGCAAAGCTACCCAACTAGATATGAACTTTAGAGAAAGCAACGGGGAAAGCTTTGGTTGTAACAATATGTCATTATCGGTCTTTATGAATGGCACAATGGGTTGACCGATATGTTCCATAACAATTTTATTGCTAACAAGTACATTACCCTTCTTCATTGGTCTTTCAAAATTACTTATGAGAATATTTCTTATAGATGCATCAACAATAAAGTTTTGACCAAATCTGAAAATAGGTAAATTACTTGCTAAACATACCTCTTCAAATATATTGGGAGAGCATGATGGTTGTATCACTTGAATAATACTTTTCTTCGTCTTTGGATGGCTCCCCAATGCCTTTTCATCACCCTTTTCTTGATTATGTAAATTGTCACTTTGAAGATCCTTGTCAGGCGAACTTTGTTTGGCTATTTGCTCTTGTTCTTGAGGCTTGTCAATTTCTATGGCACGAAACTCATAGGGCAGGAAGTAGGTTCCATTAACTTCAGAAAAATCAAGTATGGATGTCTTGCTATAGTTTCCATGCCCTTTCTCAACAATGTTTGCCTCTTTGGATTTGTTGGATTCGGAATATATACTACTTGATTTGGCTTTTTCAACCGAAGCACTTTTAGTTTCCGAATCATCATTATTTTCACCGGTTATATCAATTGGCAAGGCTTCTTTTCTTTGAGCTAATTCCCTATCAGTTATCTCTTGGCGAAGTATTTGCACCGTATCGCACAAAGCTTTAACTCCCCTCTCAATTTCAGCCCGCTCTAAATTAGTTTGCCCCCCAATGCTTTTAGGATATTTCGGCAATGAAGTGTTAGTGTTGCCAAAATTTTGCAATTGTGTAGGGGGTGTATAATATGCTGCAGTAATAGGTGGAGGTGTATGCACTGCTGTATAACCATATGCTCTCTCACCAATACTATCAATTGATGAGGTTTCATCTTCCTGAAAAACTCTAGCCTTTATTGCAGCATAATCAGGAAACAACCCCTTTTATATTGTTCAAGGCAAAGAGCATTAATTCTCTTGTTTTGTGCCAAGCTCTTTTTTAATGCAGCCACAACCGCTTCTGGAAGGGATTGCTCCACAATACTTTCAGATTCTTTTGGCAATGATTCGTGAGTGTTGCCGAAGTTCTTGAATTGCGTAGATTATGCATTATATGCTACAGTATTTGATGACCGCACATGTGTTCCTGTAAAATTTTCACTTATTCGGCTATGACCATGAAGATGCAGGGCCGAATTATGAACATCTAAAGTTGCATACGGTGCTGAAAATTTACTAACATGAGGTGTAGCATATGGTGGTTGAGAGTAACTGGCTGAATAGCTAGTAGTAGCATGGCCAATTCTCCCATCCATCGGCAAGGTTGGATTCACATATTGCAAATTAGTTGCCGATGAATAAAAAGGTGAAACACTTTCTTGTATGCTATTGGAAATTTTAACATGAGGTGTTTCAAATTGATTAACCAAACCTATCATGTTGTTCATCGGCATATGGATTTGTGGGATTGCCGATGCATGAGAGTTTGGATACATATGTTGTACGTTGCTAAAATCTTAATTTGAAGCATTAAGATTGCTTTGCATCGTCCCTTGCGCATAATTAGATGCATGATTGATAAAACTAGGGCTAGTCGATACATTATGCTCATTAGGTGATCCAGCAACAACATATGGATTATTTGCATCTACAAAGGGGAATTGGGTATTCATATTACCTTTGTAGATAGCAGCAACTTTGTGACGATCTCTTCGTAGCAAGAACGGGCCGGAGACCGTTCAAAGCTTCGTCCCCAGCGGAGTCGCCAAAAAGTGTGTTCGCACACGAACACGTCGCCGTGTACCCTCGGCGCCGGGGGTGATGCACCGCAGCTCACGTCGAAGGAGACCCCTCCAGAAGCGCGGTATGCAGGCAATCCGGCGGGCGCTTTTGTTGACCCGAAACCCCACACGCCCGGGAGGGACCCCGTCAGGGCGCACGGCGGCTATGGGCTTCCCTAGGTTGACCTGATCACCCCTAGGGCCTCGAGGTTCACCGCCCTGCAACAAGAAGAACAGACGAAGAACGAGGAAGAAGAAGAACTAGGGTTAAAGAGAAAAAATAAAAGATAAAAAGTGGTAGATGATTTGTTCGATTGTGTGTTGCTTCAATCGGCCGTCACCCCCAACATATATAAGGGGAGGCTGGACTTCCCATACAAGCAAAGGATTTATCTAGGCTTTCCTTACAAGAAAATTACATCAATTCACTTCCAAAACCCTAGTCAAACTCGGACTGGTTTTATCCGAACTTTCCAAAACTGTTCGGTTTAAATTGGCTGTACTTTGAGGGTCATTTTTGTGGTGACAAACGACCTCGGATGGAAACGAGCCCAAAAGCAATCTTGACCGTTTCGACGAGACGAACATCTTTCAGGTTGAACGTTTTTCATCAGAGATCATCTTGAGGGTAAAATCGCTCGCGCAGAACAGCTAATTACCCACCCAGCTCATCAGACATACCCACATATGTGTCTGGTTCCGGGCGTCATATTTTGCTCGCTGGAGGGTCTCGCTGTGCGGGCTCTAACTTTTGCATACCACCTCGGATTGAGACAATCATTATATCAAAATCAATTGTTTCGACGAGACAAAGACAATCCGTGTAGAAACTTTTCCCATATGAGGCCATCTTGAGGGCGTAATCAGCCGAATAGTGTTCTGAATATAAAATCTGAGTACTTCGAACACAACTTAGGCCTTAGAGATGAGACCGGATGACTATGGCCCAAATATTAAAGTTTTTCCTTTTGATGATACGGAATTTGAGCACTTCTCCATTTGAGGCCATCTTAATTAAGTTCTTGGCCGTGCCAAAATTTGGTGTCAACATTCCCCAACAACCCCGACGATGGTACTGGCCCGGACCCGGCTCGCGGCACGCCGTACTTGACGAGGAAGGATTGGCTCGACCTCTACTTCGACCGAAAGTAGTTTAGCTTAGTTTAAATTTATGTTTTATGTTCGGTTATGCAAAACTATCTACGTTTATGTTTGAATGCATGCTACTTTCGGTTGAACCTACTTTGAACTTGATCAAATTGAAGTTTACAACCTTAAGTTTAGGGGATCGACTAGAAAAGGCCAAAAATTGCTGGAGTATATATATATCCACTAAGGGTTTTAGTCCTTTAACTTTTTAAGGATCGCCTAGAGATGTCCTTATGACTTGTTTATTTCAATTCTTCACAATGTGATGCTCTATATGTGCAACTATTTGATGTGTAGTTCAATTTCATCAATAACAGTTTCAACAAACCACTATGAATTACGATATTTGGTTGCTGTTAAGGATATTGCAGTTAACATGCCTTTTCGTTTTTCAATTGTTGTTTAGCAACATGCATTGTACTGAATGACTAAATATGCAATTCCAGGCTACATAGCAACAAGGAAGGGTGTTACCTTAATGTTCTGATGATGTCTAGATATACATGTAATAAAATCTTATATAATGGGATGGATGGAATGTTGTACTACATCATTTTTCAATTGTTGTTTAGCTTCTAATATTAACTTGGTGCTTTTAGGTACATATATCATTGCCAAAGATCCACACTTGACCCTTTCTCACAAGCATGGGGCAATGAGATATTCATGAACCAGCATCAAGTGAGGAAACTGATAAAGATTGTTACTAAAATGGGTCAAAAGATGTCAATTGAACTATTTTTTTTACACTTTATGCAAGACAACAGTGAACTGCATGATGGTAAGTAAGAACCTTGTAGCCTTCTTTGTACTGTCCATAATGAGTTGTGTTAGATGACAACATCTGAATCTTTTTTCTTTTGCAGTGGATCCTGAAGCAGTGTACTCAAGATTACCTCTCAAACTACATGATTGGCGGCCGGCCATCACGAGGGGTTGGACTAGAGTCCTGCATGCCTTCTGCATCCAGGAGAGCACAATACGGCCATTCCACTTCACCTTGTTCAGCAACTGGAATGTCTGTCGCCTCTTTCTTTACCATCTGTAATAGTACAAGTATAGAACCCTGGTACATCATTCTTTATTTGGTGCTTCTGTAATTGTTAAACATATGTACCTGTGAATCAAATAATACATTGGTTGTTTGAACCTGATGGATATGAATAAAGCTATAGCCTACTTTCAAGTTTAAATTAGGTACAATTTTAAATAGCAGCAATTAAATTAGGGTGAAATTCTGTTTTGCAGGTCATTACGGCACACAAGGTTGATAAAACACAAACATTTGCGATATACACCATAATCCAAGATGGTTCACAGAGAGGAAACGTGTGCAAGCATGCACACAGTTGCCGTTCGCAAAACGTGTGTGATGTCAGACACTATCACATACGGTGCGGGAAAACTAAATGTGTGTGATTGTCTACCTATCATACACGGTTTATAATCATGAACTGTTTGTAATGTGCCAGGCATCGTAAATATCCCGTGCCTGGAATCTGCCTAGAATCTGCCTGGAAAGCTCCCCTGCCTAGAATCTGCCTAGTTTTAGGCAGAACCACAAAACTCCCGCTGCGATGGCAATGCGAGCACAAACGAGTAGCAAGGATGAAGCATTTGGGATATTCGAGATATCGGAAACGGTTATATAGGGACAACTGTATGCATCAAGGCTCCCTATCCTCGATGGTTTCTGGGTCGTGTGGGAAGGACCCCCTATCACCCACACTCACTTGGCGACGGTTCCAAATGCCGTCGCAGAAAGGGGTAAAAAATGTTTGTTTAGGACCGACGCGCACCAGTGTCATCATCACCGTCATCACGCCGTTGTGCTGACGAAACTCTCCCTCGACCTCAGTTGGATCTAGAGTTCATGGGACGTCACCGAGCTGAGCGATGTGCGGATCAGCGGAGGTGCCGTACCTTGATGCTAGGATCGGTCGGATCGTGAAGACGTACGACTACATCAACCGCGTTGTCATAACGCTTCCGCTTACGGTCTACGAGGGTACGTGGACAACACTCTCCCCTCTCGTTGCCATACATCACCTGATGGATCTTGTGTGTGCGTAGGATTTTTTTTGAAATTACTACATTCCCCAACAGCCAGCCGGCCCCATCCTCCACTCCTTTATAGACGGGGGAGGGGGGCACTGTTGGGGAACATAGTATTTCAAAATTTTCCTACGCACACGCAAGATCATGGTGATGCATAGCAACGAGAGGGGAGAGTGTCGTCCACGCACTCGTGAGATCATAAGCGAAGCGCTATGACAACGTGGTTGATGTAGTCGTACGTCTTCACGATCGACCGATCCTCAGTACCAAACGTACGGCACCTCCGCGTTCAGCACACGTTCAGCTCGGTGACGTCCCACGAACTCACGATCCAATAGAGCTTCGGGTAAGAGCTTCGTCAGCACGACGGCGTGGTGACGGTGTTGATGAAGTTACCGACACAGGGCTTCGCCTAAGAACCGCTACGATATGACCGAGGTGAATTATGGTGGAGGGGGGCATCGCACACGGCTACGAGAGATCAATGATCAACTTGTGTGTCTATGGGGTGCCCCCTGCCCCCGTATATAAAGGAGGAAGGGGGAGGCCAGCCAACCCTAACAGGGCACGCCAAGAGGAGGAGTCCTCCTCCTAGTGGGAGTAGGACTCCCTGAGGGAGTTCTGGACTAGGGGGTGTCCGGATAGCCGAACTATCATCTTTGGCCGGACTCCTGGACTATGAAGATACAAGATTGAAGACTTCGTCCCGTGTCTGGATTGGACTTCCCTTGGCGTGGGAGGCAAGCTTGGCGATACGGATATGTAGATTTCCTACCATTGTAACCGACTCTGTGTAACCCTAACCCTATTCGGTGTCTATATAAACCGAAGGGTTTTAGTCCGTAGGACGAACAACAATCATACCATAGGCTAGCTTCTAGGGTTTAGCCTCCCTGATGTCGTGGTAGATCTACTCTTGTACTACCCATATCATCAATATTAATCAAGCAGAGTAGGGTATTACCTCCATCGAGAGGGCCCGAACCTGGTAAAACATCGTGTCCCTTGTCTCCTGTTACCATCCACCTAGATGCACAGTTCGGGACCCCCTACCCGAGATCCTCCGGTTTTGACACCGACATTGGTGCTTTCATTGAGAGTTCCTCTGTGCCGTCACCTATAGGCCCGATGGCTCCTTCAATCATCAGGCAACAACGCAGTCCGGGTGAGACTTTTCCTCCCGGACAGATCTTCGTATTCGGCGGCTTTGCACTGCGGGCCAATTCGCTAGGCCATCCGGAGCAGATCAAAAGCTACGCCCGCCATCGTCAGATTTGGAAGCTTGAACTATACGGCTGATGTCGCGGAGACTTGATCTTGACGGATTCGAGCCATGCCCGGCGTGCCGCCTGTCTTGATGGGTGCGATCTAGCTCGCCGAACGGTGCCATGGAGGCCGCACGCGTCCGCTCCGACCCTTAATCCGGGCGGTTTACGCGATCGAGGACGGTTGGTTGGACACCGCCTCGGGGGCTGAAATCTTTATGGCGATTGAGACGAACACCATCCCTGTCCTTTGCAAAGCTCGTGACTCCCAGGAGCCGGACTCCTTTCCGGACTCCGAACCTCCAGCGCCCTGCCAATGATCCGATTGGGCGCGGTTATGGAGTTCACCGCCGCGACATCTTTCAAGACTCGCCCTTTGGCGATATCCTGAACTCATTAAAGTCTCTCTCTTTGTCAGGGGAGCCCTGGCCGAACTACGGTCAGGAAGGTTGGGATTTGGAGGACGAAAAAATTCAACGCCCACCCACCACCCACTTTGTAGCCACTGTCGATGACTTAACAGACATGCTCGACTTGACTCGAGGACATCGACGATATGGACGGCGACACGGAGACGAACAAGAACCAGCGCCCACAGGGCACTGGATGGCCACCTCAACTTACGATATATATATGGTGGACACACCTAAGGGAAGCGATAACGAGGAACGACGAGACGCTGCGAAAGAAAATTCCCTCGGGAAGCAGCCAAAGCGGCGGCGTAAGTGCCGCTCAAAACCCCACCTCGACAAGATAGCGCCCACACAGACCCAGCCATAGAGAAGGGTGAACCGGCCGACGACGAACATGCCATTGAGCAACCATCCGAACAGGCCAACTTGGACAAACAACCTGTCCCCGGCAAGGACAACAGTCCGGACTATCTCACGCCGGACACGTCATTGGATCAGAAGAACCTCCACAAAGAGCTCCTCGCTCTGCGTAGCTTGAAAAAGCGAAACAGAGGCTCGTAACAGCGGAAGACGCACTCCGAATGAGATGGAGTAAATTACTCAACACTGCAGACAAATATGGCGACAGCCGCCAAGCAAAGAGCTACCCAAAGCGCAAACAAAGCGCAAACTACCCAAAGCGGAAGACGCACTCCGAATGAGATGGAATAAATTACTCAACACTGCAGACAAATATGGCGACAGCCGCCAAGCAAAGAGCTACCCAAAGCGCAAACTACTGCCAGAATTCGATGAGGAGGCCGTAGAGCCCCCACGATCAAAAAACAAAGAGGCCGCCTGGTCGGATAGATGACCACATGGCAAACGTAGAGTGGCAAGCGGCGCCGCACACAAGCCGGCACGCGATCCGCATAAGGATTCGCACCAAAAGGATGGCCCAGATAGATCTATCTACGGGCCAAGGAAACAAGTTCTGGCGAGCAATACAACACGTCAAATATCCGAACATCACGGCACACCCAAATACAGGGGCGTCGTGCACCCTCTATGTTTCACCGATGAGGTCTTTGGATCATAATTTCAGCGAGATTCAAGCCCCGTAAACATAGAGGCATCTGACGGAACGACAGACCACAGTCTGGATTGAGGATTATATCCTCCACATACACATGGCGAGAGGAGATGATCTCCACGCAATAAAATACCTACCCTCAAGCTCAAAGGGCCAGCCCGGCATTGGCTTAAAAGCCTCCCGAAAACACCATTGGTAGTTGGGAAGAGCTTGAGGATGCTTTTGGGCCAATTTCAGGGGAACCTATGTCCGACCTCCGGACGCAGACGATCTAAGTCACATAACCCAACAGCCGGAGAGTCAGCTCGAAAATTCAGAACAGGTTCCTCACCAAAAGAACCAAATAGTCGATTGTCCGGACGCGAAGCCTTAGCAGCTTTTAAACACAACGTCAAGAGATGAATGGCTCGCCAGACACCTTGGCCAGGAAAAGCCAAGAACAATGGCCGCACTAACAAGCCTCATGACCCGCTTTTGCGGGAGAGGATAGCTGGCTAGCAAGATCACGATACCAGCGACCCAAGTACATCCGAAGTTAGGGATGGGAACGGAAACCACGACGCAGCAAGGACCAGCGCGGATTAAGGGAGCGGTCCAAAGAGCGCGGCGATCAATGCCGGATTCAAAAGCTCACGGCAGAACAATAAAAACTGCCCTTAAGGACAATAGCGATGAGCTATCCAACTTAAAAAATCTTGGACAAGATATGCCAAATCCACAGTACTCCGGGAAGCACGCAAACCATACCCACAGAGATTGTTGGGTCTTCAAGCGATCCGGCAGACTCAACGCTGAACACAAGGGGCTCGACACACCAAGTGAGGATGATGGCGAGCACCACAAGCACAGCCCCGAAAACAAAAGAATTTCCCACAAGAGGTCAAAACAGTAAACTTACTTCAAGTAACAAAGGGAAAACAGGCGGCACCCATTGAATTACGCGCGCACAATCTACCCCAAATGAGTCCCAACACTGGTTGTCAAAACCAATTACCTTCGACCATCGGGACTACTTGAAAGTATCCGGAACGCAGGATGGACTGCCTTGATACTAGAACCTATAATCGACGGTCTTCAATTTACGCAAGTCCTAATGGACAGCGGCGGTGATTTAAACCTGCTATGTCGGGACACAATCTGCAACATGGGGATAAACCCAAACAGGATTAGCCATAGCAACACTTCCTTCAAGGAATAATGCGAGCACATATGCCCATTATGCGGGCTCCCTACTATTGGAAGTTATGTTGGCTCACCGACAACTTCCGTCGGAAAAGTTGGTCTTCCACATCGCCCCATTTAAAAGTAGCCATCAAGCACTACTGGGACGCAAAGCTTTCGCCCGCTTTAACGCAATACCGCATTATGCATCTCTTAAACTTAAAATGCTCGGTCCACGAGGCATCATTTCATTAAAGGGAAGCTGCGCGTGTCCCTCAAGGAAAGAATGTGAGACTGCCTTAACAGCCTCACACTAATACGGCCTTGCTGGCCAAAAGCGTCTAAAGCAGGTCGTTCAGACCCCGGACACGGTTAGGCGAGTCCGGCATAAATAAACATGATGCTTACTAGCCGCGTACCCCCCTTACAAGGGCTCCGCATGTACAACAAGAGACTATAAAGCTCAATTTTACTCATTTTGAATCATACTCTATTTTATTTCCAATTACATTTTAGCGCGATCTTTTTCAAACTAAGTTCCTCTCTTTTACAGATGAGCGCCGTATATACCCGTCGAGGATACGGCTGCAACGGAGACACAGTAGCGAGACATGCAGCGAGGACCCGTTGAAAGGATTCTTTCAGATTAAGACCTCGTAAACCTTTTCATTGTCTCTTGTTGTTACTCATCCCCGGTCTCTTACTATAACCGAGGAGGAGGTGGCGTTTTAGCATCGGCGGCGTCGAAGTTTGCGCGCACTGGACACGGGGGCTTGTTACCAAGGGCATTGTTCGGCCCGCTTTATAAAAGACCAAATACCTTAGGGAGTGTCTGGCGTCTCGAGTTAGGCCTTATATGCATCAGCTCCGAATCATGTCTTTGGTCAAATGTTGGGTTTGCCCGGCTCCTGTGTTTTGCTGCCTTACGTTCCGTTCTATCGGCTAACGCGCACCGGAGAACTCTGCGATTGTGCCCGGTTCGGCGGGCGAGCACCTCAATAGAAAAAGCCGGCCCGATGTCATGATATAGCGAGACTGGTCAACCACTCGATGACTCACGGAATGTTTAGAATTCCTCCGCATTAACGAAGGACCGTTTTCGGTTAGGCACATCGCACCCGAATTCGGGAGAGTGCGGTGCCCCGAGGGCTATATAGTAGCCCCACCATCGAACTCCTATGGCTAAGTGAAAGTGATAAAGCATTATAGTCCGGTTGCCTAGTTTGCTACGCTACCACCTCCTTTATAGGACCAAGGCGTTGGATTAAGTGTGAAAGCGCGACTTCTTTGCAAACACCCCGCACTATGTGCGTGGGGGCTGAAGACGAACTGCCATCTTTCGGGTTATATACATATATACATCAGCGGCCGCACACAGAGGTAGTTTGCTACTTGAAGGCACAAGTATAAAAGCTCTTACATTAAATTGAAACGTTGTTTCATAAAATTATACATGTCATTCAAACATAACATCCTTGAAAGCATCGCGTCTCTATTAAGCGAGCGCCGGAAGAACTTCCTCAAAATATCGCCGACCGGTACTCGGCTGCCGTCCGAATCTGGGGCCGCAATATCGGTGGCCTTCATCTCAGCCCAAGATGCCTTGACACGGGCAAGAGCCATCGCGCCCCCTCAATACACGCCGACCGCTTCATTGCGTCGATACGCGGTACCGAACCAAGAAACTGCTGCACTAAGCCAAAATAACTCTTCGGTTGGGGTCCGCCTGGCCACAAATGAGTCATGACATGCTTCATGGCAAGTCCGGATAATCGATTCAGCTCGGCCCATTCGGCCAACCGATCGGTCAACGGAAGAGGGCGCTCCGGACTATGGAATTGCGACCAAAATAGCTCTTCCTTACGTGCCCCTTCGGCCTCGGAAGTGCTCAATCGCGTCCGTGGCGCTTCGCCGCTAAGTCGAGATAAGCATCCTCCAAACTCCACAGCTTGTCCAGCGAGCATACTTCGGATCAGTATATTTCCTCCGCAGCGTAAGCGGTTTTCCACCGCAATATCCCCGCCCGACTCAGCTCCTCCTTGGCAGCTCTCATAGTGGAATGGGCATCCTTGGATTGGCGGCGGCCTTTTCAGGTCCTCTTGTTCCGCTTGCGTTCTTTTCAAGAACCTCGCGGCGGTCGGTAGTATTCTTCGTTTGAGGCCAAATCGGCCATTTCCTCTTTGCTTGGCGATGGGCAGCCCGTTCGGCTTTCAGCTCTTGGCCGCCTTTAAAGCGGCCGCATTACTCTTCGGGCTTGCTCTTTAGCTCGGGCAAGTTCTGCCGCAGCCTCTCCACAACAGCGGCACCGTCGCATCAAAGCATACAAGTAGTAAGGCATGGGCGTCAAGCTCCCTTACCGGTGTCCGCGAGAAGTCGCATACCTTGTGACTCATCAAACCGTTTATTGACCAGCGCGATGTCGCATCCGCCTCGTCAAGTTGCCGCTTTAGTTCGGCAAATTCATCGATCCGGCTAGCCACGGACGCCCGCCACCTACATAGGAACGGCGACATGTTAGTCTCGAGATTATGATCCTCGGCGCGCTGTCGGTTGTGACAGATACCGAGTATCGAGGGCTACTATCTATCTGAGCGCATTCTATATGCATAAGCGTCGGAAGGTACATCATTTATTTCAGACCTCAAACCCGTCGATAAACTTACGGCGGCTTCATGCAATCCGCTCTCGGCGGACGCAATTCTTTCAATTACCGTAGCCATTAGCGCACGGTGATCTTCTGAGATATCGCTTCGCCCGAGCAGGTCCTTCACTCCTCCGACCGCCGCGCCCGTTGGCGCCGGACCGTCGGCCCCGCGGACTCGGGAAACTCTCCATGACGACACTTCAGTGGTCGCCTCGCATCGAAGGCACGATAGGTGGGCGTTTTTCTCTCTATCATCTCGGAGGAAGATCCCCAAGACGAGCTCTGCGAGAAGGACTGAGATCCGAACTACAAGGTACAATTTCGGTTATCTTGAAATAAATCTGAGGATGTTCTTTATTCACAGGACCCCTTCTTTTTACTTACGGCTCATTGGAGGCTGATCCCTTGGGGAAATAGTGCGGCTGGGGTACTTACCGGCGCGGACTTTCGGCGAAGACTTCTTTACCCGTTTTGAGGCCTTGGCTTCGGGTCTTGAGCGGTCCTCTTCTCCCCTTGGAGGAGGATCCTGATCCCTCTTCCTTGAAAGCCTCCTTGGCGGAGGCGATTGCTTCCTGCTCCCCCTTCGCCTTCTTTAAAAGGCGTGGCCTTCAACATCTTGGTCAGCATGGGATCCGGCGTGGTCTCTGGGAGGGGAGCCAGACACCTTATCAACTTTGCCTTGGCTATCCACTCTTGTTCAAGAAACGGCTCCCTTAAAGGGCATATATATGATAAATGAATGAACAGCCTGTCCAGTTACAGGGTTACTTACTTGAGTATCTGGGTGATTGCAGCTTAGACCTGCGTCCTCGATCAAGTCCGGACACTTCTCTTGCGATCCGAAGAACAGTTTGTACATCTCCTTGGGAGTCGCGCCCATAAAATGTTGGAGAGCTCGTGGTCCCTCCGGATTAAACTCCCACAGACGGAGGGGGCGACGTTTGCAGGGCAGAAGGCGTCGAGTTAGCATAACCTGCGCCGCCACGACCAGATTGATCTCTCTTTCTTGGAGGTCTCGAATACGGCCCTGCAACAGAGGAACGTCCTTGGACGGCCCCCAGTCGAGCCCCCTGGTTGACCCATGATGCCAGCCGATGTGGTGGACTGGCGGAAGGCGGGTGGCACCACCCATTTGGTGCCCCAGGGCGGTGATATAAAACCACTCCCGTTGCCACAAACCAAGCTCCTCTTGAAAAGAGCCCTCGGCCACGGAGCATCAAGACACTTGCTTATGACCGCCCCTCCGCTCTCTGCTTGTTGCCCTCGATCATCTTGGCTCCACCTTGAAGGTCTTGAGCCACAATCCAAAGTGAGGGGTAATATGGAGGAAGGCTTCACATCGACAATGAATGATTTAGATATGGAGGATGGACTCGGATTCAAGTCATGGAAATCCAGCCCATAATAAAACATGAGCCCCGCACAAAGGGATCCATCGAAGCCTAAACCCGAAGGAAGTGAGACCACGAACACCACGCTCTCGCCGGGCTCGGGAGTGGGAATGACCTGCCTGAAGCAGGCAGCCTATCGAAATCTCGCCGGTTAGATACTGGCGTCTCGCAGCTTTAGCACATCTTCTTCGTGATGAAGAAGACATCCATCGGCCGAGCTGGTCGGAGCCGGACATCGTCGAAGGTCCAAGCGCCTAAATCTGAAGCTTTGGGTGTTAGAACTTCGAGCGCGAGGCGAATTCGATGGAGGTGGAAAAAGAAGAGGGCCTTGGTCTCATTATAAAGAGGTTGAATACCAAGAGCCCTCCCGTGGTCGATTGGGACTCGTCTTGATAGAGGAGGCGTGCCAGCGAACGCGGTTGGATTACCCACGTCCGTATTGATGAGAATCCCGGAATAAGGGGCACGATCTACGCTTTGATAAGGCGTGCCAAGAAACCGCCTCGCTAAACGCTGAGGTGGGACGGTAAAAAAAACGATTGAATAAAGGCCTGGCCGTGGTGTGATGTCACGCCCGCGAAATCGTCGGCAGACACTGTGCAAAAATTATTCTCTCTACGGTGGTATGTGGAACTTGTTTTGCGAGCGGACACTATCCTTGTGTTCAAAACCTTCTATGAAGTATTTGGAGGAGGAACCCGCCTTGCAATGCCAAGACAATATGCGCACGGACTCGTCGTCATTGAAGCCTGGTTCGGGGCTCTTGAGGAGTCTGGACTAGGGGTGTCCGGATAGCGAACTATCATCTTTGGCGGACTCTGGACTATGAAGATACAAGATTGAAGACTTCGTCCCGTGTCCGGATAGGACTTTCCTTGGCATGGGAGGCAAGCTTGGCGATCGGATATGTAGATTTCCTACCATTGTAACCGACTCTGTAACCCTAACCCTATTCGTGTCTATATAAACCGAAGGGTTTTAGTCCGTAGGACGAACAACAATCATACCATAGGCTAGCTTCTAGGGTTTAGCCTCCCTGATCTCGTGGTAGATCTACTCTTGTACTACCCATATCATCAATATTAATCAAGCAGGAGTAGGGTATTGCCTCCATCGAGAGGGCCCGAACCTGGGTAAAAACATCGTATCCCTTGTCTCCTGTTACCATCCGCCTAGACGCACAGTTCGGGACCCCCTACCCGAGATCCGCCGGTTTTGACACCGACACTCCCCTTTCCTAGTCCCACTAGGAGGGGGAAGGAAGGAGTGGGGGAGGAGAAGGAAAGAGGGGGTGCAGCCCCTCCCCTAGTCCAATTCGGACTAGGCCCATGGGGGCGCGCGGCCAGCCCTCGTGGTTTCTCCACTTTTTCCCCTAATGCCCACTAAGGCCCATATGTACTCCCGTATTCCCGTAACTCTCCCGGTATCCCAAAAAATACCCGGATCACTCGTAACCTTTCCGATGTCCGAATATAGTCGTCCAATATATCGATCTTTACGTCTCGACCATTTGGAGACTCCTCGTCATGTCCCTGATCTCATCTAGGACTCCGAACTACCTTCGGTACATCAAAACACATAAACTCATAATACCTATCGTCACCGGACATTAAGCGTGCGGACCCTACGGGTTCGAGAACTATGTAGACATGACCGAGACACGTTTCCGGTCAATAACCAATAGTGGAACCTGGATGCTCATATTGGCTCCCACATATTCTACGAAGATCTTTATCGGTCAAACCGCATAACAACATACGTTGTGCCCTTTTTCATCGGTATGTTACTTGCCCGAGATTCGATCGTCGGTATCTCAATACCTAGTTCAATCTCGTTATCGGCAAGTCTCTTACTTGTTCCGTAATACATCATCCCGCAACTAACTCATTAGTTGCATTGCTTGCAAGGCTTATAGTGATGTGCATTATCGAGAGGGCCTAGAGATACCTCTCCGACAATCGGAGTGACAAATCCCAATCTCGATCTATGCCAACTCAACAAGTACCATCGGAGACACCTGTAGAGCACCTTTATAATTACCCAGTTACGTTGTGACGTTTGGTAGCACACAAAGTGTTCCTCCGGTATTCGGGAGTTGCATAATCTCATAGTCATAGTAACATGTATAAGTCATGAAGAAAGCAATAGCAACATACTAAACGATCAAGTGCTAAGCTAACGGAATGGGTCAAGTCAATCACATCATTCTCTAATGATGTGATCCCGTTAATCAAATGACAACTCATGACTATAGCTAGGAAACTCAACCATCTTTGATTCAACGAGCTAGTCAGGTGCAGGCATACTAGTGACACTCTGTTTGTCTATGTATTCACACATGTACTAAGTTTTTGGTTAATACAATTCTAGCATGAATAACAAACATTTATCATGATATAAGGAAATATAAATAACAATTTTATTATTGCCTCTAGGGCATATTTCCTTCATTCTTCCACTTGCACTAGAGTCAATAATCTAGTTCACATCGCCATGTGATTTAACACCATTAGTTCACATCACCATGTGATTAATATCCATAGTTCACATCGCCATGTGGCCAACACTCAAAGGGTTTACTAGAGTCAGTAATCTAGTTCACATCGCCATGTGATTAACACCCAAAGAGTAGTATGGTGTGATCATGTTTTGCTTATGAGAGAAGTTTAGTAAACGGGTCTACCAAATTCAGATCCGTATGTATTTTGCAAAATTTCTATGTTAACAGTGCTCTGCACGGAGCTACTCTAGCTAATTGCTCCCACTTTCAATATGTATCCAGATTGAGACTTAGAGTCATCTGGATCAGTGTCAAAACTTGCATCAACGTAACCCTTTATGATGAACCTTTTGTCACCTCCATAATCGAGAAACATATCCTTATTCCACTAAGGATAATTTTGACCACTGTCCAGTGATCTACTCCTAGATCACTATTGTACTCCCTTGCCAAACTCAGTGTAGGGTATAAAATATATCTGGTACACAACATGGCATACCTATGGCTGAGGCATAGGGAATGACTTTCATTCTCTTTCTATCTTCTGTCGTGGTCGGGCTTTGAGTCTTACTCAATTTCACACCTTTGCAACACAGGCAAGCACTCTTTCTTTGACTACTCCATTTTGACTACTTCAAAATCTTGTCAAGGTGTGTAATCATTGAAAAAACTTATCAAGCATCTTGATCTATCTCTGTAGATCTTGATGCTCAATATGTAAGCAACTTCAGCGAGGTCTTTCTTTGAAAAACTCCTTTCAAATACTCCTTTACGCTTTCCAGAAAATTCTACATTATTTCCGATCAATAATATGTCATTCACATATACTTATCAGAAATGTTGTAGTGCTCCCACTCACTTTCTTGTAAATACAGGCTTCACCACAAGTCTATATAAAACTATATGCTTTGATCAACTCATCAAAGCGCATATTCCAACTCCGAGATGCTTGCACCAGTCCATAGATGGATCGTTGGAGCTCGCACATTTTGTTAGCACCTTTAGGATCGACAAAACCTTCTGGTTGCATCATATACAACTCTTCTTTAAGAAATCCATTAAGGAATGTAGTTTTGATATCCATTTGCCAGTTTTCATAAAATGTGGCAATTTGCTAACATGATTCGGACAGACTTAAGCATCGCTACGAGTGAGAAAATCTCATCGTAGTTAACACCTTGAACTTTGTCAAAACCTTTTTCGACAAGTCTAGCTTTGTAGATAGTAATACTACTATCAGCGTCCGTCTTCCTCTTGAAGATCCATTTATTTTCTATGGCTTGCCGATCATCGGGCAAATCAACCAAATTCCACACTTTGTTCTCATACATGGATCCCATCTCAGATTTCATGGCCTCAAGCCATTTTGCGGAATCTGGGATCATCATCGCTTCCCCATAGTTCATAGGTTCGTCATGGTCAAGTAACATGACCTCCAGAACAGGATTACCGTACCACTCTGGTGCGGATCTTACTCTGGTTGACCTACGAGGTTCGGTAGTAACTTGATCTGAAGTTACATGATCATCATCATTAGCTTCCTCACTAATTGGTGTAGGAGTCACAGAACAGTTTTACGTGATGAACTACTTTCAATAGGGAGCAGGTATAGTTACCTCATCAAGTTCTACTTTCCTCCCACTCACTTCTTTCGAGAGAAACTCCTTCTCTAGAAAGGATCCATTCTTAGCAACGAATGTCTTGCCTTCGGATCTGTGATAGAAGGTGTACCCAACTATCTCCTTTGGGTATCCTATGAAGACACATTTCTTCGATTTGGGTTTGAGCTTATCAGGATGAAACTTTTTCACATAAGCATCACAACCCCAAACTTTAAGAAACGACAACTTTGGTTTCTTGCCAAACTACAGTTCATATGGTGTCGTCTCAACGAATTTAGATGGTGCCCTATTTAATGTGAATCCAGTTGTCTCAAATGCATAACCCCAAAACGATAGTGGTAAATCGGTAAGAGACATCATAGATTGCACCATATCTAATAAAGTACGGTTACGATGTTTGGACACACCATTACGCTATGGTGTTCCACGTGGCATGAGTGGCGAAACTATTCCGCATTGTTTCAAATGAAGACCAAACTCGTAACTCAAATATTCTCCTCCACGATCTGATCATAGAAACTTTATTTTCTTGTTACGATGATTTTCCACTTCACTCTGAAATTATATGAACTTTTCAAATGTTTCAAACTTACGTTTCATTAAGTAGATATTCCCATATCTGCTCAAATCATCTGTGAAGGTCAAAAAATAACGATACCCACTGCGAGACTCAACACTCATTGGACCGTATACATCACTATATATTATTTCCAACAAGTTTGTTGCTTGCTCCATTGTTCCAGATAATGGAGTCTTAGTCATCTTGCCCATGAGGCATGGTTCGCAAGCATCAAGTGATTCATAATCAAGTGATTCCAAAAGCCCATCAGCATGGAGTTTCTTCATGTGCTTTACACCAATATGACCTAAATGGCAGTGCCACAAATAAGTTGCACTATCATTATTAACTTTGCATCTTTTGGCTTCAATATTATGAATATGTGTATCACTACGATTGAGATCCAACAAACTATTTTCATTGGGTGTATGACCATCGAAGGTTTTATTCATGTAAACAGAATAACAAATATTCTCTGATTTTAAATGAATAAACATATTGCAATAAACATGATCAAATCATATTCATGCTTAACGCAAATACCAAATAACATTTATTTAGGTTCAACACTAATCCCGAAAGTATAGGTAGTGTGCGATGATGATCATATCAATCTTGGAACCACTTCCAAAACACATCATCACTTCACCCTTAACTAGTCTCTGTTCATTCTCAACTCCCGTTTCGAGTTACTACTCTTAGTAACTGAACCAGTATCAAATACCGAGGGGTTGCTATAAACACTAGTAAAGTACACATAAATAACATGTATATCAAATATAGCTTTGTTCACTTTGCCATCCTTCTTATCCGCCAAATACTTGGGGCAGTTCCGCTTCCAGTGACCAGTCCCTTTGCAGTAGAAGCACTTAGTCTCAGGTTTAGGTCTAGACTTGGGCTTCTTCACTTGACTGCAACTTGCTTGCCGTTCTTCTTTAAGTTCCCCTTCTTCCCTTTGCCCTTTTTCTTGAAACTAGTGGTCTTATCAACCATCAACACTTGATGCTTTTCTTGATTTCTACCTTTGTCGATTTTAGCATCACGAAGAGCTTGGGAATCGTTTCCGTTATCCCTTGCATATTATAGTTCATCACGAAGTTCTAGTAACTTGGTGATAGTGACTAGAGAACTCTGTCAATCACTATCTTATCTGGAAGATTAACTCCCACTTGATTCAAGTGATTGTAGTACTCAGACATTCTGAGCACATGCTCACTAGTTGAGCTATTCTCCTCCATCTTATAGGCAAAGTACTTGTCAAAGGTCTCATACATTTCGACTTGGGCATGAGTCTGAAATACTAATTTCAACTCTTGGAACATCTCATATGCTCTGTGGCATTTCGAAAACATCTTTGAAGCCCCGATTCAAAGCCGTAAAGCATGGTGCACTGAACTATCAAGTAGTCATCATATCGAGCTTGCCAAATGTTCATAACGTCTGCATTTGCTCCTGCAATTGGTCTATCACCTAGCGGTGCATCAAGGACATAATTCTTCTGTGCAGCAATGAGGATAATCCTCAGATCACGGATCCAATCCGCATCATTGCTACTAACATCTTTCAACTTAGTTTTCTCTAGGAACATATCAAAAATAAAACAGGGGAGCTAAACGCGAGCTATTGATCTACAACATAGATATGCTAATACTACCAGGACTAAGTTCATGATAAATTAAAGTTCAATTAATCATATTACTTAAGAACTCCCACTTAGATAGACATCCCTCTAATCATCTAAGTGATCACATGATCCATATCAACTAAACTATGTCCGATCATCACGTGAGATGGAGTAGTTTTCAATGGTGAACATCACTATGTTGATCATATCTACTATATGATTCACGCTCGACCTTTCGGTCTCAGTGTTCCGAGGCCATATCTGCATATGCTAGGCTCGTCAAGTTTAACCCGAGTATTCTACGTGTGCAAAACTGGCTTGCACCCGTTATATAAGAACGTTGAGCTTATCACACCCGATCATCACGTGGTGTCTCGGCACGACGAACTTTGGCAATGGTGCATACACAGGGAGAACACTTGTACCTTGAAATTTTTAGTGAGAGATCATCTTATAATGCTATAGCCGAACTAAGCAAAATAAGATGTAAAAGATAAACATCACATGCAATCATAATATGTGACATGATATGGCCATCATCATCTTGTGCTTTTGATCTCCATCTCCAAAGTACTGTCATGATCTCCATTATTACCGCCATGACACTATGATCTCCATCATCTTGATCTTTTATCAGCGTGTCGTCACATGGTCGTCTCACCAGCTATTGCTTTTGCAACTATTGCTATCACATAGCGATGAAGTAAAGCAATTACATAGCAGTTGCATCTTATGCAAATAAAGAGACAACCATAAGGCTCCTGCCAGTTGCCGATAACTTTACCAAAACATGATCATCTCATACAACAATTTATATCTCATCACGTCTTGACCATATCACATCACAACATGCCCTGCAAAAACAAGTTAGATGTCCTCTACTTTGTTGTTGCAAGTTTTACGTGGCTGCTACGGGCTGAGAAAGAACCGTTCTTACCTACGCATCAAAACCACAACGATACTTCGTCAAGTTGGTGTTGTTTTAACCTTCACAAGGATCGGGCGTAGCCACACTCAATTCAACTAAAGTTGGAGAAACTAACACCGCCACCACACGTAGCGAAACACGTCAAGAGAACCAGTCTCGCGTAAGCTGGCGTGTCCGTCCGCTTCATCCAACAATATCGCCGAATCAAAGTATGACATGCTGGTAAGCAGTATGACTTGTATCGCCCATAAATCACTTGTGTTCTACTCGTCACTACTAGGGAAAACCCTAGCAGTAGCGCTGGTTTTGTGCTCACTAGTAGCGGGCGCTACTAATAAGGCGCTATAGCTATTGCTTAGCGATGAACGCGTGCTGCACACGCTCTCGCTAGGACAAATAGCTACTGACGTTTGTTTACTCCACGCTCATCGCTAATGTAACTAGTGGCAGCGTGTTTTCTCTCCATTGCTACTAGTATTCTTTTTTTATTTTTAGTGTATTTATGCACCATCGTACAAATATTGGTACAATACCAGTTCTGAGGTTTACATCATTATGTCCATAACAGTGTGTCAAATGAAGGTGGATTAGGTTCAAGTGGAGGCAATATGTGGTGCATGTCAAAAGTATACTACTAATCCAAACTTGATCTAGTTTGGACTAGTAGTACTTTCAATGTGCACCACATGTTGCCTCCACTTGAATCTAATCCTTGACAAGCTATTTAATCATCATCATAGTCATTACCACCAACAATATTTATTTAATCACCACTGACACTAGCTAATAATAATCATCATAGTCATTACCACCAACACTAGCTATTTTATCATCATAGTAATAGTGTAGCACATCATCATCTTCAAACTCATTTCTAGCTAGCTAATCACTCCTACTGCTCTCTCTTAGGTAAAATAACATAAAACATGTATAGCTATCCTCCTTGATCAAGTTGGAGCATGCAGATGAACCTGTCTCCTAATCGTGGGTAGCACATCTGTTTGCTGCCCCCTAGTACTTCTCTGCGCTCCTCCATCACATATTTGGTCCAGTCTTGCACTATTAAGAATCCGTCGCTAATCTTGAATGCACTAAAGTAATCTGTAGGATATCTTGGCCGTAAGCTAATAATACTCATGGTACCTTTAGTCTCGATCCCATAAGGCACAACATTCATCGGGAGTCCCTGTTGAAGAATATTGTATGGTAACATACTTAGCAATGAAGTTTAGCTTCAAAAATAATGTATGGAAAAGATGCACTGAGGACAAATAGTAAAAATCTTACCATCCTTCCGAAATAGATGTGACCGTAGTTCATTACGAACACTATTGGTCGCACGTTTTCAGTACTAACATTTCTAAATGCAGGAAGAAAATGTGTCTTGACAGTATCAAGTTCCGCAAGCCATGAAACATAATGGTGAGCTCCTCGCGAGTTGAGTTCAGCCCGAGACAAAGATATATGGTCCATCTACCAAGCGCTGGACATGTTTGCTTGCCTTGAAATAAGCTGACAATACAAATTAGTTGTCAACTATTTTTGAATAAACAATATTAAAGACATAAATATGGTTGAGAAACTTACATAATGGTATAACTGGAGGCGTCTGCACATCGACCCATATGTCGGCATTACCTTCAATATCATCTTCCGGACGAATATCAAAGGTGATAACCATATCAGGATCAAATGCATAAGTCTTGCATAGTGCTCGCCATGTTTTGCATCCAAAATAGGTGTAGTCGTCTGAATTGTATAATTTTACGTTGAAAATATAACCATGCTCGGTCTTCAAGTAAACTTTCTTTACCTCCATAGTACGACTTAAACCTATCTTATCCAATACAAAAACTCTTGCATGGCAGGGGATACGCTAGTAGAATAGTAAAAAAAAATATAAGTTGAAGCAAATGAAGCAAATGTCATGCTTAATTACGAAAAAAAGACTTGTCGTTGTGACTTCATCAGATCCACTTGAAGTTCTCGTCCGACTTGATCTTTGAGCGCCTATCATCATCTAGGAAGATTTAAATCATACGAATACGCTTCGTCTTCGCGGATTTGCAAATACGAAATCCTTTTAGTCGCGGACATTTCCTATGTTCATAGTTAAAGCATTAATTGAAAATCGATCAAAGACAACTACCAGGATACTCAACACACAAATCCGGGGCACTTGATATTTGCTACATATTCTGGCACAAGTCATGCCAAAATTCACGGAAAAACCCGGCATGACCTTTGCTAAAATAGGACATATCGAGCGCCTGAAATTTGCCAGAACGGAAATGAATCAACACTCCGGCAAAACATAGGCCACTCGGTGGTGAAACCTGTAAACATGACTGGCCACTTGGGCAAGCACATATCCTGGCATGACCGGCCACTAACTAGTTCTATTAATTCAATTAGTTCTTACTAAAAATAAACTTACTATAAATAAAAATAAACTAGTACCTAATTAGTACCTAGTTCTTACTAACTAATTAGTACCTAGGAACTACTGCCCTAATTACCATCTATTTTGATGAACCTAGGGATGGAAAGTGGTAGCGGATATTCCAATTATCCAACTATAAAGTGAAATAAGTGGTCAAATTTTACTCGCTTTATGATTCATCTTAGAAATTTGATTCGTTTCCACCCTTACATGAACCCTAACTCATTTGAGCCGCATCCGCATCCGATTCGTTTCCACCCTTACATGAACCCTAACTAATTTGATGCAACTAAAATATAAAGAAACCCTAAGCGGAGGTAGGGAGAGGGAGGCGGCGTTCTCACCTCGGGTGCTGCTGACGAGGAGGGGCAGGCAACATCGAGGTCGGGTCGGGGCTCGGGCCTTGAAGGATGGCGGCATCGAGGTCGGGGTCGGGCGGCGTCTGGGCGGCGTTGAGGTCGAGGCGGAGGCGTTGAATCTAGGGTCGAGGCGTGAGGGTGTCGGAGGCGTGGCGGCCGACGGCAGCGGCGGCGGCGAGAGGAGAGTTGGTTGGGGAAGTGGCCGTGGGAAGGGCGAACCCGTGGTTAAGTCGAAAGTAGCGATGGCGCGTTCGAGCGCTCTTGCTCGTTCTAGCTACAAGCGCTTACGGGATACACGCTCTGCTACTCCTTTCTCTTTTTTCCCCCTTTTCATTTATTTTTATTCACTTTTTATTTTTTCCTTTCACCTTATTCTATTTCTTTCATTTTCAATTACCTTTCTATTTGCTTTCCATTTAATTTTATATCCTTTAGCAGTAGCGAGTTTAGAATAAAACGCGCTGCTACAAAGAAAGTAGCGGTAGCTCGGTTCGATATAGATCGCTACTACTACGTGTAGCCTATCGGCTAAGCCGTGGGAATTTTAGTAGTAACGTGTTTAGGACAAGGTGCGCTACTGCTAGAACTTTATCTGCAGCGCGGTTTGCACAGGCGCGGTACTGCTAATTAGCACCAGCTTGCTTTTTTTACCCACACTACTGCTAAAGTTCTGTGTATAAGGTTTTCCCTAGTAGTGCGTGCATAAAACATCTACGCATAAACCTGGCTCTGATACCACTGTTGAGGAATGTAGTAATTTCAAAATTTTCCTACGCACACGCAAGATCATGGTGATGCATAACAACGAGAGGGGAGAGTGTCGTCCATGTACCCTCGTAGACCGTAAGTGGAAGCGTTATGACAACGCGGTTGATGTAGTCGTACGTCTTCACGATCGACCGATTCTTAGTACCGAACGTACGGCACCTCCGCGTTCAGCACACGTTCAGCTCGGTGACGTCCCGCGAACTCACGATCCAATAGAGCTTCGGAGAAGAGCTTTGTCGACCGACGGCGTGGTGGCGGTGTTGATGAAGTTACCGGCGCAGGCTTCGCCTAAGCACCGCTCTGATTTGACCGAGGTGGATTATGGTAGAGGAGGCACCGCTTTACGGCTAAGAGATCAATGATCAACTTGTGTGTCTATGGGGTGCCCCCTGCCCCGTATATAAAGGAGCAAGGGGAGGCGGCCAGCCCTAGCGGTAGCGCCAAGAGGAGGAGTCCTCCTCCTGGTGGAGTAGGACTCCTTTCCTAGTCCCACTAGGAGGGAAGGAAGGAGTGGGGAGGAGAAGGAAAGAGGGGGCGCATCCCCTCCCCTAGTCCAATTCGGACTAGGCCCATGGGGGGCGCGCGGCCAGCCCTCGTGGCTTCTCCTCTTTTTCCCCTAAAGCCCACTAAGGCCCATATGTACTCCCTATTCCCGTAACTCTCCCGGTATCCCCAAAAATACCCGGATCACTGGGAACCTTTCCGATGTTCTAATATAGTCGTCCAATATATCAATCTTTACGTCTCGACCATTTCGAGACTCCTCGTCATGTCCCTGATCTCACCCGGGACTCCGAACTACCTTCAGTACATCAAAACACATAAACTCATAATGCCTATCGTCACCGAACGTTAAGCGTGTGGAGCCTACCGGTTCAAGAACTATGTAGACATGACCGAGACACGTTTCCGGTCAATAACCAATAGCAGAACCTGGATGCTCATATTGGCTCCCACATATTCTACGAAGATCTTTATCGGTCAAACCGCATAACAACATACGTTGTTCCCTTTGTCATCGGTATGTTACTTGCCCGAGATTCGATCGTCGGTATCTCAATACCTAGTTCAATCTCATTATCGGCAAGTCTATTTACTCGTTCCGTAATACATCATCCTGCAACTAACTCATTAGTTGCATTGCTTGCAAGGCTTATAGTGATGTGCATTACCGAGATGGCCCAGAGATACCTCTCTGATAATCGGAGTGGCAAATCCTAATCTCGATCTATGCCAACTCAAAAAGTACCATTAGAGACACCTATAGAGCACCTTTATAATCACCCAGTTACGTTGTGACGTTTGGTAGCACACAAAGTGTTCCTCACGGTATTCGGAGTTGCATAATCTCATAGTCATAGGAACATGTATAAGTCATGAAGAAAGCAATAGCAACATACTAAACGATCAAGTGCTAAGCTAACGGAATGGGTCAAGTCAATCACATCATTCTCTAATGATGTGATCTCGTTAATCAAATGACAACTCATGTCTATGGCTAGGAAACTCAACCATCTTTGATTCAACGTGCTAGTCAAGTACAGGCATACTAGTGACACTCTGTTTGTCTATGTATTCACACATGTACTAAGTTTCCGGTTAATACAATTCTAGCATGAATAACAAACATTTATCATGATATAAGGAAATATAAATAACAATTTTATTATTGCCTCTAGGGCATATTTCCTTCAGGCACCCCATAAACACACAAGTTGATTTCTTAGCCGTGTGCGGTGCCCCCTCCATAGATTTCCACCTTGGTCATATTGGCGTAGTGCTTAGGCGAAGCCCTGCGACAGTAACTTCATCATCACTATCACCACGCCGTCATGCTGACGAAACTCTCCCTCGGCCTCAGCTGGATTTAGAGTTCGAGGGACGTCACCGAGCTGAACGTGTGCAGATCGCGGAGGTGCCGTGCGTTCGGTGCTTGATCGGTTGGATCGCGAAGACATTTGACTACATCAACCGCGTTAATAACGCTTCCGCTTTCGGTCTACGAGGGTACGTGGACACACTCTCCCTGCTCATTGCTATGCATCTCCTAGATATATCTTGCGTGATCGTAGGAATTTTTTTGAAATACTACGTTCCCCAACATGTGCTCATATGAAGAGGGGAACGAATAATATACCAAGCCCTTGATGCAAATGCCACTCATGGACCATGCAACGACGTAATCATAGGAGCCACAAAATTGGTTGCACTCCAACTAGATGAAGCCCCACCTCTTTTTAAGTGTCACGTCACTCTGGTCACTCTCAAATTTGCATGGCTCAAACTTCCTATGTTCATGAAAGAAATCATGGACCCTCTTCCAAAATGTTGAACCATTTTGCTCGGCGCCGGTTTTGGGATATTGTCCAATTTCCATCCAAGCCTCGCAAAACAACTTGTTCTCATCCTCCATGTATGCTCCAGTCATCATGCTTTGTCGCCTCTTTTGTGACCAAGCTTGATGAGATAGCTCCTCCTTAAACAATGTCTCTTCCTCGAAGCCGACACTCTCTTGGCCTTCGGTCTCTTAGCCTTGAGTGTCTTTGCCACCATCCCCTTGACCACTCTCATTGATCATCTCCTACATGAGATCATCGAAGTAGTTCGGATCGTCCGGCGTTGGGGTCGGCATTCCATCAAACAAGTTGCGGGCATTGGGTAAGTTGGTCAGGGAGCACGGGCGCTTCCCCTGCGTCCCGATGGACAGGCCGACCAATGGTGTGGCATTGAGATCAATGCAAGGAACCACGGAGACGACCGACACAGAATCATCTATTTCCGGCGAGCCGTCCCGAGGTGAGGTGGAGAAGCGTCCCCGAAAACCCTAAATATATCAGAGTTCTTCTGTTTTCGCTGCCAAACCTCTCTGTTCCATGATGATCCCATCCGGAGCCTTTTTCGGTACTCTGCCAGAGAGGGAAATCATCACTGTGTCCATCTCAATCAACTTGAAGCTCATCATGCTCGCTCATGAGTAGTTTCCTTTTGACTATGGGTCTGTAGCAATATCTTGTTGGTTTTCTCTCCAATGTTTCTTAATACAAAGATCACATGAGCTATCCTACATGATTATGATCCATCTGATGTAACTTGTGGGTGTGTTTGTAGGGATATGATGAATTGTCACTTTATGATTGGATTTATCCATGAATTCTTGTGAAATCTACTTGGCTTCTTTGTTGCATAATTATTATTCGTGTATTTGCTCTTTGATCTATTCTTCTTTCTCTGGACAAGTATCGAGTTTGATCTTCAAGAGGGAGTTGTATATGATAGTTGGGTTCAATCTTGCAAGTAATCTACTGCAGTGATAGAAAGTGGAAAAGACTTGCATTGTGTTGCTGCCGCTAGGGATAAAATGATGGCTGCGTAGTTGTCCTTTGAACACATGGTGAAGACAATATAGCATTCACTTCATGTCATCATACTTAATGCAATACTCTGTTTTACTTAATACTATGCGATGCATACTAGATGGCGGTCTTGGGGTGGAGTATTAGCTATAGATGCAGTTGGATAACGGTTTACAGATTTTGATACATGACGCTCATATGTTTATTATGCCATGTATATTCATACTCATAAATATTGCAATTTAATCGAAGTTCAACTGTATTTTGTTCGCCATACCATGCTATCTTTTGGATAGAAATCACTAGTGAACATACGTGGTCCATCTTCTTCTTATAATCTTTCCATCACAGTTTACTCTTTATTTTACTTTCTTGTTGCAATCAACTTCCATACACTTGTATTTTTATTCCTTATAACTAGCAAAGCGAGTGAGACTGACAACGTCGCTAGTTTCGTCGGGGGCCAATGTAGTATTCTATCTGCGTGTGCAGGTGTTGGTCATTAGTTTGTGTACTCAAACTCCTATTGGTTCGATCAATCTTGAGGTCACTTGAGGAAAACTGATGCTTGCTGCAAACCCTTGCACTTGCGGTTGCAACACATTCCTAGTCGAGAGGCAACACTCATCAATAGAGGAGATCATGGTGGAGTCGCGGCACCCGTAGATGGCAGCGGGTCTTCACTAACCTTCCTCTATTTCTCCTGATCAAAAGGTGGCCAACCCTATTCCTCCCGGCATGTCTCTCCAAATGGAGGAATATTGAGCGCTTGTTTGGAGGGCATGGCGTGCAAGTGCTACAACCCTGGTGATTTTTTGCCCCAACTGGTCCGTCCAGGGTGACAGCGAGGTTTAATCCAGGTAGGCGCTGACAAGGACCCGATTGTGTTTCTATCTTTTTGTTTGGGACCCTCCTTGTAAGAATCAATGAGTTGTCTTAATTTCATGTTTCCTTTGGGTTCTGTTGTAAGTTGTATCGCCCCACCACTTTGTTAGTGGAGGGGCTCTCTAGGCCCTAATGGTACAAAAATGTACCAAGACAGAATTGAAGGTTAAGTTCAGGTGGCTCCATGGCCGGGAATGGGCGATGTGCTCTAGCCAAGCCAACGCGTGCGCAAGGCCATCCCATTGTGATACCGATCTTGGATGATGAGGCCAGCGAGGAAGGTGGGTCGTTAGACTCGAACTGCAAATCTTTAGGGTCTCGATTTCGTGGTTGCTGCGGGATGACAACACCTACCGCTTCTGAAATGAACCTTGGGTGATGGGAGGTCGGTTGTGGAGCTGTCTCGGTGACCTATGCCCATGTTTGCAAGTGGAGGCGCTCAGACCGCACTGTATGCTAGGGACTGTTAGATCGTGCTTGGGTGCATGATATCCATGGTGCACTCGGGCCCACCACCTTGGTGCAATACATTGAGGTCCGGTGACGTCTTCGCCACATACCACTGAACGACGGGGCGGACGTGCTTACATGGAGTTGGATGGAACCCGGAATTTACACTGCCAAGTCATGCTACCTTGCCCTCTTTCAAGGCTCGATCCCGGACCCCCCCCGGCAGCTCTCTTTTGAAGACCCGGGCGCCACTCCACATCGAAGTGTTCAGCTGGCTCGCCCTCCAAAACCTTTGTTGGACGACAGACCGTCTTCCTCGTCATGGGCTTCCCCATGAGGAGCGGTGTGTTCTTTGCAACCCAGTCCCTAAGGACATGAAGCGACTCCTCGAGGGTTGTTCTTTCTCGCGTCAGGTATGGCACGAAGTGCTTTCCTGGTGCCGATCCACGATGATGTTGCCTTGCCCGGTTACGTGCTTCTCTAAATGGTGGGTGTCCTCCCGCTCGCATGCCCCCATCATGCACCGGCAAGATCGATCCTCCGCCATCATGCTCACGACCCGGTCCATTTGGAGATATCGCAACGGGTGCATCTTTGACGGGTAGCGACCCTTCGTCTCACGTCTTGTGCAGGATATCCAGGACGAGGCACACCTATGAGCCAAGGCTGACATCAAAGGGACGATCAACCTCCTTTCAGAGACATAGTTTTTTTATAAGTTGGGGCCGAGTAACCCTGGTCTTCCTGTTCTGTTCATTATGTACACACCATCAAGTGTATGTGTTGCATGATGCACCATCCATTATATTTTTCACTTTCCTTCTAACAAGGGAAAGACACATAAGCCTTGCGTCTCCGTGAAAAAATATCAAAGGTTGTTCATTGTGCCAAATGCAGTTCAGCTCTGCCGTGTCTCTGCTTATCCTCCACTCGATCGAGACCGTCCATTCCCCCAACCGGCGACGCGTCAATCGTGCAGCCGGTCGTCGCCGGCCTTGCATCTGAAGGCAGCACGATAGTCACGTGCCAACCCGCGTCTCCCTCCCTCTACTCCCTCCGCAGCAAGCAAAGCAGGCCGGCACGCACCTTCCCAACCCCCACTCCCGCGAGGGCGCGAGATCTCCCCCCTCCCTCCCCCCAGATCCGCCTCGCCGACACCGCCCGCCCGCCGCGCCGCCGCCAACGCCGCCATGTCGCACAACTACGGGGACACGATCCCGCTGCACCCGTCGTCGGCGCAGTCCGACATGGACGAGATCGAGAGCCTCATGTACGACGCGCCCTCCGCCACCGTCCTCCCCGCGCGGCCGCCTTCCCCGCCGCGCGCCTCCATCCCCATCTCCACCTCGCCTCCGCCGCCGTCCTCCAAGCCGCCCCTCCCCGCCTCCTCCGTCCCCATCTTCGTGCCCCAGGGGCCCACCCCAGCCCCGCCCGCGTCCGTCTCCGTCGCCATCGCCTCCGACGGCTTCGGCCCCCCGCCCAACACGCTCACCGAGCCCGTCTGGGACACCGTCAAGCGCGACCTCGCACGCATCGTCAGCAACCTCAAGCTCGTCGTCTTCCCCAACCCCAACCGCGAGGACCCCGGCAAGGCGCTCAGGGACTGGGACCTCTGGGGCCCCTTCTTCTTCATCGTCTTCCTCGGCCTCACGCTGTCCTGGTCCGCCTCTGTTAAGAAGGTACCTGGCATCCCTTCCGCGACCAGATCTCGTGGTAGCTTTTGCGTCGATTCGTGAGATTTAGCTCTTGCGTGTTTAGTGCTCGACTTCATGATATGTCTATAAGGTACTCCTATATCAGATTAATACATTATTGAATTGTATGTTGCGATTCATGGTTACTCCTTGGAGGCAAGCGTCACAGTTATTTTTCCCTTGCAAGCTCGATGTTGCCTAGGGGATAACTGAATCTGGTGTTGTACGACTGTATACTAGGTCTGTGGGGATGGGATTAGAACCATCAGTCATAGTGCTGTATCCAATTAATTCCATTATGTTATTTCTATGACTAAATATAGACGAGGTGTGAAACATGCGCTTATTCTGCTGTGGGTTTTTCTGTGCCCATTTTAGCTCATTATTCAGGTATGTCTTGTGTTCGATATTAGAGAATGCACTATGTTCTTGGTTCAAAATTGGTTTGGAGGCATCGCAATGCTGAAACTTCATGTCCATGTGTACTAGTGGTGAATGACGAGCCTACATAATTTCATATTTGTTCCAACCAATGGTCCATTTTTTATGTTCTAGAATTATCTAATGGACCAGTTGTGGACTTGTCCTGAGCTGCAAGGTTTGTAGGTGCCATTTCGACAAACTAGGTGGCAATACTAGTTATTTTATTACAGAATATGGTAAGCCATACTGGATATCTGCGCCTAAAAAATCATGTTCTCTTAGAACCTGTGGATGTCTATGCGAGTTCGAATGCTTCTAAGATTGGTTGTTACTGTGCAACAATGTGGTGTAGCCTTACTGGATTGCTTTTGGAACCTGGAGAGTGACGGTATTATGGAGTACTGATTAGTGAAAAAACAAATTACTAAAAGTGCCTTGTGCAAAATATGATCTCAATTGCTAATAATCTGAAAGACCGTGCTAATTCTGTAGAGCTAAGTACATAATCTGCTCTTGAATTTGCAGTAAATTTTTATGGCATTGACACACCTAGGAGAAACCAAAATTCTCGTCAATATTTTCTCTTGCAGAAGAGTGCTGTGCTGCTTTTGCTTGAAAGAAATGTAATTGCATTTGCGAGTAGCTGGGTTTAGGTGGTTTTCCTGAATGAGCAGAAAGTATGCCAAAACACAATTATCTTTCTCTGCTGTTTTTACCATGTTCGAATGTAACCATGCAAAGCATGTCATCGAATGTTGTGGGTGTGGTGATTACATTATATCGAAGAAAGCATGGTGTTTCAGTTATTTATTCATATATTTCTCTGTTAAATTGAACATTATAGCTACAGACTTAAGGAATATTCACTCTTGAACTTTTTCTGATTTTGATTTTTCTATGCTGGAATGTTAGCATTCTTATGTAATTTTCTTCTAGCGGCCACCATAATTATATGCATCGCTTATAGTTGTCCTCTTCTCTTTGTAGTTTACAAATTTGTCTTTGCTTCCTTCCATACAAAATGCTGATCTATGTCGTTTGTGTTTGTAGTCTGAAGTATTTGCTGTCGCATTCGCTGTGCTGGCAGCTGGGGCTATAATCTTAACACTAAATGTTCTGCTTCTGGTAAGCACTGCCTCTCTCACACAAAGCACACTTGCTCGATCCTAATTATACCTGCTCTGGAATTTTGTAATGATTTATTGCTGTCTCATTGCAGGGTGGGCACATCATCTTCTTCCAAAGCCTCAGTCTCCTTGGCTATTGTTTGTTTCCTCTGGATGTTGGGGCCCTAATTTGCTTGCTGAAGGACAATGTCATACTAAAGATCATCGTCGTGACAGTCACACTGGCGTGGAGCTCCTGGGCTGCCTACCCATTCATGAGCGCTGCTGTGAACCCAAGGAGAAAGGCTCTGGCCATATATCCCGTATTCCTCATGTACATCTCGGTGGGGTTCCTCATAATTGCCATAGATTAGCCCCTGGTGTGAGCAATGTAGTAACATCTGAAATGTCGAAATTTTCTCCGTTGCACCGGCAGAATGTATACAGGCTTGAATATACTCTGTCCCCCCTATGGAGCCCTTTTGGATTGTTCTTTTGAGAACCTGGCCTTCACATGAGCAAGAGAGATAAGGCTGTACAATTAGTTGAAAATTATATATGTTGGTCTACTGTTGTAAAGGGCATCTTGTACTTTGGACCACGTAATTGACTATATCAAACTTTCCGACTTTTTCAACTGCTGATATATGATGCTGGAGGGAATTAAATGTGAAGAAAAATATTCCAAGGCAACTAGATAATTCATCTGAAATTATTCTAAGGCAACTAGATAGTTCATCTGGTTGCCCTTGGATGTACTACAACAATTCATCTACTCCCTCTGTCCCATAATATAAGAGCATTTTAAACATTAGTGTAGTGTCAAAAATGTTCTTATATTATGGGACGGAGGGAGTAGTATATAATCTGCTTATGGTGGTATGCCTGTTCTTGTTCTGAAACTTTTTTTCGCCTCAACTTGTTTGGAACTGAAAGATTTTGTTGATGTTATTGTGTTACTTAGGCTGGTTGTGACTGAAAGCTTTGTTGTGTCTGCTTTTATTGCGTACAGATATTGCCCAACGCGCCGACCTAAACGGACGCGGGCCTGTTTTTCGTCCACGGGCGACCCATTCCTGATCCAATTGTGAGACGGATTTGCGTTGGCGCGGACACGAGACGGACGCGCGCGCGCCTACTCCTCTCCCTAGGCCCGCCGGTCGGTGGCAGCCATCACAATTTTTCCTCATTTTCCCCAAAAACACTCCCGCCAGCAGCATCCGCCCCCAACCAGCCATGGAGGACGCCATCGACCTCGACCTCGGCCGCCGCCCGCCTCGCCTCCCGCCTCGTCCGTGCCGTCGCCCCTCCGGAAAAGGCAAGCCTCGTGCCCAAGCAAGACCGGCGCCATGACCAAGCCGAAGAAAAGCGCGACGCCCGAATAAGCGGGCAAGGAGTCGGCCAAGAGGAAGGGCGGAGGCACGCCATGAACGCGAGGATGAGGCCGCCAGCAGAGCCGCCGCCGCCGCCGCCGCAGCGAGTTCACTGCGCACGCGTGCGTCGCGGTAACAACGAGGCGCTCTACATGCTGGGGTAAACCCTAGCCGACCTGACGTCCTCCAAGCCACCGTCACCGCGGCCAGCACCGGCTCATCGGCATTTCCTCGGATGGTGCTGCCCGACTCACCCCGCGCATCGGCTTGCAACCCGGTCCCCGGTCGAGGCGGAGAAGCAAGCCAAGATGCTAGAGATCGAGGCCGCCAACGCCAAAACAAAGGCGAAAGAAGTGGCTCTTGCGAGCATGATGACCGGGATTGTAACATCCCAAATTTTCAATTTGGAATGTTATACATTAGGACATCATGCATATCATATTTTTCTCGCATTTTTCCGATCCTAGAAATTTCACGCAACTCAAGGACCCTCGGAGAGAGTTGGAAGTTTCATAATTTTCATATTTGGGATTTCTCAAATTTTGAAAATGGGATCATTTTGATTTATTTAAATTATCTTCATAAAGTTTTTCCTATAAAAAAATATTTGAGAGGGAATAATATGACTTTCCCAACAATTAGGAAAAATGAAGATTTTAAAAATAAATCAAATTTGGTTTTGGAAGATTTATTTTGCTTAGGCAAAAATGAGCATTTTAAAAAAATTACGCATGTTTGCCGTTTTAAAGTTCATTTTGTTCGACTCATTTTTAGGAGTCGGGAAAATTGTTTTATTTAAATCGGAGTTTATTTGGTATTTTTAATTCATTTGGTTTAATTTTAATTAAAAAAAATTCGCGCCCACTGGGCCCGGCCAGCCAGGCCCGACCAGCGCCCCGGCCCACCTCCTCTCTCTCCTCCTCCGCCCACAGTGCTCACCCCCGCCGCCCGCCTGTGCCCGCCCATCCTCGGACTCGGCTCGGCCACGCCACTGCCTCCCCAAGCCACCGGCCCCCCCCTTTATATAGCCCCCCTCTCTCTCACCCTTGAACCGCCCCGCCCGCCTCCCAAGCAGCGCCGCCCTTGAGGCCGCCGCCGCCGTTCCCCTGCCGACGCCGAACCCGCCCCTCGCCTCCCGGCCCCCACGACCCATACCCAGCGGAGCCCACGGACCCAGCCGTGAGAGCCACCGGAGGTAGCCCAGCCCCCGATCCGGTTTTCCCTAATAAACCGATCCGGTTTTCTTTTTTAAAAGATGTTGGTTTTTTAAAAACCCTAGATTGGTTTTATTTTTATTTTTTGGTTTTCTTATTTAACGACGTTCACCGAACCGTTCGTTTCAATGGACGTGTTCGTTGGATTCGTTACGTTAACGAGCGTCCGTTATTTAAACCGTTCGTCGTTTTCTTTTAATCGGATTTAATCCGTTATTTTTCCGATTCGATTTGAGATCCGATTTTCAAAACTGTTTTATTTCTCGCTCGTTTATCGGAATCAGGTGATTCAAGCGCCTGGAGTTTCGTAACGAAACCGCCGTTCCGACTACCCTACTTTCACAGAGTGTTGTTACTGTGAAATTTTGACCTAATTTCAGATTGCTAAACCGAGTCGTTCTCTCTCGAGTTTCGACTTTCGGAGTTTATTTTGATTCGATTCTTTTGCAACCAGGGTTCTTAAGTTAAACTTTCTGGTTAGATCTTTTATTCGAGATTTCCCGTGCATTAGATGAGTACTTATTGTATGCTTGTTGTTTGTCTGCGTTAGATCACCGGTCGCCGCTTGTTACTTGAATCTCTAGGTCTCATGGATCATCGACAAGGCAAGTAACACTTTGATCATATTCTTCTCATACCCAGTTTTATGCATTAGATCTATTCCTCAAACACTTGCATGATTAGGATCTAATTAAATTGTGGGTTTGGGAAGTAGATTGAGTAGTACCTATTACTGTTTTACTTATGAAACCTTGGGAGTCACTTCTCGTTTGCTTGTTTATGCCATGCTATGCTAGTAGGCGTGGATTGGGTGAGTGAATATCCATGACAGATGTGAGATTGTTTAATTAATGGTTTATCTAAGGTGGCAACCTAAACACACATCTGGGTGGATTGAGGCACTGGTTTCCATCGAGGACTTGCTGTATTTCTTGGACCGCCACCTGGGCTCTAAGGGATCATAAGATTATTCAAACTGAAACTTCCGTGTGCAGCCACAAGCCAATTATGGGCTCTGGCGTAGTTGACTAAGTTGTGCGAACTCTTACGGGTAGGCTAGCTGATGTAGGGGATGTAGGTTGGTACGGTCTACCCACATGTAAGGTGCTAGCGCTTAAAGACTATGTCTCGGTCATCCGTTTCTCAAACACCATGTAGTCACGAGAACCAAGCGGAGGCGATCGAGTCTTGTGGGGAAAAGTCATAAACCTCTGCAGTGTATAAACTAATCATGATTAGCCGTGTCCCGGTTATGGACAATTTGAGTATCCTGTAATTGAATATCATGTGAATCTCAACATGTTACTTCTAATAAAAGTTATTGGGTTTTGATGAGTACTTTTAATTGGGATTGAGGATCTTGTCAACCATTCTCAATGTTTAACAACCACCATGATAGTTAAATAAAATTATTCCTTTGAAGTAGGGAAAATTGGCTTTTACAAAAATCAGAACCGTAGAGCCTTACCACCAGCCATATATGCATGTAGTATAGGCTTATTCCTTCATTGCTCTTTATGTGTTACATTGCCAAGCATATTCCATGTGTTGACCCGTTTCGGGCTGCAACTTTTCACGTTGCGCACTTTTCTGAACGACAGTAAGGTGTTAGGTCGTGGTTCTATACTCGATGATGACGTTGGAGTTGATGGACTCGCTTATCTTCCAAGCCTTCCGCTGTTATTATTAGATGGCCTTAAGCCATATTATTGTAATAAGTTCCCTTGTGGACAACGATGTAATAGTGTGTGATTGCTACTCGCAATAAATCCTTGAAATCTTGTGTGGTGTCGACATTCTTGATCCAGGATGACACCGAGCACGAGACTTGATCCATTCGGTCTGGTCGCTCTGAGAGAATGGTATCGAGCACACACCGTTGTTGTAGAGACACGACCACTAAGTTAAAGCCATAGATCACTACTCTCTTCCCATTTTCTAACTCCTCATCTTTTCTACTCTCTTTAGGATGATTTGACGCGAAGATCAAGTACACCCAACCGGATGAAGGCACACCTTTTGGATTTCACTTGAAGGAAGTTACTAAGTACTTGAACATTGGATTACCAAGCTTCACCGGGACTTTCAACGCCACTCGCTCAAGAGGAGCGCCGGAAGATTCATGCTCACGTTCGGGAAGGACATTCGCCCCAATCACCAAGCCTATAGATAGTGTTTTCGGTGCACCCACTTGGAGTGCAGGAAAGAGCATGGCAGCTCACATCACCATGGGACGCATTGGAGAAGTTTATCAAGAAGACCTCAAGGACACCATCTACCAGATTTGCGACGCCGAGATGACAAGCTGGGGCGTCGTCAACACCAAGAAGGATAGATCCATTGCAGCTTTCATCCAGAGTTAAATCAGCACATTCGACGCCAGAGAACCAAATGTGTAATGACATGTTGGAGTTGCGAAGACAAAGGAAGGATCATCGAACGGAAGAAGAACTAAAGACAACACGCAAGGACTACATGGGCGAGATCGTAGCTCGGCAAGACACAATAACGATCTTAAGTACGAGATCGAAGAACTCAAGAAGAAGTTGGCGCTCGGGAATGAAGACCAAGATGTCGAATACCCAATCGACTACATCAACATCGGCGACACCGATTCGGATCCAAGTGAACCCGACTTTGAAGACGAAGTGGAGCGGACATCATGGAGTCTTCCACCAGTTCAAATTAGTAGAAGTCCCCCACATATTAGTAGTATTCCCTCCATGTAAACATTATAGTACACGCACTTTTGCGATAGTTAGATCGTTGTAAGCCCTTGTTTGATTGAATGAAGTGATTTTGTGTGCATTTGCTCATGAGCATTTGGGTAGTGATTCCTTAGACCTTATTCTATTCTACATTTCTCTCCTTTTCTAAACCCATCGATGCCTCCGAGACGCGACCCGGATTCGTTTTCCGCCAGAGATCACCCAATTGATCCAGCAGCGAATACCTGATTCAAACCTTGGTGCGAACAACAACAACAACAACAACCCACCGCCACCACCACCACTGCGGATCATCGACTCGTTTCCTTAGATGAACCCGCGGTGTATTCCAAAGAGCACCGAGCCAATTGTAGCGTATGGTGGCTCCGCAAGATAGGAAGGAACCGACCACTGCAGGATGCACAGATGGTGAAAGAGTGAAGTTTGCAAGACACCACTTGAAGGACCCGCAGCGACATGGTGGGAGAATTTCACAGACCACTTACCCGTGAGACACCGCACATGGGACCGATTTGACAAGCTTTTCACCTTGCCCATGTTTCAGCAGGAGCCATGGCCATGAAGAAGCGTGAGTTTCGCAACCTCGCCAAGGAGGAAGGACTGTTGGCGATCGTGGATGACTTTAGCAAATTAGCACGTTATGCCCCGGATGAGCGTTGCTACGGATGCAGACTAAACAGGAGAAGTTTCTAGAAGGACTGAATGATGAGTTCAAGATGCCGTTGATGGTAGCAAGTTTCAACAACTACCGGGGAGTTAGTAGACCGAGCTCTCATGATTGAAGGAAAGCGCGACAAATTGAGAACATAGCGGAAGTATGGACAAGGGAAGTATAACTCGGATCCCAGCAGAAGCCTCGTTATACCCTAAATCAGAATTCAGTTTCAGATACCCATGGAGGAGGTAATTCAGCATAACCATAATGGCACTAAGAATGGGAGCGGGAATGGAGGAAGCAGCGGACAGAATCGCACCAACCCGTCAACACCATCCAAGGTAGACCTGAGTCACATTACTTGTTTTAAGTGCCGCAAGATGGGCACTATGCAAATGACTGCCGAAGGCGAATGGAAATGGCAATGAAAGCTCGGAAAGAAGCCCAACCCTTTCAACAGGGACGGTGAACCACATTGATGTGGAGGAGGTTGAAGATCAGCCCGATCAAGATGTCGGTAAGTTTTTGGTTAAGTCATTTATCGCTGCGGTTGTTCTTTTCGATCTTGGTGCATCGCATTCATACATATCAAGGGATTTGTGGATAAGTACAAGTTACCAACCCAAGCCCTTAGGTCACCCATGCTAGTAACCTCACCCGGAGCAGAGTACATGGCTAGTAAATGGTGTGATCGACTGCCACTAAGGATTTGGCGGAAATCAAGAAGCAGATTAAGGAACTATTGGATAAAGGTTTTATTCGCCCAAGTTCTTCACCTTGGGGATCACCCGTATTGTTAGTGGAGAAGAAGGATGGATCTTTGAGAATGGTTGTTGATTACCGTGGATTGAATGAAGTAACAATCAAGAACAAGTACCCACTACCTATGATTAATGATCTGTTTGATCGCTTGCAAGGAGCCAAAGTGTTTTCTAAGATCGACTTGCGATCAGGGTACCATCAGTTGAAGATTCGGGAGCAAGATATACCCAAGACAGCGTTTACCACGAGATATGGACTGTCATGAGTATACCGTTATGTCATTTGGATGACTAACGCGCCAGCCTATTTCATGAACCGATGAACAAAGTGTTTATGGAGTTTTTGGATAAGTTAAATCGTGGTGTTCATTGATGATATTTTGATTTTCTCGAAGAATGAAGAGGAACACAAGGAACATTTGAGATTGGTTTTGGGAAACCGAGGAACACCGGTTGTATGCCAAGTTCAAAGAAATGTGAGTTTTGGCTAAAGGAAGTTGGATTTCTCGGACATGTTATATCCGGAGAAGGAATAGCATTGACCCCACAAAGGTTGAGACCGTAACCAAATGGGAAGCACCAACGACAGTTGGAGAGATTCGAGTTTTCTTGGACTCGCGAGGATACTACCAAGATTCATTGAGAATTTCTCAAGGATTGCAAAGCCTATGACTGAATTGTTGAAGAAGGAAAACAAATTCATATGGGTGAGGACTGTGAGGCAAGTTTTCGGAGTTGAAGAAAAGATTGGTTACCTCACCAGTTTTGGTATTGCGAGATCAAACTAAGGATTATGAGGTGTATTGTGGCGCTTCACGTCGAGGACTTGGAGCCGTACTTATGCGGGAAGGAAGAGTTGTTTAGTATGCTTCACGACAACTTAAGCCTCATGAGTTGAATTATGCCACTCATGATTTGGAGTTAGCAGCCGTTGTGCATGCCTTGAAGGCGTGGAGACATTTTCTCATTGGAAATCATTGTGAAGTATATCACGGATCACAAGAGTTTGAAGTACATCTTCACACGTAAGAATTGAATCTCGGACAAAGGAGATGGTTGGAGTTAATTAAGGATTATGATATGAGATTGCATTATCACCCGGAAAGGCTAATGTCGTAGCGAGCGCATTGAGCCGTAAGAGCCACGTCAATACCCTAATGATGGGAGGAATACCCAATGAGTTAGCCGAGGACCTTGAGAGCTATGTTTGGAAATAGTTCGAGAGGCTATGTAGCAGCATTGGAGATTGATCGACACTAATGGACAAAATCAGAGAAGCCCAAAAGGCGGATAAGGAAGTTGCCTCTATAAAGGAGAAAATGAGCAAAGGAAAAGCTAAAGGATTTCGTGAGGATGAGCACGATACCCTATGGTTTGAAGACCGTGTTTATGTGCCCAATGACCCGAGATCGGAAGTTGATTTTACAAGAAGCCCATGATTCACCCTATTCGATTCACCGGAAATACCAAGATGTATTTGGATTTGAAGAATATTTTCGGTGGACGGAATGAAGAAGGATATTGCGGAATATGTAGCAATTTGCGGCGTATGTCGAAAGTAAAGCGAACATCGAAGCCAGCAGGATTGTTACAACCATTGCCGATACCCGAATGGAAGTGGGATAAACTAGGCATGGATTTCATCACAGGTTTGCCAAAGACCCGTTCAGGATATGACTCGATTTGGGTCATAGTCGATCGTTTGACCAAGGTAGCTCATTTCATTCGATCAAGACTACCTATAGCAGTGCTAAGTTGGCAAAGATATACATGACCAGAATTGTGTGCTTACGGAGTTCGAGGAGCATCGTATCGGATAGAGGAACCCAGTTTACTTCGAAATTTTGGAACCAGTTGCACGAAACATTGGGAACCCGATTGGAATTCAGCACAGCTTTCCACCCACAGACCGATGGACAGACCGAGAGAGTCAATCAGATTTTGGAGGACATGCTGAGAGCTTGTGCACTAGATTATGGATCTAGTTGGGATGATAATTTGCCGTATGCAGAATTTTCCTACAACAACAGTTACCAAACCAGCTTGAAGATGGCACCTTTTGAAGCTCTGTATGGAAGAAGGTGCAGGACACCGTTGTCATGGGACTAAACCGAGATCGTCGGTTGTTTGGACCAGATTTGATTAAGGAGTCTGAGCAGAAGGTTAAGTTGATTGAGATGTGCTCAAGGTAGCCCGATCCTGCATGAAAGAGCTATGCCGATTCAAAGCGCCAGCGATTGAGTATGAAGTTGGAGCAGTATATCTCGAGTATCCCGCTTGAGGAGTTAAGCGTTTTGGAGTGAAAGGAAAGTTAGCACCCGTTTCGTTGGACCATATAAGATTTTGCAACGCATGGGAGAAGTTGCGTATAAGTTGGAATTGCCAGAAGGACTGTCAGGAGTTCATGATGTATTTCATGTCTCTCAGTTGAAGAAATGTCACCCCGAGATAGCAGAGGTACCATTAAGAGACACAGTGCCACTTGAAGCAATACAGTTGAAGGATGACTTGACATATGAGGAAAAACCGGTTAAGATTCTCGATTATGCCAGCAGAGTTACCCGCAGCAAGGTTATCAAGTTTTGCAAAGTTCAGTGGAGCCACCTGAAAGATCGAGGATGTCGCCTAGAGGGGGGGGGGGTGAATAGGCGTTTTAAAATAATTACGGTTTAGGCTTGAACAAATGCGGAATAAACCTAACGGTTAATTTGTCAAGCACAAAACCTACAACAACTAGGCTCACCTATGTGCACCAACAACTTATGCTAAGCAAGACAAGCAACTATGTGATAGCAAGATATATGACAAAGAACAATATGGCTATCACAAAGTAAAGTGCATAAGTAAAGGGGCTCGGGTAAGAGATAACCGAGGCACGCGGAGACGACGATGTATCCCAAGTTCACACCCTTGCGGATGCTAATCTCCGTTTGGGCGGTGTGGAGGCACAATGCTCCCAAGAAGCCACTAGGGCCACGTAATCTCCTCACGCCCTCGCACAATGCAAGATGCCGTGATTCCACTAAGGGACCCTTGAGGCGGTCACCGAACCCGTACAAATGGCAACCCTTGGGGCGGTCACCAACCCGTACACTTTGGCAACCCTTGGGGGCGGTCACCGGAACCCGTCAAATTGCTCGAGGCGATCTCCACAACCTAATTGGAGACCCGGCGCTTGCGGAGCTTTACACCACAATGATTGAGCTCGAACACTACCAACCGTCTAGGGCGCCCAAGCACCCAAGAGGAACAAGCTCAAGGGCACCAAGCACCCAAGAGTAATAAGCTTCTCAACTTGTAACTTCCACGTATCACCGTGGAGAACTCAAACCGATGCACCAAATGCAATGGCAAGGGCACACGGAGTGCCCAAGTCCTTCTCTCTCAAATCCCACCAAAGCAACTAATGCTAGGGAGGAAAATGAGAGGAAGAACAAGAAGGAGAACACCAAGAACTCCAAGAACGAGATCCAAGGGTTCCCCTCACATAGAGGAGAAAGTGATTGGTGGAAATGTGGATCTAGATCTCCTCTCTTTTTCCCCCAAAACTAGCAAGAATCCATGGAGGATTGAGAGATAGCAAGCTCGGAGAAGGTCAACAATGGGGAAGAACACGAGCTCAAAGGATAAAGTTCAATGGGAAGAAGACCCCTTTTATAGGAGGAAAAATCCAACCGTTACCCACCGAACAGTCCCATGAGGCGGTACTACCGCTAGGAAGGGCGGTACTACCGAGAGGCGGTACTACGCTCCTACCAAGCGGTACTACCACGCTGAAGAAGAGAGGGACGCCATCGGGCCCAGAGCGGTACTACAGCGGGAGTAGAGCGGTACTACCGCTCGAGCGCGTACTACCGCTACTATCGCCGCTGCTAGTGCCGTAAAACCCGACACGAAAAACTTCGTTTGAGAATCGAGGCGAAGTAGCCTGACACACAGCAGATTACTACGGCGAAACTCCCAAGCGGTACTACCGTTGGGAGAGCGGTACTACCGCTTGAGCGGTACTACCGCTCAAAGAGCGGTACTACCGCCGAGGAGCTTAAGCGGTACTACCGCTGAGTGTCACGCAGTACTACCACGGCACCAAACTTAATGACAAAAAAGCTCCAGAAAACCAGAACGCCATAACTTCTACATATGAGCTCGAATTGAGCAAACTCAAGCTTGTTTGAAACAAGGCGATTTAGTAGCATCAAAACAGCGATTGGTTATAGTAAGAAGAGGCAGGGGAGGTATGCTTAGCAAACAAAGGTGAGACCTCCAACCGAGAAGAACCGGCATACCCTCCAACATCGAAAACATCATAGAAGATGCATGAGAACTCCGTTTTGATGAACTCGAGCTTGTCATAAAAAGCGACCATAAGCTCCAAATCTCACAAGGAGAAGAACCAAACAAGAACCAATAAAGATGAAGCAAGGATGCAATGGTTTGAGCTCTCTACGAACGATACGATCAAGCAACTCATCGAGAGCCCCCCTTGATAGTACGGCTATCGATCCTATAACCCGGTCTACCACAACTACCATGAGACCGGTAAAATAGAAAACCTATCAAGGGCAAACCTTTGCCTTGCACATGGTCCACTTGAGCTAGATGATGACGAACTTGACTCCCTCAAGTTGGACCACCTTTCTTGATTGCTTTGGCTCGAAGAAGACTAGTTGATTGCTCCCCCATACTCCACTATGGGTGAGCCACTCTTCCGCACATCTTCACAAGTCCATTGTCACCAAATGGACGGCAAGCTTCAAGCACTTGATCTCTTCGTGATGCATCACTTGAACTTGCACACCGCAACCTAACCCCACAAAGAACTCTCACGAAGACCATGGGTTAGCATACAAAGCGTAATGGACAATGCTTACCATACCATAGGATCACTTGATCCCTCTCGGTACATCCTCTACGCTTTGTGAGTTGATCAACTTGATTCACTCTTGACTTAGTCTTGATCAACCATGAATCTTTCCAACTCTCTTCATTTGGATGATGTCTTGAAGGTAAACATGAATGATCACACAATCTTCTTCTTCAAGACATGCTTGCAATAAGCTCAACACTCACATGACCAATCTTTGGATAATTCCTTAATAGCACCTTGGTCAACACATAAACTCCTTGAAACCAACACATGGACTTCAAGAAATGCCTATGGACAAATCCTTCAAATATAACTCAATGCAACCATTAGTCCATAGAGAATGTCATCAATTACCAAAACCACACATGGGGGCACCGCATGTCCTTTCACCACCACACCGAGGATGAAGCCACACAGGAAAGAGAGAAGTTTTGTAGGACCACCTCACCTATTTTCTAGCCAACCCGAATCTCGAGGCGAGATTCATCTTAAGAGGTAGGTTTGTAACATCCCAAATTTTCAATTTGGAATGTTATACATTAGGACATCATGCATATCATATTTTTCTCGCATTTTTCCGATCCTAGAAATTTCACGCAACTCAAGGACCCTCGGAGAGAGTTGGAAGTTTCATAATTTTCATATTTGGGATTTCTCAAATTTTGAAAATGGGATCATTTTGATTTATTTAAATTATCTTCATAAAGTTTTTCCTATAAAAAAATATTTGAGAGGGAATAATATGACTTTCCCAACAATTAGGAAAAATGAAGATTTTAAAAATAAATCAAATTTGGTTTTGGAAGATTTATTTTGCTTAGGCAAAAATGAGCATTTTAAAAAAAATTACGCATGTTTGCCGTTTTTAAAGTTCATTTTGTTCGACTCATTTTTAGGAGTCGGGGAAAATTTGTTTTATTTAAATCGGAGTTTATTTGGTATTTTTTTAATTCATTTGGTTTAATTTTTAATTAAAAAATCGCGCCCACACGGGCCCACCCGGCCAGGCCCCACCCAGCCTCAGCCCCTCCTCCTCTCTCTCCTCGCCTTGCCCTGTGTGTGCCCACACAAGCCTGCCTGTGCCACTTGCCGGGACTCGGCTCGGCCACGCCTCACCTCCCTCCCAAGCCACCCTCCCCTCCCCTTTATATAGCCGCCCCCTCTCTCTCACCTTGAACCGAGCCCTGCCCGCCTCCCAAGCCGAGCGCCGCCGCTTAAGGACCCTTGCCGCCCGTTTCCCGTTCCCGCCCGCCGGAACCCCACCGCCTCCGCCTCCCGACCCCCACCGGACCCGCCACCCGCCGAGCCCGCCGGACCCGCCGTGAGAGAGCCACCGGAGGTAGCCCCGCGCCCCGATCCGGTTTTCCCCTAAGAAACCGATCCGGTTTTTTTTTTAAAAAAAAAGATGTTCGGTTTTTTTAAAAAAAAAACCCTAGATTGGTTTTATTTTTTATTTTTTTTGGTTTTCTTATTTAACGAACGTTCACCGAACCGTTCGTTTCAATGGACGCGTTCGTTGGATTCGTTCTGTTAACGAACGTCCGTTATTTAAACCGTTCGTCGTTTTCTTTTAATCGGATTTAATCCGTTATTTTTCGATTCGATTTGGATCCGATTTTCAAAACTGTTTTATTTCTCGCTCGTTTATCGGAATCGGTGATTCAAGCGCTGGAGTTTAAATAACGAAACCGCCGTTCGACTACCCTACTTTCACAGAGTGTTGTTACTGTGAAATTTTGACCTAATTTCAGATTGCTAAACCGAGTCGTTCTCTCTCGAGTTTCGACTTTCGGAGTTTATTTTGATTTGATTCTTTTGCAACCAGGGTTCTTAAGTTGAACTTTCTGGTTAGATCTTTTATTCGAGATTTCCCCGTGCATTAGATGAGTACTTATTGTATGCTTGTTGTTTGTCTGCGTTAGATCACCTTGAGTGCCGCTTGTTACTTGAATCTCTAGGTCTCGCGGATCATCAGCAAGGCAAGTAACACTTTGATCATACTCTTCTCATACCCAGTTTTATGCATTAGATCTATTCCTCAAACACTTGCATGATTAGGATCTAATTAAATTGTGGGTTTGGGAAGTAGATTGAGTAGTACACATTACTGTTTTACTTATGAAACCTTGGGAGTCACTTCTCGTTTGCTTGTTTATGCCATGCTATGCTAGTAGGCGTGGATTGGGTGAGTGAATATCCATGACAGATGTGAGATTGTTTAATTAATGGTTTATCTAAGGTGGCAACCTAAACACACATCTGGGTGGATTGAGGCACTGGTTTCCATCGAGACTTACTGTATTTCTTGGACCGCCACCCGGGCTCTAAGGGATCATAAGATTATTCAAGCTGGAAACTTCCGTGTGCAGCCACAAGCCAATTATGGGCTCTGGCGTAGTTGACTAAGTTGTGCGAACTCTTACGGGTAGGCTAGCTGATGTAGGGGATGTAGGTTGGTACGGTCTACCCACATGTAAGGTGCTAAGCGCTTCGAAAGACTATGTCTCGGTCATCCGTTTCTCAAACACCATGTAGTCACGAGAACCAAGCGGAGGCGATCGAGTCTTGTGGGGAAAAGTCGCAAACCTCTGCAGAGTGTATAAACTAATCATGATTAGCCGTGTCCCGGTTATGGACAATTTGAGTATCCTGTAATTGAATATCATGTGAATCTCAACATGTTACTTCTAATAAAAGTTATTGGGTTTTGATGAGTACTTTTAATTGGGATTGAGGATGTCTGTCAACCATTCTCAATGTTTAACAACCACCATGATAGTTAAATAAAATTATTCCTTTGAAGTAGGGAAAAATTGGCTTTTACATAAAAGCGTAACCGTAGAGCCTTACCACCAGCCATATATGCATGTAGTATAGGCTTATTCCTTCATTGCTCTTTATGTGTTACATTGCGGCATATTCCATGTGTCACCCGTTTCGGGCTGCAACTTTTCACGTTGCAGACTTTTTCACGACGAGTAAGGTGTTAGGTCGTGGTTCTATACTCGGTGATGCCGTTGGAGTTGATGGACTCGCTTATCTTCCAAGCCTTCCGCTGTTATTATTAGATGGCCTTAAGCCATATTATTGTAATAAGTTCCCTTGTGGACAACGATGTAATAGTGTGTGATTGCTACTCTGCAATAAATCCTTCGAAGTACTGTGTGGTGTCAGCATTACTGATCCAGGGATGACACTGAGCACAGAGACTTGATCCATTCGGGTCTGGTCGCTACAGGGATGGAGATCATGAAGGTGGATCTCAACACCGTATCGCCAAGGAAGAGACCGTGGTTCGAGAAGATGCAGGCCGACATGCTCAAGTTCGACGACGAGTGATCTATGGCGGCGAGGGCTATCTTTTTTGTATGCCGGCAGGTGTGCCGGCATGACCACGGAAGCCGCGATGGCGTGGTCGAACTCAAGTCCTACCCTTTTTTATGTGCTGGCATGTGTGCGAGACGGGTGGCGGCCTTGACATGAACTATGGTATTTTAAAAGCGGCATTGTATGCCGACGCTGGCATGGTGCCGGCATGAGACATGGTCGCTGACATGATCGGCCGAGTGCCTTTTTTATTTAAAAATTGAATGCGGACATGAAATGATTGACGCGTTAGACGCACTGCCGACTCAAATGCAAAACCCGACGGACGCCGGGCGGGCGGCCGACCCAAACAGACAAAAAACGAACAAATACACCATCCGTTTGGGTCGGCCCGTTGGAGTTGCTCTTATTACCTGGAACCGTGAACCAAAACGGATTTGGTTGCATGTGGTTGCGAGGAAATCATGTGCCGGGCTAGTACTCCCTCCGTCCGAAAATACTTGTCTTAAAAATGATTGTATCTAGACTTGTTTTAGTTATAAATACATTCATTTTCAACCATTTCTAAGACAAGTATTTCCGGACGGAGGGAGTACATTTCCTGGCATTTGGATTGATGGTGCCATCAGTGTGAACTTTCGGCTGAAAGGCGAACGTGGTCACCGTGGATTTGGGACGAGAGAGACGCGCGAGAAGGAACTCCGGATGGCGTGCCGCCTTCTTCAGTTCGGCCCGTGGAAGTGGAAGCGGAAGCGGCAGTCTGCATCGGTACGCGGCAGATGAGGACACAGCTTATCGCTTTCCCGCTGGTGCAACGCGCGCGTGGACCGTGGGCAAAGGGAGCACTTTGCGCCAGTGGAGGCTTTCATCTGACAACGGCCATCGCCAGAGCCCAGTATCGTTGCCTTTCTTTTTCATAAATGCTAAAAATCTCATGTTAGATATATAAGCATGGCAAATCAAACGTTTTTAATTACAAATTATGCTGTCGTAAGCATGACAACTTCTGGCAAAAAACTGAACATGGCAAGGATTAGTCATATGCTTGCTAAAGGAAATTGCCATCCTAGCGACAAGATAATTTGCCATCTCAGAAGTTCGATTTGCCATGCTAAAACATCTGATGTTCGATTCTGTTTTCTCTGCGTACCGCATAAGCCGGGCCACCTGCCCTAGGAAAACCTAGGTAAGATCTCATGAACTGCAGATATCGGCACTTTCTGAACTTCTGATGAATTGAACAAGGCACAGAGAAGAACATGCACAGCAATTCAGACAGAGCGGTCTTTGCCCCTCTAGTAGAAATCCAAATCCCCAATGAATCCCATGAACAAAGCAGAGAAAACAACACGCACAGCAATCCACAGTTCCAAAACATCCGAATAAAGCGTTCTACTCCCTCCGTTCCTAAATAATTATCTTTCTAGAGATTTCAACAAATGACTACATACAAAGTAAAATGAGTGAATGTATACTCTAAAGCATGTCTACATACATTCGTATGTTGTAATCCATTTGAGATGGCTAGAAAGATATCATGGGCTCGGTTTATTTGTTCCTGCACGCCGGTGGGTGCGTGGGGTCAGTCAGACTCAGATCAGGCGACCGAGGGGAGGATCCACACGGGCTCCACCTCCACGGAGTGCCCGCCCGCGATGGCCACCACCGCAGTCTCCCGGTCCCCCAGCGAGTACACGCCGATGGCGTGCGGCACCATCAGCTCCACGTCCCGCCGCGCGAAGTAGACGCAGTTCTCTCGGACCCCCGCCGTCGCCGGCGCCGACGCCGACGCCACCGACCCCAGGAACACCGCCCTCCCGGGGAGCTCCGTCACCGGCTCCCACTTGCACTCCCCCGGCCGGAACCGGCTCACCTCCACCTCCACGTCCGCCGAGTCCCGCACCACGCTGTACAGCTTCTTCACCAGCAGGAGCTCCCCGCTGGACTCCAGCAGGTACCGCACCCGCCGCTCCAGCCGGTTCGGAGAGTTGGCGTCCTTCCCGCGCAGCTCCGACACGGCCGCCACGCGCGCGCGGAGGTCCACCCGGTACGCCAGGACCGTGCCGTCGTCGCCCAGCGCGCACAGCCGCCCCCGCCACAACGCCACGTCCCGGAACCCTCCGTGCGGCCCCCCCGCGGCGATCGTGATCCACGCGCCGCCGGACACGTCCGGCTGGAGAAGCGCCACCGTGCCCGCGCGGCCCAGCACGGCGGCCACCCAGCCGAGCGAGGTGGGCGGCGCGGACAGCACGATCTTGGCCACCGGGAACACGGGGGACCGTGGCATGGGCACGGATTGGCCGGAGAAGAGGTTGCGGAGCTCGATCGCCCGCTCCTCGTCGAAGGCCATGGCGAGCCAGCCGCCGATCTGGCCGCAGCACCGGCCGGAGCTGAGGCGGTCGGGGAGGGCGAAAGGCAGGATCTCCCTGCGGTGGAGGCTGAAGAAGGCGAGGCCGCCGCAGGAGCCGGGGCGCCGGAGCAGGAGGCGCGGGGCCTCGAAGGGGAGGTCAGCCGAGATCGAAGCTCGCGCGCACGAGCGCCACGAGGAGCAGACGAGGCGGACGGCGACACGGTCGAGCGGGGCGAGCCGCCCTAGGACGCTCTCCAGGAGCTCCGGCGGGAGATCCGGCCAGGCGGACTGCCCCCCGCCCAGCTGCCGTCGGTGGGGTTGGGGATTGTACGGGGAGGCCATCACACTTTCACACCCTCTTCCGTCCGGTAGGAGATTTCCTCCCACCCTGTCCGTTTTCTCGTTTTCTCCCGGAGTAGGTCTGTTCAGGTCTACTTACTACACATCTAAATGACTAATCAATTTAGAAATAAAAATTAAAAAATGCTTGCACAAATCTTAGTGTAAAATCAATGATATAGGATTTAGAGCACATCTAGATGTGCTTTAGCAAAATTATTTTTTCTTTATATCAACGAATTAAATAAGTTATTGCACATCTAAATGACTCAACCAAACATAAAAATAAAGAAATTTACCCACACAATCTCCGCGAAGATTAATGATATATAACTTAAATGCATAATAGTTATGGCTACACCTAGCCATGGGCAGCCTGGCCCGGACCGCTCGAAAATCTCGGGCCGGGCTCGGGCCTGGAAATTGAGCCCGATGGACAGATTGGGCCGGGCTTGGGCTTGCAGAAAACGCGATTTTAGCCATAGTCGGGTCGGGCCGACCAAGCCGTGTCAGGCTTTCTCGGGCATGGCTCGTGCCCGATTTAGTAGGCCTGATGGTCGGGCCGGACCGGGCTCGGACGTGGGTTTTTAGCATAGAGTTTTTTTGGCCCGGCTTGAAGCCCGGCCCAGCCCAAGATATGCTCGGGTATACTTATGGCACATTTAGATGCGCTTCAGCAAAGTTGAATTCAGTACAAATACGTGATTTCTAACATCCTTTTTTGTCCCGACCGAGTTACCCCGACTTCTCTCCAAGCCTCCGGTGAAAAAGGTAGAGAAGGTAAAATCTGCGCAAACCTATTTAAAAAGCGTGGCGTTCAGCAACTGTGAACGGGGAATCTCTAAAATTTAAAAAATCATAACAAATAAACCTCACATTTGAAAAATGTGTATAATATTTATTTTAGAAAAATGCATTATTTCTGTTTATGTCATGTTCATGTATATCAATACTCCATTCCGTAACTAAATATATGACGTTTTGTGATATTATAGTTGGCTACAAGAAACAAACTTGACCACATGAAGTTGTCGCATAGAAGGACGCCCGCTCTTCAATCGCCCGAGCCGGGCGACATGGGGGCTATCCTAGCCGCCCTCCCGCACTCCAACCGCTGGCCACCCCCACGTTGCTGAAGGAAATATGCCCTAGAGGCAATAATAAAGTTATTATTTATTTCCTTATTTCATGATAACTGTTTATTATTCATGCTAGAATTGTATTAACCGAAAACTTAGTACATGTGTGGATACATAGACAAACAGAGTGTCACTAGTATGCCTCTACTTGACTAGCTCGTTGAATCAAAGATGGTTAAGTTTCCTAGCCATGGACATGAGTTGTCATTTGATTAACGGGATCACATCATTAGAGAATGATGTGATTGACTTGACCCATTCCGTTAGCTTAGCACTTGATCGTTTAGTATATTGCTATTGCTTTCTTCATGACTTATACATGTTCCTATGACTATGAGATTATGCAACTCCCGGGTACCGGAGGAACACTTTGTGTGCTACCAAACGTCACAACATAAATGGGTGATTATAAAGGTGCTCTACAGGTGTCTTCGACGGTACTTGTTGAGTTGGCATAGATCGAGATTAGGATTTATCACTCTGATTGTCGGAGAGGTATCTCTGGGCCCTCTCGGTAATGCACATCACTATAGGCCTTGCAAGCAATGTAACTAATGAGTTAGTTGCAGGATGATGCATTACAGAACGAGTAAAGAGACTTGCCTGTAACAAGATTGAACTAGGTATTGAGATACCGACGATCGAATCTCGGGCAAGTAACATACCGATGACAAAGGGAACAACATATGTTGTTGTGCAGTTTGACCGATAAAGATCTTCGTAGAATATGTAGGAACCAATATGAGCATCCAGGTTCCGTTATTGGTTATCGACTAGAGATGAGTCTTGGTCATGTCTACATAGTTCTCGAACTCGTAGGGTTCACACGCTTAACGTTCTGTGACGATTTGTATTATGAGTTATGTGATTTGATGACCGAAGTTTGTTCGGGGTCCTGGATGAGAACGGGGACATGACGAGGAGTCTCGAAATGGTCGAGATGTAAAGATCGATATATTGGAAGGCTATATTCGGACATCAGAAAGGTTCTGAGTGATTCGGGTATTTTTCAGAGTACTGGAGAGTTACGGGAATTCGTATTGGGCCTTAATGGGCCATACGGGAAAGGAGAAAGGCCTCAAGGGTGGCCGCGCCCCTTCCCCATGGACTGGTCCGAATTGGACTAGGGAAAGGGGGCGCCCCCTTCCTTCCTTCTCCTTCTCCCTTCCCTTTTTCCTATTCCATGTGGGAGGTGGAACCCTACTAAAACTAGGGCGTCCTAGTAAAACTCCACACTTTGGGCGCGCCCTATGAGGGCCGGCCTCCTCCTCCCTCCATCCTTTATATACGTGGCCAGGGGGCACCCCACAGACACACAAGTTGATCATTGATCTCTTAGCCGTGTCGGTGCCCCCTCCACCATAATCCACCTCGGTCATATCGTCGTAGTGCTTAGGCGAAGCCTGCGCGTAGCTTCATCATCACCGTCATCACGTTGTCGTGCTGTCGAAGCTCTCCCTCGAAGCTCTGCTGGATCGTGAGTTCGTGGGACGTCACCGAGCTGAACGTGTGCAGATCGCGGAGGTGCCGTACGTTCGGTACTAGGATCGGTCGATCGTGAAGACGTACGACTACATCAACCGCGTTGTCATAACGCTTTCGCTTTCGGTCTACGAGGCTACGTGGACACACTCTCCCCTCTCGTTGCTATGCATCACCATGATCTTGCGTGTGCGTAGGATTTTTTTTAAATTACTACGTTCCCCAACAGTTGCCGCCACCGGAGGGTTGGCGGTGGGGCCGTTTTTTCCTTCTCCAACTCCCCCCTGCCCACACCTCACCCACCCCACCCCGAGATCCGAGCGACCTCCCGGGCAGCCTCTCCTCCGGTGCGCTGGGTGGTGTGGGCGCCCCCACCCCCTGTTGCTACTGCTCTCCCCTGCGATGGCTCTAGTTTGGCCCGCCCGATGCGATCTGGTGGCTTCGCCAACCGGCCGTAGTGCCCTCCGGCCGGACATTCGTGGCGACCGGGCTCACCTTCCACACTACGGATCACCCCACCCCGACCTACCCCCCTGGTTCGAGCTTCGGGTCGGCCTTCTCGAGAGGAGGTCATGGAAGCGGCTTGGTTGTGACCGGCGACGGCTGCTCCTTGCAACGCGCCGGCCGGTAAGTTGGTTGTACGTGAGTTCTCCATCACCACCACACACCCACGCAAGGACGGCTTCAACCCGACAAACATGGACCTATGTCCCCTCACGCGTCCATGGCCGGCCAACGCGGCTACGGATCCGGCGCACCCCGGGAGCTGCGCTCTTTCCGGCTCCTTTGGTTCGCTGGCTCGTCGGCCTCTCTACACCACCACCACCACCCTCGTGGTGCCCTTGGTTGGCCGTCCATCATAGCGCATCTTCGATTTCGGCACTTTTCGGGAGTCGCGTCTCCTTCCAGCTCCTTATGCTCTCTAACATCCCTACTGCTTCAGTCTCGACGACCTTGATGTGCGCTCATTTCTAGATCCAAACATGTCCAGGTCTCGCCCACCGTCACATCCCTGTTGTCTCTCATTTTGCTCAGCCACCCAACCTTGCCTTCCTCCGGAGCTCGCACGTCCAGCGGTGCCCAGTGCCTCCTTTGGCGACGGGTGTGGCTTCCCTTCCTTCAGTCGATTCGTGCTCCGACGGCTTGAAATTGCTCGAAATCTGGCTAGGGTGAAATCCATACATCCTATGCTGGCAGCGGCGACACCTGCGAGTGTCGTTCCCTTCTTGAAGGCGCTGCCATGGCCGTTATCTGTGCCCCTCTTCGAGCATCAAGAGAAACCCTCGGTCCGGTTATCCAGATCGGGCGATGACGTCGTCTTGGGATCGTTCTCTTTCATGAAGGTGTTGTCTTCGTTTGCTCGCGGCGTCCTCGGTTCTAAATATGAAGATGTTGGTTTTCTTATTGTTTGTTTGGGTTGCTTCTTAGGACGATGAGTTTAGCTGTGTTTTCCTACGTTTAGGTCGAGCATCCCATGTCTCTCTACCCGGGCACCATGTTCATGTCTCTTGCGTCTGTGTCATGTGTTGTACAACTTCTTGTGCTCACTCTTACTTCTAACAATGGAATGATACGCAAGCTTTGTGTATTCGAGAAAAAAGAACATTCTACATTTTGTTACGGAGGGAGTAATGTCTACTACACAACCTTCTTATAGACGTTGTTGGGCCTCCAAGTGCAGAGGTTTGTAGGAAAGTAGCAAATTTCCCTCAAGTGGATGACCTAAGGTTTATCAATCCGTGGGAGGCGTAGGATGAAGATGGTCTCTCTCAAACAACCCTGCAACCAAATAACAAAGAGTCTCTTGTGTCCCCAACACACCCAATACAATGATAAATTGTATAGGTGCACTAGTTCGGCGAAGAGATGATGATACAAGTGCAATATGGATGGTAGATATAGGTTTTTGTAATCTGAAAATATAAAAACAGCAAGGTAACTAATGATAAAAGTGAGTGTAAATGGTATTGCAATGCTAGGAAACAAGGCCTAGGGTTCATACTTTCAAAGAGTGCCCCAAAGTTTCTACTGGAGAGTCAAGACGAAAACGTGTGCCAACCCGTATGCATAAGTTCACAATGTTACAGAACCCGCAAGTTGATCACCAAAACATACATCAAGTAAATCACGTGATATCCCATTGTCACCACAAATAAGCACATGCAAGACATACATCAAGTGTTCTCAAATCCTTAAAGACTCAATCTGATAAGATAAAATCACAGGGAAAACTCAATCCATTACAAGAGAGTAGAGGGGGAGAAACATCATGAGATCCAACTATAATAGCAAAGCTCGCGATACATCAAGATCGTGCCAAATCAAGAACATGAGAGAGAGAGAGAGAGAGAGAGAGAGAGAGAGATCAAACACATAGCTACTAGTACATACCCTCAGCCCCGAGGGTGAAGTACTCCCTCCTCATCATGGAGAGCGTCGGGATGATGAAGATGGCCACCGGTGAGGGATCCCCCCTCTGGCAGGGTGCCGAAACAGGGTCCCGATTGGTTTTTGGTGGCTACGGAGGCTTGCGGCGGCGGGACTCCCGATCTATTCTGTTCCCCGATGGTTTTAGGGTATATGGATATATATAGGCGAAAGAAGTCGGTCAGGGGAGCCATGAGGGGCCCATGAGGGTGGGGGCGCGCCCAGGGGGCAGGCGCGCCTCCTGCCTCGTGGCCACCTAGAAGCTTCCCTGACTTCAACTCCAAGTCTCCTGGATCACGTTCGTTCCAAAAATCACGCTCCCGAAGGTTTCATTCCGTTTGGACTCCGTTTGATATTCCTTTTCTGCGAAACACTGAAACAAGAAAAAAAACAAAAACTGGCACTGAGCTCTGGGTTAATAGGTTAGTCCCAAAAGTAATATAAAAGTGCATAGTAAAGCCCATTAAACATCCAAGATGGATAATATAATAGCATGAATACTTCATAAATTATAGATACGTTGGAGACGTATCAGCATCCCCAAGCTTAATTCCTGCTCGTCCTCGAGTAGGTAAATGATAAAAGAAATAATTTATGAAGTGTGAATGCTAGCAGGTGCATAAGTTTGATCAATGATAATTTCAATCACCTTTTCTAGCATCATTATATGTCATAACAGTAGCTCAACTCATAGAACTTTTCATGATCAAGTAACAAGCTATTCACATGTTAAAGTATAGATCATAAACTTTCTTGAAAACTAACAAACCGTGTTACTAGTCATCAAACAATTACAATTCATCTTATTTTTAGGAAGAGTCTATGCCAGAGCTTTGATTCAGCAAACTTCACATACTCAACTATCATTTAGTCTTCCATGATTTCTACCACTCAAAGCATATTTTTAGAACAAATAGTATTCATCGAACACAGAGAAAGATAGGGGCTTAATGTTTCGCCTCCCAACCTTTTACCTCAAGGGTAATGTCAACAATAATAATTCATGCTCAAATATATTTCAATGGCCATATATGCTTAGATCTTTCTCCACCACATGATGCTTGCCAACTAAAAAGTGGGTTGGAATGAGAAGTAATACTACTGACTCTTGCATAAAATTAAAAGATAGGACCTTCGCAGAGGGAAGCAGGGATTTGCAGAGGTGCCAGAGCTCGGAGCTAAAACAGAGATGAAAATAATTTTGAGAGGTATGCTTTCATTGTCAACATAACGACCAAGAGTTCCCAATATCTTCCATACTAGATACATTATAGGCAGTTCCCACGCAGAAAGGTAAAGTTTTTACCCCCCCTCCACCAACATTCACACTCCACGGCTTGTCCGAAACAACGGGTGCCGTCCAACTATCAACATTCCTGGGGGGGTTTTGTTTAAATTATTTGTGATTTTTTTTTGATCTTTTGATCATAGGACTGGACATCCCAGTTACCCGCCATTTTCTTGTGAATGATGAGAGGAGTCCACTCATCGTGAGAATAACCCACCTAGCATGGAAGATACTGACAGCCCCTAGTCGCTACATGATAGATTCGGGCATACAAAACAGATTATTATTTGAAGGTTTAGAGTTTGGCACATGCAAATTTACTTGTAACGGCAGGTAAATACCGCATATAGGTAGATATGGTGGACACTCATGGAAGAAACTTGGTTCAAGGAATTTGGATACACAAACAGTATTCCCGCTTAGTACAGATATTTTGGCTAGCAAAGGATTCTAAATAGCAAGCACCACATGTTAGAGGATCCATAACAATATAACTTCTATACAAATATACCCAAGCATAACTCATTATGTTGTCTTCCTTGTCCAACTTCAACTAATTTGCTCAGGTTTGAAAATAATTAATGGGGCTCACAATCATAGAAGATGTCCAAGATAGTATATTATATGTGAAATCTCTCTTCCTTCAATATTCTTTCATGAATTGTTCAGTGACCAATACAATGTTTGCTAACCTTTGATAAATTTACCACCTCTACTTATATTTGAAGGCATTACTCCCCATGGGAAAGTCATATGAAATATATATATAATTTCAGATTTATGACATTCAGATCATTCAACCATTTACTCATAGGATATAGGTGAAGCACACGAGTAAATGACAAACTACTCCAAAAAGATATAAGTGAAGATCAATGAGTAGTTAAATAATTATGAAGCTATGTGAAGACTCTCTCTCATTTAAGAATTTCAGATCTTGGGATATTATTCAAACAGCAAGCAAAACAAAATAAAATAAAATGACGCTCCAAGCAAAACACATATCATGTGGTGAATAAAAATATAGCTTCAAGTAAAGTTACCGATGAACGAAGACGAAAGAGGGGATGCCATCCGGGGCATCCCCAAGCTTAGGCTCTTGGTTGTCCTTGAATATTACCTTGGGGTGCCTTGGGAATCCCCAAGCTTAGGCTCTTGCCACTCCTTATTCCGTAGTCCATCGAATCTCTACCCAAAACTTGAAAACTTCACAACACAAAACTTAACAGAAAATCTCGTGAGCTCCGTTAGCGAAACAAAACAAAACACCACTTCAAGGTACTGTAATGAACTCATTCTTTATTTGTATTGGTGTTAAATCTACTGTATTCAAAGTTCTCTATGGTTTATAAACTATTTTACTATCCATAGAGTCATCAAAATAAGCGAACAACTCATGAAAAACAGAATCTATCAAAAACAGAACAGTCTGTAGTAATCTGTAACTACCGCAAACTTCTGGAACTCAGAAAAATCTACCAAAATAGGAAGACCTAGATAATTTTATTATTGATCTGCTGCAATTGGAATCAGTATTTTATCACGTTCTGGTGATTTTAAACAATTGTTTTCGTGAACAGAAAGTTTCTGGAATTTTCAGCAAGATCAAATAATTATCATCCAAGAAGATCCTATAGGTCTTACTTGGCACAAACACTAATTAAAACATAAAACCACATCTAACCAGAGGCTAGATCAAATATTTATTACTAAACAGAACCAAAAAGAAAGGACAAAAATAAAATTTTGGTTGCCTCCCAACAAGCGCTAACGTTTAACGCCCCTAGCTAGGCATGATGATTTCAATGATGCTCGCATAAAAGATAAGAATTGAAACATAAAGAGAGCATAATTAAAGAATATGACTAGCAAATTTAAGTCTAACCCACTTCCTATGCATAGGGATTTTGTGAGAAAACAACTTATGGGAACAATAATCAACTAGCATAGGAAGGCAAAACAAGCATAACTTCAAAACTTTAAGCACATAGAGAGGAAACTTGATATTATTGCAATTCCTACAAGCATAAATTCCTCCCTCATAATAATTTTCAGTAGCATCATGAATGAATTCAACAATATAACCAGCAACTAAAGCATTCTTTTCATGATCTACTTGCATAGAAATTTTACTACTCTCCACATAAGCAAAATTCTTCTCTTTCGGAATAGTGGGAGTATCATAAGAGACTCGAATACTATAAATTGTTTCCATGTTAAAAGAGTAATGTTCAGAAAAAGTGTAATCATAATCATGACAAGTTTTATAAATATAATCATCACTGCTTTTTATAGCATAAGTGTCATCACAATAATCATCATAAATAGGAGGCATGCTATCATCATAATAAATTTGCTCATCAAAACTTGGGAGGCTAAAAATATCATCTTCATTAAAAATAGCATCCCCAAGCTTGGGACAAACATTAATTGCAGCAACTATATTCTCAAACATGTCATTCTCATCAAACATAGCATCCCCAAGCTTGGGCCTTTTCATATCATAAGCATAATAACTCTCATCATTAATAGTATTGATAGCACGAATAGTATAGCAATTATCATCGCAATGAGTAATAGGAGCAACATCATTTGGGAGGGATACCTTTCTACCTTTACTTCTCCATCTTTTATTTTTATTCTTCACATCATGTGCGGGCTCAATCCTCTTTTTGGAGCTCCTTATTAATGAGATTGGTTGAATAGAAGGCTCCACCTCGTTACCTGATTCATCATAAGAAATAATAGGAGAATATTGGGAAGTCTCCTCCCTTTCGTTAGTATTATCTTCATCTTCTATTTATTTTCTTTTCTTTATGTAATTGGAAATATAAGGACTTTCGATGCAATTCACCGCACAATACATATAAATTTCCTCTATATCAAAATTAAGAACTCTATCAAGGGCAAATTCTGGAATAACCTTAGTTATACGTTTCATTTCTTCATAACCCAAGAGCACACTAAGTTCATTATGATGTGCAAGGGAAATCAAGCCATCACAATTTTTGGACACGATATGATCATGAAACAATTTGCATTGGGTACTGAAATGATCACGTTCATTGCAAAGTTCACAAGTACGGCTAAGAAAGTTTAAATTTCCAGCACAAACATCCAGCCTCTCTTGCAACCATTTAGTTTCTAAGTACTTGTGCCTCTTACAAAATCTATCTTCCCTTTTTGGTATGTATTTGCAAACTCTATGCATTCCACATAAATCGACATGCTTATAGGAAACATTTTCATCATGAATAGTGCAATCATCATTAGTACCATGGATATTCAAAGAGTTCATACTAACAACATTGCAATCATGTTCATCATTCAAAGATTCAGTGCCAAACATTTTATAGACTTCTTCTTCTAGCACTTGAGCATAATTTTCCTTTCCATCATTCTCACGAAAGATATTAAAAAGATGAAGCGTATGAGACAAACTCAATTCCATTTTTTTGTAGTTTTCTTTTATAAACTAAACTAGTGATAAAACAAGAAACTAAACGATTCGATTGCAAGATCTAAAGATATACCTTCAAGCACTCACCTCCCCGGCAACGGCGCCAGAAAAGAGCTTGATGTCTACTACACAACCTTCTTCTTGTAGACGTTGTTGGGCCTCCAAGTGCAGAGGTTTGTAGGACAGTAGCAAATTTCCCTCAAGTGGATGACCTAATGTTTATCAATCCGTGGGAGGCGTAGGATGAAGATGGTCTCTCTCAAACAACCCTGCAACCAAATAACAAAGAGTCTCTTGTGTCCCCAACACACCCAATACAATGGTAAATTGTATAGGTGCACTAGTTCGGCGAAGAGATGGTGATACAAGTGCAATATGGATGGTAGATATAGGTTTTCATAATCTAAAAATATAAAAACAGCAAGGTAACTAATGATAAAATTGAGCGTAAATGGTATTTCAATGCTAGGAAACAAGGCCTAGGGTTCATACTTTCACTAGTGCAAGTTCTCTCAACAATAATAACATAACTGGATCATATAATTATCCCTCAACATGCAACAAAGAGTCACTCCAAAGTCACTAATAGCGGAGAACAAACGAAGATATTATTGTAGGGTACGAAACCATCTCAAAGTTATCTTTTCTGATCGATCTATTCAAGAGTCTGTAGTAAAATAACACGAAGCTATTCTTTCCGTTCGATCTATCCTAGAGTTTGTACTAGAATAACACCTTAAGACACAAATCAATCAAAACCCTAATGTCACCTAGGTACTCCAATGCCACCTCAAGTATCCATGGGTATGATTATACGATATGCATCACACAATCTCAGATTCATCTATTCAAACCAACACAAAGTACTTCAAAGAGTGCCCCAAAGTTTCTACCGGAGAGTCAAGACGAAAACGTGTGCCAACCCGTATGCATAAGTTCACAATGTTACGGAACCCGCAAGTTGATCACCAAAACATACATCAAGTAAATCACGTGATATCCCATTGTCACCACAGATAAGCACATGCAAGACATACATCAAGTGTCCTCAAATCCTTCAAGACTCAGTCTGGTAAGATAAACTCAAAGGGAAAGCTCAATCCATTACAAGAGAGTAGAGGGGGAGAAACATCATGAGATCCAACTATAATAGCAAAGCTCGCGATACATCAAGATCGTGGAAAATCAAGAACACGAGAGAGAGAGAGAGAGATCAAACACATAGCTACTGGTACATACCCTCAGCCCCGAGGGTGAACTACTCCCTCCTCGTCATGAAGAGTGTCAGGGTGATGAAGATGGCCACGGTGAGGATCCCCCCCGTGGTGCTTGAACAGGTCCCGATTGGTTTTGTGGCTCTGAGAGGCTTGCGGTGGCGGGACTCCCGATCTATTCTGTTCCCGATGGTTTTAGGGTATATGGATATATATAGGTGAAAGAAGTCGGTCGGGGAAGCCACAAGGGGCCACGAGGTGGGGGCGCGCCAGGGGGCAGCGCGCCTCCCGCCTCTTGGCCACCTCAAGCTTCCCGACTTCAACTCAAGTCTCTGGATCACGTTCATTCCAAAATTACGCTCCCAAGGTTTCATTCCGTTTGGACTCCGTTTGATATTCCTTTTCTGCGAAACACTGAAACAAGGGAAAAAACAAGAACTGGCACTGGGCTTTGGGTTAATAGGTTAGTCCCAAAAATAATATAAAAGTGCATAGTAAAACCCATTAAACATTCAAGATGGATAATATAATAGCATGGATACTTCATAAATTATAGATACGTTGGAGACGTATCAGGGAGTAGCATTTAAAATTGTTTTTTAGATAAAAGAAGATTTAAGAACTTTCTTTATTATTATATTTTTAAAGGAGGATTACCCCCGGCCTCTACATCATCATGATGCACACACCCGTCTTTATTAATTATTCGCCAAAGTCTAGATTATGACAAAATGAATACAAGGATCTACCCGAAGCCCCCTTCTAGGTGAACAAAGTCGCTAGACCTTCAAGTATACAGATGTGCCATGTCCGCATAACAGACACAATCTAATCCAAAGGCCTTAAGAGCATCCAGTCTAGGCATCCCATAACGTGCACCACCTGCGCATGCTCAAGGATCCATCGCCGCCATCTTCCACCATCTCGTCTTCAGGAAGAATCACTGCATAGATCTTGCTAGTTCCATCGACCGTCGACGTCACCACGACACCAGACGGCGCCACCAGCCTACGCGCGTCGATCAAACCGCATCCAATTCAAAGACTCCACTGCTCCATGCCGCCGAGACCCACCGTCTTCAATTCGGTCGATGTAACACCGCTCCACCTATTGGCCTCTCCTGTGAACCACCGCTCTAAGACGATGCCCCCAGTAGAGAGAACGACACTAAAGTCTTCGGCGTCATCCGATCCGGGAGACCCGGATCTAGGGCTTCCCTGGGAACAACTACCACCTGGAGGAAGAGGGGCACGCCATCTGCAACTGCAGAAGCACCAAAGCGGCGCCCACCGCCACATAGTTCTCACGATGACGCTTTCAAGAAGGACACAAAGCCAAGAGCGTCGTCGCCGCCCTAGGGTTTTCACCCGAGAGACCGTGAGGTGGGAAAAGGTAGGGCTGACCAGAATGATGTCTCCAGGAAGAAAAACGACACCCTCTAGTGTCGTCGCCGTTGCAGCCGGCATGAGCTGACCTGGGAATTATCCCAATCCAGATCCCCACCTCCCACTCTGTTCCAACCCGGCAACCAGCTAGCAGCACGGCCATGTCCGGTACGACTAAGTGCACACAACATGGGTTTGAGGAAGAAGCAACTGGGTGTTTTTGGCCGCCAGCAAGTTGCGTCACCAACCCGCCAGTGAATTGTCAAGCATCTGGTCCGATCCCGGCAGCTTACCCACCCACTATGCCACCAGACAGGGAGGCCATCCCAAGGTCCGCCACCCCTGATCCAGGGCCCTCCACCCTAGATCAGGAAGGGCTGCGCCAGCCCTGCCACCAAGGCCACCGTTGGGACGCCAGCCGCCCGCCACGCCGTCGCTGTCAAATAGGGCGCCTTGGTCCAGATCGGTGCCGCCACGATCCACATAGGGATCACACCCTCGAGACGGGGCGTTCCGCGCCACCCAAAAACCCGAGAGGGGAGGCAGTACCTTCACCGCCGTCGTCAGACGCATAGACTTTGCTCGGTGCCGACCATCAACTGTGGTGGAGGGGTGGCAGGGGAAGGCGGGCAGGACCGGCGACTGGGGCTAGGGTCCCTCGGTCGCCCGTGCAAGGGCGATGGAGGGGAGGGGAGGGGTGGCCACGACCTGGTGGCAACGGCAACGACAGAGGGGCGGCTCGCGAGGGGAAGGGAGGGGAGGTTTTCTCACTTTATTATGTGAAGCTTAAATAAGTGCTATTTAAATGACATTACGCCTTCACTTAACTTGTTGCGAGATGTATTAGATTATTTTTGCAGAACCCTTTGCCAGGTCAGGCATTGCACATGCATTATAGGGTCGCCTGTCAGGAGACACGGGAGCGGCCCAGCCCTAGTAACCACCCACTCTTCCCTCCCTTCCTACCATTCAAGGAGTCCGCCGGCGTTGTTGCGCGTTAGCCAGTGAAGGTGACAGCGAGGATCTGCTGCCTCACGTTGGTGTGAGGGGCTTTGGAAGCCAGGGTGGCAATGTTGACTTGATATGGCGGCATCTATCTCTCCGGTGGATGGCATGCGCAGGTGTTGCCTGTTCCTTTCGATTGGAACAATCACTGACAATTGTTTGTTGGGAAAGGTTGCATGGAAAACAAAAAAATTTCTACGCACACGCAATGATCTATCCATGGAGATGCATAGCAACGAGGGGGAGAGTGTGTCTACGTACCCTCGTAGACTGTAAGCGGAAGCATTTAGTAACGCAGTTGATGTAGTCGAACTTCTTCGCGCTCCAACCGATCAAGTACCGAAGTACGACACCTCCGAGTTCTGCACACGCTCAGCTCGGTGACGGCCTCCGCCTTCTTGATCCAGCAAGACAACGAGGTAGTGGATAAGTTCCGGCAGCACGACAGTGTGGTGACGGTGATGGTGAAGTGATCTCCACAGGGCTTCGCCTAAGCACTACGAAAATATGACTGGGGTGTAAACCATGGAGGGGGACGCCGCACACGGCTAAGACAATCATGTCTATTGTGCTAGGCGCCCCCTCCCACATATATATAGGTGGGGGTGGAGGGAGCAGCCAGGAGGCGCCCCCAAGTAGGCCGAATCCTACTTGGAGTCCTCCCGAAAGTGGTGCCCCCCTTTCCTTATATAAGTGCGGGAGGAAGGAAGGAGGAGGTGACGCCCCCCTTTCCTTTCTCCCCTGAGGAGGGAAAGGCAGGAGGGGCCACCCCTCCGCTTTCCTTCCCCTAGGGACAGCCAACCAAGGGGCGCACTAGCCCCCTTGTGGGCTGGTCTGTCCCCTCCTTTGGCCCATAAGGCACATACACTTGCCGGGGGTGCCCGGAACCCCTTCCGGTGACCCGATGAGTACCGGGTGCACTCCGAAACACTTCCGGTGTCCGAATACCATCATACTATATATCAATATTTACCTCTCGACCATTTCGAGACTCCTCGTCATGTCCGTGATCTCATCCGGGACTCCGAACAACACTCGATCACCAAATCATATAACTCATATAACACTATATCGTCAACGAACGTTAAGCATGCGGACCTACGGGTTCGAGAACTATGTAGACATGACCGAGACACCTCTCTGGTCAACAACAAATAGCGGAACCTGGATGCCCATATCGGTTCCTACATATTCTACGGAGATCTTTATCGGTCGAACCGTTATGACAACATACGTAATTCCCTTTGTCTATCGGTATGTTACTTGCCCGAGATTCGATAGTCGATATATCCATACCTAGTTCAATCTCGTTACCGGCAAGTCTATTTAGTCTTTCCGTAATACATCACCTCGTGACTAACTCCTTAGTCATTTGCTTGCAAGCTTATGATGTGTATCATCGAGAGGGCCCAAAAATACCTCTTCGATACTCGGAGTGACAAATCCTGATCTTGATCTATGCACCCTCAACAAACACCTTCGGAGATACATGTAGAGCATCTTTATGATCACCCAGTTATGTTGTGACATTTGATAGCACACAAGGTATTCCTCCGGTATCCAGGAGTTGCATAATCTCATAGTCGATGGAATATGTAGTTGACATGAAGAAAGTAGTAGCAATAAACTGAACGATCAATATGCTAAGCTAACGGATGGGTCTGGTCCATCGCATCATTCTCCTAATGATGTGATCCCATTATTAAATGACAACTCATGTCTATGGTTAGGAAACCTTAACCATCTTTGATCACCGAGCTAGTCTAGTAGAGGCTCACTAGGGACACGATATTTGTTTATGTATCCACACATGTATTTAAGTTTCCGATCAATACAATTCTAGCATGAATAATAAACCTTTATCATGATTAAGGAAATATAATTATAACCATTTTATTATTGCCTCTAGGGCATATTTCCATCATTCTTTACTAGCAATCATTTGCCCACAACGCACAGCTGATTAGCGCAAATCAATTGTGTTATTTTCAGTCTTCCCACGCAGTTTTGATAACGAACCTATATATCGTGTATACACATCTTGTTGTGGCGAATCGTTTGTGTTATTTTGGCTCATCGCGAACAGTTCACTCGAAAGACCTGTATGCCGTATCACACACATCTAGTTGCGGGTAATTGTTTGTGTTATTTTGGATCATCGTAAACAACTCATCTTGGTGAACTATATGTCGTGTACCACACACAACTCATTTCTGAATCCTGCTTGATGGATCAGCCATCGCACACGTTTCATTTCTTAAAGATGGTTTTATTTTCATACGGTTTGCAATGCATGCATCGCACACAATTCAGTCGAATGGTGTGTGATACATGTGTCGTCTTAGGACGCATCTGCACTAGTGTCTTCTTCAGCAACTCACTATCTTGTTCCGGCTTACCCTGAACCAGCGAATGCATCCTTCAACAAATCCTGGGCGGTCTAGAATCCCCAAATCCCTGATCTTAATAAAGAGAGAAGTTTATCATCAACCAATAGTATCATACTTCGAATGATTCATTAAAATGGTTCAGCTCATGAATTTTTTTCCAATCAAAACCCTCCATAGGAAATGCTTTACAAAATGGTCCAAGGGTGGGGGCAGCGCCCCCCTTCCCCTGAGCTAGGCATTGTTCGGCCAATGTACATAAAATATGATCCATGAATACACATTTTGATCGTGATATCAAGCATGATCTACTAAGTGCTTACTTACCCTCTTAACAATATTTCAAAGTGAACAGATAATTTTCATTAATGTAGTAGGGCTTTGAAATGGCACAATGCACATCGACCTGTTTCTTTACCTGGTCCTGACGCAACTAGGGTGGAAGAGGTGGGTGCAAGGCAGCATCACCACCTCCTCCTCAGTAGCAAAATCCTCCACACAGACCACGCAAGTCGAGTAGGCACTGTCCACCTCAGTAGCCACACCTCTCGATAAGTATATCATCGTGGAAAGCTTTAGGCTGAGTGAAGTGATCCCTATGCGCAGAAATACGAAGAACCTTCGTATGAGGATGCACACTACCACTATCAAGATCAAACTACCATGGATAGCCGCGACGATGGTAAACTTCTTCATTAGGTCACTGTTTTGTTTCGGCTTACCCTGAGCCTGTGAAGGCATCCTGTAGCAAATCCTGGGCGGGCCAAAATCCCCAAATCCCTAAAGAGATGAGAATTTTATCATCAGGCAAAAGTATCATACTTCGAATGATTCATCAAAACGGTTCAGCTCACAAAAAAGGTTTCCAATCTAAGCCATCCATAAGAAATGCATTACAAAATGGTCCAAGGCTGGGGGGCAGTGCCCCCCCCCCCCAACTAGTCGTTACTCCACCAATGTACATAAAAGATGATCCATTGCATTTTCATCGATTGATTTTATCCCAATAGTAAAGATGATGTTAGATTTTCTTACCTGTTGAAGGGTTCAAATCAATCAACTCATCATAATTTCTAATCTTAAAAAAAGATGACAAGTTTATCGTTAGAAATTAGTATCATACCTCACATGATTCAATAAAACAGTTCAACTCATGAGAATTTGACTGCGACAAATTATCCTACACGCTACATGTAAATAAAAATGTTTTCACTTAAGAATGATGTAACTAGCCACGATACTACCAGGTGACCCAAACTGAACACAACAGGTTCAATACTCACTTCTTGGTATCCTCGCAGATGTGCACTCGAAGGAGTGGATAATGAGTGTCATGCATTTTTTGGGAGGGTTATGAGGAAATCCACATAGGAAAATGTCTGGTGCCATGGCATAGAGTTTGCAGACCGAGAAGTCTTGGCAGGCGGGGAGTAGTGGATATCCGTTTGCATGGCTTAACTTTGAGATTGAGATGGGAGTGTCTTAACCATACCGATCCGTCGAGGCCATGGAAGGGCTTCCGATGGCGGTAGACTCACAGGTGAAGGACCTGTTCCACATTTTGGTGCACTGTCATGCGGATGCGGGTGCACGGGACAAAGTGTTGTTTTCTAAAGATCGTTGGCTTCAAGTGTCGTGTCGCAAAAATCTCCTCAATGGTGACAACTCGTGTTAATTCGTATTATAGGGCGGTCAGGGATGGATTGTTGTTGCATCACTGAGCTACTGACATTAAGGGTAGCTGCTCTCTGAGGGCTTGGTTGAGTTTATTCGCCTATGGAAAATTATCTTGGAGGTACAATCGAACCCTCGGGCCACGAGTTTGCTATTTGGAAGTGGAACAACAAGGTTGCCTACTCAGTTGCTTCGACCTATCGCCTTCTCGCCGAGGAAACCGTGAGCAATGCTATCTGGAAGAGCTGGGCACTACTCAATTGCAACATTTTCAGCAGGCTGGCCATATTGTATCGTATCTGGACCTCAGACCTCTATGTTAGGCAAGATCGTCAAGTTCAAATTTCGCCCTTCTACCCCTGGGATCAAGAGGAAGATAATGATACGTCCATTTTGCATCATGTTTACCTACTATTATTTATATTGTTTTTATCCATAATAATGCTTTTTGGAGTAATTCTAATGTCTTTTCTCCCATAATATGCAAGATACACACAAAGAGGGAGAATTCTGGCAGCTGGAAATCTGGACCTGAAAAAGCTACGTCAGGCTACCTATTCTGCACAACTTCAAATGAGATGAAACTTCACAGAGAATTTTTATGGAATATATAAGAAATACTGGAGCAAATAACTACTGAAGGGGGGCCACCTGGTGAGCACAAGACACCAGGGCGCGCCAGGCCCCCCAGGCGCGCCCTGGTGGGTTGTGCTCAGCCCAGCCCACCTCCGGTGCCCCTCTTCTGGTATATAAGTCATTTTGACCTAGAAAATAATAATAATAATAAGAGGACTTTTGGGACGAAGCGCCGCCGTCTCGAGGCGGAACTTGGGCAGGAGCACTTTTGCCCTCCGTCGGAGCAATTCCGTCGGGGAATTTCCCCCCCAGAGGGGGAAATCATCGTCATCATCATCACCAACAACTCTCCCATCTTGGGGAGGGCAATCTCCATCAACATCTTCAACAACATCATCTCCTCTCAAACCATAGTTCATATCTTGTATTCAATGTTTGTACCGGAACTATAGATTGGTACTTGTGGGTGACTAGTAGTGTTGATTACATCTTGTAGTTGATTACTATATGATTTATTTGATGGAAGATTATATGTTCAGATCCAATATGCTATTTAATACCCCTCTGATCTTGAGCATGATTATCAATTGTGAGTAGTTACTTTTGTTCTTGAGGTCACAGAAGAAATTTTGTTGCAAATAATCATGTGAACTTAATATGTGTTCGATATTTTAATGGTATGTATGTTGTGATTTCCTTAGACCCTGTTTGATAGCTCTGTATTTTCTAAGTATTCTAGAAATACTACAATTTTGGGGATTACCATGGTTTTAATTACTTTGAGCTGTTGACAATCACTAAAAACTATGGTAATAATACTATAGTTTTTTCAATACTATGGTATTTTTTCTGTTTTAAAAAGAGAACCTCAGACCTCTTTTTTTAAACTGAGTACACTAAAAGAACGAGCTCATCGTTGTCTTTGCTCGCTCCCAAGCCGCTGCCCTATTGTTCGACAAGGTCGTCTTGATCCAGCGGACATGGACAGACCAAGGAACGGCAGTACAGTGCGGTGCGAAACTGCCATGGTCGATGGGGGCGGAGCAAGCTGCCAGACTTGTCTCTGTCCACTGCGACAACTACCTCGACGGCAATGCGGATGAAGGCCAAGCTATTTCAGTTCACGAGCAGCTTCGCAGCATGATCCACTGCCGGCACCGCCATCTTGTGGAGCTTTAGGTCGTGCCTGCATGCGCAGCTCCTGGTGATCTCAACGCAGAAGAAAACCAAGCTGCTCCGGGCAACATGCAGCTCTGTCGTCGACTGCCTACTACGTATTTGTTACTTTGGAAGTGTAACACCGAGATTGTGCATGGCGCATTTAGCTTGCCATTAGTTAGTGCATGATCATACGTTTGTGCTCTGTGCATGGTCGTTCATCAGTTTGCAGGTGTCATCTAGATCTAGCTCAACGCACAGTTGGGAACAACTTCAAACGGCTGTTGTCAAACAGGTCCACATTATTCTAAATACTTCAAAATACTTTGTTATGAGAACGAACCCGCTCGACCCCCGCGTCGCTCCGCTCGGGCGACTCGGGGGAACTCCGCGCGTCACCGGCGGCCCCCTCCTCTGTGCCTCCTCTCCTCCGCCGCTGCCGCTGGCCTCGCCGCGGTGGCGGCGGCCCCCTGCCTCCGAAGGTGGCTCGGGGAGATCCGCGGCGGACGCGTGAGGGCCGGGTGGCTGGGGTCATCTCAGTGGCGTCTCCACTCGAGCTCGGTGTCGAGGGCGCGGTGAGCGCTGGAGGGAGCAGGGTGGCGTCGAGGTGGCGCGCAGCCTGCTCGCCGGCGCCTGGTCGTGGCGCTCACAGGCGCTCCCCTCGGCGGCGGATCTGGCCGGCGCGCCGGATCCGGGCCAGCGGCTGGCTTTGGGCGTCGGGGTGCGGTCTCTAACCTCGGCGTGGTGGTCCTGCCATCCCCGTGGCTGCTCGGGCGGCGTGGGGGGGGCCAGGCCGGTGGCCAGCCATCCTTCTCTTCCGCCAAATCCAGATCGGGCGCGAGGTGCCTCCTCTGTTCGCGTCCTCCCGCCGATCTGCACTTCGCGCCGCGCTCTGTTCCACCCCCTGTGGCTGCTTTGGCAGTCTGGTGTTTGTTCTGCGGGTGCTCGATAGCCGTCGTTGCTGGAGGGTGGTGCCTCCGGGCGGTGGTGACTCCGGTCTCAGCTGCGGCATGGCTCAGCAAACGGGTGGCGCGGGTGTTGCTTCGGGTGAAAGCCCTGTGTCGGCTTCGGTCGGCACCGGCGGCAGCGACGCCCCTCGGCGTCGGATCCCTCCTTGGAGGTGCCGTTGTGTGATGCACTGTTCCCCGCGTACTCTGTTCTTTCTCTCGGTGAAAGCCTTAGATCCAGCTACTGGGTTGGACGGCGGCGGCGTCCTTGACGTCGTTTTTACACCTTGGTGGCGCCTGTCTTCGGAGATGCTGCTCCATGCTGTTTACTGAGGTCTGGGGGTGGTGTTTGGCTGGTTTGAAGCGGGTGGTCGGTGGTGGTGGTGCGGCCAGTCTGGGGGTCGACGGTGGTGTGTGTCGTGCTCGAGTGCTCCTCGGTGCGTCTCTGCTTGGCGGTGCCCTGCGGTTACGCCGTCGGCACACAGTGCCGTGGCGCCGTCTCGCCTTGCATAACCTTTCGACGTACCCCGACACAGGTGGTGTCGTGGCGCTGTGCAGTCTCGGTTGTGAGGTGCCTTTCGATTGCGTCGATGGTGCAGTGCCGCGGTTTGGTTTGCTAGGCGATGCCCTTCGACTATGCCGGTGGCACACAGGTGCCGTGGCGTCGTCTCGGCCCCGCGTGTCCCTTCGAAGGTGCCTCGCGACACAGGTGGTGTCGCGGCGTTGTGCAGTCTCGAATGCGTGGGCCTTTCGATTGCGTCGACGGTGCAGTGTCGTGGTTTGGTCCGGCTGGCCAATGCCGTTAGATTTCTCCTTTGGTGCTCTTTGTTGTGTTTTCCCTCGTTGTTCCCCCTGTTATGTGTGTTGTTGGCGTGGGTTGTTTTCTGTTTATCTCTTCTCCCTTGTGCCCCCCTGTACCTCTGGTTCACTTGAACCTATCTTGCGATAGGCTGCTAAAGCCTTATAGGCAAATGAATACAATTCAGGTGGGAAATCTCCCCTGCTGAAAATTCAAAAAAAATTAAATACTTTGTTATGGCAAAACCGTGGTATTGTGTACCTACGGACTAAATTACTTTAGTTTTCAATACTTTGATTTTATAATGATTTGTTATCAGACGGGGCCTTAGTGATGTCATGTGAATGTCAACTACATGAAACTTCACCATATTTAGGCATAAGGGAATGCATTATGGAGTAGTTATTAGATGAGAGAATTCCTTATTTAACACTGTGCTTAAATTTTATGCCCTATTTGACATCGACAAATAATTTCTTCCCTATCTAATAACGAGTCTAAATTTTATGTCTTTTATGACACTTCTGTCTATTTTGAGCCTAAATGACACTTAAAAAGACCATTTTGCTCCTCATGTGTTATGTTTGTGCTTTTTTATCATCTTTATTAATAATTATTATATTATTATTTGTTGGATTTTCTTATGGAGCTCACATAATCTATTTTGAATGTCTGAGTTTTTTTAGTGCAGGAACTTCATGGGAGAATATATATATGTGTAGATACATACACTAGATGGTCTATCGCTTTGTACGTGGTGCATGGCAAAATTGCCCGTGTACAATTGCATGCATGCATAGAAGGCCATGCACACCGCAGTAGCATGTACTCCCCCCGTCCGGAAATACTTGTCACCGGAATGGATAAAAGAGGATATATCTAGATGTATTTTAGTTCTAGATAAATTTTTTTTTATTCATTTTGATGACAAGTATTTTCGGACGGAGGGAGTACGTGGCTTATGGCTCTAGCGGTGTACGCGTACACTTCTGAATAGTCACACGTCTCTGCTGCATGTACACAATACACATAGCCATGTATGCATATTTGTTCGGGTATTCATGTCCCGGCTGCCGCGCGGACATACATATTTTAAATACCCACGTACCCGGGCTAGCTAGCTATATGTGCTAATGGGATCAACGAAATATTTGTTCGGGTATTCGTGTACCGGTTGCCACGCGTACGTGCGTGTTTGTGTGCTGCTGCTACGTGATTGTGGCTGCGTGTGTGTTGCGTGCGTGCAGGGACGAAGCTAGAAAAAATGGGCGCTGATGTCAACCACTGCCTACACTAAGCCTCTAGCACAAATTATAATGGTGCAACAACATTGATAATGGCCAAGAGCGATATAAAAAGCAACAATATGTAGGTGATATTATTATTACATCAAAAAAATCGTACCGAGTAGCGAGTATTGGCTGAGCAAAGCATAAAATAACACTTCTTTACATATTCCAGAAATAATAGGCAAAAGGATGACTTCGAATGTTTCATTTTTAACTTTCTGGAAAGGATGAACAAAATAACATATTAAATTCACAACAATAGTAAGAAACAAATAATGCAGAAAATAAGTATCGTTAAGGAGAAAATAAAGTGATACGAGACTCACATTTCATAACTTCCCTTCTCGATCTTTCATTTTCTTAAACAGATCAATCACATCATCATTCGTTATTGTAGAAAATATGTCTTTCTCCACATAGCAAATCAAGCAATCACTCATGAACTCGTCACCCATTTTGTTCCGCAAAACACTCTTAACAATATTCATTGCTGAAAAACATCTCTCGACGGACGCTGTGGCAACTGGCAGAATTAGCACCAACTTGAGAAGTTGATACACCAAAGGAAATGCAAGATGCTTTTTAGTTTCCACCAACACTTTAGCAAGATCGGCAATGCCATCCAAATTGGCAAATCTTTGGTCCGCCGGACATTGTCTATGAAAATCCGAAGTTCATGACCAAGATCCATCAATTGTGTTGAATTGAAATCATCAGGATAAAACTCAGCTAGCTTCAATAAACTATCCAAGTTAAAAGCAGCGAAGGAGTTTTTTGGGTTGAAAGAAGCCATGTGGATAAGCAATGCAAAATTCACTTCATTGAATCTATCATCGAACTCTCGAAGTTGCCAATCAATAACAGAATTAAGGCACTCTATTTGGTAATGATGAAGATTTGTAATATTGGTTCTTTTTCTTGGCTTATGCCGATCGACATATTCATCATGCATGTTTAGCTTAGGAATGTCATGTTCTTCACAGAATGAATATACCTTCTCTAGAAGTGATTCCCATCCATCATCTCTTAGTTGTTGTAGATCATTCCGTGTTGACTTCACACATGACATGGCATTCAAGATATCTTGATCCTTTTGTTGCAATGCATGTGACAAAGTATTGGCACTCCCTAATATATGGAACATCATGTGCAAATAGAACACAAAATCAAAGGTTCCAAAATATGATAGAAGGCCACGTGCTTCACTTTTCTTGGAATCCTTCTTGCCTTCTTTTGCTACATAATTCAAGACACTAACAATTGATGGGAACAGCTGGATTAAGCTTGAGAGGGTTCTATAGTGAGAACCCCAACGGGTGTCTCCAGCCCTTTGAAGTGATTGGTCTTGATTTAGCCCTGTGCCAGTACTAATTCGTCCACTACTTATGGATTTTTTTTACATTTTCTCGGTTACTCTCTCTGATCATGTCTTTTCTTTTGCAAGAAGCTCCGACCACATTAAATAGAAGAGAGATCATATAAAAGAAATCCGCAATATCTTCATTCTTCTTTGAAATCGTCACCATAACCAATTGAAGTTGGTGAGCAAAACAATGCACATAATATGCTGACCTATTCTCTTCCAGAATTTTGGCTTTCAATCCATTGAACTCACATGCATGTTGCTTGCGCCGTCATAGCATTGCCCTCTAACTTGTTTGAAGCTTAATCCAATTTTAGCAAGCAATTTTTCGAGAGCTGACTTGAGACACGTTGCAGATGTTTCACTCACATGTACAACTCCAACTAAACGCTCCAAGATCAGTCCAAGCTTGTCAACATATCTCAAGACAACAGCCATCTGTTCTTTATCCGACACATCCAAGCCTCATCAATCAATAAACTGAAAACATCACCACCAATCTCTTCAAGAATAGAATCCAACGTTATCTATGCAAAATAAGAGAGAGTGTCATTTTGAGTGCTCACAACAATATAAACTGCATGAAATAAATATATAGTAGTGAATAGAGATGGTTGTTATTCACCTTGGCAAAATAACTCACAAGTTCTTTTTGAATATCTGGACACACCCATTTGCAATTTTGTGGAGCATTCTGAAGGACTACCTTTCTTACATCCTCATTCTGATTTGCTAATGTTTGTACCAACTCTCGAAAATTCCCCTTATTTTTTGAATCCTCCGACTCATCATTGCCACGGAAAGCTAAACCTTGATGTAGCAAGTATCTAACCGATTCAACAGAAGTATTCAGCCGAATGCGGTTTTGCTTCTTTGTGATATCGGTTTGCTTGTCGAGGGCAACCTTAATGGACTGATTTTGATTCATTAACGCATCGCATCTTTTAACAGCTACATTGTGAAAGCTATTAACTTCACCCTCATGAGTATCTAGTCTTTGTTTCTTATTCCAACAAGAGAAACCTTTAACAACAAATGCATCATTACCACCTTGGCCATCGATGTAGTCTCTAAATAGATAGCAACACAAGCAAAATGCCTTATGCACCTTATCACTGTACTCTAGCCAATGATAGTCTTTAAACCATTTTGGACTAAATCTCCGTTCAGCTCCTGCGATGGTTTTCTGAGGATATTTAAAGCCTTCTTGTGGTCTGTAAGGTCCTCTATTTAAATATATTCTTCTAATCTCATCTTGCTTCTTAGGATTCTTTGTGTACTGCCCTATTCTTTTTCGATCAGCTGGATCATGAGGAAGTGCATCTAAGTTAATTTCTGCCGGAGGCGGAGGAGTAGTACCAATATTTGATGCAAGATCTTGTCTTGGTCTAACTGGCCTTGAAGTCCCTGCCACGTGACTATCTGGTGCTGGCCGTTTCCCTTTCAACAAAAAATTATCCATATCCTCCTGGTCCTAGGCAAATCAAATAAAAAAACTAAAATAATTACTTAGTCAATAGCCATCATGAAATCAATGGACATGTAGAATTGTAGTCTTGTAGACAGTCTAGAGAGTAGAGACCGAGAGGCGAGAGAGAAGGTGCAGATTACCTGGGATGGGAAGCCAACACTTGCAAATTAAAGATTATGCACTGGCGGACGGTCGGCCGATGTCAACATTCACCCGATGAAACGGCGTCGAGTTCGCCATCGTTCGTCGCCGATTCGCTGCGGCGGTTGCGGAATTAGGGATCGAGATGAGGAGGCGAAGAGACGAGGGCATCCTCGGTTCGCGTACAGGTACAGGCGTACAGCAGCCGGGTAGCGTACATCGATTAATTAATACATAGAGACGTGCGTAACAGCGTAAGCATTGGGCCTGTCCTTATATCGTTGTTTGCTTCCGCAGGTTGTTGATTATTTTAGTACTTGATGGATTTTATGGGCTAAGGCTTTAGAGATTAGCTGGTCTGCTGCTGGGCTGGGGTCAATGGAATTTTTGGGCTGGGGTCATACGCACATTTTGCTAATACTTATTACCTGAAAAGCCAGAAGGCACTGGTGTCAATTGACACCAGTGAATACATGGGAGCTCCGTCGGTGCGTGTGTGCTGTGCGCTGTGCGTGTGTGCGTGTGTGTATGTGCTGCTGCGTGTTTGTTACTGTATTATTTAGGCTTAAAATGAACGAAAGTGCCATATAGGACATAAAATTTTAGACTCGTTGTTAGATAGAGAAAAAAAAGGTTTTCAGTGTTAAATAAGGAAACGAAATTTAAGATAGTATTAAATAAAGAATTAGTTCTTATTAGATAATGGGTTGCAAGAGTTACAAAAGTTTTTTTTAAGAGTACGCCAAAGACGTACCATAGTTTTATAGAAGGCAGAAGACAATTACAAGAAGCTACAACTCGCTGCGAACAATGATTGTAGAACACACAACACGACCGAGCTAATTCGAAGAAAAGCCTCCGCACACATTACAAACACAATGCAAAGGAGCCTGCCCTAAGCAGAGCATCAAAGCCGCGTCTCGACCAACACTAATCACCTCGAAGAGGTGACAACTTCAACCGGACATCCCTTGTCGACGCACCATCCATCCTTGAATGCCGAAAAGGAGATGGCGTGTGGGTGGCGGGACTCGGTTGGTCCCGAGAAAGCCACTGTCTTAGACTCATCGGCATTGATGTACATTGCGCCTAAGAACCTCAACTCGAACCAGCGGCCCGCACCGGAGAACCGCATCACAAAGCCTTCAAGCCAAGTCTCCACGCGCGATGCTCCCAACATAGGAACGACGCCGAAACGCCGCTATCGCCGGTCCAAGACTTAGGCTTTCGCTCGGAGACAACAATCCAAACGAGAAGGGGGAGATGCCGACACACCGTAGCGACGCCTCCAAGGAAGGAAACGACACCCGCAAGCGCCGTCGTTGCCAACACCGACCGAAGACGGGCAAGATTTTCATCCGTAACATCGCCCACCTCCACCCATCACGATGAATTGAGGCCAGTTGGCTGTAATGGATCACACCACCCCCGCCGCAGCACCTCCCCATCATGCACGTAACATCGCAGAACACCGAAACCCTGCACCGCCGAGGGCACTCACACCATCTTCCAACTCCCGCACGGTCGGGGAAGAACAACTCCAAACCACCATCCAGCTCCACCACGGCCAGGAGCAGCCGGCGCCGCAAGCAGTGGCTGGTCACGCCACTCTGGTGGACAGCCACGCTTCGTCCACGGACCGCACGGAGCTCCCTGCTGCTTACTGGCCTGGGCACACCAGCCCAGATCCAAACCGCGCCGTCTCCTCCCCCTCCCGCGGCAACACCTGCAGCACCACTCCGGCGTCGGCAAGGGCAAGACGAGCGCCCCGTCCACCGCAACATCCCCCGACCACCGCTTGCGCAGCCCTCCAGGCCGAGATCCGCCGCCTCCATGACCGGACGCGCCGCCTCCATCGACAGCCACCAGCAGGCGCACGCAGGCGAGCCGCCGCGCTCCAGCACCTCCACCCGCGGCCGTGCACCACCACACCACGCGCGCCTCGCCGCCCGCCACCTTGCCGGAGAGAACCCACCGCGCCGCCCGCATGACGCCGCTCCCCCGCGCGTGGGAGGCCCGTCGGGGCTCGCAGACTTCGCCCGCTGCCTTTGACGGCCAGGCGCCGCCACCGCCGGCGGCGGCCCGAGGAGAACGAGGAGCGCTCGCGGGGCTAGGGTTGGCGCCTCCGGAGCCACCCGCGCGAGCGGCTCGGGAGGGAGGGGAGAGGGGGAGTTACAGAAGTTTAAACTCTAGTTTATGCGCAAGCCGCACCTGCCGCTTCACCCGGTTCAGAGAGTTGGCCTCCTTCCCGCGCAGCTCCGACACGGCCGCCACGCGCGCGCGGAGGTCCACCCGGTACGCCAGGACCGTGCCGTGTCGCCCAGCACGCACAGCCGCCCCCGCCAGAACGCCGCGTCCCGGAACCCTCCGTGCGGCCCCCCCGCGGCGATCGTGATCCAGGCGCCGCCGGACACGTCCGGCTGGAGCAGCGCCACCGTGCCCGCGCGGCCCAGCACGGCGGCCACCGAGCCGAGCGAGGTGGGCGGCGCGGACAGCACGATCTTGGCCACCGGGAACACGGGGGACCGTGGCATGGGCACGGATTGGCCGGAGAAGAGGTTGCGGAGCTCGATCGCCCGCTCCTCGTCGAAGGCCATGGCGAGCCAGCCGCCGATCTGGCCGCAGCACCGGCCGGAGCTGAGGCGGTCGGGGAGGGCGAAGGGCAGGATCTCGCGGCGGTGGAGGCTGAAGAAGGCGAGGCCGCCGCAGGAGCCGGGGCGCCGGAGCAGGAGGCGCGGGGCCTCGAAGGGGAGGTCAGCCGAGATCGAAGCTCGCGCGCACGAGCGCCACGAGGAGCAGACGAGGCGGACGGCGACACGTTCGAGCGGGGCGAGCCGCCCTAGGACGCTCTCCAGGAGCTCCGGCGGGAGATCCGGCCAGGCGGACTGCCCCCCGCCCAGCTGCCGCCGGTGGGTATTGTACGGGGAGGCCGTCACACTTTCACACCCTCTTCCGTCCGGCAGGAGATTTCCTCCCACCCTGTCCGTTTTCTTGTTTTCTCCCGACAGAAGTGCACATTGCCCCCTCGGCCTTTTTTTTCCTTGGGCACATCTAAACAACCCAATCAAACTAGAAATAAAAATAAAAATAAATGTTTGCACGAATCTTAGCTTAATATCAATGATATATGATTAGATGTGCAATACTTAGAGCACATCTAGATGTGTTTTAGCAAAACTATTTTTTCTCTATATCAACGAATTTAGTAAGTTATTAACCCAATCAAACATAAAAATAAGAAATGTACCCACACGAATCTCCGCGAAGATCAACGACATATGACTTAAATGCATAATACTTATGGCTATATCTGGCCATGGGCAACCCGGCCCGGACGGACCGACCCGACCCGAAAATCCCGGGCCGGGCTGAGCCCGAGTGTGCCATTGGGCCGGGCTCGGTCCTGGAAATTGAGCCAGACGGGCAGATCGGGCCAGGCTCAGTCCTGTAGAAAACGCAATTTTAGCCATAGTCGGGTCGGGTCGTGTCGGGCTTTCTTGGGTTCGGGCCGGGCTCGTACCCGATTTAGTAGGCCCGATGGTTGGGCTGGGCCGGGCTCGAACCTGGATTTTTAGCATTGTTTTTTTTGGCCCGGCCTGAAGCCCGGCCAGCCCGAGATATGCTCAGGTATACTTATGGCACATTTAGATGCGCTTTAGTAAAACTGAATTCGATACAAACGTGTGATTTCTAACATCCTTTTTTGTCCCGACCACGTCACCCCGACTTCTCTCCAGCCTCCGGTGAAGAAGGTATAGAAGGCAAAATGTGCGCAAACCGAAGCAACCTCACAGTATTTGCAAAGTGCGGCGTTCAGCAAATGTAAATTGGGAATCTCTATAATTAAAAAAATCATAACAAATAAACCTCCCATTTGAAAAAGTAAATATAAATAAATTGCAGCAAGGTATTTTGGGTTTTTGATTTTATAGATCTGAAAATAATATGATGTAAAATAGACCCAGGGGACATAGGTTTCACTAGAGGCTTCTCTCTTAAAGAAAGCATACGATGGGTAAAGAAATTACTGTTGAGCAATTAATAGAAAAGCGCAAAGTTATGACGATATCTAAGCCAATGATCATGAATATAGGCATCACGTCCGTGACAAGTAGACCGACTCCTGCCTGCATCTACTACTATTACTCCACACATCGACCACTATCTAACATGCATTAGAGTATTAAGTTCATAAGAACAGAGTAACACCTTAAGCAAGATAACATGATTATCCTTAATGGCAACAATACAAATACGTGCCTCGCTACCCCTACTGTCAACGGGTGAGGACACCGCAAGATTGAACCTATCACAAAGCACCTCTCCCATTGCAAGAAAAACCAATCTGGTTGCCAAGCCAAATCGATAGATCGGAGAGAAATAAAAAGCTATCTTAATCATGCATAAAATAGTTCAGAGAAGACTCAAATAATATTCATAGATAATCTGATTATAAATCCACAATTCATCGGATCTCAACAAACACACCACAAAAGAAGATTACGCCAAATAGATCTCTAAGAACATCGAGGAGAACATTGTATTGAAGATCAAAGAGAGAGAATAAGCCATCTAGATACTAGATATAGACCCGTAGGTCTGTGGTAAACTACTCACACATCATCGGAAGGGCAGCAAGGTCGGTGTAGAGGCCCTCCGTGATCAAATCCCCCTCCGGCGTAGTGCCGGAAAAGGTCCCAAGATGGGATCTCACGAGAACAGAAGCTTGCGGCGGAGGAAAAGTATTTTTGTTGTGCCCTCTGACGTAAGGGGAATATTTGGGTATTTATAGAGCTGAGATTAGGGTTAGGAGGGCTACGAGAGGCCCACAAGCCATGAGGGCGCGCCCACCCCCCTAGGGCGCAGCCAAGAGGCTTGTGGCCTCCTCGTGGCTCTTCTGGCCTCCTCTCGAAGCTTCATGGTTGTATTCTGGTCCAAGAAAAATCCTCAAAAAGTTTCGTTCCGTTTGGTATTAACTTTTTGTAAAAGGCAAAAATAAGGAAAAAACAGCAACTGTCACTGGGCACTAGGTTAATAGGTTAGTCCCAGAAAATGATATAAAATAGCATATTAATGCATATAAAACACCCAAGATAGATAATATAATAGCATGGAACAATAAAAATTTATAGATACGTTGGAGACGTACCAAACCCTTGATCCGGTTATCCAGATCGGACGATGACGACGTCTTGGCGTCGTTCTCCTTCGTGAAGGCGTTGTCTTCGTTTGCTCGTGGCGTCCTCGGTTCTGGATTTGGAGATGTTGGTTGTCTTTTTGTTGGTTTGGGATGCTGCTTAGGACGACAAGTTTAGCCGTGTTTTCCTATGTTTAGGTCGAGAATCCCATGTCTCTCTACTCCGGGCACCATGTTCATGTCTCTTGCGTCTGTGTCATGTGTTGTATCACTTCTTGTACCCACTCTTACTTCTATCAATGGAATGATACGCAAGCTTTGTGTATTTATGAAAAAACAAAAGATACTACATTTTGTTACAGAGGGAGTAGCGTTAAAAAAACAGATAAAATAAGATTTAAGAAATTTCTTTATTATTATTATTTTAAAACGAAGGATTACCCCCAGTCTCTTCATCACCATGATGCACACAACCATCTTTATTAATAATTCACCAGAGCCTAGAGTCTGACAAATGAATACAAGGATCAACATGAAGCCCCCTTCTAGGCGAACAAAGTCTCCACACCTACAAGTATACAGATGTGCCATGTCTGCATAACAGACACAATCTAATCCAGAGGCCTTATGAGCATCTGGTCTAGGCATCCCATAACGTGCACCGCCATCCGTCGCCGCCATCTTCCACCATCTCGTCTTCAGAAAGAATCACTACATAGATCTTGCCAGTCACATTTGTCGTCGATGTCACCACGACACCATACGGTGCCACCAGCCTACGCCCGTCAATCGAACATCGTCCAATTTTGAGACTCCACTACTCCATGCCGCCGAGACCCGCTGTCTTCAATGCGGTCGATGTAACACCGCTCCACCCGTTGGCCTCTCTCGTGAATCACTGCTCCAAGACAATGCCCCCAGGAGAGAGAACAACGACAAAGTCTCCATCGTCATACGATTCAGGAGACCCGGATCTAGGGTTTCCCTCGGAACAACTACCACCTGGAGGAAGAGGGGCATGCCATCTGCAACTGCCGACGCACCCAAGCGGTGCCATCGCCACATAGTTCTCACAATGACGCCTTCAAGAAGGACACAACGCCAAGAGCGTCGTTGCCACCCTAAGGTTTTCACCCGGGAGACCGTGAGGTGGGAAAAGGTAGAGCAGACCAGACCGACGCCTCCAGGAAGAAAAACGACACCCTCTAGTGTCGTCTTGTCGTGGCCGACATGAGCCGACCCGGGAATTATCCCAATCTGGATCCCCACCTCCCGCTCTGTCCCAACCCGGTAACCGGCTAGCAGCATGGCCATGTCTGGTACGACTAAATGCACACAACATGGGTTTGAGGAAGAAGCAGCTGGGCGTTGTCGGCCGCCGGGGCAGCAAGCTGCGGCACCAACCCGCCAGCCATCCGGTCCGATCCACGGTAGCTCACCCACCCTGCTGCGCCACCGGAAAGGGAGGCCATCCAGGGGCTACCACCCCTGATCCAGGGCCCTTCGCACCAGATCAGGAAGGGCTATGCCAGCGCTACCTCTAAGGCCACTGCTGGTATGCCAACCGGCCGCCACATCGTCGTTGTCCAACAAGGGGCCTTGGTCCAGACCCGCGCCGCCATGATGCACATCGGGATCACACCCTCGAGACAGTGTGTTCCGCGCCACCCAAAGACCCGAGAGGGGAGGGAGTACCTTCGTCGACGACGTCAGACGCACGGGCTTTGCTCGGCACCGACCACCAGTGGCAGCGGAGCAGAGCTAGGGGAAGGTGAAGAAAATATGCCCTAGAGGCAATAATAAAGTTGTTATTTATATTTCCTTATATCATGATAAATGTTTATTATTCATGCTAGAATTGTATTAACCGTAAACTTAGTACATGTGTGAATACATAGACAAACAGAGTGTCACTAGTATGCCTCTACTTGATTAGCTTGTTGAATCAAAGATGGTTGAGTTTCCTAGCCATAGACATGAGTTTCATTTTATTAACATGATCACATCATTAGAGAATGATGTGATTGACTTGTCCCATTCCGTTGGCTTAGCACTTGATCATTTAGTATGTTGCTATTGCTTTCTTCATGACTTATCCATGTTCCTATGACTATGAGATTATGCAACTCCCGAATACCGGAGGAACACTTTATGTGCTACCAAATGTCACAACGTAACTGGGTGATTATAAAGGTGCTCTACAGGTGTCTCCAATGGTACTTGTTGAGTTGGCATAGATCAAGATTAGGATTTGTCACTCCGATTGTCGGAGAGGTATCTTTGGGCCCTCTCAGTAATGCACGTCACTATAAGCCTTGCAAGCAATGTGACTAATGAGTTAGTTGTGGAATTATGCATTACGGAACGAGTAAAGAGACTTGCCCGTAACGAGATTGAACTAGGTATTGAGATACCGACGATCGAATCTCGGGCAAGTAACATACCGATGACAAAGGGAACAACGTATGTTGTTATGCGGTTTGACTGATAAAGATCTTCGTAGAATATGTAGGAGCCAATATGAGCATCCAGATTCCGCTATTGGTTATTGACCGGAGACGTGTCTCGGTTATGTCTACATAGTTCTCGAACCCGTAGGGTCCGCACGCTTAACGTTCGGTGACGATTTGTATTATGAGTTTATGTGTTTTGATGTACCGAAGATAGTTCAGAGTCCCGGATGAGATCGGGGACATGACGAGGAGTCTCGAAATGGTCGAGAAGTAAAGATTGATATATTGGAAGGCTATATTCGGACATCGGAAAGGTTCCGAATGATTCAGGTATTTTCCGGAGTATCAGAGAGTTACGAGAATTTGCATTGGGCCTTAATGGGCCATAAGGGAAAGGAGAGAAAGGCCTCAAAGGGTGGCCGCACCCCTCCCCATGGACTGGTCCGAATTGGACTAGGGAGGGGGGGGCGCCCCCTTCCTTCCTTCTCCTTCTCCCTTTCCTTTTTCCTATTCCATGTGGGAGGTGGAATCCTACTAGGACTAGGGAGTCCTAGTAGGACTCCACACTTGGGCACGCCCTGTGAGGGCCGGCCTCCTCCTCCCTCCATCCTTTATATACGTGGCCAGGGGCACCCCATAGACACACAAGTTGATCAGTTGATCTTTTAGCCGTGTGCGGTGCCCCACTCCACCATAATCCACCTCGGTCATATCGTAGCGGTGCTTAGGCGAAGCCCTACATCGGTAGCAACATCATCACCGTCATCACGCCGTCGTGCTGACAGAACTCTCCCGCGAAGCTCTGCTGGATCGGAGTTCGTGGGACGTCATCGAGCTGAACGTGTGCTGAACTCGGAGGTGCCTTGCGTTCGGTACTTGGATCGGTCGGATCGTGAAGACGTACGACTACATCAACCGTGTTGTCATAAGCTTCCTCTTACGGTCTACGAGGGTACGTGGACAACACTCTCCCCTCTCGTTGCTATGCATCACCATGATCTTGCGTGTGCGTAGGATTTTTTTTGAAATTACTACGTACCCCAACAGTGGCATTCGAGCCAGGTTTATGCGTAGATGTTATATGCACGAGTAGAACACAAGTGAGTTGTGGGCGATACTAGTCATACTGCTTACCCGCATGCCATACTTTGATTCGGCGGTATTATTGGATGAAGCGGCCCGAACCGACATTACGCCAGACGCTTCGCGAGACTGGTTCTACCGACGTGCTTCGCATACGGTGGTCAAGGGTGTCGGTTTCTCCAACTTTAGTTGAATCGAGTGTGGCTACGCTGGTCCTTGTGAAGGTTAAAACAACACTAACTTGACGAAATATCATTGTGGTTTTGATGCGTAGGTAAGAACAGTTCTTTCTCAGCCCGTAGCAGCCACGTAAAACTTGCAACAACAAAGTAGAGGACGTATAACTTGTTTTTGCAGGGCATGCTGTGATGTGATATGGTCAAGACATGATGCTAAATGTTATTGTATGAGATGATCATGTTTTGTAACAAAGTTATCGGCAACTGGCAGGAGCCATATGGTTGTCGCTTTATTATATGAAATGCAATCGCCATGTAATTGCTTTACTTTATCACTAAGAGGTAGCGATAGTCGTAGAAGCAATAGTTGGCGAAACGACAACGATGCTACGATGGAGATCAAGGTGTCGCGCCGGTGACGATAGTAATCATGGCGGTGTTTTGGAGATGGAGATCAAAGGCACAAGATGATGATGGCCATATCATATCACTTATATTGATTGCATGTGATGTTTATCTTTTATGCATCTTATTCTGCTTTGATTGACGATATCATTATAAGATGATCTTTCACTAAATTTCAAGGTACAAGAAAAGAACGAAGAAAAAGAACGACTCACCGTAAGGAATTATAAAAGAACGAAGATGCTTGAGAGAATTTAGATATAAGAGATTGAAGAGATGACAATCTGACTAGAGAATACTTGAACGATGCACCGATAAGATTTGGAGAACGAGAGCTGAAAGCTGGAATGAATAATTCTGAGATGATGGGCTCCGGAGAATCAAACTGAAAAGACTCCTGAAATGCTCCGGGTGGGTGAAAAGAATTCTCACAATCAAAACAATTATGAGAGGATGGCATCAAGCTAGAACCATGAATCTTGAAGAGAATGGAGCAAGATTAAAGAGAAACTCGTCTTCGGTCTTCAAAATTCGAGAATGACGACGAGAAACACCACCATGAATTGTTGAGGCACTCCAGAATGACAATTAGAAAGGTTGAACCAACAATGAAAATAATTTGGAAGATCTTGGAGAAAGACATTTGACTGATGATAAATGATTCCTACGTCAAACTTTGCAATGAATTTGGGAATAGCTCCTGAAAATTAGAAGAGTCAGGTAAGATCCTGGGAAAAGACCTGTGGGTTAGGGCCCACTCAAAAGAACCACCGTTGAACAATTGTTTGAAATAGATATTGCACCGGTAGAATTAAATGGCATGAATGAGATAGCATCCTCAAAAGAACTTGAGTGAATTGAGAATGGAAACTAGAATCTTCTGAGATATCTTCAACACTCCGGAACAATTGAATAGCGAGAAGTGGATGATTAAGAGATGCACCGACATGAGAAAGCATTGTGAAAAGAGGAAAAGGGATAAGATCAACACCGAAAACTTGACTTAAATCCACCGGAGAAGAAAATTAGAATGGAACAATGATAAGGTTAAATCTTCCTTAGCGTCTTCATGAGAAATCACCGGATAAAGCATTTAAAGGAAAAGAATGAAGAAACTTCCCTCAATAAAATGGATACTTGATTAAGAAATCTGAGTCCTTGAAGAAAAAGGGTGGGAGGGCGGGAAATCAAAACAACTTGGGTTGGTTGTAACGAACACCGTTGAGAAAAAGCTTAGAATTGATCTTGCGAATGTTGGAATGATCGGATCCACTTGAATAGAAGCACGCCGGTTGAGAAAAGAATTGACATGACAAGCTCAGTGATCAAGAAGGATTAGTATTCACATAGCAATATGAGAACACCATTTAGAATGAGGTATGGAATCAACACTTGACTTCGAAGCAACTCGAATACCACAAAACAAAACAAAAACAAAGGATTGGCTTCAAGAATGAGCGGAACAAACACATGATAGAGATTTCGCCCAAAGTGTTCGTGGTGGGGCCCACACGGACACGACGATAGCGGACGTCACGAATGACAAACAAGACGCCCCGAATCAGCATAGCCAAGGATTCTTTAAGACGCCTCGCGACCATCAGAATCGACCGTGAATGGGCGGACCACTAGACGTTGAACCCCAATCTCAAATCATACATCCGCCGGAAAGAATATCCCGTAAGCTACTAGAATTCCCACCTATAAACTCCTGAAACTTTCTGGTTATGCGATCCGGTGTTGGGGATACAGGGACACAAAATATATCACCCAAACTAACAATACCTAGATCCACCAGATCCATCCGTCAACACATAACCAAGAAATCCTCGAAATCGTGTACCTCGACCTTCAAAAAGCATCCGTTATACAAGTCATGGCAATACTCCCTTTTCGCCACAAGATCGGGCTATCGAGGTTATCTCACCAACAAGCGCACAAAAGAGATTTCGATGTCGGCAAAACTCGTATTCCGAATCGCAACGATAAAATTGTGATGACAACACCTCGAGCTCAACTCCCGGACACCGCCACAACCCCTAAATGTCGAGGCACCAAGAACAATGTTCTCGTCACAAAACCATCGAACGATTCCAAGATACCCGCGTGATCCTAAAAAAAATTTTAGTGAAATTTGAGGAGAGAAAAGTCAAAACTCTACGTCAGATACCTCACCAGAGCGATTTAAGGACCGAGGAGTAAAAAGAATCCTACTCTCGATATATATAATCCTAAGACTCAAAACATTTTCCGTTCTAAACTCAACAACGCCAACAAACAATCAAGTAGGGGCTCCTAAGTCGGGGAAGGCTCTAATTACCAACTTGTAGCGCCTCGATGCGGCTATATCTCCCACGTGTCGAAGCACGACTTAGAGGCATAACCGCATTGAAAGCAATGTCGCAAGTGAGGTAATCTTCACACAACCCATGTAATACATAAGGAAAGAGAAACATAGTTGGCTTACAATCGCCACTTCACACAATACATGAGTAAAGCATTACATCATACAGATACAATCAAGGTCCGACTACGGAACCAAAATAAAAGAAGACTACCCCAAATGCTACACAGATCCCCGATCGTCCCAACTGGCTCCACTCTTGATCGATCAAACGAAACAACACAATGAACAGGATCTTCATCGAGCTCCTCCTTGAGCTCAGGTGCATCACCTGCACGGTTTCATCGGCACCTGCAAACTGGTTTTGGAAGTATCTGTGAGTCACGGGGACTCAGCAATCTCACACCCGCGAGATCAAGACTATTTAAGCTTAAAGGTAGGACAGGATAGTGAGGTGGAGCTGCAGCAAGCGACTAGCATATATGGTGGCTACAATCGCAAAAGAGAGCGAGAAGAGAAAGCAAGGCACGGTCGAACAACTATGATCAAGAAGTGATCCTGAAACTACTTACGCCAAACATAACTCCAACACGTGTTCACTTCCGGACTCACCGAGAAGAGACCATCACGGTTACACACGCGTTGGTGTATTTTAATTAAGATCAACTTCGGTTTTCTACAACCGACATTAACAAATTCCCATCTGCCACATAACCGCGGGCACGGCTTTGAAAGTTCAAACCTGCAGGGTGTCCCAACTTAGCCCATGATAAGCTCTCGCGATCAACGAAGGATATTCCTTCTCCCGGAAGACCCGATCAGTCTCGGAATCCGGCTACAAGACATTTCACAAGAATAAAACAAGACCAGCAAAGCCGCCGGATGTGCCGACAAATCTGATAGGAGCTGCACATATCTCGGTCTCGGGGCACACTCGGATGAGCAGTCCGTACAACTAAAACCAAACCTCAAGTTGCCTTGAGGGGCGCCAGACAAGACTCTAGTTCGGGCCAGCACTCGAAGGAGCACCGGTCCGGGGGCTAAAATAAAGATGACCCTCGGGCTCCGAAACCCAAGGGAAAAAGGGCATAGGTGAGGCAAATGGTAAAACCAATGTTGGGCCTTGCTGGAAAAGTCTTATTCAAAGCGAACTGTCAAGGGGTCCCATAAATCACCCGACCGCGTTAGGGACGCAAAATCCGGGAACATAATACCGATATGACGGAAACTAGGGCGGCAAGAGTGGAACAAAACACCAGGCATAAGGCCGAGCCTTCCACCCTTTACCAAGTATATAGATGCATTAATTAAATAAGATATATTGTGATATCCCAACAAGTAAACATGTTCCAACAAGGAACAACATCTCCATGTTCCAACAAGGAACAAACTTCATCTTCACCTGCAACTAACAACGCTATAAGAGGGGCTGAGCAAAGCGGTAACATAGCCAATCAACGGTTTGCTAGGAAAAGGATGGTTAGGGGCTGACATGGCAACATGGGTGGCATGATATAGCAAGTGGTAGGCATCGCAGCATAGGCATAGAAAAAGAGCGAGCATCTAGCAAGAAAGATAGAAGTGATTTCGAGGGTATGGTCATCTTGCCTGAAATCCCGCAAGGAAGAAGAACGAATCCATGAAGAAGACAAACGGACGAGGTCGAAAGAATCCTCACAACTCCGGAACGAAACCGAAGCTAACGAGAGAAACAAACCGGAAAGAAGCAAACAACATAGTAAACAACCATCACATAAACATGGCATGATGCACAATCAAGTATGATGCATGTCCGGTTTAATGAGGCATGGCATGGCAATATGCACAAACAACACTACAAGTTAAGTGGAGCTCAATATGCAACGGGTTGCATATTGACAAAACACCACAACACTTATTTAGTTCAATCTCGTTTAGGCTACCCAACAATATTAAATGTTGTTAAACATGGCCAGAGGTGAGGCATAAGTAAACTAACTATTTAGGCAAGTTTAAATGAGGCCGGAAATATCAAATAACAGTTCCGGAAAATCCTCATGTGCATATTTCGAATTTGGTACTGATCTGACCTAAAGCATATTTTAGAGTTGTTAAACACGCAAAGTAATGCTACCATGTTAATCTATGCATTTTTCCACCCCATATACATATATAATTTATTTAAATCCGAGTTACGGTTATTAAGTTATGAAATAAATCATTTTAGCATGGCATTTAAGCAAATTAATGCAAACAACAATTTAAACATTTAAATGTTGTTATCATGATGCGGATGACATATACAAGTTTATGCAATTTTTATGAAAATGTTGACAAGAGCATGTTACGAGGCATTTGTCGTCGTGGCGGAAACGAAAAAGGGTGCCACGGCCACGACAACGGAAATGGTGACACGGCAACACACCCGAAAATGATTTCACGGCAACATATCGGTTCCGGTAGCTCACGGAGATACCGGTGCAAAAGGAAGTGTGGACGTGAGCGGGTCATGCGAGGATGGTGGGGTGCTCCCGATTACCGGGTTCCCACGGAACGGTGGCATGGCAAAAGAGGGGCATCGCAAGGATGATTCGATCACGGTGCAAACATATCGTGCATCTCATACATGCAAGGGCATCTCATCGCGGTCGTCTCGGGTTATACCTTCGGATCATTCAAACGGGACGGTTCGCGTTTCGTAGAGGGAAGTAGTCGTACACGGCGTAGGGGAAGTAGACGTTCATGTTCGATGGTAGTGGTACATCTCGTCATCGGAAGTAGTTGTTCATGTCCCGTGGATGTTCGGGGTCCACGGGGTCTTCGAGGGTCGACAGTAGAGGTACACGTTTTTTGTAGATGTTCGGGTCGACGGTAGAGGAACTTGGCGCTTGAGGTTCGAATACCGGGTCGGACGTGCAACCGTTCATAATCAAACTTGGCGCATCCGGGTCAAGTACTTGGCGAGTCCGCACGTAGAGGTACTTGGCGTCCGTAGATGTACACGTTCGGAGCGGAACTTGGCGTATCCATGTACTTGGCGAATCCACGTAGTCGAACATGGGTTGTAGTGGTACTTGACGCTCGTTGTGTAGTTGAACACGAGGTTCCTCGGGGTACCGGTCTCGGCAATCCAGCGGCAGCAGCAATGCGGTGTACAGGGCAACAATTAGAGGAGCTCCCGGCGATGCACAAAAACCCTTAGCCATGGCAGTCGTGGCTACACGCGCGGACACACGAGCTGGAGCAGGGCAGCGTCGGACAAGCCGTCGGGCCCGAGGCGAAGCAAGGGGTGGAGCAGCTTGGGGTCGGGTTGGCCCTGGCGTGGAGGAAGAGATGGCGGCGGCTTGGAGAAGACCGGGCGCGGGCGCGTCGGGGTCACCACCTCCGGCAGGCCGCGGGGAGGAGACACGGAGGCGGGCGACGGAGCAAGGCGGTACGGCGGCCGGTCTTGGCGCAGGAGGCGCGCCATGGCGGAGGACGAAGGATCCGCAGCGGCCGCTCTCGACGCTGCTTGGCGGCCGGCGGAGCAAGCAGCAGCGGCCGCCATGTCCTCGGCGAGGGGTTCAAAAGGGGCTCTGGAGGAGGGCACGACGGCGGCGAGGAGGCCACCGGGGTCCGCCTGGTCGCTGACGAGGGCGACGGGATCGGGTTCAAGGCCGGGCGAGAGGGTCGGTGCAAATGGGGGCGACGAGGAGAGATGAGGGGATCGGGAGAGATGGGGAGATCGGGCGAGAGAGGGAGAGGTGGGGCGCAGAGGAGGAGATGGGATCGAGAGAAGGTGGCGGCGCGAGGGAGAGATCGAGAGGATGGGGTGGATCGGCACGGGAGCGCCTAGGGTTAGAGCTGCGCTGGGTTCGGTCGGGCCTTGGGCCGGCTTAGGGAGGCTGGCCTGCTGTGGGCTAGAGGCCGGCCCAGTGGAGAAGAAGTGGCCAGAGGCCTGGCTGGGCTGGCTCCTCTCTCTCTTATATTTAGCAGAAAAGAAATAAAGAGAGACAAAAAGAACGAGAGGGTTAGGGAAAGAATTTGGGAACGAGGACAATTTTCCCGGACTCATAAAAATGTGAGGAATTTAACAAAAATGGCCCGAGGGTTTTTGGTGGAACTCCGGAAAATGATGAAATAAAATTGGCAAGGTTTTGAGGTCAACTCGGAGCAGAAAAGGCATGGGATTTATTATGCAAGTGGGTTATGGTGATTCCAAAACAATGGAATATTTATAATATAGCTCCCTAATATTGGGAGGATATGTTATAAAGAGAAATCACCATGTGAATATCCCTCGATTTAAATGGACCGAAGATCCATACGATTTATTTAGATGAGTTTTAAAAATTAATGATATGATGGCATGATGAGATGATGCAATGCAAGAGATGGCATGATGAAAGCACAAACAAAACAAATCACACGACAAAACTCGGAAACCCTGGAAGGCAACTGAAGCTCCGGTCTTGGGGCGTCACACCCCCCTTTGCGTGTGTGTCCGAAACTTCCCGTACCCAACTCGAGCAGTCATGACCGTTGGATCCAAATCATCTCCAAACATCCCCAAAATATCTTCGTTTATTTGTTTGGACTTCCGAAGCATTTTATTCTGGACCGTCCGATTTTGATCGGACGGACCGGGTTAAACCCTGCCCTAATCCCCTTGCTATATAATCATCCAACCCTAGATCCTAGGCGCCTTGTCCCATCCTTCCATTCCCTCCGCCGCCACCCGACCAAATCCCTTCGCTATCGGGATCCTCCCAGATCCACCTCTCCGCCCGACCACCTCCCTCGTTTTCAGCATCGAGCCAACCACTTTCTCCTCCCGATCCATGGTCGTCCCCTCTCGGCCTCCTCGCTGGAGCCTTTGCCCCGTCGAGCACCAGCAGATGAGCCCCGTCGCGCCCTCTCCTTCCTTTTTCCCATCTCGTTTCTTCTCCCCCTCTCATGGTCTCTCTCTCGTGGATCACAGGGACCCCGCCGCCACCGTTCGAGCTCTCCGACCGGTTCTCCCTCTCTGCCGCCGGGGACGAGCTTCCCACGCCCGGATCCGTTCCTCCTTCGCCGCGCCAAGTACTGGAGCTGCGCGTCGCCACCAGGGAGCCGTCGCCCGCGCCCTGTCTTCCTCCTCGTCGCGCGGAACCAGGAGGCTCCCGAGCGCCAAGTCGCCTTTGCCGCTCCGAGTCCCGTCACCGTCACCGGGGAACGCCGGATCCAGCCGTCCCCGACATCTGCCTCCCCCGCCTCGGATCTGGCCATTCCCGCGCCAAGTTTGCCGTCGCCACTCCCCTGCATCGCCATGACCTGCTGCTGCTGCCTCTGTTGGTAACGAGCAGCAGGAGCCCGCTCGCCCTGGAGCGTTGACCAGTCGCCTCGCCACATCCCGCATCCCGCGCCAAGCCCAGCCAGCCGGCCTGCCTTGCCTCAGCCGCCACCCCCGAACCGGGCCGAAGCCCATGGGTGAGCTGCCCCCAGCGACTGCTCCTGTTGGCCCGTTTTCTCAGATTCGGCCCGATACATTTTTTTCCTGCGTTGGACGAATTTATCTATTATCCAGTGTATTATAGTTTTACAGAAAAGTCCCCATACTTCATGCATATAATAACTTAATAACCGTGCATCGGTTTAAAATGATTTATATATGTAAAATGCTTAGAATTTCATCTAGTTTCATAATATGCTACTTGCATCCATGTTAAAAATGTTTAAAACTACTGTTTGCATTAATTTGCTCCTATGCCATGTTAAAATGTTTTATTTCATAACTAAATAACCGTAGCTCCATTTTAAATAAACTTTATATGTAAATGGGGTAGAAAAATGCCTAGTTTAACATGGTATACTTGCTTTGCATGTTTAACAACTCTAAAATTGTGTTTAGGGCAGAACAGTACCTAATCCATAAATATGCACATGAGGATTTTCCGGACTTGTTGTTCGTTGTTTCCGGCCTCATTTAAACTTGCCTAGGTAGGTAGTTTTGTTGTGCTTCACCCCTTGCCATGATAACCAACATTTAATTTTGTTGAGTACTTAAACGAGAGAGAACTACTTAATTGATGTGGTGTTTCGTCAATATGCAACTCGTTGCATATTGGGCTCCATTTAACTTGTAGTTTTGTTTGTGCATATTGCCATGCCATGCTATTTAAACTGGACATGCATCATACTTGGTTGTGCATCATGCCATGTTTGTGCTTGTTGGTTTCGTTCCGGAGTTGTGAGGATTCGTTCGACTACGTCCGTTTGTCTTCTTCATGGACTCGTTCTTCTTCCTTGCGGGATTTCAGGCAAGATGACCATACCCTCGAAATCACTTCTATCTTTGCTTGCTAGATGCTCGCTCTTTTGCTATGCCTATGCTGCGTTACCTACCACTTGCTATATCATGCCACCCATATTGCCATGTCAAACCTCTAACCATCTTTTCCTAGCAAACCGTTGATTGGCTATGTTACCGCTTTGCTCAGCCCCTCTTATAGCATTGCTAGTTGCAGGTGAAGATGAAGTTTGTTCCTTGTTGGAACATGGATATTTTGGGATATCACAATATCTCTTATTTAATTAATGCACCTATATACTTGGTAAAGGGTGGAAGACTCGGCCTTATGCCTGGTGTTTTGTTCCACTCTTGCCGCCCTAGTTTCCGTCATACCGGTGTTATGTTCCTTGATTTCGCGTTCCTTACACGGTTGGGTGATTTATGGGACCCCCTTGACAGTTCGCTTTGAATAAGACTCCTCCAGCAAGGCCCAACATTGGTTTTACCATTTGCCGCCTAAGTCTTTCCCGGGTTTTCATGAGCCCGAGGGTCATCTTTATTTAACCCCCGGGCCAATGCTCCTCGAGTGTTGGCCCAAACTAGAGCGCTTTGGCGCCCCCTCAAGGAAACTTGGGGTCTGGTTTTAGTTATACGGACTGCTCATCCGGTGTGCCACGAGAACGAGATATGTGAAGCTCCTATCGGGATTTGTCGGCACATTCGGGCGGCTTTGCTGGTCTTGTTTTACCATTGTCGAGATGTCTTGTAGTCCGGATTCCGAGATCGATCGGGTCTTCCCGTAGAAGGAATATCCTTTGTTGACCGTGAGAGCTTATAATGGGCTAAGTTGGGACACCCTGCGGGTATTATCTTTCAAAGCCGTGCCGCGGTTATGAGGCGATGGGAATATGTTAATGTCCGGTTGTAGAAAACCGAAGTTGACCTTAATTAAAATACATCAACAAGTGTGTAACCGTGATGGTCTCTTCTCGGCGGAGTCCGGGAAGCGAACACGGTGTTGGAGTTATGTTTGACGTAAGTAGTTTTAGGATCACTTCTTGATCGCTACTAGCTTCACGACCGTGCCTTGATTCTCTTCTCGCTCTCTTTTGCGAATGTAGCCACCATATATGCTAGTCGCTTGCTGCAGCTCCACCTCACAACTCTGTCCTCCCTATAAGCTTAAATAGTCTTGATCTCGTGGGTGTGAGATTGCTGAGTCCCGTGACTCACAGATTCTACCAAAACAGTTGCAAAGCCAACGATGTCGGTCAGAGATGACGCAACCGAGCTCAAGTGGGAGTTCGACGAGGAACGTGGTCGTTACTATGTGTCTTTTCCTGATGATCAGTAGTGGAACCCAGTTGGGACGATCGGGTATCTGTGTAGCATTTGGGGTACTCTTCTTTTATTTTGGTTCCGTAGTCGAACCTTGAGTGTAATCTGGATGATGGATGTTTATTTATGTATTGTGTGAAGTGGCGACTGTAAGCCAACTATGTATCTCTTTCCCTTATGTATTACATGGGTTGTGTGAAGATTACCTCACTTGCGACATTGCTTTCAATGTGGTTATGCCTCTAAGTCGTGCTTCGACACGTGGGAGATATAGCCGCATCGAGGGCGTGACACCAGATGACCCGGATTATCAACCCGGGGTGGATGATCGTCTCGACTCCACACGATGGGTTGTTCAGACCAGCGCAAGTAACGGGGCACCGCCGGAGACCGCGTTTGCACAAGCTCGTGGTGAAGACATGGTACTGCCCACTGTTCAACTGCTTCGGGTTGCTCTGGTAACCCGACTATTGCTGTTGCTGCTGATTCCCCTGATGATTATAACCACCTTGGTTGCCTTGACTGCCTTGATTGCCATGTCCGCTTTGATTGCCTTGAAATCCTGAACCGGAACTGCTTCCACCATAACCCGGCCCACGAGATCCGGGGCCTGAACCGCCGGCCGGTCCATGATCATTCCAGAAAAAATCTAAATTTTTGAACTCCCGCATAATAAAACAATCCTTCCAGAGTTGCGTGGACGGCTTGTCCCGTGATCCGTGCTTTGGGCAAGGCTGGTTCAACAGGTAAGACAGGCGCTTCGGATTGGGACTTGGTCCTCCTCCACGCGGGGGCGGTTTACCCTTACGACGCTGACCATTATCCTGCGCGTTGGTATTAGCCATAAAATCTAAACTGTTATCCACCTTACGCTTACCGCTGTTTCCATGACCCACCGGGTTATGCTGCTGCCCTTTGGTGCTGCCGCCCTTCTTTCCCTTTCATGTCTTGTCATCGTCAGATTCAGGGTCCTTGGTACTATCAGAGTCAGCATACTTCACCAGGGTTGCCATAAGAGTCCCCATGTCATTGCAGTGACGTTTGAGCCGTCCCAACTTCAACTTCAGAGGTGTAAACCGGCAATTGCCTTCCAACGTTAAAACTGTTGTATCAGCGTTGATGCGGTATGATGAATGCAAAATTTCTGAAACCCGGTGCACCCAATGGGTCGTTGATTCTCCTTCCTCCTGGATACAGGCAGCTAAGTCCACAATTGACATGGGCTGCTTGCACGTGTCTTTGAAATTCTGAATAAACCGTGCCCTTAACTCGGCCCATGACCCAATGGAGTTAGCTGGTAAGTTTTTCAACCAAGTACGAGCTGTCCCTTCCAACATCATGGTGAAGTATTTAGCCCATGCCGCATCATCCATATCCAGCATCTCCATCGCCATCTCATAGCTTTCGACCCATGACTCGGGGGATAAATCGGCAGTGTAATTGGGCACTTTTCGTGGACCCTTGAAGTCCTTGGGCAGCCGTACATTGCGTAGAGCCGGGACGAGACACTGCACTCCCAAAGAACTGGAGGTAACTCCTGGCTCCATCGACGTTGTTGGACGAACCAGAGTAAGCTGACGGGCCGCATTCTGCACTGCTAACTCGGCCTCTCGATGTGCCCTTGCCCGATCCACCACATCCTGAGCATCAACACCGCCACCCGCCGGCTTATGGCCACGAGGCGGATTACGATTCCGCGCACTGATCGACATGGCTGGTTCATCTATATGCCTGCTGTAACTCCGGCTTTAGAGGGGAGTGGAATGAATCCTCTCGCGGCTGTATGAATAGGCCTGCTGCTGAGTCAAGGCTGTCTGAAGGAGCTCTCTAGCCCGTTGTGTCTCGACCGCTACTGGGGACTCGCCTTCGATCGGGAGAGCTGCCAATTGTGAAGCGGCGGCAATGATGTTATCCAACGGGTTAGAGTAATGACCCGGCGGTGACGGGACGTGCTGTGGCAGGACATTGCTCTGACGAGGCGGATTCGTCGGGCGCGGCTGAACCGGCGCCCCAGTTCCAGGCGCCTCCACCCAGTTTACCACTGGCTGGTTACTGGTTCCTGCTCCCAGGGTATTAAAGAGATTCCTGGCCTCATAAACCGGAGGCAGGTGAGACCGGTACCGTCTCCTCATGACATTGTTTGACGCACTCTGATCCAACATAAGCCGGTAAGCTTGTGCCTCCAACCCGGCCTGCTCTGCGGCTATTCTGGTATCCTCGGCTGCCAGGTCTGCCTTGGCCTGAGTTATCTGATCCTTCACCTTTGCGATTTCCACGTTATGCTCATCTTGATTCGCCGGGTTAACTTCCGCCAGCAGCGTTGCCAAAGCATCAAATAAGTCAGACAAAACTTGAGCCGGCGGTCGCACAGGGCCTCCTGCCCCAGCTGTTGTCGTCGCTACTGATCTAGAATCCATCGCCGCTGCGGTCGAAGAGTTGTGCGCAGGCTGTGTACCGGCCATGAAGATCGTAACCCGGCTCGGCGGATCAAAGGGGTCCGGAATACATTCGCCATCGGAACAGCCCCCAATCCGGCCATCTTGCAACTGGTACAATGACTCGGTCTCTCCGGTCAATGACTCGTCATCAGAGTAAACGACGGTCTCACCACCCGATGCTGATCTAACCTCAGATTCCGCTCCGTGGATGACTCCCACGAAGGCACGCTTTATGGCAGGCTGAACCCGGGCGGGAGCCATTTTGATGATGTCGGTGCTGATGTCCGGCTCAGGGCCCGGTTCGCTGATCTTGCCAATGAAAACATGAATGCCGTCAAAGGGGACCCGGTACCCGTACTCGATTGAGCAAGCCTCGGGGCCCCAGCCCGCGTCGTCGATGTAGAGCTTGTCGCGACGACTCTTAGTCATCCGACCCACATCGTATCCCTTGAGTCCTTCGAAGCTGCCCTCTAAGAACTCGAAACCATCGTGCGTTAGCCCCACGGTGGGCGCCAATTGTCGTGGTTTTGTCACGGCAGATGTCCTAGCAAAAGGAGTTAGTCGTGGAGCCATCGCGACGGGTTAGCTTAAAGGGGTTAACACGGACAAAGGATGCAGGGAGTTTATACTGGTTTGGCCCCTTGCGGTGAAGGTAAAGGCCTAATCTAGTTGTTGTGGAATTGCTAGGGTTTCGATGACCATGGAGCGAATTCGCTATGCCTGGCTCTCGAGTTGTTGTTTCTTGTCCCTAAACCGCCGTTGGGTCGTCCCTTTATATACATAGGTTGACGCCCGCCGGTTTACAGAATCCCGAGGCTGGCTCATAAACGTGTCCGGCAAGATCTCTACTCTTCCTATCTTACAACACAAGTTTACATATCAATGTCGGTTTATGTCTATAGGCCTTAATCCGCCTTTGGGCCCTGGGCCTTCGTAAAGCGCCACAATCCTTGTCTTCATGGGCTTGAAATATAATAACTCATTATGGGGATAACCCGGCCTCTCCTGGCCGGTTTATGCCTAGCAGTAATATCCCCAACAATTACTGTACCACTCTGGTGCGGATCTTACTCTGGTTGACCTACGAGGTTCGGTAGTAACTTGATCTGAAGTTCCATGATCATCATCATTAGCTTCCTCACTAATTGGTGTAGGCATCACCGGAATTGATTTCTATGATGAACTACTTTCCAACTCGAGAGAAGGTACAATTACCTCATCAAGTTCTACTTTCCTCCCACTCACTTCTTTCGAGAGAAACTCCTTCTCTAGAAAGGATCCATTCTAAGCAACGAATATCTTGCCTTCGGATCTGTGATAGAAGCTGTACCCAACAGTCTCCTTTGGGTATCCTATGAAGACACATTTCTCCGATTTGGGTTCGAGCTTATCAGGTTGAAGTTTTTCACATAAGCATCGCAACCCCAAATTTTAAGAAACGACAATTTGGGTTTCTTGCCAAACCATAGTTCATATGGTGTCGTCTCAACGGATTTAGATGGTGCCCTATTTAACATGAATGCAGCTGTCTCTAATGCATAACCCCAAAACGATAGTGATAAATCGGTAAGAGACAACATAGAACGCACCATATCTAATAAAGTACGGTTATGACGTTCGGACACACCATTACACTATGGTGTTCCAGGTGGCATGAGTTGCGAAACTATTCCGCATTGTTTCAAATGAAGACCAAACTCGTAACTCAAATATTCACCTCCATGATCAGATCGTAGAAACTTTATTTTCTTGTTACGATGATTTCCCACTTCACTCTGAAATTCTTTTAACTTTTCAAATGTTTCAGACTTATGTTTCATCAAGTAGATATACCCATATCTGCTCAAATCATCTGTGAAGGTCAGAAAATAACGATACCCGCCGCGAGCATCAACACTCATCTGACCGCATACATCAGTATGTATTATTTCCAATAAGTCAGTTGCTCGCTCCATTGTTCCGGAGAACGGAGTCTTAGTCATCTTGCCCATGAGGCATGGTTCGCAAGCATCAAGTGATTCATAATCAAGTGATTCCAAAAGCCCATCGGCATGGAGTTTCTTCATGCGCTTTACACTAATATGACCTAAACGGCAGTGCCACAAATATGTTGCACTATCATTATCAACTTTGCATCTTTTGGCATCAATATTATGGATATGTGTATCATTATGATCGAGATTCAGTAAACCATTTATATTAAGTGTATGACCATAGAAGGTTTTATTCATGTAAACAGAACAACAATTATTCTTTGACTTAAATGAATAACCGTATTGCAATAAACATGATCCAATCATATTCATGCTTAACGCAAACACCAAATAACATTTATTTTGGTTCAACACTAATCTCGAAGGTAGAGGGAGTGTGCGATGGTGATCTTATCAACCTTGGAATCATTTCCAACACACATCGTCACTTCGCCCATAACTAGTTTGTGTTCATTATGCAACTCCTGTTTTTAGTTACTACTCTTAGCAACTAAACCGGTATCAAATACTGAGGGGTTGCTATAAACACTAGTAAATTACACATCAATAACATGTATATCAAATATAAATTTGTTCACTTTGCCATCCTTCTTATCCGCCAAGTATCTAGGGCAGTTCCACTTCCAGTGACCATTTCCTTTGCAGTAGAAGCACTCAGTTCCAGGCTTGGGTCTAGCTTTGGGCTTCTTCATGGGAGCAGCAACTTGCTTGTTATTCTTCCGTGAAGTTCCTCTTTCTTTCCCTTTGCCCTTTTCTTGAAACTACTGGTCTTGTTAACCACCAACACTTGATGCTATTTCTTGATTTCTACCTTCGTCGATTTCAGCATAGCGAAGAGCTTGGGAATTACTTTTGTCATCCCTTGCATATTATAGTTCATCACTAAGTTCTAGTAACTTGGTGATAGTGACTAGAGAACTTTGTCAATTACTATCTTATCTGGAAGATTAACTCCCACAAGATTCAAGCAATTGTAGTACCCAGACAATCTGAGCACATGCTCACTGGTTGAGCTATTCTCCTCCATATTGTAGGCAAAATACTGTCAAAGGTCTTATACCTCTCGACACGGGCATGAGTATGAAATACCAATTTCAACTCTTAGAACATCTTATATGCTTCGTGGCTTTCAAAACATTTTTGAAGTCCCGGTTCTAAGCCGTAAAGCATGGTGCACTAAACTATTAAGTAGTCATCATACCGAGCTTTGTCAAACGTTCATAACATGTGCATCTGCTCCTACAATAGGTCTGTCACCTAGCGGTGCATAAGGACATAATTCTTATGTGCAGCAATGAGGATAATCCTCAGATCACGGACCAAGTCCGCATCATTGCTACTATCATCTTTCAACTTATTTTTCTCTAGGAACATATCAAAAATAAACTGGAAGCTACATTGCAAGCTATTGATCTACAACATAGATATGCAAATACTATCAGGACTAAGTTCATGATAAATTAAAGTTCAATTAATCATATTACTTAAGAACTCCCACTTAGATAGACATCCCTCGAGTCATCTAAATGATCACGTGATCCATATCAACTAAACCATGTCCGATCATCACGTGAGATGGAGTAGCTTTCAATGGTGAACATCACTATGTTGATCATATCTACTATATGATTCACGCTCAACCTTTCGGTCTCAGTGTTCCGAGGCCATATCTGCATATGCTAGGCTCGTCAAGTTTAACCCGAGTATTCTGCGTGTGCAAAACTGGCTTGCACCCGTTGTATGTGAACGTAGAGCTTATCACACCCGATCATCACGTGGTGTCTCGGCACGAAGAGCTGTAGCAACGGTGCATACTCAGGGAGAACACTTATACCTTGAAATTTAGTGAGGGATCATCTTATAATGCTACCGACGTACTAAGCAAATTAAGATGCATAAAAAAGATAAACATCACATGCAATCAAATAAGTGATATGATATGGCCATCATCATCTTGTGCCTTTGATCTCCATCTCCAAAGCACCATCATGATCACCATCGTCACCGGCTTGACACCTTGATCTCCATCGAAGCATCGTTGTCGTCTCGCCAACTATTGCTTCTACGACTATCGCTACCGCTTAGTGATAAAGTAAAGCAATTACATGGCGATTGCATTTCATACAATAAAAGCGACAACCATATGGCTCCTGCCAATTGCCGATAATTGTTACAAAACATGATCATCTCATACAACAAATTATATATCATCACGTCTTGACCATATCACATCACAACAAGCCCTGCAAAAACAAGTTAGACGTCCTCTACTTTATTTTTGCAAGTTTTACGTGGCTGCTATAGGCTTAGCAAGAACCGTTCTTACCTACGCATCAAAATCACAACGATTTTTCGTCAAGTGTGTTGTTTTAACCTTCAACAAGGACCGGGCGTAGTCACACTCGATTCAACTAAAGTTGGAGAAACAGACACCAACTAGCCACCTGTGTGCAAAGCACGGCGGTAGAACCAGTCTCATGAACGCGGTCATGTAATGTCGGTTTGGGCCGCTTCATCTAACAATACCGTCGAATCAAAGTATGACATGTTGGTAAGCAGTATGACTATTATCGCCCACAACTCTTTGTGTTCTACTCGTGCATATAACATCTACGCATAGACATGGATCGGATGCCACTGTTGGGGAACGTAGTATTTCAAAAAAATTCCTACGATCACGCAAGATATATCTAGGAGATGCAAAGCAACAAGCGGAGAGAGTGTGTCCACGTACCCTCGTAGACCGAAAGCGGAAGCGTTAAGTAACGCGGTTGATGTAGTCGAACATCTTCGCGATCCAACCGATCAAGTACCGAACGCACGGCACCTCTGAGATCTACACATGTTCAGCTCGGTGACGTCCCTCGAACTCTAGATCCAGCTGAGGCCGAGGGAGAGTTTTGTCAGCACGACGACTGGTGACGGTGATGATGAATTTACCGGTGCAGGGCTTCGCCTAAGCACTACGACAATATGACCGAGGTGGAAATCTGTGGAGGGGGGCACCACACACAGCTAAAATCAACTTATGTCTATGGGGTGCCCCCTCCCCCATATATAAAGGAGTGGAGGAGGGAGATGGTCGGCCTCCTAGGGCGCGCCCCAAGGGGGGAATCCTACTCCTACTAGGAGTAGGTTCCCCCCCCCCTTTCCTAGTCCAACTAGGAGGGGAAAGGAAGGGGAAGAGGGAGAGAAGGAAAGGGGGGGCGGCCCCCCTCCCCAATTCGGATTGGGCTTGGGGGGCGTGCCCCACCACTTGGCCGCCTCCTCCTCTGTTCCACCATGGGCCATGAAGGCCCATTAACCCTCGGGGGGGGTTCCAGAACCTTCTAGATTTCGAAAATGCCCGAACTCATCTGAAATCTTTTCGGTCTCCAAACATAACCTTCCAATATATCAATCTTTATGTCTCGACCATTTCGAGACTCCTCGTCATGTCCGTGATCACATCCGGGACTCCGAACAACCTTCGGTACATCAAATCACATAACTCATAATACATATCGTCATCGAACGTTAAGCGTGCGGACCCTACGGGTTCGAGAACTATGTAGACATGACCGAGACTCATCTTAGGTCAATAACCAATAGTGGAACTTGGATGCTCATATTTGCTTCTACTTATTCTACGAAGATCTTTATCTGTCAAACCGCATAACAACATACGTTTTTCCCTTTGTCATCGGTATGTTACTTGCCCGAGATTCGATTGTCGGTATCATCATACCTAGTTCAATCTCATTACCGGCAAGTCTCTTTACTCATTCCGTAATACTTCACCCCGCAACTAACTCATTAGTCACATTGCTTGCAAGGCTTATAGTGATGAGCATTACCGAGAGGGCCCGGAGATACCTCTCCGATACACGGAGTGGCAAATCCTAATCTCGTTCTATGCCAACCCAACAAACACCTTCGGAGACACCTGTAGAGCATCTTTATAATCACCCAGTTACGTTGTGACGTTTGATAGCACACAAGGTGTTCCTCCGTATTCGGAGTTGCATAATCTCATAGTCGAGGAACATGTATAAGTCATGAAGAAAGCAATAGCAATAAAACTCAACGATCATAATGCTAAGCTAACGGATGGGTCATGTCCATCACATCATTCTCTAATGACATGATCCCGTTCATCAAATGACAACACATTTCTATGGTCAGGAAACATAACCATATTTGATTAACGAGCTAGTCAAGTAGAGACATACTAGGGACACTCTGTTTTGTCTATGTATTCACACATGTACTAAGTTTTCGGTTAATACAATTCTAGCATGAATAATAAACATTTATCATGATATAAGGAAATATAAATAACAACTTTATTATTGCCTCTAGGGCATATTTCCTTCACCATGGTACTACCAGGTGAACCAAACTGAACAGAATAGGCTTAGTAGTCAGTACCCACTTCCTGGCATCCTCGCAGATGCGCACTCAAAGGAGCGGATAAAATATGTCACGTGTTTTTTGGGAGGGTTCTGAGGAAATACATAGAAGAAAATATCTGGTGTCATGGCATAGAGTTTGCAGACCGAAAATTCTTGGCAGACGAGGAGTAGTGGATATCCGTTTGCATGGCTAAACGTTGAGATTGAGATGTGATGTCTGCTAGACTACGTCGGTATTTCCCCAACGAGGAAGTTATGATGCAGCACAGCGATGGTAGATATTTCCCTCAGTGATGAGACCAAGGTTATCGAACTAGTGGGAGAACCAAGCAACACTACGTAAACAGCACCTGCACACAAAATAACAAATACTCGCAACCCGACGTGTTAAAGGGGTTGTCAATCCCTTTTGGGCAACGGCGCCAGAAACTGGCAAATGGATGTGATAAAGTTATGATAGATTGGATAAATAGATCTCGAATAAAAGCAAATTAAAATAAAGTGAAACAAGGTATTTTTGGGTTTTTGGAAATATAGATCTGAAAATAAAAACAAATAAAATAGATTGCAAAGGCAAATATATTAAAGAAGAGACCCGGGGGCCGTAGATTTCACTAGTGGCTTCTCTCAAGAAAAATAGCAAACGGAACGGTGGGTAAACAAATTATTGTTGGGCAATTTATAGAACTTCAGATAATCATGACGATATCCAGGCAATGATCATTATATAGGCATCACGTCCAAGATTAATAAACCAACTCCTGCCTGCATCTACTACTATTACTCCACATATCGCCCGCTATCCAGCATGCATCTAGTGTATTAAGTTCATGGAAAAATGGAGTAATGCAATAAGAAGGATGGCATGATGTAGACAAGATCTATTTATGTAAAAATAGACCCCATCTTGTTATCCTTAATAGCAACGATACATACGTGTTGGTTCCCCTTCTGTCACTGGGATCAAGCACCGTAAGATCGAACCCATCACAAAGCACCTCTTCCCATTGCATAAATGGATCAAGTTGGCCAAACAAAACCCAAATATCGGAGAAGAAATACGAGGCTATAAGCAATCATGCATATAAGAGATCAAAGAAGACTCAAATACTTTCATGGATAAAAAGATAGATCTGATCATAAACTCAAAGTTCATCTGATCCCACCAAACACACCACAAAAAGAATTACATCAAATAGATCTCCAAGAGACCATTGTATTGAGAATCAAAAAAAGAGAGGAAGCCATCTAGCTACTAACTACGGTGTCGGTGTAGTGAAAACCAGGGCTACACTAACCGCCGGGCATGGGCCACAACTGTATGCAATTACACTAAAGAGGATCCATCTTCGCCGACAAGCGCTACATCGGCAAGCAAGACTCAAGCCACCTTCCCGGCAAGGAGCATCCTGCCCTGCCATGGAGGACAGATACAAGGCAAAAAGAAGCAGCCAAGCCTGAGAACCAGAAGACAACACGACCGCAAGGCTCCTTGCCGAGGATGCCCACGAGGCCCCGGCAAGGCCCCTTGCCGAAGACGGCCGCAAGGCCCCGGCAAGCCTCTTGCCGATGGCGCTCATAAGGCCCCGGAAAGACCCTTGCCGGGAAGATACGCAAGACCGTGACAAGCCCTTGCCGAGGACAACGGTGGGGCCGCAGCCAGGCCCACACCTACCAAGACTCCACCGCCATCCCCATGCAGTGCCCAAATCGACCGACCGAAAGGCGCCAGCGTGGCAACGTCGCGGTCTCTACACCGATCCAAAGAAGCTCTGCGTGGTGGCATGCAAGTCTTCTTGAAGACTCCACCACCCGCCAAATTTCAAAGAACCAGCCAACGTGGCGCTACAATGCCTCGTCAGCTCGGACGCGCGTCAAGACCAGGCGAGGTGGCGACAGCTGGGACGAGCTTCCTTGCCGTCCCTGATAAAGCAAGAGGACGCATAAGCGACGCATTGAATGCGTTTGTCCTGTGATGTCAGGCGATAAGCTTGTACACTGTAGATACCTTCCACCTCCCGTGTGCCACTGTGGCGACCCCTTTGACATACAAAAGGAGGCCCGAGGCGTACTGTGGAGGGGGGGATCGGACTCCGGACCCTCAAAGGATTCGGCTCTTTGGAACCTGGCAGCACCTAGAGCTAGTTCGAGAGCTCAAGAACACTAAATACATCCACCAAAGCATGAGTAGGGTTTTACGCATCCCTGCGGCCCGAACCTGGGTAAAATCCCTTTGTGTTGTCTGCTGGTCCCGCTCTTCTCACGATCCCCGCGCCCCGCAACCGTAGAAGGGATTCTAGTGATCCCATAGGTGTCGTCTGCCACTGACATACGGACCCGTAGGTCTACAAAGAACTACTCACGCATCATCAGAGAGGCACCAATGGACATGATGAACCCCTCCGTGACGGTGTCTAGATTGGATCTGGTGGTTTTGGAACTTGCTGCGGCTGGAATTGATTTTCGTCGACTCCCCTAGGGTTTCTGGAATATTGGGGTATTTATAGAGTAAAGAGGCGGTTCGGGAGGCAACCGAGGTGGGCACAACCCACCAGGGCGCGCCTGGGCCTCCAGACACGCCCTGGTGTCTTGTACTCACCTCGGTCTCCCTCTTCTGTACTTATTTGGCCCGCTGGATGTCTTCTGGTCCAAAAAAATCCACAAAAAGTTTCGCTGTGTTTGGACTTTGTTTGGTATTGATTTCCTGCGATGTAAAAAACATGCAAAAAGCAACAACTGGCACTTGGCACTATATTAATATGTTAGTACCAAAAAAGATATAAAATGATTATAAAATGATTGTAAAACATCCAAGAATGATAGTATAACAGCATGGAACAATAAAAAATTATAGATACGTTGGAGACGTATCAGCATCCCCAAGGTTAATTCATGCTCGTCCTCGAGTAGGTAAATGATAAAAACAGAATTTTTGATGTGGAATGCTGCCTAACATGTCATCTCATATTCTTTTCTTTGTAGTATGGACATTTGGACTTTTATATGGTTCAAAGCAATAGTCTAGTTTTGACACGAGGACTTAAATACTCAAGCATAACAACAAGCAACCATGTCTTTTCAAAATATCAATGCTAAAATAAGTTATCCCTAGCCCATCATGCTCATTGATCCATTCATGAAACACACTCGCATATTAGCTACACCCAATGCTCAAGAACGATCATAGTGCCCCCTAGTTTGTGCTTTATAAGAGAAGATGGAGACTCAAATTAAAAATAAAAATTGCATAAAGTAAAAGAAAGGCCCTTTGCAGAGGGAAGTAGGGATTTGTAGAGGTGCCAGAGCTCAAAGCGAAAAAGATAGATATAAAACATTTTGGGTGGCATGCTTTTCCTGTCAACGAGAACGATCAAGTAGTTCCCAATACTTTCCATGCTAGATATATCATAGGTGGTTCCCAAACAGAAATTAAAGTTTATTCCTTTTTCAACCATAATATCACTTTCCATGGCTAGCCGTATCCACGGTTGCCCTCCATACCAACACTTTCCAAGGAACTTATTATTTAACAACATAAAGTAAATTCATTTTTCATGTTGGGACTGGTCATCCTTAATACCTTTGCCTTAATCTCGTGCAATGACAAGTGAATAACATATCTAGCATGGAGATATATTAGCCACCCCTTACCGGTTCATGAGCGGTACAAGCACACAAAAGAGAAGTTTATTTTGAAAATTAGAGATGGCACATACAAATTTGCTTAGAATGGCAAAATAATACCGCATATAGGTAGGTATGGTGAACTCATGTGGCAAAACTGGTTTAAAAGATTTTGGATGCACAAGTAGTGATCATACTTAGTGCAAAATGAAGGCTAGCAAAAGATTGAGAAGCGACCAACCAAGAAACGAAAAATCTCATAAGCAAGCATTGAGCATAATTAACATCGAATAATGCACCACAAGTAGGATGTAATTTCATTGCACAACTATTGACTTTCCTGCTTGCATAGGGAATCACAAACCTTAACACCAATATTCTTACTAAAGCATAATTACTCATCAACATGACTCACATATCACATCATCATATCTCAAAACTATTACAAGAAATCAAGTTTATTTTGTCCAATGATCTTCATGACAGTTTTTATTATATCCTTCTTGGATATCTATCACTTTGGAACTAATTTTCATGTGTTGCTTTTGATAAGATCAAACAAATATAAGTGAAGATCATGAGCATAATATTTCTTTCTATAAAATTAATTTAAGTGAAGCAAGAGATAATTTCTTAAAAATTATTAACTCTCAAATAAATATAAGTGAAGCAAAAGAGCATTTCTTCAAAAATACTAAAGCACATCATGCTCAAAAAGATATAAGTGAAGCACTAGAGCAATTCCATAGCTCATAAAAATTTAAGTGAAGCATAGAGAGCAATTTTAACAAGTCATGGCATAATTTCGGCTCTCTCAAATAGGTGTGTCCAACAAGGAATCAAGACTAAAAATACAAAGAAAAACAATCAAAGACTCATATCATACAAGACGCTCCAAGCAAAACTCATAATATGTGACGAATAAAAATATAGCTTCGAGTAAAATACCGATGGTCGTTAGAAGAAAGAGGGGATGCCACTCGGGGCATCCCCAAGCTTAGTTGCTTGCTACTCTTTGGATAATGGCTTGGGGTTCCATGGGCATCCCAAGCTTAGGCTCTTCTTACTCCTTATTCCTTCATCCATCATAACATCACCCAAAACTTGAAAACTTCAATCACACAAAACTCAACAAAACCTTCATGAGATCCGTTAGTATAAGAAAATCAATCTTTACTTTAAGTATTGTAGAAAACTTATTCAAATTTTGGTATTGCTTTATGTCTACTATATTTTAACTTTTCCATGGCAGAAACTCTTCAAAGAAAACCATAGAATCGTCAAAATAAGCACATAACACAACGAAAACATAATTTGTCAAAAACAGAGCAGTCTGTAAAGATGCGAATTGTTTTCATACTTTTGTAACTCCAATTTTTTGAAAAATTAGGACAACAGAGGCAATTTGTATACCAATCTTGTGTAAACAATTCAGAGGTTTTCGTCACTTCTGTAATTCTGAACAATTATTTTTCTGGACACAAACGTTTCTGTTTTCCAACAAGATCAAATCAACTATCACCAAAGCTACCTCAAAGGATTTACTTGGCACAAACACTAACTAAAACACAAAAAACACAATTATAACAGTTGCATAATTGTGTAAACACTCAAGAACAGAAAGCAAAAGACAAAAATAAATTTTATTCATTGGGTTGCCTCCCAACAAGCGCTATCCTTTTACGCCCCTAGCTAGGCATAAAGTAAGGATCTAAGTTTTGTCATCCTTCTCCAACTCTTCAATAAAAAACTTAGAATTCTTAAAAGATTTAGCATAACAATTTTCAATGACAATACTCCTACAAACAAAATTAAAGATTCCATTCTTTCCCAAGGGATCTCTTGTAACTTCAACAAAATCCGAGCGAATACTAATCATGTTAAGATCCTCTTTACTGTTATACTAGAAGTTGCATCCTTATTCTTAGTAACTTGAGTAGTCTTGCCAATCTTTATGGGAGTTTTTTCAATAGTTTTAGCGGAGGCAAAAGCCGTTCTTAAATTACTACAGATTTCTTCCAGTTTACCAATTCGAGATGGCCTTTCTTCAATTATTTCATGAATTACGGTCCCCCTTTCTTTTAACAACTTAAAAACTTCTCCCGCTTTTGACCCAATCTTAGTAGCAAAATTATGCATCTTTCTATCCAAGTTTTCAATATGCGCCTCAGTAAGCATTTTCTTTTCAATAGCATCTAATCTTTCCATGACATGCTCGGGAGTCAAAGTTGTTTCATTAAACATAAGACGTGGCGAGCCTACTAAATTTCCCATAGCATTAAAAGTATCAAGAGAGGGACACATCAAGAAATTTCCACCAGTAATCGTATCAAGGACGAATCTATTGAAGGAAATATGCCCTAGAAGTAATATTAAAGTTATTATTTATTTCCTTATTTCATGATAAATGTTTATTATTCATGCTAGAATTGTATTAACCGAAAACATGATACATGTGTGAATACATAGACCAACAGAGTGTCACTAGTATGCCTCTACTTGACTAGCTCGTTAATCAAAGATGGTTATGTTTCCTGGCCATAGACATGAGTTGTCATTTGATTAACGGGATCACATCATTAGGAGAATGATGTGATTGACTTGACCCATTCCGTTAGCTTAGCACTTGATCTTTTAGTATGTTGCTATTGCTTTCTTCATGACTTATACATGTTCCTATGACTATGAGATTATGCAACTCCCGTTTACCGGAGAAACACTTTGTGTGCTACCAAACGTCACAACGTAACTGGGTGATTAAAAAGGTGCTCTATAGGTGTCTCTGAAGGTACTTGTTGGGTTGGCGTATTTCGAGATTAGGATTTGTCACTCCGTTTGTCGGAGAGGTATCTCTGGGCCCACTCGGTAATGCACATCACTATAAGCCTTGCAAGCATTGTAACTAATGAGTTAGTTGCGAGATGATGTATTACGGAACAAGTAAAGAGACTTGCGAGTAACGAGATTGAACTAGGTATTGAGATACCGACGATCGAATCTCGGGCAAGTAACATACCGATGATAAAGGGAACAACGTATGTTGTTATGCGGTTTGACCAATAAAGATCTTCATAGAATATGTAGGAGCCAATATGAGAATCCAGGTTCCGCTATTGGTTATTGACCGGAGACGTGTCTCGATCATGTCTACATTGTTCTCGAACCCGTAGGGTCCGCACGCTTAAAGTTTCGGTGACGATCAGATATGAGTTTTGTGTTTTGATGTACCGAAGGTTGTTCGGAGTCCCGGATGTGATCACGGACATGACGAGGAGCCTCGAAATGGTCGAGACGTAAAGATCGATATATTGGACGACTATGTTCGGACACCGGAATGGTTTTGGGGAGTTTCGGACATATACCGGAGTACGGGGGTTTATCGGAACCCCCCGGGGAGTTTAATGGGCCAAGATGGGCCTTAGTGGAGAAGAGGAGGGGTGGCTAGGGCTGACCGCGCGCCCCCTCCCCCTCTAGTCCGAATTGGACAAGGAGGGGGGCGGCGCCCCCTTTCCTTCCCCCTCTCTCCTTCCCTTCCTTTCCCCCTCCTACTCCAACTAGGAAAAGAGGGAGTCCTAATCCCGGTGGGAGTAGGACTCCTCCCTGGCGCGCCCTCCCCTGGCCGGCCGCCTCGTCCCCCCTGTTCCTTTATATACGAGAACAGGGGGCACCTCCAGACACGACAATTGATCTCTTGATATCTTAGCCGTGTGCGGTGCCCCTCTCCACCATATTCCACCTCGACATATCGTAGCGGTGCTTAGGCAAAGCCCTGCGTCGGTAGCATCATCATCACCATCACCACGCCGTCATGCTGAAGAAACTCTCCCATGAAGCTCTGCTGGATCGGAGTTCATGGGACGTCATCAAGCTGAACGTGTGCTGAACTCAGAGGTGCCGTACGTTCGATACTTGGATCGGTCGGATCGTGAAGACGTACGACTACATCAACCGCGCTGTGCTAACGCTTCCGCTTTCGGTCTACGAGGGTACGTGGACAACACTCTCCCCTCTCGTTGCTATGCATCACCATGATCTTGTGTGTGCGTAGGATTTTTTTTTGTAATTACTACGTTCCCCAACAGTGGCATCCGAGCCTGGTTTTATGCGTAGATGTTATATGCACGAGTAGAACACAAGTGAGTTGTGGGCGATACAAGTCATACTGCTTACCAGCATGTCATACTTTGGTTCCGCGGTATTGTTGGATGAAGCGGCCCGGACCAACATTACGCGTACACTTACGTGAGACTGGTTCTACCAACGTGCTTTGCACACAGGTGGCTGGCGGGTGTCAGTTTCTCCAACTTTAGTTGAACTGAGTGTGGCTACGTCTAGTCCTTGAGAAGGTTAAAACAGCACCAACTTGACGAACTATTGTTGTGGTTTTGATGCGTAGGTAAGAACGGTTTCTTGCTCAGCCCGTAGCAGCCACGTAAAACTTGCAACAAGTAGAGGACATCTAACTTGTTTTTGCAGGGCATGTTGTGATGTGATATGGTCAAGACATGATGCTATATTTTATTGTATGAGATGATCATGTTTTGTAACCGAGTTATCAGCAACTGGCAGGAGCCACATGGTTGTCACTTTATTGTATGCAATGCAATCGCCCTGTAATGCTTTACTCTATCACTAAGCGGTAGCGATAGTCGCAGAAGCAATAGTTGGCGAGACAACAATGATGCTACAATGGAGATCAAGGTGTCGTGCCGGTGACGATGGTGATCATGATGATGCTTCGGAGATGGAGATCACAAGCACAAGATGATGATGGCCATATCATATCACTTATATTGATTGCATGTGATGTTTATCCTTTATGCATCTTATTCTGCTTTGATTGACGGTAGCATTATAAGATGATCTCTCACTAAATTTCAAGATAAAAGTGTTCTCCCTGAGTATGCGCTATTGCCAAAGTTCGTCGTGCCAAGACACCACGTGATGATCGAGTGTGATAAGCTCTACATTCATCTACAACGGGTGCAAGCCAGTTTTGCACACGCAGAATACTCGGGTTAAACTTGACGAGCCTAGCATATGCAGATATGACCTCGAAACACTAAGACCGAAAGGTCGAGCATGAATCATATAGTAGATATGATCAACATAGTGATGTTCACCATTGAAAACTACTCCATCTCACGTGATGATCGGACATGGTTTAGTTGGTTTGGATCACGTGATCACTTAGATGATTAGAGGGATGTCTATCCAAGTAGGAGTTCTTAAGTAATATGATTAATTGAACTTTAATTTATCATGAACTTAGTCCTGATAGTATTTGCATATCTATGTTGTAGATTAATAACTCGCGATGTAGTTCCCCGTTTACTTTTTTGATATGTTCCTAGAGAAAAATAAGTTGAAAGATGTTAGTAGCAAAGATGCAGACTAACTCCGTGATCTGAGGATTATCCTCATTGCTGCACAGAAGAATTATGTCCTTGATGCACCGCTAGGTGACGGACCTATTGCAGGAGCATATGCAGATGTTATGAATGTTTGACAAAGCTCGGTATGATGACTACTTGATAGTTTAGTGCACCATGCTTTACGGCTTGGAACTGGGACTTCAAAAATGTTTTGAACGCCACGGAGCATATAAGATGTTCCAAGAGTTGAAATTGGTATTTCATACTCATGCCCGTGTCAAGAGGTATGAGACCTCTGACAATACTTTGCCTACAAGATGGAGGAGAATAGCTCAACCAGTGAGCATGTGCTCAGATTGTCTAGGTACTACAATTGCTTGAATCAAGTGGGAGTTAATCTTCCAGATAAAATAGTGATTGACACAGTTCTCTAGTCACTATCACCAAGTTACTGGAACTTTGTGATGAACTATAATATGCAAGGGATGACGAAAATGATTCCCGAGCTCTTCGTGATGCTGGAATCGACGAAGGTAGAAATCAAGAAAAACATCAAGTGTTGATAGTTGACAAGACCACTAGTTTCAAGAAAAAGGGCAAAGGGAAGAAGGGGAATTTCAAGAAGAACGGCAAGCAAGTTGCTGCTCAAGTGAAAAAACCCAAGTCTGGACCTAAGCCTGAGACTAAGTGTTTCTACTGCAAAGGGACTGGTCATTGGAAGCGGGACTGCCCCAAGTATTTGGCGGATAAGAAGGATGGCAAAGTGAACAAAGGTATATTTGATATACATGTTATTGATGTGTACTTTACTAGTGTTTATAGCAACCCCTCAGTATTTGATACTAGTTCAGTTGCTAAGATTAGTAACTCGAAACGGGAGTTGCAAAATGAATAGAGACTAGTTAAGGGTGAAGTGACGATGTGTGTTGGAAGTGGTTCCAAGGTTGATAAGATCATCATCGCACACTCCCTATACTTTCGGGATTAGTGTTGAACCTAAATAAATGTTATTTCGTGATTGCATTGAGCATGAATATGATTTGATCATGTTTATTGCAGTATGGTTATTCATTTAAGTTAGAGAATAATTGTTGTTATGTTTACATGAATAAAACCTTCTATGGTCATACACCCAATGAAAATGGTTTGTTGGATCTCGATCGTAGTGATACACATATTCAATTGAAGCCAAAAGATGCAAAGTTAATAATAATAGTGCAACTTATTTGTGGCACTGCCGTTTAGGTCATATTGGTGTAAAGCGCATGAAGAAACTCCATGCTGATGGGATTTTGGAATCACTTGATTATGAATCACTTGATGCTTGCGAACCATGCCTCATGGGCAAGATGACTAAGACTCCGTTCTCCGAAACAATGGAGCGAGCAACTGACTTATTGGAAATAATACATACCAATGTATGCGGTCCAATGTGTGTTGAGGCTCGCGGTGGGTATCGTTATTTTCTGACCTTCACAGATGATTTGAGCAGATATGGGTATATATACTTGATGAAACACAAAGTCTGAAACACTTGAAAAGTTCAAAGATTTTTGGAGTGAAGTAGAGAATCATCGTAACAAGAAAATAAATTTTCTATGATCTGATCGTAGAGGCAAATATTTGAGTTACGAGTTTGGCCTTCAATTAAAACAATGTGGAATAGTTTCACAAACTCATGCCACCTGGAACACCATAGCATAATGGTGTGTCCGAATGTCATAACCGTACTTTATTAGATATGGTGCGATCTATGATGTCTCTTACTGATTTACCGCTATCGTTTTGGGGTTATGCTCTAGAGACAGCTGCATTCACGTTAAATAGGGCACCATCAAAATCCGTTGAGACGACACCTTATGAACTGTGGTTTGGCAAGAAACCAAAGTTGTCGTTTCTTAAAGTTTGGGGTTATGATGCTTATGTGAAAAAGCTTCAACCTGATAAGCTCGAACCCAGATCGGAGAAATGTGTCTTCATAGGATACCCAAAGGAGACAGTTGGGTACACCTTCTATGACAGATCCGAAGGCAAGACATTCGTTGCTAAGAATGGATCCTTTCTAGAGAAGGAGTTTCTCTCGAAAGAAGTGAGTAGGAGGAAAGTAGAACTTGATGAGGTAACTATACCTGCTCTCTTATTGGAAAGTAGTTCATCACAGAAATCTGTTCCTGTGACTCCTACACCAATTAGTGAGGAAGCTAATCATGATGATCATGTAACTTCAGATCAAGTTACTACCGAACCTCGTAGGTCAACCAGAGTGAGATCCGCACCAGAGTGGTACGGTAATCCTGTTCCGGAGGTCATGTTACTTTACCATGACGAACCTACGAACTATGAGGAAGCGATGATGAGCCCAGATTCCGCAAAAATGGCTTGAGGCCATGAAATCTGAGATGGGATCCATGTATGAGAACAAAGTGTGGACTTTGGTTGACTTGCCCGATGATCAGCAAGCCATAGGAAATAAATGGATCTTCAAGAGGAAGACATAAGCTGATAGTAGTGTTACAATCTACAAAGCTAGACTTGTCGAAAAAAGGTTTTGACAAAGTTCAAGGTGTTGACTACGATGAGATTTTCTCACTCGTAGCGATGCTTAAGTCTGTCCGAATCATGTTAGCAAATTGTCATATTTTATGAAATCGGTCAAATGGATGTCAAAACTACATTCCTTAATGGATTTCTTAAAAAAGAGTTGTATATGATGCAACCAGAAGGTTTTGTCGATCCTAAAGGTGCTAACAAAATGTGCAAGCTCCAGTGATCCATCTATGGACTGGTGCAAGCATCTCGAAGTTGGAATATACGCTTTGATGAGTTGATCAAAGCATATAGTTTTATACAGACTCGTGGTGAAGCCTGTATTTACAAGAAAGTGAGTGGGAGCACTACAGCCTTTCTGATAAGTATATGTGAATGACATATTGTCAATCGGAAATGATGTAGAATTTTCTGTAAAGCATAAAGGAGTGTTTGAAAGGAGTTTTTCAAAGAAAGACCTCGGTGAAGCTGCTTACATACGCATCAAGATCTATAGAGATAGATCAAGACGCTTGATAAACTTTTTCAATGAGTACATACCTTGACAAGTTTTTGAAGTAGTTCAAAATGGAACAGTCAAAGAAAGAGTTCTTGCCTGTGTTGCAAGGTGTGAAGTTGAGTAAGACTCAAAACCCGACCACGGCAGAAGATAGAGAGAGAATGTAAGTCATTCCTATGCCTCAGCTATAGGTTCTATAAAGTGTGCCATGCTGTGTACCAGACCTATTGTATACCCTGCCCTGAGTTTGGCAAGGGAGTACAATAGTGATCTAGGAGTAGATCACTGGACATTGGTCAAAATTATCCTGGATATGTTTCTCGGTTATGGAGGTGACAAAAAGTTCATCGTAAAGGGTTACGTCGATGCAAGTTTTGGCACTGATCCGGATGACTCTAAATATCAATCTGGATACATATTGAAAGTGGGAGCAATTAGCTAGAGTAGCTCCGTGCAGAGCATTGTTGACATACAAATTTGCAAAATACATACGGATCTGAAATTGGCAGACCCGTTGACTAAACTTCTCTCACAAGCGAAACATGATCACACCTTTGTACTCTTTGGGTGTTAATCACATGGCGATGTGAACTAGATTGCTGACTCTAGTAAACCCTTTGGGTGTTGGTCACATGACGATGTGAACTATGGGTGTTAATCACATGCTGATGTGAACTATTGATGTTAAATCACATGACGATGTGATCTAGATTATTGACTCTAGTGCAAGTGGGAGGCTGAAGGAAATGTGCCCTAGAGGCAATAATAAAATTATTATTTATTTCCTTATTTCATGATAAATGTTTATTGTTCATGCTAGAATTGTATTAACCGAAAACATGATACATGTGTGAATACATAGACAAACAGAGTGTCACTAGTATGCCTCTACTTGACTAGCTCGTTAATCAAAGATGGTTATGTTTCCTGGCCATAGACATGAATTGGCATTTGATTAACGGGATCACATCATTAGGAGAATGATGTGATTGACTTGGCCCATTCCATTAGCTTAGCACTTGATCGTTTAGTATGTTGCTATTGCTTTCTTCATGACTTATACATGTTCCTATGACTATGAGATTATGCAACTCCCGTTTATCGGAGGAACACTTTGTGTGCTACCAAACATCACAACATAACTGGCTGATTATAAAGGTGCTCTACAGGTGTCTCCGAAGGTACTTGTTGGGTTGGCGTATTTCGAGATTAGGATTTGTCACTCCGTTTGTCGGAGAGGTATCTCTGGGCCCACTCGGTAATGCACATCACTATAAGCCTTGCAATTGTAACTAATGAGTTAGTTGCGAGATGATGTATTACGGAACAAGTAAAGAGACTTGCCGGTAACGAGATTGAACTAGGTATTGAGATACCGACGATCGAATCTCGGGCAAGTAACATACCGATGACAAAGGGAACAACGTATGTTGTTATGCGGTTTGACCGATAAAGATCTTCGTAGAATATGTAGGAGCCAATATGAGCATCCAGGTTCCGCTATTGGTTATTGACCGGAGACGTGTCTCGGTCATGTCTACATTGTTCTTGAACCCGTAGGGTCCGCACGCTTAAAGTTTCAGTGATGATTGTATTATGAGTTTTTGTGTTTTGATGTACCGAAGGTTGTTCGGAGTCCCGGATGTGATCACGGACATGACGAGGAGTCTCGAAATGGTCAAGACATAAAGATCGATATATTGGATGACTATGTTCGGACACCGGAATGGTTTCGGGGAGTTTCGGACATATACCAGAGTACCGGGGGGTTACCGGAAACCCACGGGGAGTTTAATGGGCCAAGATGGGCCTTAGTGGAGAAGAGGAGGGGCGGCTAGGGCTGGCCGCGCGCCCCCTTCCCCTCTAGTCCGAATTGGACAAGGAGGGGGAGCGGCGCCCCCTTTCCTTCCCCCTCTCTCCTTCCCTTCCTTTCCCCCTCCTACTCCAACTAGGAAAAGAGGTGGGAGTAGGACTCCTCCCTGGCGCGCCCTCCCCTGACCGTCCGCCTCCTCCCCCTGGTCCTTTATATACGGGGGCAGGGGGCACCTCCAGACACAACAATTGATCCCTTGATCTCTTAGCCGTGTGCGGTGCCCCCCTCCACCATATTCCACCTCGATCATATCGTAGCGGTGCTTAGGCGAAGCCCTGCGTCGGTAGCATCATCATCACCGTCACCACGCCGTTGTGCTGACGGAACTCTCCCATGAAGATCTGCTGGACCGGAGTTCACGGGACGTCATCGAGCTGAACGTGTACTGAACTCGGAGGTGCCGTACGTTCGGTACTTGGATCGGTCGGATCATGAAGACGTACGACTACATCAACCGCGTTGTGCTAACACTTCCGCTTTCGGTCTACGAGGGTACATGGACAACACTCTCCCCTCTCGTTGCTATGCATCATCATGATCTTGTGTGTGCGCAGGATTTTTTTTAAAATTACTACGTTCCCCAACATCTATACCAAGTGGTGATACCCACATAAAAACAGCGAAGAAGAACAATGGTAGATTGCTTACAGATAGAACTATATTAGCGTTGCAAATCTTATACCAAGCATCTTTTAAATTCTCCCCTCCCCTTTGTTTAAAGTTGAGAACCTTGTTCTCGGGAGTGCACGCAATAGAGGAAGAACTATCCATGACGACAATAACGGCAAACAAGACTGCACACAAAAACAGATCCGGCAAGAAAACGGCGAACGAAAAAGAGGGTGAATAAAACGGCTAATTTTTATGAAGTGGGGGAGAGGAAAATGAGAGGAAAATTACAAATAATGTAAATTGCAAGGAATGAGATTTGTGATTAGGAACCTGGTAGATGTTGATGATGTCTCCCCGGCAACAGCTCTAGAAATTCCTTTTGATGTCCGCTAGACTACGTCAGTATTTCCCCAAAGAGGAAGGGATGATGCAGCACAGCGAGGGTAGGTATTTCCCTCAGTGATGAGACCAAGATTATCGAACCAGTAGGAGAACCAAGCAACACTACGTAAACATCACCTGCACACAAATAACAAATACTCGCAACCCGACGTGCTAAAGAGGTTGTCAATCCCTTTCGGGCAACGACCAGAAATTGGCAAACGGACGTGATAAAAATATGATATATTGGATAAATAGATCTCGAATAAAAGCAAATTAAAATAAAGTGCATCAAGGGATTTTTGGGTTTTTGGAAATATAGATTTGAAAATAAAAGCAAATAAAATAGATCGCAAAGGCAAATATATCAAAGAAGAGACCCGGGGGCCGTAGATTTCACTAGTGGCTTCTCTCGAGAAAAATAGCAAATGGTGGGTAAACGAATTATTGTTGGGCAATTGATAGAACTTCAAATAATCATGACGATATCCAGGCAATGATCATTATATAGGCATCACGTCCAAGATTAGTAGACCGACTCCTGCCTGCATCTACTACTATTACTCCACACATCGACCGCTATCCAGCATGCATCTAGTGTATTAAGTTCATGGACAAACGGAGTAATGCAATAAGAACGCTGACATGATGTAGACAAGATATATTTATGTAAAAATAGACCGCATCTTGTTATCCTTAAGAGCAACGATACATACGTGTTGGTTCCCCTTCTGTCACTGGGATCAAGCATCGTAAGATCGAACCCATCATAAAGTACCTCTTCCTATTACAAGATAAATAGATCAAGTTGGCCAAACAAAATCCAAATATCGGAGAAGAAATACGAGGCTATAAGCAATCATGCATATAAGAGATCACAGAAGACTCAAATAACTTTCATGCATAAAAAGATAGATTTGATCATAAACTCAAAGTTCATCCGATCCCAATAAACACACAGCAAAAAGAGTTACATCAAATAGATCTCCAAGAGACCATTGTATTGAGAATCAAAAAAGAGAGAGGAAGCCATCTAGCTACTAACTACGGACCTGTAGGTTTACAAAGAACTACTCACGCATCATCGGAGAGGCACCAATGGACATGATGGACCCCTCCGTGACGGTGTTTAGATTGGATCTGGTGGTTCTGGAACTTGTAGCGGCTGGAATTGATTTTCATCGACTCCCCTAGGGTTTCTGGAATATTGGGGTATTTATAGAGTAAATAGGCGGTTCGGGAGGCAACCGAGGTGGGCACAACCTACTAGAGCACGACTGGGTCTCCAGGGGCGCCCTCGTGTCTTGTGCTCACCTCGGGCTCCCTCTTCTGTACTTATTTGGCCCACTGGATGTCTTCTGGTCCAAAAAAATCCACAAAAAGTTTCACTGTGATTGGACTCCGTTTGGTATTGATTTCCTGCGATGTAAAAAACATGCAAAAAACAACAACTGACACTTGGCACTATGTTAATAGGTTAGTACCAAAAAATGATATAAAATGACTATAAAATGATTGTAAAACATCCAAGAATGATAATATAACAACATGAAACAATCGAAATTATAGATGCGTTGGAGACGTATCAAGATGTGAGTGTCTTAACCATACCGGTCCGTCGAGGCCATGGCAGGGCTTCCGATGGCGGTAGACTCACAGGTGAAGGACCCGTTTCACTTTTTGGTGCGCTGTCATGCGGGTGCAGAGGACAAAGTGTTGTTTTTGAAAGATCGTTGGCTTCAAGCGTCGCGTCACAAAAATCTCCCCAACGGTGACAACTGTTATTTCGTATTATTGGGCGGTCAGGGATGGACTGTTGGTGCATCGCTGGGCTACTGACATGGAGGGGAGCTGCTCTTTGAGGGCTTGGTTCAGTTTATTCGCCTATGGCAGATTATCTTGGAGGTACAATTGAACCCTCGGGTAGTGACTTTGCTATTTGGAAAGGGTTGAAATATATACCACCAGTCGAGCTACCCGCAGTCCCATGATCGGTTGGATCACACCCCACGTGTCGCGCATCCTCCATGGTTAGAGACGTACCCGAGCTTGGGCCCGCTCCCAAGATCCCTAACTCGGCTGCATGCACCCTGCCGGCATGTACCATAGTCAATCTCTCTGTTTACCACCACCCCGCCCATGGCGCACCTGCGACGACGCTTTGAACGACGAGGTCGAGACCTGCAACCGATCCCGAACCCTAGCAAAATGGCAAGGGAAGTTGACAATATCCCCGATGCCAACTGACTTCCCGACCCGAAAGGAACGTGCCGTCACGCCCCTGGTGTCCTGGAGCACGAGGCGGAGAGCATCCCGACGAAGTCAGAGCTCCCCGTCGACGAGAGTCACAGTGCGCGCAGGGCCGGCCCATAGATATATGGGGCTCAGGGGCAAGACAGCAATAAGGGGCCCTTGTGTTTACTCCAAAGCTCAAAATATTTATATTTCAAAAGCAAAGTAATATCCAGTACATAGCATAGTTTGATGATCTTAATTTGGACTCCAAAACTGACAGTACAAATTATTTATTGATAAGTCAACTACACCATGATAGTAATGAAATGATGTAGTTCGACATAAGCTCGCTTTCCACAAAAGCTTGCATTTCTAAATTTTAATGGAGACTTCATTTTCCCGTGCAAAACAAAAATTGCTGTCAAAACAGGTCGCTACTTAGATCTTTTGTGTTACCATGAGATAAAAAGTTAGGCACGATCTTACATTTGTTTCTAGATCCTCCCCAATTGGCCATGTTCTTCACTCCAAAAATCTTCACCCGGACTCAGTTCTTCCAAACATTCCTGCTCAAGGCATAGTAAAGCAAACTGAGCATTTCACGTCTATACTAGAACTTGGAAATTCGTCTAACACTTCTAGAAGCAAATTCATCGATTATTGTATCAACATTTATTTCATCCAACTTATCTTTCTCAATACATAAAGTAGCAAGACCATTTAATCTTTCTTGTGACATTGTTGACCTCAAATAGTTCTGTAACAATTTCAACTTTGAAAAGCTACGCTCTGCTGATGCTACGGTCATTGGTACAGTGAACAGAATTCGATAAGCAATTAAAACATTTGGAAAACAGTCAATATCTCTAACAAACTCAAAAATCTCCATAGCATGCAATGGCAAACCTGATTCTGGTAAGGTCATTTGCAGCAGTCTTAATTCGGAAAAAAGATCATCTAACTCAACATTGCATGAACCATTTCGTGAAAACGTTTCTACGAACTTAGTACAACATTTGCGTAGTTCAACATCATCCAATAACTTCATGTCTTTTGAGCTAAGTAAGAAACCAAATATACTTTTGAACACTTTGAGTTCTTTGAATCTAGTTCTCAGAGAGACATTTGCAATATCAACCAGAACTGAGAAGTAATTAACTTCGAACGCCTTCTCGGCTTTTAGAACTTCTTCATCGTTATTAGGTTCATCAAATTGTTTCTTCCTAGTAACATTACGTTTTATTGGAAATGATGGTTCTATGCCCATATCAACTGCAAGACCTTTGGCGATAGTCAAACAAGATGCAAATCCTTCATCTCTGTACTTATAAAAAAACTGCATTACGCCTTCAATTTGCTGCAAGGGAGAGTCGACACACATAGATGCGGACTGCAACTTCTTACTCACCATGTTTACAGCAAATAATATATCATGCCAATGCCAAGTAAAAACTCAAAGCTACCAAGTGCATCAAATAAATTATTTGCATCGCTCTTTGACTTGGCATCATCACAAATTTTACATAACTCAGACAAAGCTAGCCTTAATTGTGGAGCTTGATATCTAATAGCTTTCACACTTTTGATTCGACTCTCCCACCGAGTATTAGACAAACCTTTCACGGTTAAACTAGGAATATGATCAAGTAAAACTTTCCATCTTTTAGTGGAACTTGAAAATAAAATATAAATTCGTTGCACAATTCCAAAGAAGGATATAGCTTTACTGCAAGAACTTGCCATATCACACAAAGTAAGATTGAGGCTATGACACGCACATGGCATATATAGAGCTCTTAGATTTTTTTCAAGTAAACGACTTTGTACCCCTTGTTTATTTCCTTTCATGTTGGAACCATTATCGTAGCCTTGGCCCCTTACATTATCAATATTTAAGCCATAAGAATCTATTGCATCAAGAAGTACATTAAAAAGACCCAAACCAGAAGTGTCATCCACTGTCAAAAATTCCATAAAAAAATCTTCTATTTTTATTTTCTTATTTGACATGTTAACACATCGAATAATTAGGGTCATTTGTTCTTGATGGCTAACATCCGGAGTACAATCAAGAATTATGGAGAAATATTTAGCCTCTTTAATAATTTGTAAGATAGAACTAGTAACAATAGAGGCCAATAGAGAAATCAACTCATTCTGAATTTTGTGGCTGAGATAGTGATGATAAATTTCATCATTTTGAATTAAATGCGAGATGTTCTTGCATTATTGGATCAAATTCAGCAATCATCTCTACACATGCCAAAAAATTACCATTATTGTGTTGGTAAAGTTTCTCACTAGATCCACGAAAAGCCAAGTTACGTTTACCAAGATATTTAACAATGGCTACTAATCTCACTAACACTTGTCTCAAACGTTCTTTCTCCTTATTGATTTGCTGGTGCAAATCCTTATCAATGGTTTTATTTTTGGCTAGCCTAACTTTTAACTCATTCCAAGTGTTCATGGTTTTAATATGCTCTACACCATTTTCATGTTCTTTAAGCCTCTCGCTAAGATGCTTCCAATCACTCAATCCATTACCTGCTAACGCACTCTTGTTGCTATGGGATTTGAAAAGCTTGCAACAAAAGCAGTACACTTTGTTAGCATGTTCAGAGTAAACCAACCATTCCCTGTCATGTACCTCTCCATTGCTCAACTTTCTCGAATAATAAGATTTTGAAAAATGTCTAGAGTTACTATCTGGAGGGAACACAATATCATCATTTCTTACGGGACCCTTCTCAACTAAAATATCTCTAGCCTTATCATCCAGATTATCCCGTTTAGTGGATCAAAATATCAACAAAGGAATGGTTGTTGTTTATCAACACCGGTGATTCGTAATTAGATGAATGAGTTACATTTTCTTGCTCACCGGAATTGCTATTACCGCCATTCATATCATCATCAATAGAATTTGTATTTTCAGCTGGTTGTTCTTCAAAACATACTATGGCCCAGCCGAGGGATCTCTAGAAGAACTAGCGGTATGAAAAAATTCTTAAGTGATCCTTTTAGGATTTTACCTCTTCATCTTTTTCCTTCTTTCTCTTCCTTTTGGCACTACCAGATAAATGCTTTCTAGAGGACATCTCACTAAACAAGAACAAGCAGCATAAAAAGATTAAAACAGGAACAAATGCACGAATGTGGATGTAGGTGGCCAAATCAAGATCCATGAGTTGCGGTCGGCAGAACGAGAACACAACACCCTCCTTCTCCAGGTTCAGCAGTTCTCCCAAGCACTCAAAGTTAGATCCGCTGAAGTCTCAAGAGCGAAGATAAGAAGAAAGATGTGGAGTCGTCGGAGGAGAGGGCACCTCTATTTAACCGAAAGGAGGAACGGGTTATGGAGGGAAGAAAGAAGAACACTCACCGTCTCCTCTCCAACGTCCGGTGATGGGGAACAGGCGTAACGTTGAAGAACGAAGGAGTCGATTGGGGAGTTGATTGGCGCTTTAGCCTCCATTAATGGCCGACGGCGATCTTGGAATCGGATACGACGCACGGGCGCATGGCGCAGTCATTGCTCAGGAGTCTCGATTTGGGGTGGAGGAAGCGAGGAGCACGGAAAGGTTGACCGACGCCGAACGGGACCTCTTTACTCTCGCCGAACGGGAAAGATCGACCCTACTAGAGGCAATAATACAGGGGGGCCCTCGCTTTACGGAGGCCTGTATGGCGCCCGTTTGCGGCCTATGGGCCGCCCCGGATGTGGAGTCGTCGGAGGAGAGGGCACCTCTATTTAAGCGAAAGGAGGAACGGGTTATGGAGGGAAGAAAGAAGAACACTCACCGTCTCCTCTCCAACGTCCAGCTGATGGGGAACGGGCAGAACGTTGAAGAACGAAGGGGAGTCAATTGGGGAGTCGATGGCGCCTTTAGCCTCCATTAATGGCCGGCGGCGATCTTGGAATCGGATAAGGCACGGGAACGGCGGCGGCGCAGCGCTGTTCTGGAAGTCTCGATTTGGGTGGAGGAAACGAGGAGCACGGGAAAGGTTGACCGTCGCTGAACGGGCCCTCTTTACTCTCGCTGAACGGGAAAGATCGACCCTACTAGAGGCAATAATACCTGGGCTGGGCCCCTGCCTTTTGGAGGCCCAGGGCGGGCGCCCCGTTTGCCCGGCCTATGGGCCGGCCCTGGGTGCGGGCCGCCGCGAAGTCGGGCACAATATTTTTTGCTACCAAAATGCTCACCATTTTTTTCCCAATGGAACCAAGCAAGTCCGCAAAGGCACAGGTGACAGGACCCTTGCTTCCACGAGTGCGTGCGTACAGCCGTCTCTCGGGCTCGCTCGCCCTCTGCCCCCGTCAAACAGAAACAGGCGTGCGCTCGCCCACCTAATCCCAAATCCAAACAAATCCGGCTCCTCTCAAATCCCCGGTTCTCCATCCGTCCATCCCTCCCCCCTCCTCTCCTCTCCCCCCGTCTTATTTTACCGAGCGATCCCCCCAGCGAGCTAAACCCTAGATCCTCCGCCCAACCGCTAAAACCCTAGCAGGCCAAGGTACGGCTCCTCCCCGCCCCCTCCCGCGCTCGTCTCATCGGCTGTACGGATCGAGCGAGCTCGTTTCTCGAACCCTAGTGGACTAATGTGTTCTTCGTTGGATTTGCTGTCGTTTTGCTGCGCGCGATTGCAGTTCCTGTGTCGTGGGAAAGGATGGCCGAGCCCTCCAGGGTGATCCACATCCGGAACGTCGGGCATGAGATCTCCGAGGTGAGTGAATCCTGGCCCCCCTTTCTCCGAGCTGCTCGGCGGAATTCCTCGCCCGGATTGCTCTGTTGTCCGGTTCAAAGTTTGATCTTTTCGGTCTTCTCGTTGCGTGCAGACTGACCTGCTCCAGGTGGTGCAGCCGTTTGGCGCGGTCGCCAAGCTCGTCATGCTGCGGACCAAGAACCAGGTGCCCTCTCGGCCTCAGACGTAGTTTCATTTGCTAGGTGGATGGATGCGCGCTTGCAGTTTTGTGTGATTGTAATGTGGCGTTTGTGCCGCTGCTACTGCAGGCCCTTGTCCAGATGGAGGACCTGTCTGCTTCAATTAGCGCCATCCAATACTACACTACGATTCAACCTAGCGTGAGGTAATCTTCTTCTTGGACCTGATGTGGGTGCATCCTAAGATTTTCCTCTTGGTGCTTCAGTGCCAGCCGTTTTTCTGTCTGTAGAGTTACTTTTGGCGTTATGTTTCTGTGTGTTGCTATTATTATCCACAATAGCAGAGAGTTATGTCATTGTCATACTTAATGTTGTTATGCTTCCATTAATTTTTTACTTAACGTTGCTATGCTTCCATTATACTCCCTCTGTTCCAAAATATAAGTTTTTTTAGATATTCTAATATGGGCTACATACGGAGCAAAATGAGTGAATCTACACTCTAAAATACGTCTATATACATTCGTATGTAGCCCGTATTGAAATCTCTAAAAGGACTTATATTTAGGAACGGAGGGAGTAATTTACAAAATCAGATAGTGACGTCAATTTTCATGCCATATCAGGGGAAGAAACGTATACTTGCAATACTCATCTCACCAGGAACTGACTACTGATCAGAGCTCTCATGGACGGAATCCTGATCAGGTACATAATTATCCAGCTGCACTGTGGGTCTACACTATTAGCATGATTGCTTTTCTATAGGTAATCAGCAGTTTTGTGCACTTCTGTAATCTATGATCTCTGCATGTAAACATATTGTCCTGTTTTCATTCCTTCTATTTAGAGTTTGGGTTGCTCTTCTCTAATACTCCCTCCGTCCCAAAATTCTTGTCTTAGATTTGTCTAGATATGGATGTATCTAACACTAAAACGTAACTAGATACATCCGTATTTAGACAAATCTAAGACAAGAATTTTGGGACGGAGGGAGTATAACATTGTGGGTTCTTGCTTCATGGTATATACCAACCTAAATGACCAAGAGTTCAAAAATGAACAGCTGGCTTTTCAAAAATATTATATGCACAATGTAATGAGTTACTGATGCAAGGAAAAAAATCATCATTTTCTTAGAAGTGATCATCACACATTAGAAAGTTAGGTGTCCCTCGTTCAGAACTTTGAAGCCTATAAGCTCTTACCCAAAGTGCATATGATGGTTTAGTTGCATCCATTTATCAGTTAGTGAATCTTTTGGGCCTTGAAAATTGTTTGTTGTGATATACATTCTTGGACATAATGTGTATGTCTTCCCATGAAGTAGGTGCTAGTTTGCTCAATTCTATTTTTATTGTTCGGGCCTTTCATAGTGTGCTGCTAAAAAATATTCTTTTATCGTGCCAGCAACCATGTAATATTACTGTTACTGATAAATTAAGAAAATAAAAAGAAAAGTAAAATAAGTCATTCCATATAAAATGTATTAACTTTTCATACTGTTGTTATTTTCACCTACTTTTTCATCATTTGCTGTAGCTTACTGATTTAGTTTACATGCTCTCTCTACTCTCTTCTATTCCAACTAGATACCTATTCTTCTCTATTCATTCTTCTCTCTCTCTCCTCTATTCTTTCTCGGTACTCGTCTGCTGCTGGGCCTCAGGATGAACCCAACCGAATTCTCTTAGTTACCGTGCATCATATGCTCTATCCTATGACCGTCGAGGTGCTTCATCAAGTGTTTTCTCCTTATGGATTTGTGGAGAAGATTGTCACATTTCAAAAGACTGCTGGTCAGATTCTTCCCGTCTCTAATTCTCACTCTTGTATTGCATGCATGCTTATTTTCTTCTTAGTATCACGCAATTGACGATGTGTTTTTCATGTTGCTTTCAACTGCATATATTTTTAAAAAATCTAGCCATTTCCTAGCACAGTAGAACATATCCTTTTCAACTAGAATTATCAACAAGTTACCACATGTTGAATAGAAGGACTCGTGTTTGCTATTACAGTACCCATTTTGGTTATGTAGGTTTTCAAGCCCTTATACAGTTTCAGTCACGCCAGAGTGCAATACAAGCAGCTGGTGCTTTGCATGTAAGTCTCCTGTTGCATTTACAACTTTCAGAACTTAATGTCCAGATGCTTTTGCTATGAATCTCTTGACATCCACCAAAATATATAATTTCAGGGACGGAACATTTATGATGGCTGCTGCCAGCTAGATATTCAGTACTCAAAGTATGTCTTCAAGCAGTTCCCCTGTTTTTTTTGTAACATTTAACTCCTGAGCCTGATCTTATTTTCTTGAATTCCCAGTCTCAGCGAGTTGCAAGTTCACTACAACAATGATAGATCTAGGTACGATGACTTATTTTTTTGGTTTGGTTTATTTTTTATTAGTTTGGTTGAGCAGCTAGTAGAAGTTGCTTCCATCCATAATAGATTTCAGCACATTATGGTTTCTCAAGTGAATGTTGTATGTAATTATGCATTTATTTTATTCCTTGTTATATATAGATTCTGAAAGCCGCTTATTTCTGTTTTTCTTCCTCAGAGATTTCACAAATCCATCTTTGCCCACAGAGCAACGTCCAAGATCCTCTCAGGTAGTTATTTACTCCTTTGTGTTATCTTCTATTATTGTTTCTACTATCTAATGTTTGTTGCATTTTTGTTTGGATCATTTGAGTGGGTAAGCTAAGTATTAAGCCTCTGTTTTGTCTATTACTTTGAACAGCTTGGTTATAATGATCCTAGCCTTTTTGGTTTCCAACAGCCTGGAGGTAAGACATTGCAATTTTCCTTCACATTTTTCATTATTCACTCTTGTCATCTTACTAAAAGTATATTAACTTCTTTCCTTCAATCTTCTTTCCGGGCTATAGCTGCATATGGACAGGTTTGTATTCTTTCAAGTCGTCCCAATTCTGCACTGTCTGTTAGTTTTTACTGCTTCATTCTGTGCTTTGCTATATCATTATCTCACATAAAGCATTTGCTTTTGCTGCTGCAATGTTTCTATATCTGATGGGGCAGGCTGCAGTGATTGCTGCTGCATTTGGCGGAACATTGCCTCCTGGAGTGACTGGTACCAATGATCGCTGCACACTTATAGTTAGCAACTTGAACAGTGATGTAAGTAAATACATAACTTGCCATGAACTCTCCAAGTTGTTCGAATCATAATTATCTCTTTTATCTTATGTTTATCTGCAGAAAATTGATGCGGATAAGCTCTTCAATCTATTTTCTATATATGGAAATATAGTGAGAATCAAGGTACTCCGCAACAAACCAGACCATGCCCTTGTCCAGATGGCTGATGGGCTTCAGGCTGAGCTTGCTATACACTACTTAAAGGTGCTTTGTGGTCACTCAACTCCTACCTTAGTTCATTCGATCGTCCTACCTCATTATATCACCCTTGATACCATTGGAATTTATTTCCTACTGCAGGGAGCAATGTTACTTGGACAGAAACTGGAAGTGAACTTCTCTAAGTACCCGAGCATTACCCCTGCTCCTGATGCACATGACTACTCAACCTCCAATCTTAACCGGTTCAACAGTAATGTGGCGAAGAACTACCGCCATTGCTGTGCTCCGACCAAGATCATCCACATCTCAGCACTTTCACCAGAGATATCCGAGGACGCGATCCTTGAACACCTAGGTGAGCATGGCACAATCGTCAAGTCAAAGCTGTTTGAGGCGAGCGGCAAGACGCAGGCTCTCGTGCAGTTTGAGAGCGAGGAAGAGGCGACCGAAGCGCTGGTCTGTAAGCATGCGAGCAAGCTCGAGGGATCCACCATTAGGATTTCCTTCTCCCAGATGCAGAACATATAGCAGTTCTTCCTGGAAAAAGTGCGATGACCCCTCTTTCTTCCTAAACTTTTCAAGTTTGTTATGTGGACCTGTCTTTGTTTGCGCCATGACCAAGGATTTGTTGCCTGTATCTTGTGTGATGGTTGTAAACTGCTGCCAGCTCATCTGTATCATTTTAGCCTGCTATGGTTTGCTTCCGAGTTACCTGTTCACTTGCAATCATGGATTCTTTTGCAATTATATGAGTCGTTGCTTCTCTTCATAGTAATGACTTCTTTAATAATAATAATACGTACTAATGTATTACTGAGACCATAAATATTTAAACCATACTCCCTTCATCCTATAAATTAGACCAACCAAATGTGAATTATATGTACCATTGAGTTCATATTGAAAAGATGTTCTCATTATTGATTTAATTTATTATCAAGTTTCATTTTGAAAAGCGTGTGCGCCTTTTGTAGGGAGTATAAATCCATCCGAGACAACGATTTTCAATCAACCTAAATGGACCTGTCACTAGTCAGAGTTTTATAATTGGCGCTCTCGTTGCAAAATGTAATGTTGTAGATTCATTTTACTAAATCTCACTGATTCAATTTTGTTAAATAAACTTGATATCACTGATAAAGAATTCCACACTCCAAAACACTAACAGGTTAAATAATTATATCACCGGTAAAGAACTCCAAACCAAAACTGTATCAGCAAAATGCGCCAAAAGGAGGAAGCAGCGCTCATGCTCTTTTACTGCTCCCTCCCATCCATAATAAGTGTCGTGGTGAAACCACGAGACTTATTATGGATCGGTGGATCGAAGTTAACACTTCGGACCAGTCAGACCATCAGGGCCGGCCCATAGGCGGCAACGGGCGCCATACAGGCCTCAAAAGCGCAGGGCCCCAGCCCAGGTATTATTGCCTCTAGTAGGGTCGATCTTTCCCGTTCAGCGAGAGTAAAGAGGGCCTGTTCAGCGTCGGTCAACCTTTCCCGTGCTCCTCGTTTCCTCCACCCAAATCGAGACTCCCAGAACAGCGCTGCGCCGCCGCCGTTCCCGTGCCGTATCCGATTACAAGATCGCCGCCGACCATTAATGGAGGCTAAAGGCGCCAATCGACTCCCCAATCGACTCCCCTTCGTTCTTCAACGTTCTGCCCGTTCCCCATCAGCTGGACGTTGGAGAGGAGACGGTGAGTGTTCTTCTTTTCTTCCCCTCCATAACCCCGTTCCTCCTTTCAGTTAAATAGAGGTGCCCTCTCCCTATGACGACTCCACATCCAGGGCCGGCCCATAGGCCGGGCAAACGGGGCGCCCGCCCTGGGCCTCCGTAAGGCAGGGGCCCCAGCCCAGGTATTATTGCCTCTAGTAGGGTCGATCTTTCCCGTTCAGCGAGAGTAAAGAGGGCCCGTTCAGTGCCGGTCAACCTTTCCCGTGCTCCTCGTTTCCTCCACCCCAAATCGAGACTCCCAGAACAGCGCTGCGCCGTCGCCGTTCCCGTGCCGTATCCGATTCCAAGATCGCCGCCGGCCATTAATGGAGGCTAAAGGCGTCAATCGACTCCCCAATCGACTCCCCTTCGTTCTTCAACGTTCTGCCCGTTCCCCATCAGCTGGACGTTGGAGAGGAGATGGTGAGTGTTCTTCTTTTCTTCCCCTCCATAACCCCGTTCCTCCTTTCAGTTAAATAGAGGTGCCCTCTCCCTCTGACGACTCCACATCTTTCTTCTTATCTTCTGCTCTTCAGACTTCAGCGGATCTAACTTTGAGTGCTTGGGAGAACTGCTGAACCGGAGAAGGAGGGGTGTTGTGTTCTCGTTCCTGCTGACTGCAACCTGCGGATCTACTGATTTGGCCACCTACATCCACATTCAGGTGCATTTGTTCCCTGTTTTAATCTTTTTATGCTGCTTGTTCTTGTTTAGTGAGATGTCCTCTAGAAAGCATTTATCTGGTAGTGCCAAAAGGAAGAGAAAGAAGGAAAAAGATGAAGAGGTAAAATCCCTAAAAGGATCACTTAAGAATTTTTTCATACCTGCTAGTTCTTCTAGAGATCCCCTGGAATTGGCCATAGTATGTTTTGAAGAACAACCAGCTGAAAATACAAATTCTATTGATGATGATATGAATGGCGGTAATAGCAATTCCAGTGAGCAAGAAAATGTAACTCATTCATCTAATTCTGAATCACCGGGTGTTGATAAACAACAACCATTCACTGTTGATATTTTTGATCCACGAAACTGGGATAATCTGGATGATAAGGCTAGAGATATTTTAGTTGAGAAGGGTCCCGTAAGAAATGATGATATTGTGTTCCCTCCAGATAGTAACTCTAGACATTTTTCAAAATCTTATTATTCGAGAAAGTTGAGCAATGTAGAGGTACATGACAGGGAATGGTTGGTTTACTCTGAACATGCTAACAAAGTGTACTGCTTTTGTTGCAAGCTTTTCAAATCCCATAGCAACAAGAGTGCGTTAGCAGGTAATGGATTGAGTGATTGGAAGCATCTTAGCGAGAGGCTTAAAGAACATGAAAATGGAGTAGAGCATATTAAAACCATGAATACTTGGAATGAGTTAAAAGTTAGACTAGCCAAAAATAAAACCATTGATAAGGATTTGCAGCAGCAAATCAATAAGGAGAAAGAACGTTTGAGACAAGTGTTAGTGAGATTAGTAGCCATTGTTAAATATCTTGGTAAACGTAACTTGGCTTTTCGTGGATCTAGTGAGAAACTTTACCAACACAATAATGGTAATTTTTTGGCATGTGTAGAGATGATTGCTGAATTTGATCCAATAATGCAAGAACATCTCAGACGAATTCAAAATGATGAAATTTATCATCACTATCTCAGCCACAAAATTCAGAATGAGTTGATTTCTCTATTGGCCTCTAGTGTTACTAGTTCTATCTTACAAATTATTAAAGAGGCTAAATATTTCTCCATAATTCTTGATTGTACTCCGGATGTTAGCCATCAAGAACAAATGACCCTAATTATTCGATGTGTTAACATGTCAAATAAGAAAATAAAAATAGAATAATTTTTTATGGAATTTTTGCCAATGGATGACACTTCTGGTTTGGGTCTTTTTAATGTACTTCTTGACGCAATAGATTCTTATGGCTTAAATATTGATAATGTAAGGGGCCAAGGCTACGATAATGGTTCCAACATGAAAGGAAATAAACAAGGGGTACAAAGTCGTTTACTTGAAAAAAATCCAAGAGCTCTATATATGCCATGTGCGTGTCATAGCCTCAATCTTACTTTGTGTGATATGGCAAGTTCTTGCAGTAAAGCTATATCCTTCTTTGAAATTGTGCAACGAATTTATATTTTATTTTCAAGTTCCACTAAAAGATGGAAAGTTTTACTTGATCATATTCCTAGTTTAACCGTGAAAGGTTTGTCTAATACTCGGTGGGAGAGTTGAATCAAAAGTGTGAAAGCTATTAGATATCAAGCTCCACAATTAAGGCTAGCTTTGTCTGAGTTATGTAAAATTTGTGATGATGCCAAGTCAAAGAGCGATGCAAATAATTTATTTGATGCACTTGGTAGCTTTGAGTTTTTACTTGGCATGGTTATTTGGCATGATATATTATTTGCTGTAAACATGGTGAGTAAGAAGTTGCAGTCCGCATCTATGTGTGTCTACTCTACCTTGCAGCAAATTGAAGGCGTAATGCAGCTTTTTGATAAGTACAGAGATGAAGGATTTGCATCTTGTTTGACTATCGCCAAAGGTCTTGTAGTTGATATGGGCATAGAACCATCATTTACAATAAAACGTAATGTTACTAGGAAGAAACAATTTGATGAACCTAATAACGATGAAGAAGTTCTAAAAGCCGAGAAGGCGTTAGAAGTTAATTACTTCTTAGTTCTGGTTGATATTGCAAATGTCTCTCTGAGAACTAGATTCAAAGAACTCAAAGTGTTCAAAAGTATATTTGGTTTCTTACTTAGCTCAAAAGACATGAAGTTATTGGATGATGTTGAACTACGCAAATGTTGTGCTAAGTTCGTAGAAACGTTTTCACGAAATGGTTCATGCGATGTTGAGTTAGATGATCTTTTTTCCGAATTAAGACTGCTGCAAATGACCTTACCAGAATCAGGTTTGCCATTGCATGCTATGGAGATCTTTGAGTTTGTTAGAGATATTGACTGTTTTCCAAATGTTTTAATTGCTTATCGAATTCTGTTCACTGTACCAATGACCGTAGCATCAACAGAGTGTAGCTTTTCAAAGTTGAAATTGTTACAGAACTATTTGAGGTCAACAATGTCACAAGAAAGATTAAATGGTCTTGCTACTTTATGTATTGAGAAAGATAAGTTGGATGAAATAAATGTTGATGCAATAATCGATGACTTTGCTTCTAGAAGTGTTAGACGAATTTCCAAGTTCTAGTATAGACGTGAAATGCTCAGTTTGCTTTACTATGCCTTGAGCAGGAATGTTTGGAAGAACAGAGTCCGGGTGAAGATTTTTGGAGTGAAGAACATGGCCAATTGGGGAGGATCTAGAAACAAATGTAAGATCGTGCCTAACTTTTTATCTCACGGTAACACAAAAGATCTAAGTAGCGACCTGTTTTGACAGCAATTTTTGTTTTGCAGGGCAAAATGAAGTCTCCATTAAAATTTAGAAATGCAAGCTTTTGTGGAAAGCGAGCTTATGTCGAACTACATCATTTCATTACTATCATGGTGTAGTTGACTTGTCAATAAATAATTTGTACTGTCAGTTTTGGAGTCCAAATTAAGATCATCAGACTATGCTATGTACTGGATATTACTTTGCTTTTGAAATATAAATATTTTGAGCTTTGGAGTAAACACAAGGGCCCCTTATTGCTGTCTTCCCCCTGGGCCCCGTATATCTATGGGCCGGCCCTGCAGACCATGAAACAAAGAGATGCTCACGAAGAAACCAGTCAGCATGGTATGTATACTATAGTAACGAAGTCGACATGGTATTACACGACACTCTTACAAATGAATGTAATCAGGCACACTAGTTGTACACCACCGGTGCATCGAAGTTAACACTTTGGACCAGTCAGCAAACACAGAGAAAAACAACATGTGTCACATAACAGCATTCCAGGGCATCGGTACGATGCTTCCGTCCAGCTTGGTCATTACGTTCCCGTATCCAACCTTGACATGTCCAGCTTGGTCATTACGTTCCCGTATCCAACCTTTGACATTTTACACGTAAGAGACGAACAGCACAAACAGACCAGAACTGGAGTCCCATCCACCCATTCGCGACCTGCTTGACGGGCAAGCCAATATCAATAAGCATGAAGCAGAATGGTTAGAGCAACTGAGCTCATGGCACTCACTACTCACCCGTTGCTTTGATGACTCACACATCCTCATGTCATTATTCTATTTAGGCGGATGCTCTGGCTCTTCCTTGGGATGGGATCTAGCGATGCAATTACTTGTGGCATGGTCATTCCTCCAGAAACGATAATTTCTGTAGGATCAAATGATTTCAGGGAAGGTTCATTATCAGCTCACAGCTCTAGCCAGCAAGAAATAAAAACGAGGAGAAGCCTGTAAAGCAAAATAGGATGGACACCATATACCAATTCCTTCTCGAATGGATAAGTTTGGTCTGATGATCTCTTCAGAGTTCAGCAGAAATATGTCACCAATATATAGATGATTTGTCGGCACATAAACACTACACAATTCTTCGTCACCTTTGTCTGTCTGTAGCATAACAAAACAGGAGACCATAAAACAGCTATAATTGCACCATATGGAACATATATTGCCTATATAGAATGGGGTGTATCAATAACGCATTGCTTATAACCAAACTATAGCAAGATCCTTGTGAAAAATAAATACCTGAAGGACAACAGTTGATGTTATAAACCCGAATGCGTATTCACCAACACGTGGATGCCGAATTATTGCAACTTCTTTAAATGCTGTTGTATTTTGATCTGTAAAAAAATTGTAATAAGTCATCATGCGCAGTAGGTCCTGTGATATACTTTTAACAAACAGAACAAAGTAAACACAATATAACCCTGCTGTGAAACAGATGCACCAAAAGGACTACAAAGAACTGATCTATGACATAGTTAAAATGGGGGTACAACTTACAAAAAGGACAAATCACTCAGATAGCTCACATGGTTTTTGCAGTAAAAGGCAGATGTGTTGTGCTATTTACTAAGTTTGCAAACTTATATGTAATTCAAGCCATCTGAGGGGAGTATTAACCACTAGCAAAATGTCTGAAGAGCATTTGTAAGCATAGAATAAACAATCGGTCCAGTGCAGATGACAAGATATGTCAACTACTTAATGGCAATAAATTACTTTGAAGGCAGCCTGTAAGACATGAGAGATAGATGATCAAGCTTCACATAAGATACGAAGAATAACCTGGTGAAATGGCAGTGCTGACTTGCTTTGATGCCGAATATATGTGCTTTACAAATGGCATTTTCTTTATAAACCATTCTCCAACCCAGAAGACAGTTGAGCCCAACCACGAAGAAACAAATATTCCAGCCAGAAATATGAATGCCAGAGAAGTCAGAAAACCAAGACCTGCAAAGTGTGGGTGAAAAAATAAGTACTTGCTACAAACATAAACATTAATTTAATGATAAAGAGAATTACTTGCATTCCATATAAGTACATATTTAAGTGCTATAAAATCATTACTGCAGTAGAGGATCTAACTTAAAATTGGCTATTGTTCAAGAATGCGGACACCAATACCATCAATATTAGCTTATGTAATATCCTACTAAAACATAAAGTTGGATATTATGATTGCTTGCCAAAGGCCCTACAATACTTAGGTGTATGGTTGCATGATGCCAACCAGATACTCCTTTACAATCACACAATATACAACTAGAAGTTTCAATCTCCATAAGAGCATCTCTAGCAGATCCTGTAAAAGGCCGCCGGCATGGAAAATTCCAGCCGACATGCAGGTTTGGGCATTTTTGTGCCTCGAACAGATCCCGGATCCCCTCTGCCGCAATTCGTCCTCTCCGCTGCGAGCCCTAGCCAACTCTAGCGAGAAATTCCCTCCACCTCTTCTCTGTTTTTCCCCCTCCACAATGGCCGGCAGCGCTGCTGGAAGCCGTGACAGCCATGTCAGGTCGCCTTCGAGCAAGCACGCATAGCACGACACGGAGGCCGGCAGCTTCGGCCGCACCGTGGAGCCATGGCGGTCGAGACAGGCGCAGAACCACGGCCGGCTCTCCCGGAGCGGCGGGCGGAACGCTTGGGCCGGCTTAGATGTGCTCGACAAGCACATCTTGCCGCACATCAAGAGGTGTCGCGCCGCCGATGAGGAGCTCGTCGACGCAGAGAAAGCGGTGGCGGGCAGAGAAGAAGGTGCCGCCGACCACCTCGCCGCCGCCAAGGAGGAGTACGACCTCGCCCACGCGCTCCACAGGTCGGCCGCCAAGTTCTACCTCGGCGTCGGCGAGTGAGGATGCCGTCAAACTATGGGTTAAATTTCTAGCGCGAAGTATGTATTGGTATGTAACTATGTATGCACTATGGTGATGAACATGTTCTAGCGCTAAGTTTTTATTTAAATTTGCAGTACCATAGAAGTATGTTGTGGTATACCGCAAACGGTTTTTGCGAGGGGCCGCTTTGCGGGATCTGCTAGAGTTGCTCTAACCACGTCAATAATTATGGAACGGAGTGAGTAGTATTTGTAATTCTAAGTTAGTAAGTTCAGAACTGCCATAAACAGCATGATCATCAAAGTGCAAGTACAAGAATTACCAAATATGTTGACTCCGAGTTTTGCATATAGTGGGCTGAAAAACCCATCAACAAACTGAACGAACCACCATGTGATGAAGAACGTGAAAGCCACAGGAAAAAGAACCACACTGGAAAATATGAAACAAAAAAAAATATCGGTAAGCATAGATCGGTAACAAGTTTAACTTATTTCTGGTGAAGGATGTACCATCCAGTCATAAATTTTCTTGACACCCAACTCTGAAGAACAGCGCAGCATGCCTACACAAAATTTACCAACCATCAGCAAATTAGTGAAATGAAAAAATGACCTGCCTTGTGGATGCAGCTCCTTTTGGGCAAAACATTGAAAAGATCACAACATTAGAGAGCTGCGTCAGAGTTCTATACGATCCTAATAAGCGCTACAAATGCATGAATTGCAAATTACTCCGCACCACGTACTCGAATTAAGGGCATAAACAGAAATGCAGCAAGGACAAAAATGTTCAGCTTACCAAGTAACTGAACTTGAAATTTTTCATTCATAAACCTCTTTCCAGCGAAAGTATGCAATGCAAACCTATATTTGGGTTCTACCTTGGCACCTAAATAAGGGTATGATCCCAGACACCCACCATGTTTTCCATACACTAAATACAACACCACAGCCCTCAAATCGCTACCGGGTGCATTTCTGCACAAATAGGCGACCAACATTTCTCAACTCTGGCTTCCCAGCACGAACATTGTACCACCAGTTAACAGCTCTTTCAGAAATGGAACACCAGCACGTCCAAATTCATTAATAGTAACTTGGACACTAAGGAACTAAGACAAATTAACGGTATCCAAATAAGAGAACATGTTCTAAGCATATGTCGCAAGTTAAGCCACCACAAGGCACAAATGGGCAAACAAAACCCAGGGCCGAACGGCCTGACTACTCTAACTATGAAGAAAGCTTCAAGTCAGCTCCAGTCTCCTGAACAGCATCCATATCCCCAATAATCTCCCGAACTAGTAAATTCGATCAAACCTAGCAAAACTCCTACTACTCTGGAAGCACAACATACTGAATTTACCAACCGCCCCACACGAGAGCGAGCACCGAAAACGTGCCCGCATACGCACAGATCCGACCATACGGAAGCACAACCACGCCCAAAACTCCCGAAATATTAGAACACGCAGCGGCGGACCCTACAGCAGCGGCACAGGCACGCGCGCGCGATTGGGCCGGCGGGGTAGCGGGGTTGGATGGATCCGGACCTTGCGGGTGGAGGTGGTGGGCGAGCTGGGGCGCGGCGGCGACTTGGCCGGGTCCTCGGGGTCGACAGCCTCCGCCGCCTGGCTGAGCGGGACCGACGTCGACTCCTTCTCCTCCGCCATCTCTAGAACCTTCCGGCGGGCGCTGCGGCGGGGGGCGTGGGGAGGAGGGGGGTCAGGTGAGGTGAGGCGTCGCTGGCTGCGGCTGCCTTTTCCCCGGCTGGCGGAAAGTAGCAGCAAGCGGTTGGTGGCGGAGTCCGCAACCGAGCGAAGGGAGGCGTCAAGCGGTGGCGTGGCGGAGCCACCAAGTCCGAAGTCCAAGCGAAGACCTCCTATGACAGGCTGGGCCCACCTGTCACGGCGCGAGCCAGCTCGCGTCGGCTGCCCCCTGCTCCGCCACGCGGCGGTCTGCGGCACATCGGCTATCCCTGCTGTGCGATGCAGGGCGGTAACGACAAGCCGTGACGGCGTCAGCGAGGCAGCGCCCGAGCGGCCGAGCGCGTCCTCGCGGGTGGCCTTGCGGGGTTTGGGTTCCGTTTGGGTAAGCTGGTGCCGTGTTTGGACGCGCTGGCGTTGAGCTGGCCCGGGCGAGTGTGACGCGACGGAGGAGGAAGGGACGGACGTCGGCTCGATCGGGTCCGACTGGACGGAGGCTGAGGCTGGCCGGAGACCCGTCCGAGTCTGTTCGACGGTCGCTCTCCATGCGCCCACTGCGGCCACCACATCGTTATGGGGTGGGCTGAGGCAGGTCAGCTACTTCTCCCCGGCCTGTTAATTGCAGATTTTTTTAGATTATAAAACGATCGATTTTTTTTAGATTAGAACAATCGATTTGGGATCAAATGGCCACAGCTTTTATTGCTGGTAAAAGGATAGTCTATAATTGTGGTTCGACCATGAGTTAGGAAGATGTTTACTGGAGAGTTGCTCAACGAAAATCAAGAAAAATGAAAGGAACCCTTAAAAAAAAGGAATGGAAGATATAGCCCAACGATATGCAGAGACTTGATAGTGGATCGGTCCATCGGATCTCGTGGGCTGACACTAGGAGAACCTCCCAGTTTCTTTCTTATGTGCGAAATAATTGAGCCCAATTCTGGCCCATAAAATTCTATCTAGTAATGTTTCATTAGTATTTTTCTTTTCTTCTTGACGACAAAAATAATTTGTCAGCACATTTGATGCATAAATTCCAGACAAATAAAAAAACTGAGAGGCCCTACAACGAGGGGTGCGTTTGATGGCGGCAAAAAAGGTCGGTAGATTTATTGTAAAAAAAATTAAGAGGCCCTTCAACGAGGGGTTCCCAACCCACTAAGATTTGACCATGTCAAACCGGTACCATTGAACTATTGAGATATATGGAGATCATGCCAGAAGAACACCTCATTCCAAACAAATATAGAGTACGACACTTGAAGAGAAGGTGAGCCACATATTCTTACACTTGGTTGCAAAGTGGGCATAGCTTGGCCATCCTCGTCGTTGGAGCCTATCCGCCGCCCACATCCTTTTTTGAGTGAGTAGCCAAGCAAAGAATTTGCCCGAGGGGGAGGGGGGAGTTCCGAATCGTGGCTTGTAAGCTAGACCAGGTGAGCCTAGTAAACGGGGTCATGTAGGCGGTCGTAGTGAAGTAGTTTCCGTCCTTGGTGAACTTCCACATGATGATATCCTTGATGCTCGGTTGGACGATGACATTAGCAAGCTTCTCCTAGAGCCGTGAATTGTTGGATGTGCTAAAAAATGAGGCTTATTTGGGTGTTAATTTGAGCTATCCAATGTCCATCCCTCAAAGCCATAGCAGCAAATCATCTTTTCTTGCGGGATATCGCAAAAAACTTAAGTGCAATGTCTTTGGGTTTGAGACCTTCAAGCTAAGAGGACTCCAGAATTTTTTCCTTAGTTCCATCACCTTAGTGGCTGCCGTGAAGAGGCCACGATCCTCATTAGTGCATGGCATCCCCAAACCACACCACGCCCTGGTGGATCATCCCAGTCGAGCCAAAGCCATCGCAGATGAAGAGCAGTAGCATACTTCACAAGATTCAAAATGCTAAGACTTCGACATTCCTTTGGTTTGCAAACTTGATCCGAATTGACTATGCACTTGCATCTGTGCGCTTTTAATAAAAGTGTTATAGCTGTCTTCGAGCTCTAGAGCTGTGCCAAAAGATTGTATTGACGTGGTTTTCACATATATATAGGTGTACATATATACATGTTTTTATCTTCAAACATGAAAACCCCCATCAAATTGAACAGTACCCCCTCCCCCCCTTTAATCTTTCTTTTTCCTCACCCTGTGTAACTACCTGAATGTCGTCATCTCTCCCCAACAAATATAAGTTCAGGCTGGCGCAGGCCACCCTAATTTCCCGTAAAAAAAATTAAACATTATACAAAGAGGTCAGTGGAAGGAAAATAATGGCATCACACACAAATGCAAAAAAAAAAAAAGGCATGAAGGCCGAGCATGATACCATCTTTTTTCCATCGGCCGGCCGTGGGATGGATCGCGTTTGTATCGTAGTACGATCTCTTCTTGTTCAAACATTGTACTAGAATTCAGTGGTTTCTTTAAAGGCATATATAATGATTGATAATATAATCTTATTTTAAGTCTTGTATATAATTTAGAGATGATAAAAAAAAAGTCTACAATGGATCATTTCTTAATAATTAGTTATTTTTAAAAACATGATGAGACATTATGCTAAGAGATCATCTTTTAAATAAAAGAAGACAAGTCTTTCTTATGATTTCTTCCTCCTCCATCTCACCATGTATCCTATATGGCACTTCTAAGATATCATCATGGTACATTCCTAATAAAAATCGATCGGAGCTGCTAATCCATGTCATGCTTTGTAGTAGAGACCACACGACAAATCTACGCAGCAACATTATTTTTCCCAAATGACACGATTAAAGCTTCCCAAAAGACACTGATTAAACCTCAACCTCCCATTTCTTCGCTTAATTTGCAGTAATAACCAGAACAGAAAGTACTAAAACCGGGGCGACCCCGCACCACCAGCCCAACTAATAATCAACGAACGAACAAAATGAGCACGCCCATAGCTGTCAATCAACACATGCCCCTCGGTGAGTGACTGACGCCATCATTCTCGATCCTCCGCTTGTTTTTTTCCTCGATCTTCTGCTTGCTGCTGCTGCGCCCGTCTCCGTCGCCGTCCGTACACAACTTATTATTCTTTCTTCCATTCCAGAGACGGCGCAGAATCTTGGCCTTGGCTTTGGTTTTGCGATTGCTGCGCTATTGGGTGTGCGGCGGGTGGTATGGCTGCTGGCTCGAGTCGGACCAGGAGGCCGCCGCCGTCGTCCCCGGGTAGGGCGCCAGCGCGCTCTCCCAGCTCCACTCCGCCGCCGCGTCGCCCTGCTGCTGCTGCTGCTGCTGCGAGTCGTGCGGCGACGAGTAGTAGTGGCCCGGCGCAGAGGACGCGGAGGAGGAGGACGGCACGGTGGCCACCGAGACGGAGGAGGACGGGAACGAGTAGTAGGAGCCCAGGAAACCGCTCATGACGCCGCCGCCGCTGCCATAAGAGCCGCTCATGACGCCGCCGCCATACGAGCTGCTCATGGCGCCGCCCCCGCCCCCGCCGTAGAACGAGAGAAGGTTGCCTTGGTTGGCGCCGGCACCCCTGCCCTGCAGGAGCATCTGGTAGCGCAGGTAGTCGGAGGCCGGCCCGGCGCCGGCGTACACGGCGGGCGTCGAGGCCGTCGCCGCGGCGATCGGCGCACGGGCCGGCGCGGCGGCGGGGGCGACGGTGGCCGGGTGCAGGCGCGCGTCCTCGGGGAAGTTGAGCTTGGCGCGGCTGCCGCGGAAGCGCAGCGCGGCGTCGTCGTAGGCGCGCGCCGCGGCCTCGGCCGTCTCGAAGGTGCCGAGCCAGACGCGCGCCGCCTTGTGCGGGTCCCGGATCTCCGCCGCCCACTTGCCCCACGGCCGCTGCCGCACCCCGCGGTACCGCCGGCGCGGCGCCTCCACCACGTTGGACGACGCCGGGGAGCGGGAGCGGTGTTCCTCCATGGTCGCGCTCTGGGTGTCCGAGCTCTGATCCGACCCTGCGCACGCACGCGGAAGCATATTTATACGGTGTCACGGGGGCGAGGCGCCAAAGCGAAAGCAGAGAGGATGCAAAGCGAGCCAGCGCAAGCGTGTTCCAAGTTGTGCACTCGCGCATGCAGTGTAGGAGTATGTGCATGCATCCGAACGCGATTTGCAAGGTGTTAATAAAGCGCGTCCGTCCCGATCACCGAGGGGTTAATTTTAGGAATGTGAACTGGAAGGCAGTAGAGAAAAGATATTCATGCTCCAGCAAAGCGATAAGCACCAGCTCAAGAATTCGAACCGCTTTTCGTCGCAAAAGAAGAAGAAAATGAAGGAAAAAACTGCCTTTTCAGGAAAGAAATGAAGTCTCTCGGCCGTATTCTCGGTGTTGTATGCGCGTCACGCAAGCTCATCGATGACATATTTGGCATGTACTCCTACGTACATGATACGAAGATGCACTGTATTTTATATGTACGATGAAATGCTACCACCTGAAGACTTAGCTGTATCTTTGTTTGTTGCGTTGCAGAGGTGCAGTGGATTACAAGACTAGGTTCAATGGTGTACGAACGCAAAAAAAAAAAAAAGGTTCAATGGTGTACAACTGTGCAGCAGTGGATTACAAGAGATAGGGTTTGTTTCATTTTCCTTATGTCAGCTGCGAGGAATCCAGGCGCCTCGGTTCCGTCCAGCGTTTCGACTTCGAGCTACACGCCGTTCGTCCGTACGACCAGTTTGTTATGGTCGCGCACGACGCTTGCATGTTCCGCACGCATTTTCCTCTATTATTTCCAAGAAATAACTCTTTTCGTAACACATTTTGTGCCTAGGGCTCTGCACTGACCAAAACTGGTAGTACACGTGTTCACTGATTCTTTATGACCTGATCAGAGCTAGAAACGTAAAGGTTCGAACTTCATCGATTGTCTTCTTGTTTAAGTTAAGTTATAAGCCGAATGATGTACGCCCGGGGCGCCAATATTAGCTTTTTACCTCTAAAATATTCTTGTGAAATATTACTATAACTTGTTGTTTTGCACCGGTGGATATAGACATTTCATTTATTTTACAAGCTTAACCTCTGAATGCATCGCATATAAGACAATCAAAAAAGAGATTTTGCCCATGCCTGACACGTTTCGAGCTGGAGTAGCATGCAAGAATGCGATCGGCCAAAAGCAGAGCATGCGGAGAAGCTCGGTGGAGCAATATCAAATCCAAGGCAAAAGCAGAGCATGCAAACTCAGAAACTCTTCCCGGCCAAGCTAGCTTCAATAGCATGCGTGTGTTGACTGTATGTTACCTGCGAACTCTGAAGATGGCACGCCGGGGAAGCTCCCAAGCTCGTGCACGTAGCCGCCGCCGCCGCCGCCGCCAGCGCCGGCGTGCATTGCCTGCTGCTCCTCCCAGCCCCACCCCTCCGCCTCGGCGCCGGAGCCGGACGGCGCCCACGGGTCGTCCTCCGCCACGACCCGCGACAGCGCCGACACCATCGTCGACATCTCCTGCGCCTGGTAGTAGCCCGACATGAGGTCCGCCGGGCTCGCCATTGTCATTCCCGCCGCCGCTCCGGCACTGCCCTCGCCCTTCACAGCCCGGCCGTCGCCTCTGCCGCCGCCGTGCGGTCCACGTTGGTCCGCCAGCTCGAAGCACATCAAAGTCGCCCGCTGCCCGCCCAGCGCAGAAAAACAGCGCCTCCCTCCGAACCTTTCTTTTCAAATGGCAGAGCAGAGCAGAGTCGTCGTGAGGCTGGGAGCTACTACGATCTCTCTCTCTCGTTTAATTTCGTTCAACGCTTCGAACATTTCCGGGGGGCGACCTTCGCATATATAGCTAGGCTAGCGGCGGAGCACGTACGTGCCACTAATAATAATCAGCAAGCAAGAAAGGGAGAAAGAGAAGAAAAAAAAACGTGGCGAAATAGCCGTCATGAGATGTTCGTTTCAAACGGGGAGGCAGAGAGGCCAGTTCAGCTGTAGCCTCCTCCCTCCTCTGCTCTCGCTTATTTTTCTGAAGAAAAAGCTTCAGCTTCCTCCTGCCTCTGACGATCCGAGGCGGTGAAGCAATGTGCGAGTTTTACCCCTCGGATTATAAATTTAATTAACGAAGGTCTCTTGGTAATTCACGTACCTTCCACTTACGCTGCTACTAGCCTACTACTAGTACATTCCAGGCAGTCCCCGGTGTGAACGGGGGTCCGTACGGTGGCCAATGCGCATGATCGGACACACAGTTTCATAGGTCGGCAGCGTTGGATCCGATCCACCCATTCGAATACACAGCCTCGCTCGTGTTGTATTATCTGAGGGCCGAGGCTTGGGTTAGATTTACTTACTGCTCCACTACTTGCTCCGGTACCGATCGCTTTCGCCGACATGAGGGAGGGAGGAGCGCGTACGTGGTTCACGCACCCTGGACGGCCGGTTGACGCGGTCAGCGGCGAGGAGGAGCAGTTCGTTATGTGGAGCGTGCTTATCTCATTTCGCTTCCTTTTTTCCTTCTTTTTCCCGTCACGGTTTTGATCATTTCCTTGGATAGTTTTCCTTCCAACGAACTGTCTAGACAGTCTAGTAGTAGTGGTATAACTTTCTTCAGGTTGCCGGCGCGCGCGACGGTGGTGGATTGTTTCGTTGAGTTGCCACTGACGAGTGACCGGACTGCTTCAGCATAGGGATAACGGGATATGATGGATAACAGGCCGGTCAATGTTTAGCGGGATCATGTTGCTCTCGCTCCTTGACTCCTTCGCGTGGTTCGAACATGGTCTTTTCACTGGTTTGATGGGGTCTACTGTTTCTTGAGGAGTTAATGCATCGACATGCTACAACAGCCGGACTTGATAAATCCGGCCCGCCATATGGGCGCCGAACATGTCCGGACACGCACGCATACGCAGCCAGACCTGCCCCTCGTTATACCTGGTCATGGGCAGCCCCGCCCGGACGGCCCGAAAAAGCCCGACCTGGCCTGGCCCGACCTTGTCCACGGGCCAGCCCTGGGCCTAGATTTTGAGCCCGAAGGCCAGGCTAGGCCCGGCCACGCCATATTAGCGATTTAACAAAGAGGCCCTGCTCGAGGCCCAACGGGCTTTTACACTGGCAGGCCGGGCTTGGGCCTGATTTTTAGGCTCGACACCCGGGCCAGGCTGGGCCTGTTTTTTTGCATCGGGCTTGGTTAGGCCTGGCCCGAGAGATGGCCAGTTATACCCCTCGTACGTCCTGCCCGACAGCCACATACCTTAAAATCCCAACTCTCAAATACATGTAAATCGACGCACATCCATCATACACGCCAATGTCGCGCGTAAATAGCAAATGTTGGTAGCGAACATACATAGTTCTTACATGAAATTGATATTAAGTGCACAATTCATACATTAGCTCTTTGGTTTCTATTATGGGTCCACATATGCTCCACAAGATCACTGAGTAGCTGCACACGCACCTGACGGTCTCAAAGATTCTGATGCACATGATTCCCACTTCATTGCAGCTCCACGAACAATTCACCATCAAGCTTGAAGCACTCCAAATGCCCTCTCCTCCTTGCTAACTACTTCCTGCATTGTTGCAATGGCTTTGTTTGTTGCCTTGTGGTTCGGATGTGGTTTTCACAAACGCCACCCATTGTGGATAGATGTCATCGGCAAGATAGTTTCCATGTTGTAGTCGCGCCATTGACAATGTAGTTGCACGACGATGATTCCCAGTTACAAAGCCTCCTGAACACGGGAGATCGTTGAAGCACATTGATGTCGTTGCGAGAATCTAGCATTCCAAATAAAGCATGCAAATCCATAAGTCATGTGATGCCACTACTTTCAGTATGATGATGGCCTCTTTGATGTGACCTTGGTGGAGAAAACCTTTGTGCCAGTTCTTCTATTCTCAATGCATGCAATTAATTGATACGAGCATCCTTGTAAAACCTCTTGCCTCTCCAATACCAACAACTTTTCCGTGTCTTGCACAGTTCATCCTCTCAAATGCTCTCCTCCAAACACCCGGACCACAGTGCGGGCAAACCTGATAGTAGTCTTCACGCATGTGCTCTCCCCCATCCGGACCATCTCACCAACAACATCAGCGGCAATACCAAGTGCAAGCATCCTAAGAGTAGCCATGCATTTATGCTTAGCAGAGAAAGAAAGTTGACTGCAACAATCCATGATGAGCTTGAAGTGGTTATCGTGTGCCTCCACTCCCTCCACAACGCGCAAAAGCTGTGGTTTATGCATACGAAAACTATGATGAAACCATGAATTATCCAGGACAGTTGGGTTAGGAGCAAAGTAATCCTTGTACAATAGCCATGCTCCAGAGACCCAAGCCTAATTAATAACTCTTCTCCCATTGATTGAGCCCTTAAAGTTGAGAATATGCTTCACCTGTTGGTCCATTTCCTCTTGCATGCTCATGAACATGATCATATCCACTTCATCGCCCGAATCCGACAAATCGAAGAACTCATTTTCAATCATTTTATCAAGCTCCTTCGGTCCATATGCCTCGTCCGAAGACGTATCAGAATCCATCATTTTCTCTACAAATAAATCACAATAAACCAGGTTAGACATTGTGTCAAACAGATCAAGGGCAAGGTGCAGCCCAAAAGTTGCCAGACGTGCCGCGGTGGCGTCTGGGCCACCGACGATGTTTGGATGGGGGAACTACAGTGTCGGCGCTGGCAACGCTGAGGCTCGGAATGGCAGCGGAGCTACGAGATGTCCGGCGCGAAGGATGACGAAGAGAGAAGAGAGCGAATGGAATCGATAGGTCTATGGGTGGATCGGTGTAATTTGTGGTGGGGTCAGGGTGTCGGGTACGACGTGGCGGACGCGCCCGATCGCGTCCGGGCCTCCCCATATCCGTCCTACATTTGGGCTAGATATGAGGGGTGCTGATCAGCACAGGCATTTGGGGCGTCCATCCGAGTCGAGTTTTTTGACCGGTCAATGACCAGCGCGTCCGCCCGGGCTTTTGATGAGGGCTTGAGACGCTCGACTATAGATGATCTTAGTGTCTTCTTTTTATCCTCGAGGGGGGAGGGCTTAATGGAAGCATCGACTAATGATGAATAAAATGGAAGTTTCTCTTGTAAACAAAACCGATTTGATGCTAATTCTTGCGTCAAATGTTTGCCGACGGTATTTCAAATGTCCTCTGAAATTGAGGCGTGATTAGCCAATACATGTAGGAGCATTTATGAACATCGACTCGATATTTAGTACATTAAGCATCTACAACCGGACCCATTTTTGCCCCAAATGCCCTAACAGGTTGTCCGGTTAGTGTCCGGACAAAAAATGACCAACCAAGCTGGCTCCACACCCTAGCCCAAACTCTTGGGTTGTTCGGCAACCTCCATATCCGTCCTATATGTGGGGTGAATATGGGGAGGTTCAGACACGTCCGGACACTGCCACCATGTCGGACTGGCCCGCTATGGCCCACGCGCCCTCAACACCGTCCTCACAAAAGCACATCCGGTCGAGAAACCCTAATCCCAACCCCACTCCGCTTCACCCCACTTGCCCTCTACGCTCCCTTCCATTTCCTCTCCTTCCACCCAATCTCCCTTTCGTCCTCTCCGCCATGGCCGGCTCCGGCTCCGATTCCGACGAGATCGACTGGGTGGGGCTCGCTGTCGGTGACCCGTCGAGCTCGTCCGACCCCGACGAGGAGGAGCTCGTGCTCCACATTGCGCTCCGGCGCACACAGATAGACCAGGGAGGGAGCTGATGGTGTCCGAACTAGGGGGTACTCACCTCATCGACTCCCTGCAAGGAGGACTACACCGAGGACCCCCATGATGATTTACTTATGGGCCACATTTGTCAAAGCCCACGATGCCAAGATGGGATGTTTACGAAGACTTGGCACCTACTCCAAGACTTAGAGGTCATCGGCCCCACAATTACCCTTGATGTAACAGGCCTATGTGTTAACCCTAGACACCCATGGTACCAATATAAGCCGAGGTGTAGGACTCGTAGACGACACCCCATACACACAACAATCTCATGCTAAATCAACCTATAATTTCTACTCCCTCGAAATCATTAAAAACAAAGTAGGACGTACGGTATTATCTCTTCAAGTACGGTATTATCTCTTCGAGAGAGCCTGAACCTGGGTAAAATGATGTCTCTGTTACTATCGCACCATGGCTATTTTTTCGGGACCTCTTACCCGAGATCTTCTGGATTTCACTCCATAAGGAGCTCATCCTCGACGGCGTACCCAACTTCCTTGATCGGAAGATCGTCCTCCACGGTGGCCTGACGCCGCCCTGCCCGCTCTCTACCATCCACGGCAAGGCGGCAACGTGAGCAGCAGCGCCCGGCACTGTCGGATTCTGGGTTCCGGCAAAATCCTTAAGGTTCGAAGTCTAGGGTGCGCATGAAGATCTCTCCTTCCCCCTAACTCACTCGCTCACCACGATCTCAAAGCTCAGCTCGTCTAACTCAGATAACAAGGGACACGAGTTTATACTGGTTCGGGCCACCAATGTGGTGTAATACCCTACTCTAGTGTGTGTGGTGGATTGCCTTGTGGGCTGAGGATGGACAAGTACAAGAGAAGAACAACCTCCTGACGAGAGGTGTTCTTGAGCTCGCTGAGCTTGTGTATGTGAGGGTGGTCTGAATCCTCCCTCCCTCTATGGTGGTGGCTAGTCCTATTTATAGAGGCCCGAGTCCTCTTCCCAAATATTAGGCGGGAAGGGATCCCACAACGGCCAATTTGAAGGCGGACAACTAGTACAAGCTATCCTGACAAAAGCTGGTCTTCGCCTGCCAAAGGCTCTGGTGGTGACGCCGTCATGGGCTCCGCAATGACCTCCCTCCTGCCGTCCTGCTGGTCTTGGTCTTGTTGCACCGATATGGAAACCTTTGCCTGATGCCTCGGGACTCCTCGCCTATGCTTGATCCTTTAGCACCAAAGAGGAAACCAGTACTCTGCGCCCGCTGGCGCCCACCTGGCCTTGGTCGTCACAACTCACGTCACGGGAACCTCGCGAGGTGCCCCTCGCCTTGATCTCTCCGCTCCTCGCGAGCCAGCATAGTGAGGCTGCCCCTGAGGAGGTCTTGCGTCGTCCGCCTCGCGAGCTTGGCCCCTCGCGAGGGTCTTGAGTGTTTGCTAGTGAAGATGGGTCATACCAGCCCGCTAGAGGAACCACCTCGTGGGCCGCAGGCAGGCAAGTATGGGGACCCCCGTTCCTAGAACGTCGACAGTAGCCCCGGGCCCAAGGCGCGCTCGGACTTGGCTTCGAGGCGAAGCCAAGGGGCAAGTGCGGAGCGCCGCGAGCCCCAACCGCATGCGGCCTTGGTTGACGCGTGGCGACTGACGGGACGTGGGCGTCTTCGCTTCCCCATGCTGCCTCGGCAACTGCCCGACTTGACGAGTCCCTGGTGCATGCAGAAAAACCATCATTACCTGTGATCGTGGGGGGTCGCCGGTTGGCCATCTCTTCCCGTTCCGCTCACTTCTTCTTCCTTGCTTCACTACTAGCAGCGACACCCATGGCGCCGATGCGGAGATTCTCGGCCGCTGAGAAGGGGAAATCCCCCCGCGACGAGCCGGGGCCGCTTCCGCCGAAGAAGAGGCTGGCCCGCTGCTAGGACGTCATCGTGAGGCCGGAGGTGACGAGGCCTTGGCATGAGCGGCCTCCCCCCCGATATCCGCTGCCTCTGTACGCCCGGGCCGAGGGCTCCGGAGGAGAAGGCGTCAATCAACACCGTCCAGGTCGTGGCCGTGGTCGCCGCGCCGTGGTGGCTCGCGCCATCGCCCCAGGAACCCACGCCAAGGGCTCCTCGCGTGAACTGGTGGTGTGGGTGGCGATGCCCCCGCGCACTTGGATTTGCTTCCCGCAGTTCTTCTTCGCCGAGATGCCGCTGAGGGGTCCCTTCGAGCTGTGGCTGCAGCATGTCGAGTGCGATGCCCCGGCGACGAGGGCGGAGGTTAAGGTCGTCTCGCCGGGCAAGATCTTCATGACTCGCGGATGTGGTGAGGTCGCCCGAGTTTGCCGTGCGGAGGGCGCCCTCGCCATCCACTTCAAATACGATGGCGCCTCCGCGATGTCCTTCAAGGTCTTCGATGGGGAAGGCCACCGCCCAGAGTGCTGCCCTGGAGGGGGCCGTCGGTACGACACAACGGCAGGAGCCAGGCTAGCTACTGGCCTTGCCAGCGGTTCCTTCAGCAGCAGTGATGGCGCTTGGGAGTCCAGCGACTCTACTGAGCCCTACGAGACTCCGGAGACGAGCGACGACAGCTACGTGCCCCCGAGCTCTCGCCGTGCCCGTGCCACACTGTTGATGATGGTGTCAGCGGCGCTGACCCTTGTAGATAGGGCTCCTAGAAACCCTCTTCTTTTGTTTCCTGCGAGGAATCGAGACGAACCCCGTGGGGCCGTGTAAAGGATCTGTAGTGACTTTTCTTAATATTGTGCTTATTATGAAGATTTACGACTGCATGTCTTGCTTCTGCTCAGTCCCCCCTTTCCGACCTCGCGGTAGCTTGGTGCTCTACGCTGACAGGTTCCAGTCCCCAAGCAGGCTGCAGCCGTCGCTGGTATGCCAGGTCGCGATGCCGTGTTCAAGGCCAGAAGGTGAGTGGCCCGAGGTCCGGTGAGAGCTCCTGAGGCGCGATGCTCAAGAGGTCCCCTTTAACGGTAAGCAAGGGGACCTCAGGAGAGCCAGTAAGAGCTCCTGATTTGCCGTTTCATGAAGTATCCCTTCTTTCCCTTGCCCTTCTTGAAACTAATGGTTTTACTAACCATCAACAATTGATGCTCCTACTTGACTTCTACTTTTGCGGTGTCAAACATCGCGAATAGCTCAAGGATCATCATATCTATCCCTGATATGTTATAGCTCATCACGAAGCTCTAGTAGCTTGGTGGAAATGACTTTGGAGAAACATCACTATCTCATCTAGAAGATTAACTCCCATTCGATTCAAGTGATTGTTGTACTTAGATAATCTGAGCACAAGCTCAACGATTGAGCTTTTCTCCCTTAGTTTGCAGGCTAAGAAACTCGTCGGAGGTCTTATACCTCTTGACGTGGGCACGAGCCTGAAATCCCAATTTCAGCTCTTGGAACATCTCATATGTTCTGCGACGTTTTAAAATGTATTCGCTGCCTCAATTCTAAACCGTTTAACATTACGCATTGAACTATCACATAGTCATCAAAACGTGTATGTCAGATGTTCGCAACATCCACAAACGACGCTCGAGGTTCAACACACCGAGCGGTGCATTAAGGACATAAGCCTTCTACGCAGCAATGAGGACAATCCTCAGTTTACGGACCCAGTCCGCATAATTGCTACTATCAACTTTCAACTAAATTTTCTCTAGGAACATATCTAAAACAGTAGAACTAAAGCGCGAGCTACGACATAATTTGCAAAAATCTTTTGACTATGTTAAGGATAATTAAGTTCATCTTATGAACTCCCACTTAGATAGACATCCCTCTAGTCATCTAAGTGACACATGATTTGAGTCAACTAGGCCGTGTCCGATCATCCCGTGAGACAGACTAGTCATCATCGGTGAACATCTTCATGTTGATCGTATCCACTATACGACTCATGTTCGACCTTTCGGTCTCTTGTGTTCGGAGGCCATGTCTGTACATGCTAGGCTCGTCAAGTCAACCTAAGTGTTTTGCGTGTGTAAATCTGGCTTACACCCGTTGTATGTGAATGTTAGAATCTATCACACCGATCATCACGTGGTGCTTGAAACAACGAACTTTCGCATAGCGATTGCACGTTAGGGGAACACTTTCTTGAAATTATTATGAGCGATCATCTTATTTACTACCGTCGTTCTAAGCAAATAAGATGCATAAACATGATAAACATCACATGCAATCAAATAGTGACATGATATGGCCAATATCATTTTGCTCCTTTTGATCTCCATCTTCGGGGCTCCATGATCATCATCATCACCGGCATGACACCATGATCTCCATCATCATGATCTCCATCATCGTGTCTTCATGAAGTTGTCTCGCCAACTATTACTTCTACTACTATGGCTAACGGTTAGCAATAAAGTAGAGTAATTACATGGCGTTATCATTGACACGCAGGTCATACAATAAATAAGACAACTCCTATGGCTCCTGCCGGTTGTCATACTCATCGACATGCAAGTCATGATTCCTGTTACAAGAACATGATCAATCTCATACATCACATATATTATTCATCACATTCTTTTGGCCATATCACATCACATAGCATACCCTGCAAAAACAAGTTAGACGTCCTCTAATTATTGTTGCATGTTTTACGTGGCTGCTATGGGTTTCTAGCAAAACGTTTCTTACCTCATAAAGCCACAACGGTGATATGCCAATTGCTATTTACCCTTCATAAGGACCATTTTCATCGAATCTGATCCGACTAAAGTGGGAGAGACTGGCACCCGCTAGCCACCTTATGCAACAAGTGCATGTCAGTCGGTGGAACCTGTCTCACGTAAGCGTACGTGTAAGGTCGGTCCGGGCCGCTTCATCCCACAATGCCGCCGAATCAAGATAGGACTAGTAACGGTAAGCAAATTGTACAAACCATCGCCCACAACTACTTGTGTTCTACTTGTGCAAAGAATCTACGCAATAGACCTAGCTCATGATGCCACTGTTGGGGAACGTAGCAGAAATTCAAAATTTTCTACGCATCACCAAGATCAATCTACGGAGATACTAGCAACGAGAGAGAGGGGAGTGCACCTTCATACCCTTGAAGATCGCGATGCAGAAGCGTTACAAGAACGCGGATGAAGGAGTCGTACTCGTAGCGATTCTGATTGCGGTTGATTCCAATCTAAGCGCCGAACAACGGCGCCTCCGCGTTCCACACACGTGCAGCCCGATGACGTCTCCCGTGCCTTGATCCAGCAAGGGGAGAGGGAGAGGTTGGGGAAGACTCTGTCCAGCAGCAGCACGGCGGCGTGGTGGTGGTGGAGGAGCGTGGCACTCCAGCAGGGCTTCGCCAAGCACCGCAAGAGACGAGGAGGGAGAGGGGTAGGGCTGCGCCAAGAGGAGATGTTCTCATGTGTGGCAGCCCCAAACCCCACTATATATAGGGGAAAGGGAGGGCTGCGCCCACCTAGGTTTCCACTCCTAGGGGTGGCGGCCAGCCTAGATCCCATCTAGGGGCGGCCAAGGGGGAGAGAGGGGCGCACCACTAGGTGGGCCTTAGGCCCATCTGAGCCTAGGGTTTCCCCTTTCCCTTCTCTCTTCGCCTTGGGCCCTGGTGGGGGGGGGGGGGGTGGGCGCACCAGCCCACCTGTGGCTGGTCCCCTCCCACACTTGGCCCACGCAGCCCTCTGGGGCCTGTGGCCCCACTGAGTGGACCCGGGACCCTCCGGTGGTCCCGTGCGTTACCGATAGCACCAGAAACTTTTCCGGTGACCAAAACAGGACTTCCCATATATAAATCTTTACCTCCGGACCATTCCGGAACTCCTCGTGATGTCCGGGATCTCATCCGGGACTCCGAACAACATTCGGTAACCACGTACATCTATTCCTTATAACCCTAGCTTCATCGAACCTTAAGTGTGTAGACCCTACGGGTTCGGGAACCATGCAGACATGACCGAGACAACTCTCCGGCCACTAACCAACAGCGGGATCTGGATACCCATGTTGGCTCCCACATGTTCCACGATGATCTCATCGGATGAACCACGATGTCAAGGATTCAATCAATCCCGTATACAATTCCCTTTGTCTACCGGTATAGTACTTGCCCGACATTCGATCGTCGGTATACCGATACCTTGTTCAATCTCGTTATGCAAGTCTCTTTACTCGTTCCGTAACACATCATCCCGTGATCAACTCCTTGATCACATTGTGCACATTATGATGATGTCCTGCCAAGTGGGCCCAGAGATACCTCTCCGTCACACGGAGTGAAAAATCCCAGTCTCTATTCGTGCCAACCCAACAGATACTTTCGGAGATGCCTGTAGTGTACCTTTATAGCCACCCGATTCACGTTGTGACGTTTGGCACACCAAAGCATTCCCTACGGTATCCGGGAGTTGCACAATCTCATGGTCTAAGGAAATAATACTTGACATTAGAAAAGCTTTTAGCAAGCGAACTACGATCTTGTGCTATGCTTAGGATTGGGTCTTGTCCATCACATCATTCTCCTAATGATGTGATCCGTTATCAATGACATCCTATGTCCATGGTCGATAAACCATAACCATCTATTGATCAACGAGCTAGTCAACTAGAGGCTCACTAGGGACATGTTGTGATCTATGTATACACACATGTATTACGGTTTCCAGTTAATACAATTATAGCATGAACAATAGACAATTATCATGAATAAGGAAATATTATAATAACCATTTTATTATTGCCTCTAGGGCATATTTCCAACATCGTGCAGTCAGAGGGGCGCTCCCAGCCGAGTAAACTTGGAAAGTGTCACCTAGTACCGTTGTCGAAGGAGGGTTGAGGTAGCCGAAGGCGCGCGATGAAGGAGTTGCTCCTCATGAGCCACCAGTACTTGAGCCTCGGGAGGCTCTGGGGCTCGGGTGGTTCCTTGATGATTGAGGGAGTCCTGGATTAGGGGGTGTCCGGATAGCCGGACTATAGCCTTTGGCCGGACTCCTGGACTATGAAGATACAAGATTGAAGACTTCGTCCCGTGTCCAGATGGGACTTTCCTTGGCGTGGAAGGCAAGCTTGGCGTCTGGATATGTAGATCTCCTACCATTGTAACCGACTCTGTGTAACCCAAACCCTATTGGTGCCTATATAAACCGGAGGGTTTTAGTCCGTGGGGCGAACAACAATCATACCATAGGCTAGCTTCTAGGGTTTAGCCTCTACGATATCGTGGTAGATCTACTCTTGTACTACCCATATCATCAATATTAATCAAGCAGGGTAGGGTTTTACCTCCATCGAGAGGGCCGAACACTGGTAAAAACATCGTGTCCCTTGTCTCCTGTTACCATCCGCCTAGGCGCACATTCGGGACCCCTACCGAGATCCGCGGTTATGACACCGACATTGGTGCTTTCATTGAGAGTTCCTGCGTATGCGTCATCTTTAGGCCCGATGGCTCCTCGATCATCAACAACGATGCGCTCCGGTGAGACTTTTCTTCCCAGACAGATCTTCAGATTGGCGGCCGCCTGCGGGCAATTCGCAGCCATCTGGAGCAGATTAAGCTACGCCCGCCACCAGTCAGATTTGGAAGTTTGAACTACGGTGGCGTCGCGGAGACTTGATCTTCGACGGTTTTGAGCCACACCAAGCGCGCCCGCCTTGCTTGCGGCGTGATCTAGCTCTGCCGCCCGAGCAGTGTCCCGGAGGCCGCACGGTGTCGCTCCGACCTTTAGCTTGGAGCCGACTACGCCGATCGAGGACGGGTGGCTGGACACCGCCTCGGGGGCTGCGATCTCTACGGCGTTTGAGCCGTACACCTACCCCGTCCTTTGCGAAGCACGTGACTCCAAGGCACTGGACTCCTATCTGGACTCTGAACCTTCCGCGCCCCCGCCGATCGAATCCGATTGGGCGCCGATCATGGAAGTCACTCCCGCGGACATCTTTCAGCACTCGCCCTTTGGCGACATCCTGAATTCACTAAAGTCTCTCTCTTTATCAGGAGGGCCCTGGCCGGATTATGGTCAGGAAGGTTGGGATGCGGACGATGAAGAAATTCAAACCCCACCCACCACCCACTTCATAGCCACTGTCGATGATTTAACCGACATGCTCGACTTCGACTCTGAAGACATCGGCGGTATGGGCGGCGATGCAGAGAGCGACCAGAACCAGCGCCCACAAGGCACCGGAAGGCCACCTCGTCATCGACATATACATGGTGGACATCCCAAAAGATGGGAATGGCGATGGAACAGCGGAGGATGACCCTCAAGAAACAGCCTAAGCGCCCGGCGTCGGGCGCCGCTCTAAATCCTGCCACAGCAAAAGCGGTGATTTCGACACGGAGACAATAACACCACGGACGGTCGAAGACAACCCCCCTCGGCAGGATTCAGCGCGGGAGGATGGAGAAGCCAGCCCTCGTGAGAGAGCGGCAAAGAGAGGTAGAGGGCGATAATTACATGCCTCCCTCCGAAGATGAGGCAAGCCTCGACGACGGCAATTCATCATGCCCGAGGATCCCGTCGAACAAGAGCGTTTCAAGCGCAGGTTCATGGCCACGACAAGCAGCCTCAAGAAAAGCAGCAACAACTTAGAGCTGACCAAGACTTGCTAGGCGACGGATGGATGAAGTCCTTGCGGCGAAGAGTATGAACTCGGCGCCCTCCAAGAGCTACCTAAACGCAGGCTGCTACCCGATTAGAGGAGGAAGCACCCAAACCTACATCACCAGCGCATGATATGGCTGACCGGCCACCTCGTGGCGCTGACGAAGAACCTCTCGGCCCTCAACTCAAGCCGCACCCGGCCGCCGCAAAAAAATACCAAAGGCGCGGAAATCGCCGAACCTGCGAGATATATTGGAGGACAAGGCAAGGCAAACAAGATCGATCTACGGATCGTGGGCGCCCACGACACGTGGCGATAACCGTCACGCGGATATAACAACTCGGCCGGGCGAACACGATGACAAAGCTCATTTGAGCTGCGTCGTGATATAATAATCTGAGGCGCCAAGACACCCACTATGGTTCACGGATGAAATGATGGATCATCAAATCCCGGAGGGTTTCAAACCCGTAAACATTGAATCATACGATGGCACAACAGATCCTGCGGTTTGGATCGAGGACTATCTCCTTCACATCCACATGGCCCTTGGTGATGATCTACGCCATCAAATACCTCCCACTCAAGCTTAAAGGACCAACCCGGCATTGGCTTAACAGCTTGCCGCAGAGTCAATTGGTTGTTGGGAAGACACGGAAGCCGCATTCCTCGATAATTTCCGGGGCACATATATGCGACCACGAGCGCCGATGACCTAAGCCACATAATTCAGCAGCCAGAGAATCGGCTGAACAATTCGACACGGTTCCTAACCAAGAAAAATCAAATCGTCGATTGTCCGGATCGAGAGGCCCTTGTAGCCTTCAAACACAACATCATGACGAGTGGCTTGCCCGGCACCTAGGACAGGAAAAGCGAAATCCATGGCAGCCCGCAAACACTCATGACCGCTTTTGCGGGGAGAGGACAGCTAGCTAGCTCGTAGTAACAACATGACCAAGAGCCACAGTAATTGGATACCAAGGATAGTAATGGCAGCTCGGCGTCGCAACAAGCACAAGCGCCGCGTTAACGGCGATAATGCTGAGGATCTGGCGGTCAATGCGGATTCGAGAGGCTCTAAACCGGTCGTGGAAAAAGCCATTTAAAAGAAATACTTGGGCCCGTCCAATTTGGACCGAATACTCGATCGCTTCGTGCGGATACGGCACCCCGAAAACCAGCCAATCACACCAACAGGGATTGTTGGGTGTTCAAGCAGCAGAGCAAGTTAAATGCCGAAAAAAATGACAAGGGGCTGCATAGAGATGACGAGGAGGAGCCCGCCGCGAACAATAGAGGACGGAAGGGCTTCCCCATAAGTGCGGATGGTGAACATGATATCGCAACCCACATACCCAAAAGGGAGCGGAAGAGTGCACTAAGGGGCGTATATGCGATGGAGCGATCGCCCCAAAGTTCAACCCATGGTCTTCTGCCCGATCACTTTTGACCGAAGGACCACCCCACTAGCATCCGCCATGACGGATTCGCCGCATTGGTTCTAGACCCAATCATTGGCAATTTCATCTCACTAGAGTCCTAATGGATGGCGGCAGCGACTGAACCTGCTTTATCGGGACACGGTCATAAAATGGGCATAGACCCATCAAGGATTAAACCCACAAAGATGACCTTTAAAGGCGTCATACCGGTGTAGAGGCCAATCTATGCGAGCTCGTTACACTTGAAGTGGTCTTGGATCCCGGATAATTTCGAGCGAGGAGTTAATCTTCGACATAGTTCCGTTCATGCGGCTATCACGCCTTTGCTTTCGGACGAACCGCATTGCAAAGTTCAATGCGGTGCCGCACTCGCATATCTTAAGCTCAAGATGCCAGGTCCTCGAGTCATTACGATCAATGGAAACACCGAGCGCTCTCTCCGGACGGAGGAGCATCTGGCGACCCTCATGGCGGAAGTACAAAGCAGCCTCTTAAGGCAATTCTCGAGTTGGCTATTAAACGTCCGGACACCGTCAAAGCGCGCGGGTAACCTACAACAAGACCACAGCGCGTTCGAAAGCACGCGCAGCAATGCGGCCCAAGCCCCACCCTCGCGAGTGCGGAACCAGTTACTACTGCGTACATAATTACGCTCTGGAAATACCATAGGCATAGGGAAGGGCACGACCACGGCATGCCAGAATGCGGCTCAACGCACCGGGGATCACGATTGTGTCATTCTTTTCTTCTTTCTTTTTTACTTTCGGGACTCCGTTCTCACGAAGCCTGTCCGGCAAGACAATCGCCGAACACACGATGCAACAGCCAGGAAGCGAAGCTTCGTCGAGTGTCGGTGGTCTCTATTACGAGCAGTATACCTGTTTTACACACCATCCCGCAGCTTACCCACGAGAGGACATGTCAAAAAGTCCCGTCCCTTGCTTATCGCACTATTTGTATCGTTCTGCTCTTAGTGCAGCCCTTTTGAATAAACAATACATAGCTTCGCCTATTATTGAATTCCCCTTTTTTCTCTCTCTCTCTATATATATATGTTCATTTATGACTTGTGCAACCGTACACTTTAGTGCAGGCAATACACGAGGGGCTTAAGTACCCCACAACATGGTGTGATAAGTCCGAACACTTTCACAAGTCGGCACCCGAACTTATAGCATTATATGCATCGGCTCTGAATCATGTCTTGGGTCAATAGTTGGGTTTGCCCGGCTCCCATGTTTGGTACCTTATGTTACATTATATCGGCTAAGGTAGTATTTGGGAGAACCACTGCGATTGTGCCCGATTGAGCTAGGTTAAGCACCTCGGTGGTGAAAGCTAAAACTGACCGTCATGATAGGGCGAGAGCGATTCGCTATTCGAGAGGTTTTCGAGTCCCTAAAGACTTATGCAGCTTAGGCGAGGAGTCGGCATTGTCCGACCTAGGCGTGGATAGCGCCCGAACTCGGTCTTCGAATACTAGGGCTTCGCCGAAATTTAAAATTATAGAATTCTATGGCTAAGTGAGAGTGTTCAAGCATTATAGTCCGGTTGCCTTGTTCGTTGCGTTGGCGCCTCCTCGAAGGACCCAGAATGGGAACAAGAGCGCTCAAGTTTATCCGAACACCCAGCACTCGTGGCATGGGGGCTGAAGGCTGACGACTCGCCATCTCTCAAATTTAATACGGCCCGCCTGAAGGTAATATTTTAAATTCAAAAGTATTGCTTAGCGCATATGAACAAGTTTTCAGCGTACATGATAACAAATGCGAGTCTACACAAAAATTACATCTTTGGAGCATTCATCCGCTATAAGGCGGGCACCCTTCAGGATGCCCTCATAATACATTTCAGGCTTGCGATGCTCCTTTTTCGGTGGAGGTCATCCGTCACAAGCTTCTCGGCGTCCATCTTGCCCAGTGCACCTTAGCAAGGCAAAGGCCCTCGGGCACCTTGATGCAAGCGGGCGTTTGGCGACTTCAACCCATGGACAGGCGTCCACCGGCCGTCACCAGCCAAGTAGCTCCAGGCATGGCTTCCCTAGGCCACAGCCGAGCTATGAGGCCTTTCATGGCCTGTTCGGCCACCTTATGGAGCTCGACCAGCTGCTTCAACTGGTCGCTTAAGAACAGCGGGTGTCCGGCCTCGGCATCTTGAGACCGAGAACACCTCCGTCCGACTTCCCTCCTCGGCTCGGTAGAATCTCGGCGGCATCAGCCACTTCTGGGCAGATCTATGAATGCTCTGGAGAGCTCGGTTGGGTAAGTAACAGATAATTCACTTTCACATGCTTGCTTTGCATATAGAATGCCTTACCCACGTTATCTTCTTCATCGCCTCAATCTCTGGAGGCTTTTTGGGCTTCGGCCTTAGCGGCTTTAGGCGCTCTCAAGGGCAGTGAGCTCGACTCTCGAGTCTTTGAGTCACGCTCAAACTCTCGTGTTTTCCGAGAGCACGGAGCTCTTGCCGCACCTCCGCCACCCGCGCCTCCTGCTTCTCTCGCTCAGGTGCGCTCAGGCCGCGCATTGCTTCGGCCTTGGACACGCTTCCTTGAGTCGCCACCTCGTTCGTGGCCCTATGATATTCACGTTATTCCTGTCATCTTTTGCAACCACATCTTTTAAATACTCCCATAAGGTATTACTTACCTTCCTTGTCCTCGAGCAGCTTTTGGCAAGTCCGAGCTCGTGCTCGGACCGCTCAAGGCTCTGCTTCAATGCATCAACCTCCATGATCGGTCGGCGAGAGGTCAGCGCGCGCTTGCATTCCCATATTGACATACTTATGTTAGACTCCTGCGTATATCTTTTAGATCCTCGATTCGGCTTTTTCTTTCCGAACACCAAACTGAGCATCGAGGGGCTCTGTCTATCTGGTAATATTTTTATATCTTAAATACATACCTCAAAGCATGTTAGAAGGCTGGCACAGGCTTCGGTCAGCCCGCTTTTGGCGGACTGAACTTTCTGGATCACCACACTCATAATAGTGCGGTGCTCCTCGTCGATGGAAGCGCCGTTAAGCGCCTCCATCAAATCATCCGGTGCCTCCGGTTGGACGGAGGTCACCGGCGTTGCAGTCTTGCCCTTCTTACGAAGGGGTTGCCTGCCGGACTCCGGAACCACTGAAGGTTCGATGCGAGAGTCGGCACGGGGCGGACTTGAAGCCCTTGAGGTTTTATCTCCTTCTTGGAGTCAGGAGGTCGCCTTCTGGCGCCTCCATAGCCACCTCCTCCTGGCTGGGTCCCTTTTGGGACTCCACCCCGGCGTCATCCGCGGCGGGAGGAGACGAGGCGGTCGGAAGTGATGTGCTATTCACCTCCGATGAATCCAGGGAGCCGCTCGACGAATCGTCGAGCCCGTCCTTGGGCGGGCTGCATGGTTATATTCGGCGTTAGAAGATGTTGTGCGACAAATGGAACGCCATGAGTTATTCTGGTGTCCGGACACTTACGATTTCGCTAGGGGCTTGGTCCTTGGTGGCCACTCCTCTCCGCCGTCGTCGGTGTTGGCGGAGTAGTCCGGAGGGAGGGTCCTTCCCTTCTTGGACCCTCCGGCCTCCCAGTTAGGCGGCCTTCCTTTTCTTCTCTCCCCGCTGGGAGGGCCTCTTTCCTCCTCCTCGTCTTGGCGGGAGAGTCCGCCTCGAGTCATCGGACGATGAGTCCGACAACACTGGCGGCGGGAACTCCTTGGTCCCGTGGCCTTCTTCTTGGCCTTCTTCTTGGCACCGTAAGGTGCGGAACCCGCAACCCGTCAGCGGGCGTCCGCTGGAGTCTTCTAGCAAGGGAGCGGACGGTTAACCTGTCCGGACGTCTTCTGCCAGATCTGTCAAAGGTGAGGAGTTTTAGATCCCGTATAGAGTCAAACTATGAAAAAGAGTCCGTAAAGGGTAAAATAGCTTACCTCGCTGGCTTGATGCGCGAGCTGAATCCGCGATCTTGATGGCGGATCGCGGAGAACCTCGGCGCCCTTGAACGGCACCTTCCGGGCATCTTACGTGCGTAGTGTCGAAGAGCGGCTCATGAATTCCGGTGTTGTGCGGATCAAACTCCCACAAGTTGAAGGCCCGTTGCTGGCATGGGAGGATCCGGCGGATGAGCATAACCTGGATTACGTTGACAAGCTTGAGCTTCTTGTCCACCAGGTTTTGGGCGCGAGTTTGGAGTCGGTCGGCTCTTCCGAATTACCCCACGTCGGGCCCGTCTCTTTCCATGAGGTGAGCCGTGTAGGGAAGCCGGATCGGGTCGGGGCCGCCGCCCATTTGGAGTCAGCGGCTCGGTGATGTAGAACCACCCGATTGCCACCCCTTTATGGTCTCCACGAAGAGCCCTCGAGCCATAGGGCGTTGGCCATCGTGCCCACCATGGCACCTCCGCACTCCGCTTGGCGGCCGCCCCTACCTTCGGTTTGACATTGAAGGTCTTCAGCCATAAGCGAAGTGGGGCTGGATGCAGAGGAAGGCCTCGCACCTGACGATGAACGCCGAGATGTTGAGGATGAAATTGGGGCGGATCGTGGAAATCTAGGCCGTAGTAGAACATGAGCCCCGGACCAATGGGTGAAGTGGAAACCCTAGTCCAGCGGAGGAAGTGGGGAGAACACCACCCTCTCATGGGGCACAGGGGGTGGGGATGAGCTGCCTTGCCGGGGAGCCGATGCGATGTCGTCGAACAAGTATCCGACCTTCCGCAGCTTTTGATGTGCCCCTCCATGACGGAGGAGGCCATCCACTTGCCTCCGCTCCGGACATAGTTGGAGAAGGTTGAGGTGGGATGTGCGGACTTAGTATTTGGAGCTCGAGTCGCGTGGAAATGGATAAGCAAAGGAGGAAGAAGGCGTGTGTGAAAAAGTGGATCCTTATCCTTATATGGACGGACAAAGCTATCGTCCCCACCGCCTGATAAAACTCGCTTATCTCCCAAAGCGCGTAATCAATGGGCGGTTGGGTTACCCACGCCCGTATTGATGAGAATCCCGGAATAAGGGACATGATCTACTGCTTTGACAAGGCGTGCCAAGAAACCGCCTCGCTAAACTTCGCTGAGGTGGGACGGTAAAAAGCGATTGAATAAAGGCTTGGCCATGGTGTGATGTCACGCTGCTGCGAATCGTCGGTGATTGAACTTGTGTAAATATTATTCTCTCTACGGTGGTATGTGGAACTTATTTTGCGAGCGGACACTATCCTTGTGTTTAGAATCTTCTATGAAGTATTGGAGGAGGAACCCGCCTTGCAATGCGAAGACAATATCGCGCCCGGACTTGTCATCATTGAAGCCTGGTTCGAGGAGCTACTGAGGAGTCTGGATTAGGGGTGTCGGGATAGCAGGACTATAGCCTTTGGCGGACTCACGGACTATGAAGATACAAGATTGAAGACTTAGTCCCGTGTCCGGATGGGACTTTCCTTGGCGTGGAAGGCAAGCTTGGCGTCTGGATATGTAGATCTCCTACCATTGTAACCGACTCGTGTAACCCTAACCCTATTCGGTGCCTATATAAACCGGAGGTTTTAGTCCGTAGGGCGAACAACAATCATAACATAGGCTAGCTTCTAGGGTTTAGCCTCTACGATCTCGTGGTAGATCTACTCTTGTACTACCCATATCATCAATATTAATCAAGCGGGGTAGGGTTTTACCTCCATCGAGAGGGCCCGAACCTGGGTAAAAACATCATGTCCCTTGTCTCCTGTTACCATCCGCCTAGACGCACAGTTCGGGACCCCCTACCCGAGATCCGCCGGTTTTGACACCGGCAAGGACCGTCGCCATCTCTGCTAGGATTGCGTGATGCCTGGCCACCTGAGCCGACAGGACACTCCGCAGGTGGCGCTGGAAGGCGGCCGCCACGTTCGGCAAGCCAAATGGCATGTAGACGTGGCTGTGAGGCGGACCCTCACACCGGCCAACGCGCGAAGGCCAGAAGCGCTCCTGAGATGCGGCCCTGTTGAGCCCTGGAATGTCGATGCAGACGCGCAGCCCGCCGTCCTCGCCAGGATGGGGAGCTGCGCCAGGTGGTGGGCTGACCGCCGCCCATGGTCCTTGCTTCTTGAAGCTCCTGGATGGCCTTGATGATGAACTCCTGAGCACCGGGCGCTCCTCACCTAGTGCCCTCTTGAGAGAAACATGCAGCAAAGCACGCCTCCACGTGGTGGCCGAGCGCCTCACTCGTGATGTTGGCCCGGTCCGAGGCCTTCCAAAAGAGAGCCCCCGAGCCTCGCCCGAGGAGGGCGCCAGGTGCGCCTTCCTATGCGAGGAGGAGGCACCCAGCGGCGCGATCCACGAGGCTGCGCCCGGCTGGAGGCGCCGCTCTCCTGAGGCCTGTCTTGAGTGGTTGCTTCTTCTTCTTGGGGATGGCCTCGGGAGGTGCAGGTACCCTACTTGTCGGGGTCTTCGATCGCTGCGGCTTGGAAGGTGCGCTCCAGGGAGCACACCGCATCTTTTTCTTCGCAGAGGACTGTGATGATTTCGCCGCTTCCTGGCATCTTGAGGACGTTGTAGCCGTGGTAGGTCACTGCCATGAACTTGGCTAATGCTGGATACCCAAGGAAGGTGTTGTACGGCATATGGATGTGGGCGACATCAAAGTCGATGAGCTCGGTGCGGTAGTTGTTGCATTGGCCAAAGGTGACAGGGAGGCGGACCTGCCCTATCGGGGTGGTAGAGCCGTCGGTCACTCCTGAGAAGGGTTTGGTAGGCTGCAGCTGATCGTATGGCACTTGGAGACTATCGAATGTCTCAAGGGACAGGCGTTGAGCCCTGCGCCGTCGTTGATGAGGGTCTTGGTGACTTGGACGTTGCTGATGACGGGCGAGCAAAGCATCGAGAAGGCACCGGCAGTCGCCGCACACTTGAGCTGGTCCGACGAGCTGAAGGTGTTGGCGCATTTGGACCACCTGAGCGGGCGCGTGGCCTCGGGCCTGGGAAGGGCCGCGTTCACTTCTCGAGCAAACTGCTTGAAGATGTGCTGGGATGCTGGGGCCTGAGCTCCGGCCAAGATGCAGGCAATAGCGCGCCCCAGCCCCCTCGTCCTGATGGTGGTCGTCGTTCCTTCTTGGTGGTGGCGGCAGTGGAGGGAGACCAGCATTACCCTGAGGGCGGTCCTCACGCGGTTGGTCCCTCCAGGCGCCCTCACGAGGCTGGTCCTGCCAGCGGTCCTCACGAGGCCGGTCGCGCCACTCCTGGCGGGGGCTGCGGTCGTCCCAATATCCCCCACCTCGTCCTCCTCCTCGGCCGTAGCCCCGGTCGTTGCGCTCGGGGCGTCGACCGAAGCGTCCATCTCAGATGGCCCTGAGCTCTTGACAATCATTGGTGTTGTGGCGGTGTATGTTGTGGAAGGCGCAGAACGGACGACTGCTCTTGGACGACTCGGGGTGGTCCCGGCCGCGCTTCGTGTCCGGCTCCGCCGCGAGCATGGCCACTCCCTTGCGCTTCACGTCCTTGGCCTTGGCTTTTTTCTCCTCTGGGTCGGTAGCAGGGAGCTCGAGGAGGGAAAGGCGCCCTTTCTCAGCTCTTGCGCACTTGGTCGCCATGTTGAACAGCTCTAGAGTTGTACATAGCTCCTCGTGGATGGCGAGCTCCTCCATCATCTTGACGTTGTGGACGCCATCGGAAAACGCTGAGATGATGGCCTTGTCTGTCACCTTGGGGATCTTGAGGCGAACTCTATTGAATCACTGGATGTACTTCTGCAGGGTCTCTCCTGGCTGCTGCTTGATGTGGTGCAGGTCACCCGCGGCCGGAGGGCGTTCGCGAGTGCCCTGGAAGTTAGCGACGAAGCGGTCATGCGTCTCACCCCAGGAAGAGATTGACCCCGGGCGCAAGTTCAAGAGCCACGAGCGAGCACCATCCTTGAGAGCCATGGGGAACCAGTTCGCCATGACTTTCTCGTCGCCGTTGGCCGCCTCGATGCTCAGATCGTAGAGCTGCAAGAACTCTGCAGGGTCGGGGGTGCCGTCGTAGCGAGGAGGCAGGTCTGGCTTGAATTTGCTGGCGGAACAACGCTCGCAGCTCCGGAGAAGAAGCGGCGGCGTCTTTGTGGACACCGGGCCCTTTTTGGCGGGCGTGCTCTTGGCAGCGCACGGCACCGCAGGCGGCACGCGGTCTTGACGTGGTGGCGCCGGGAGCGCTGGAGCGTTTTCTTGCGGCCGGGGAACTTCTTGGTAGCTTCCTTCTTCACGTGCGGGTGCCCAACGCGGCGGGTCGTGCCGAGGGACCGTGCGTCTCGGCGCCAGGGCACCGTCTTGGTGCGGAGGTGGCGGAGGCACTCCGCGGGCTACGTCACCCGCTGCTGGAGGAGGCGAGGTAGCAAGAGAGACGGGACAGGTGAGCCCCCAGCGGCGCTGACGAGCTCGGCGATGTGGTCCAGCCAGTCCTCGTAGAGGTCGTCGACCGGGCGGTAGCGCAGGAGCTCGCGTGCCATGAGAAACGCGGCCTGCACGTCCGTGGGGGCACGGTGAGCATGGGACGATGAGCCGGCCGGAGTCAGCGACGGGGTAGCGGTGCAGTCGTCCCGCCGCACCGAGGGGTGCATCGATGATGCTTGCTGTTCGTTTCCCACCGAGCCGGTAGCGGCGTTGGCGGCGGGTGATGGAGAACGATGGGAGGCCCGCCGACAGGGGCTGTCTGAGCGACGCGGGCGGCTAGGGCGGCCCGACGCTCGGCGCGAGCCCGACGCGCGTCTGCCAAGGACGTGGTGGAGCGGTGGAACGTGAATCGACGAAAAGGAAAGCTCCGGCGCTCTCCTACCTAGCGCGCCAAATGTCAGATTTCGGGTTCCGGCAAAACCATTAAGGTTCGAACTCTGGGGTGCGCACGAAGATCTCTCCTTCCCCCTAGCTCACTCGCTCACCACGATCGCAAAGCTCAGCTCATCGAACTCAAAGAACAAGGGACACGAGAGTTTATACTGGTTCAGGCCACCTATGTGGTATAATACCCTACTCCAGTGTGTGTGGTGGATTGCCTTGTGGGCTGAGGATGAACAAGTACAAGGGAAGAATATCCTCCTGAGGAGAGGTGTTCTTGAGCACGTTGAGCTTGTGTATGTGAGGGTGGTCCGAACCCTCCCTCCCTCTATGGTGGTGGCTAGTCCTATTTATAGAGGCCCGGGTCCTCTTCCCAAATATTAGGCGGGAAGGGATCCCGCAACGGCCAATTTGAAGGGGGACAGCTAGTACAAGCTATCCTGACAAAAGATGGTCTTCGCCTGCCGAAGGCTCTGGTGGTGATGTCGCCGTGGGCTCCGCGATGACCTCCGTCCTGCCGTCCTGCTGGTCTTGGTCTTGTTGCACCGATATGGAAACCTTCGCCTGATGCCTCGGGACTCCTCGCCTGTGCCTGCTCCTTTAGCACCAAAGAGGAAACCAGTACTCTCGCCCGGCGCCCGCTGCCAGCCTTGGTAAATCCACGGCTCACGTCCACGGGAACCTCGCGAGGTGCCCATCCCTTGATTTCTGCTCCTCGCGAGCCAGCCTAGTGAGGCTGCCCCGAGGAGGTCTTGCATCGTCCGCCTCGAAACTTGGCCTCGCGAGGTCTTGAGTGTTCTTTGGTGAAGATGGGCCGTACCAGCCCGCTAGAGGAGCCACGTCGTGGGCCACAGGCAGGCAAGTATGGGGAACCCCCGTTCCTAGAACGCCGACAGGCACTGCCAGCACTGGCCCCTGCTGGGAGCCGCTGGGTGTTGGTGCCCGCACCAGCCCGCTAGCGCGACAACAACAGATGGACACGGTGGGTCATGCCTACCGCCAAGCAATGAAGGTGGCAACGTAGGGCGGAGCGAGGCATGACTGCGGGTCGTCCAGAGCTGCGCCGGAGCCGCTACCGCCCGCCAAGGATGACGATGTGGTGCTCTACTTAACAATCTGATGGTCGTACACCTCAGCGGAGACCGAGGCCCGCCGCTGATGTTGCAAGAACGTGTCGGCTCTTTGTCGGGCGCTCGAGGAATCAGCAAAGGTGGCACTGCAAAGGAGGTGGTAGTGGAGAGAGTCGTCCAGATCGCGGTGGGGCAGGGCTGCGCCGCCCTCTGCTTGGTGGGGTTCTCAGCTTGTCCTTCTTCTCCGGTTCCGATGACGAATCGAAACGATGGAGGATGACTCGTAGCCCCGCCGCGGACAATCCCCAAGACCCCAAGGGGAAGCGGCCGGCGAGGGAGTAGTGAACTTCAGCTGCCTCGTATGTTTATATTTCAGTTCTTTTATGTTCTATTTAGGTAAAATTTGAACTCTGCCAGCCCTTTTGGATGAACTTTTTGGATGTCTGATGTGTGAAATGCTATGTTTATGCTATTTCGTATGATCCATGTAGTTTGCATGTGTTTGTATGTAATGGGGTTAGGACATTTGGGTTTTGTAGTTGTGGAGCAAGGAAAATGGTAACTGTGTGGGCACTGCCAGCGGATGCGCACGCAGGTGTTCGGAGCAGAATTTGCGAGTTCGGGTTGTAGATGCTCTAACAACTAGTCTTCACTCCTCCATGGCATGGGAGTTATTGCTAAGAGATGTTCCCTTTTTTTACTAGAGGAAGCAATTTGTAACAACATTTAAAAGCATTTTGTACAACCCCCCGTTTAACCTATTTGTAACCTTTAACGGGAATTTTGCAAAAATTTGTGGGCAAAGCGAAAAGGTTTATAGAAATCATACAAAATAAATTATAAGAAAATACTAAAAATCCTTCTATAAAAATAAACCCTTAGTCATGATGCATGTAAGTTCGAGCTCACAGATCGGTTGCATACCAAACTTTATAGTGGCTTCAACAAGAGAACAACATTTTGGAGCTCGGCCTCCATGGAAGTCGATTTTTTTGAAAAAGAAATTGAAAATTCATAATTTTCAGTTTCAAAAGAACATGGGAAAAAATACAAGTATATAAGGATGTGATGTGTATATGTGTAAAATTTCAGGGTGAAATACCTTGAGATGTGATCTGTGCAAAAAGAACAAATTCATGGACTTTTGGGATGAATAATATCATGTATTGATAAACCATAGATTTTCCTTTTTTCACAACCCTCATTTCAACGTATTTCATCCTGAAAATTTACACACATGTGTGTTATGCCTCCATGTATGTCTTTATTTTTTTAGAACTTTTTGACATGTAAGTTTTTTTTGGATTTTTTAAAATTTTAATAAACTTTTCATTTCAAGAAGAGATTCTAGCTTGAGAAATATCCAAATGGAACCCCATCTTCAGTGGAAACACAGGAACTAAAAATGTGGACTCTAGGATGAAAACACGTCTGACTAAGATCATCGCATCATCGAATATTTTATCTTCTGTCTTCCTATTGAAGATGGTTTGGATACTTTCTTTTCTATCTTATATAATGATTTTTCTCTAAAAAAAGGAAAAAACCTTCGCATCCATGCATGGATACCTACCGGGTTCCCCCTCCTTGTGGCACCATCAAACCGCCGCACGTATCCGTCCACAACCGTCCAGACCCCGCAAGCCAATCAACGCTGACCCCCATCGTCTGCGAAGTAATCTGGACCATAATTTTCCAGCAAAGTTGAAACAAACTGGGTGGGGGGCTTTGCGGGAGTCTGGACACGAGCCACGCAGGACATTGACGCCCTCGGCCGACAAAAAATTGAGGGAGCCCACACTTTTGTAGCTGGACGCATTGTTTCTGTGAAAAAAAATCTCCACCCACTTCTTCAATTCCCGCCCATTTCCTCCACTCTCTTCTTTCCTCCGGCGAATAATAATGGACCGGGAGGAGACACTACTGGAGATGGAGGTGGCGGAGGATCCGAGAATCACGCTCAACCCGAAAAATCAACTCAGTGACACGACAAAATCGATGTGTCAAAGCGAAGATAAAGGCGGAAACACTCACGAAGCAAAAGGCCAGCGGAGGGCGTGCTGGTGGCGGGCGAGGCGGTTGGCGTGCTTGTCGCGGACGTGGTGGAGGAGGCCTGGGCCGCACCGCCATCACCGACTGTGCAGACGCTGCCATGGCCGGAACATTGGAAGGCTCGATACTAGTACGTCGCGAAGCAACTGGTTAGGCAGTCTCCGGCATCCGCCGCCGCGACGTTCATCATCGACATCAACGTTGAACATGCATTGTTTTGTTGCCAGATATGCATAGTTTTGTAGCTGGACATGCATTGTTGTGTAGATCACTTGCCGGTGCATAGTTTTGTAGTCGGATAGATATGCATAGTTTTGTAGGAGGCATGCATAGTTGTGTAGATCACTTGTCGGATATGCATAGTTTTGTAGACGGATATGTATGCATAATTTTGGAGTTGGATTTGCATAGTTTTAGCTGGGTATGCATTGTTTTTGTAGCTGGATATGCATTGTTGACGATGTTTTTTGTAGCCTTCTCGTGCGTGTAGTGTGTTCAAGAAGTTGGAGAAGAAAAACTTCACCATCATGCATTGTTAGTTGAAGTTGAATAGACAAACCAAGTGGAACCTATACATTGCGAAGACCGTCGCCCAAGGCATCAAAGAAGAAATTGCTGACCCAACCGACCCAACAAAAGAACCACCCAAAAAGGTTAGAAGAGGGTTGCTGGGAAAGAAGTGGGAGGAGGTGAGGGTGAAGATAGAAGGTGCGGCGACCAAGATGACGGCGAGGTTCGAAGACATCTTGAGGAAGAAGGAGGAGGCATACGTCAAGCGCTCCGACGTCAAGGGGGAAAAAGACGAAGAGGTTTAACTTGTTCATGGAGGCGACGGTGAAGAAACTCAAGCTCAAAGATAAGAGGGCCATGATTGAAGAGAAGAAGGCCATGCTCGAGGAGAAGAAGGTGGAGATTGCAGCCGTTTCGGTGGATGCGAAGATGGTCACCTTGAAGGTGGTGGATTTGGATGACGGCACAACAATGCTCCTGCAAACCGTCCGTTTCGAGATGTTGCGGCGGCAGAAGGATGAGTTGGAGAGGGTGGAGCAGGAGGAGATGTCGGCGGTGGAGAAGGAGGTGGAGCCGAGGCAACATACACGGCGGCAGCGGTAGATTGAGCATGGAGACTCGGATTAATGGTTCAGCAGGGCAAAAATCCTATTTTTTGCACGGACTGTCTGACTGATATTCTTTTGTGATCGGACATGTACAAACTAAGTATACTTACCTCATTTTGGTTATGTTCGTCCGATGAGGTGATCCGGTGATGGTGTAATCCAGTGCATGTTATTGATTGGACGTATTTGAATTTGAAATTGCCTTTTTACTGGTGGACATATACTAGCCAGCTTTAGATGGCTGACTCCCGTATCAGTATCCATGGACTGATCCTCCGTTTCCGCGGACAAATATGATGTCTGGTTTGCGGGTCGGTGTTGGAGATGCCCTTATATTCCTACTTCCAAATGATTCACTAATATGTTAAAACTACAAATTATAACATTCCTAGCCCGCGGGCCAGGTTGAGCCAGGCTTGGCATGTTTAGCTTGAGCTTCGCAAATCCTGACCAAACCTGACCAAGCCTAGGGTATGCTTGCGTAAATTATGAACTGTTATGTTTTTCTATGCGAACTAGCTATTTAATAACCCTTCTAGGATAGCCCATCGTTGTCGAATTTGTTGTCGTCCACTCACATATCCACCACCCCACATAATATTTCCATTAAGTTTGGAGGCCAACTATGAAACCTTATCTTTTTTATTTATTTACAAACCCCCGGAGGAAATAGTTTGCCACAATTATGTGAGATCAAACTTTTTAAAGGTACAAAACATGTTTAAAAATTCTGAAAATATTTACGGACACACATGTACAACCTCAAAAGGTTACAGCTTCTAATTTAAGCTACACTTAAAAACCATAAGAGACAAAATCAGATGTAAATAATGTCAAATACTATTCACCCAAATTTAACACTACTCATAACCGAATTTACCTTTTTTCTTATCGAGTTGTAGGCATACCCCGCAAGTATGTTGTCAAAAAAATTCTGAATTTTTTTTTCAAGGATGCGTCAAAGATTGACGCATCAGCAGCATAGATAGAAGGGCCCAAGAAGGGAAAAGGAGTAGTTACAAGCCACGGTTACACAACCCCAGAGGTCCACATGCGGATCACTCGCCACTATCCAACCTATCTACCGAACATGGGAGAGAGTCCGATTCCTTAAGCAATCCAGCAGCCCTCCAGTCTCTACCTTCTAACTCGATCCTCCTGAGCACGGCATCTGCCGAAGGTGAGGCACCATTGAACACGATGTCATTCCTGTGCTTCCATAGCATCCAGGCCACTAGCGTTACTACCATCCATGTTTCCTTCCTTAGGTGTTTTTGTGGGTTGAGGGACGTCCATCATTTCACTAAGGTCGCGTCTATCGTCGGCATCCAGGAGGGTCTGCCCCAAGCATTGGTGACGCCGGACCATACTTGACGAGCCAACACGTAGCCAAGCAGCAAGTGGTCGATTGATTCCTGCGCCTGATCACAGAAGGGGCAAGCCGAGGGGTGAGGGAGCAGCCTTCTTTCCAATCTATCCACCGTCCAGCACCTATTTCTTGCCGCTAGCCAGACGAAGAACTTGTAGGAATTAGGAGCTCTCGATTTCCAAATATGGGTGGCACCATCCGCCTCTATCCTGCCGGCGAAGAAAGCCCTGTAGGCCGACTTAACCGAAAACTGCCCCGAGCTCTCCCAAGCCCAGTAGATCCTGTCCTCCGAGCCATGCGTGAGAACCACATCTTGCGTCTTGTCCACAAGCACCATGAACTCCCGCAGCGCGTCCGCACACATGTCCGGCGAGATGTCGAGCCACCAGCCCTCGGTCAGAGCCTGCCGAACAGTTTTCAGCCGGCCAGAACGCCTCACTAAGGCGTAGAGGTTGGGCGTCAGGTCCTCAAGTCTACCATCCCACAGCCACCAATCCGTCCAGAAGCGCACCGACTCGCCATCCCCAATAGTGCATCTCATCGCAGCCTTGTATAAGCCCAAAGACTCATGCGAAACCTGCATGTTAAACTCGGCCCAGGGTCTAAGGGGATCGGTTCGTTGGAGCCACGGCCATCTGGCGTGCAAAGCAGTATTCATGAACCTCAAGTTGGGCACCCCGAGGCCTCCAAGATCCTTAGGAGCGCATACTCTGTCCCAGGCCACCAAACAATGTCCGCCATGCACATCCCGACGCCCCTTCCATAGGAATCCACGACAGATCTTGTTTGCCGCGGTGATCGTCTTTACCGGCAAGTCAATCGCCATCATAGCATGCATTGGCATGGAGGCCAACGTAGAGCGCAACAGCTCCAATCTGCCCGCGCGGAAGAGAAGCCTGCCCTGCCAAGCGGGCAAACGGTCGGCCATCCTGTCTACCATGTACTGCAGCTGCGCCGCCAAGACCTTACGCAAGGAAAGCGGCAGCCCGAGATATCTGCAGGGCCAGTCCATGACCTGACACTCCAGCTCGGCGGCAATCAGCTGAACTCGCTCCTCTGAGCATCTAATGGGGTGGGCCGAGCTTTTGATCAGATTCGTGCGCAAGCCAGACGCCGACCCGAAATCATGCAACAGCATCGAGCAAGCCCTAAGGCTTAGCAGGTCCGGTTTGATGAATGTGACCACGTCATCGGCGTATATAGAGGTGCGTTGCCGGAAACCTGCGGCCGCCAGGGGCTGCAGCACACCTTCCCTCGTGGCCGAGCCTAGCAGATGGTGAAGAACTTCCATGACAAGGACAAATAAGAGCGGCGAAACCGGGTCACCTTGCCGCAGGCCCTGTCGATTGAAGATGACCTACCCGGGTACGCCGTTCAGCAAAACCCTAGTAGATGAGGAGGCGAGCAGGCCAGCTATCCACGAGATCCACTTGGCCCCGAAGCCCATGTGTCGCAGCACATCCAACAGGAAAGCCCAGTCCACCGTGTCGAAGGCCTTGGTAATGTCGAGCTTGAGCATCACCGCTTCTTTCTTAGACGCATGCAATTTCCTGGCCACCCCTTGCACCAACATAAAGTTGTGGTGCAACCAACGTCCTCTGATGAAAGCGCTTTGGTGAGGTCCTACCAGACCCGGCAGATCATATTCTAATCTGCCCCGCGTATCGTCATGTCTATGTAATTTTCTCAACCGTAAATGGTTGACATTTGCTTAATACTATAATATAATTCAGCTGAGGAATCTCTGCCCCCTTTAGTATGAAAAAAGAACTCTGCATAATTCCCACGGAGCATTCCACATCGGCACAATTAGACGGCATCTGATGCTCGTAGTACAACTAACCAATTGAAGAGGCACCACCACGCAGCCGATAAGCTCTAAACGGCGGGTGCCGCATGGACCACGGTTCACTCATAAGACACATGCCATTTTCCGTCGATGTACGGCAGTTCCCGTGGCCTTTCCGATCCAGAGAACCGGAGCCCCTTATACCCTTCAAAAAAAAAAAAAAAGAGAACCGGAGCCCCGCCACGGACGGACAGCGACCGCACTCCCGCTCATCGCGCGCCGCGCGTGGGACGATCATGATCGAGGACGATGCCGCCACCACCACCGGTGCGTTCGGCTGTGCTGGGGCGGCGTACGTGGAGGCCCCCGCGGCCGTCGGTACGTTAGGTCAGATCCCGCCGTTAACCCGCCTGGGGCCCTGCACGGAAGTCGGCTACCCGCCTTTTCGCCGGCTACGCCCTTCGTGCTCTATCCACTGCCGCCGAGAATCACGAGCCGTCGCCGTGGCACGGGCGGCGCTGGTGTTTCGGGTGCCCGCCGTCGTTGGTTTCTTGAAACATTCCGTGGGATTCCTTCACTGCGAGCGAAGGCAACCGAGTACCTGGACCCCTTGAAAGATTCTAGAAGCGGCAAATTCTCAAGGCTCCTGTCAACTTGAACTTTTACGAGTTACGACAACCAAGTGGTAAAGGAGGAACCGTCGCTCATGCATGAACTGCATGCAACTGGGTAGGTAACTAGCCAACTGGACTAGTTGACGGCAGAGTTGAATTACAGTCTACGGACGTCGAGCAGCGAGTGAAACGGGCCGTCAGGAATTCAGATTTTGGGGAGAAGAACCGAATCGTGTACTAGTTAATTGGCATTGCGATGGTGACGGGTGATTGCTGATTTAACCGATGGCTCGTGTCCGTCGCTGTTTGGCCAACTTTGGCAGAGGGGTGCTTTATTCTGTGATGGTTGATGGCCACTTGAGAAGTGGAGTCATATTACGCGTTGCTCGTGTCTGGCTTTACCATCTTAATCTATAAAGGGGATAGTGTGTGCGACAACACTAGAACTAAAGATACAAACGACGCTAGCCTTTGCACAAAGTAACACCAATAAAAAAGAAATCAAGACCAACAAATCTCCTGAGGTTGACCAACTCCCATCACTTGCTTCCGGCATCACCATAACGGCCATCAAAGGAGAAAATGGCGGCCTCCTCACCCGAACTCGAAGCGGCTCCATTGTTGCTGATATGAAGCTTTGCGGACTTTCAAGGTGGCTCACCAAAGGCGAAGCCATTGCCATTGAACAAATATGACCATGACAACACGCCGGACACACTATCGAACTCCAAATATCGCACCCCCACACGACTAAGACGTCATATGATGAAAAAGCATACATGCCAGCCACGAATCACGAACTCATGACACGTTCCACCATCTTTCAGATGCCGCGGATGCAGACCACAATCTGCATCCGCTCCCGGATTACCTTCCAAACTACACACCGGCGCTGGAGCAAACGTCGTTACAACGGCAGAGCTCGAGGACACAAGTCCACCACGAGGATGCAGCCGCCGACACATGATCCTTGCTTGAACATACTAGTTTCCAAATCCATCCTCAACCATAGGGCTGATCATCTCATCGGGGAAGAATCTGGAGCTTCTTTATTCAGCGTTGTCGTCACCACCGCCGAAGCCGGGACGATGAACGGCCCAAAAACCTAAGCTAATAGGGCCTAAAACCAAAAGCTACACGATCTGCCCACGTGGATCCGGCGATCCCCCTCACCACCGACGACCGAGTGAAAGTGCAACTAATCCCCGGGTGGTTTTTGTAATTCATAACAACATATAGTTCATTGAACTAATATCCTTTCAAGATAAATATTTCAGGATGTTCAATGATTGGCATGGCATAGACTAGAGATGTGGACCCCTTAAAATGCTAAGGACAAAGATTGCCAAAAGCTCAAGACTCTTCATCTTTATTTTCGTGATCCAAGATCACATTGAGTCCATAGGAAAGCCAATACTATTAAAAGGGGATAATGTGTTGCTTAATGGTATACTTGCTTAAATGCTTAGTAATATTACTCCAAAACCCTCAACCACTTTCTCCATCTAAATTTGTCCAAACCCAAAACTCCAACTCGGCCCCACCGATTCTTTCTACTCGGAGCCACCGAGTTCATATGACATAGCCATTGCCAGAAACCCGAACAGTTCGGTCTCACCGATACGGATCTCGGTCTCACCGAGATGGCCTTGCCAGCGCTCTGTGACTTGTTGCATTCATTTCGGTCTCACCGAGTTGGCTTGATGGACTCTCTGTTGCTTATTGCTTCACTTCGGTCTCACCGAGTTGATGCAATCGGCGCCACCGAGATGGTGTTTTCCCTAAGCCCTAGCACATCGGTCCCACCGAGTTGTTCCAGTCGGCCCCTTTGAGATTCCTAACGTTCACATTTTTGAACTGATCGGTGCCACCAAGTTTAACCATTTGGTCTCACCGAGATGAGTTAAATGTGTGTAATGGTTGGATTTTGTGTGGAGGCTATATATACCCCTCCACCCCTTCTCCATTTGTGAGAGAGCCATCAGAACGTGCCTACACTTCCATCATTCATTTTTTCTGAGAGAGAACCACCTACTCATGTGTTGGGATCAAGAGATTCCATTCCTACCATTTGAACCTTGATTTCTAGCCTTCCAAAGTTGCTTTCCACTCAAATCACTCTTCCACCATAGCCAAAGCTGAGAGAGAGAGAGTTGAGTGTTGGGGAGACTACCATTTGAAGCACAAGAGCAAGGAGTTCATCATCAACACACTGTTTATTACCTTTCAGAGAGTGGTGCCTCCTAGATTGGTTAGGTGTCGCTTGGGAGCCTCCGACATGTTGTGGAGTTGAACCAAGATTTTGTAAGGGGAAGGAGATCGCCTACTTCGTGAAGATCTGCCTGAGTGAGGCAAGTCCTTCGTGGGCGATGACCATGGTGGGATAGACAAGGTTGCTTCTTCATGGACCCCTCGTGGGTGGATCCTTCCATGGACTCGCACAGCCGTTACCCTTCGTGGGTTGAAATCTCCATCAACGTGGACGTACGATAGCACCACATATCGGAACCACGCCAAAAATCTCCATGTCTCCATTGCGATTGCCTTCTCCGAACCCTTCCTTTTACCTTCATATGCAATGTTTTACTTTGGCTGCTATACTCTTAGAATTGCATGTGTAGGTTGATTGCTTGAGTTGTGCTAATAGCTAAAATCTGCCCACAACTAAAATTAGGAAAACGATGTATTTTTATTTGGTCAAGTAGTCTAATCACCCCCTCTAGACATACTTTCGATCCTACAAGTGGTATCAGAGCTTTGGTCTCCATTAGCCTTGATTTCCATAGCTTCGGTGATCATAGCCTTGGTTTCAAAACGTAGGAGAGTATGGCGTCTAGCGATGGAAATTACCACCGTAGAGGTCCTTACTTTGATGGCACAAATTTTGCTAGTTGGAAGCATAAGATGAAAATGCATATTCTTGGTCATAACCCCGCTGTTTGGGGTGTTGTTCGTATTGGCTTGCAAGGTGAATACTTTGAAGATGGAAAATAATCCGATCGTGAAGCCACTGCGGATGAATTGAAGATGTTGCAATACAATGCTCAAGCTTGTGATATTCTCTTCAATGGATTGTGCCCCGGAGAATTCAAGAAAATCAGCCGCCTTGAGAATGCAAAGGAAATTTGGGATACTTTGGTTGATATGCACGAAGGTACCGAGTCCGTCAAGGAATTCAAGTTGGATGTGCTTCAAAATCAACTTGACAAGTTCAAGATGAAGGATGGTGAAGGAGTCACCGAAATGTACTCTACGCTTGCTCTCATCACAAATGAGATTGCCGGCTTAGGAAGTCAAGAGATGACCGACAAATTCATCATCAAGAAGATCCTTAGAGCCCTGGATGGAAAATATGATACCGTGTGCACATTGATCGAAATGATGCCCAATTACAAAGATCTCAAGCCAACAGAAGTCATTTGTAGAATTGTTGCTCATGAGATGTCGCTCAAGGATAAGGATGATCTCCACAACAAGTCAAGTGGTTCTTACAAAGCTTCAAGTGATGCTCCTACAACATCAAGTGACAAGCTAGTCTCCAATGAATAATTGAGCTTCATAGTGAAGAACTTCAATAAATTCTACAAGAATAGAAGCAAAGATAGAAGCTCCAAATCAAGGTCCGACAATGACAAAAGATCTTCTAGTCGTAATCGTAATTGCTACAATCGTGGAAGACCCGTACACTACTCTAATGAGTGTACGGCTCCCTACAAGAAAAGAGAAGACTCACCAAAAAGGAGAAGTAGAAGGGATGAATCACCTCCAAGAGAGAGAAGGAGTATATAGGATCGTTATGAACGAAGACCCTATCGAAGAAGCAAGGATTCGGAAAGGAAGGACAAGTCATCAAAGAGCTACACAAGACGAAGACACCAAGCTCATGTTGGTGAATGGGTATCCGGTTCCGACTCCGACAACTACTCCAAGAGAAGCTATCACTCCGACTCCGACTATACTCAAGATGAAGGTGTTGTCGGTCTCGCACTTGTGTCATCCAACTCCTACGACATATTTGATGCACCAAATGAAGAAATTGGAAGATGCTTCATGGCTAAAGGCCCCAAGGTATCACACCACGAGTATGTTGGTTTTAATAGTGATGAAGATGACTTGCTAGGTGATGATGATTTACTTGTTGACAAAACTAGTGATGAAAACTATGATGAACTTGCTAGTAATCATGCAAATCAAGATGAAACGAATGACAATGATAAGAAGGAGATTGAGCGTCTAACTAAAGAACTAAACACTCTTAAGTTATAGCTCATGAAACAACTCAAGAGGATCATAGAGAGCTCCTAAGGACTCATGAGAAGCTACGCTTCGAGAAGGTAAATTCAGAGCAAGAGCATGAGTTCCTAAAAGCTATCAATGATGATCTTCGAAAGAAGTGTTCTTCTTACATTGCCAAATGTCTCCTATTGTCTACTTATATTCCACAAGTAAAATATAGCAACAAGAGCAAGAAATATTCTTCCTCCAGTAGTAACAATAACCATGTTAAATCAAATGTTGTTGCTTCTAGTAGTTCTCTTGATTCCACTAATGATTCTCTTAGCCAAGTTACACTTGAGCAAGAAAATAGCTTATTGAAGGGAATTATAGAGAAAGGTGTTTACAGGAGCCTTGCCGAAAGTAAGCAATTTTAGGAAATTGTACGCAATCAAGGAAGGCACCGGAAGAATCAAGGTGTTGGTTTTGAACGAAAGTTCAATGCCAATAGAGTTGATTGGGATGAAGATCAATACCCCGAGACGATGTTTGTTCCTCAACAAGAGAAGTATGACCCCACTTATTTCAAAGGAACACAAGCTCAAGATGGTTTTCCACCACAAGACCACAAGACAAAAGGCAAGGACAAGCTTCAAGAAGAGAATGACTCATTTGAAGAAGCTCCCAAGGACATGGTCAAGTGGGTTCCCAAGACTACGTCAAGCTCTACGTCATCAAGTTCAACTACAAATCCAAGGATTCCCATCAAGTTGATGTGGATCCCAAAGAAGAAGAACTAGAGTGTTCTTGAGGGTGACTTCGCCAACATACTTCACTCATATTCATTTTGGCGAGGACTTGTGCAATCAACATTCATATCTTGCACTAGTTCATGGAGTCACAAACCCTCTTGTTGGTAAGACAAGGGACAAGGTAATCTAATGCTTTCATGGACACCATCATATGTGCAATTCACTCTATGTCTATGGATATCCTTATATGTTCATTGTGGGACTAACCCATGTAGGTATTGAGAGTGCAACACTCCAATGGATTGCTCCAAATGATCTACATCAACATTGAGCATCCACATCTTCACTATCTACATGAAGTCGTCATCGACAAAACCCAAGGTTTGTTCATCCCTCTTAGGGGGGATATCACATATAGGGGGAGCTTTGCTCTAAAAATTGAGCTAAAGCAACTCTAATGGTGTGAACACATTAATGTTTTATGTAAAAGTGGTAACCCCACTTGTGCTTAAACGATGAGTATGACCTATGATCAAATGTTCTCATTTGACTCCTAAGTCAATATACTCATATATAGATGACCTAGTCATCGCCAATTGATAGATGCTAGAACTGTTTGTGCATGCTTTGATACATGTTTCATTTGCTATCTTATTGTGTGAGCATGTTGGTTGCATAATTTATCCATTCGAGGAAATCCATTTGTTGTTTTTATTTTCTTGGATTTTATTTGACAAATGGATGGACATGAACACCTAAGAACCTTCTCTGGCTATCTATGATTTTCTTGTCTCAAACTCTATTCATGCTATATCACAAAAAAATTGAACAAGTCTTTTTTTGGACCCTCCGGGTGAGGAGCACTCGGAGCCATCGATCCGTCAAGGGCTGCTTTCCAAGACCTTCTATTGCATTTCAGTCAGACCAACTCACTCAAACTCGGTCACACCGAAAGCACTAGACTGATCTAGGTTTTCATCTCAATGCAATCGATTCAGTGCCACCGACAGCACATGGGTATATATACTCAGCGGACCTGTTCGGTTGAAAATTTCTTCAAACCATTCACGCCCCTGCCCCATTGCTGCCGCCCCCTTGGTCACCGGATCATTGCCATCTTTGCTTGTGCATCTCCGCCGCAGGTCTCCATCGTCGTCAATGGTAATCAACACCGCCATTGCCGCCGTAGAGAATCGTCAGCAAGTTACGGTATGATTCGATCTCCTCGTGCTATCCACTTCTGATTCAATGCACATGGATAATGCCATGTATCTTGCCAAGTTTGAAATCCTTCTATCCACAGAAAAGTCCCTTTAGAATAGATTCAAAGAAAAAAATTAGGGCTAGGTTTCTGCCGAACTCATCTCGGACCGACCGAAATGAAACTTCCGGTCCCACCAATTGGCTCTGGCCATTGCACTTAGTACAACTCGGTGCCACCGAAATGTACTAATCGGTGAGATCGATAGTAAAATCTCAGTGAAATCCTAAGCCACCGAACCGCAACTCAGTCTGACCGATCTTGTGTGTTTAGGCTCTGTGTGTGTGCTTCGGTATCACCAAGATGATCATATCGGTAGCTCCTAAATGCTTTCTGCAGAAAACTAAAACTAAAGTTTGGATTCAAATTTTTGAAAAACCATCTGCTTTTTGTGATACTCATCTACTCTATCTGTCGTGGAACGCAGTAATTTCAAAAAAAAATCCTATGCACACGCAAGATCCATATAGGTGATGCATAGCAACGAGAGGGGAGAGTGTTGTCTGCGTATCCTCGTAGACCGAAAGCGTAAGCGTTATGGCAATGCGGTTGATATAGTCGTACGTCTTCACAATCCGACCGATCCTAGTACCGAAGTTATGGCACCTCCGTGATCTGAACACATTCAGCTCGGTGACGTCCCACGAACTCTAGATCCAGCTGAGGTCAAGGGAGAGTTTCGTCAGCACGACGGCGTGATGACGGTGATGATGAAACTATCGGCGCAGGGCTTCGCCTAAGCACTGCAACGATATGACCGAGGTGGAAATCTATGGAGGGGGGCACCGCACACGGCTAAACAATCAACTTGTGTGTCTAAGGGGTGCCCCCTCCCCCGTATATAAAGGAGTGGAGGAGGGGCAGGGCCGGCCCTCTCATGGCGCGCCCAAGGGGGGAGTCCTACTCCCGGTGGGAGTAGGATTCCCCCTTCCCTAGTTGGAGTAGGAGAGGAAGGAAGGAGGAGAGACGGAGAAGGAAAGGGGGGCCGCCCCCACCCCAATTCGTATCGGGCTTGGGGGGGCGCCCCCACCTTGGCCGCCTCCTCTTCTTTTCGACTAAGGCCCAATAAGGCCCATACACTCCCCGGGGGGTCCGGTAACCCCCCGGTACTCCGATAAATGCCCGAACTCACCCGGAACCATTTCGATGTCCAAACACAGCCTTCCAATATATCAATCTTTATGTCTCGATCATTTCGAGACTCCTCGTCATGTCCGTGATCATATCCGGGACTCCGAACTAGCTTTGGTACATCAAAACACATAAACTCATAATACCGAACGTTAAGCGTGCGGACCCTACGGGTTCGAGAACTATGTAGACATGACCGAGACTCATCTCCAGTCAATAACCAATAGCGTAACCTGGATGCTCATATTGGTTCCTACATATTCTACGAAGATCTTTATCGGTCAAACCGCATAACAACATACCTTGTTCCCTTTGTCATCGGTATGTTACTTGCCTGAGATTCGATTGTCGGTATCTCAATACCTAGTTCAATCTCGTTACCGGCAAGTCTCTTTACTCGTTCCGTAATGCATCATCCCGCAACTAACTCATCAGTCACATTGCTTTCAAGGCTTATAGTGATGCGCATTACCAAGAGGGCCCAGAGATACCTCACCGACAATCGGAGTCACAAATCGTAATCTCGATCTATGCCAACTCAAGAAACACCATTGGAGACACCTGTAGTGAAGGAAATATGCCCTAGAGGCAATAATAAAGTTATTATTTATTTCCTTATATCATGATAAATGTTTATTATTCATGCTAGAATTGTATTAACCGGAAACATAATACATGTGTGAATACATAGACAAACATATAGTCACTAGTATGCCTCTACTAGACTAGCTCATTAATCAAAGATGGTTATGTTTCCTAACCATAGACATGAGTTGTCATTTGATTAATGTGGTCACAACATTAGGAGAATGATGTGATTGACATGACCCATTCCGTTAGCTTAGCACTTGATCGTTTAGTATATTGCTATTGCTTTCTTCATGACCTATACATGTTCCTGTAACTATGAGATTATGCAACTCCGTTTACGGAGGAACACTTTGGTACTACCAAACGTCACAACGCGAATCGGGTGATTATAAAGGAGTACTACAGGTGTCTCCAAAGGTACATGTTGGGTTGGCGTATTTGAGATTAGGTTTTGTCACTCCGATTGCTCGGAGAGGTATCTCTAGGCCTTCTCGGTAATACACATCACATAAGCCTTGCAAGCATTGCAACTAATAAGTTAGTTGTGAGAAGATGTATTACGGAACGAGTAAAGAGACTTGCGTAACGAGATTGAACTAGGTATTGGATACCGACGATCGAATCTCGGGTAAGTAACATACCGATGACAAAGGAACAACGATGTTGTTATGCGGTTTGACCGATAAAGATCTTCGTCGAATATGTAGGAACCAATATGGGCATCCGGTTCCGCTATTGGTTATTGACCGAGAATAGTTCTAGGTCATGTCTACATAGTTCTCGAACCCGTAGGGTCCGCACGCTAACGTTTCGATGACAGTTTATTATGAGTTTATAAGTTTTGATGTACGAAGGTTGTTCGAGTCCGGATGTGATCACGGACATGACGAGGAGTCTCGAAATGGTCGAGACATAAAGATTGATATATTGGAAGCCTATGTTTGGACTTGGAAGGTTCGGATGAAAACAGGATTTTACGGAACACCGGGTTACGGAACCCCGGGGTCGATGGGCCTTGATGGGCCATAAGGGGAGAAGAGGAGGGCGGCCAGGGGCAGGCCGCGCCCCCCCCCTCTAGTCCGAATAGGACAAGGAGAGGCGGCACCCCTTCCTCTTCCCTCCCAAACCTAATCCAACTAGGAAAGGGGAGTCCAACTCCCGGTGGGAGTAGGACTCCTCCAGGCGCGCCTCCCTAGGGCCGGCCGCACCCCCCCTTGCTCCTTTATATACGGGGGCAGGGGCACCCCATGACACACAAGTTGATCTACGTGATCGTTCCTTAGCCGTGTGCGGTGCCCCCCTCCACCATATTACACCTCGGTCATATCGTCGCGGAGCTTAGGCGAAGCCCTGCGTCGGAGGAGCATCATCATCGCCACCACGCCATCGCGGTCGACGGAACTCATCCCCGACGCTTTCTGGATCGAGCCGGGGATCGCCATCGAGCTGAGCGTGTGCGTAACTCGGAGGTGTCGTGCGTTCGGTACTTGGATCGGTCGGATCGTGAAGACGTATGACTACATCAACAGCGTTGTTATAACGCTTCCACGGTCTCACGAGGGCGTGGACATACACTCTCCCTCTCGCTGCTATGCCATCACCATGGTCTTGCGTGTGCGTAGGAAATTTTTTGAAATTACTACATTCCCCAACAGTGGCATCCGAGCCTGGTTTTATGCGTTGATGTCATATGCACGAGTAGAACACAAGTGAGTTGTGGGCGATATAAGTCATACTACTTACCAGCATGTCATACTTTGGTTCGGCGGTATTGTGAGATGAAGTGGCCCGGACCGACGTTACGCGTACGCTTACGCGAGACTGGTTTCAACGCTTCGAGCACTAGTTGCTTAAAGGTGACCGGCGGGTGTCTGTTTCTCTCACTTTAGTTGAACCGAGTGTGGCTACGCCCGGTCCTTGCGAAGGTTAAAACAGCACCAACTTGACAAACTATCGTTGTGGTTTTGATGCGTAGGTAAGAACGGTTCTTGCTCAGCCCGTAGCAGCCACGTAAAACTTGCAACAACAAAGTAGAGGACGTCTAACTTGTTTTTGCAGGGCATGTTGTGATGTGATGTGGTCAAGACGTGATGCTATATTTTATTGTATGAGATGATCATGTTTTGTAACCGAGTTATCGGCAATGGCAGAGCCATATGGTTGTCGCTTATTGTATGAAATGCAACGCCATGTAATTGCTTTACTTTATCACTAAGCAGTAGCGATAGTCGTAGAAGCAATAGTTGGCGAGACGAAAACGATGCTACGATGGAGATCAAGGTGTCGCGCGGTGGCGATGGTGATCATGACGGTGCTTGGCGATGGAGATCACAAGCACAAGATGATGATGACCATATCATATCACTTATATTGATTGCATGTGATGTTTATCCTTTATGCATCTTATCTTGCTTTGATTGACGGTAGCATTATAAGATGATCTCTCACTAAAATTATCAAGAAGTGTTCTCCTGAGTATGCACCGCTTGCGAAAGTTCTTCGTCTTTGAGACACCACGTGATGATCGGGTGTGATAGGCTCTACGTTCAAATACAACGGGTGCAAAACAGTTGCACACGCGAATACTCAGGTTAAACTTGATGAGCCTAGCATATAACAGATATGGCCTCGGAACACGGAGACCGAAGGTCGAACGTGAATCATATAGTAGATATGATCAACATAGTGAAGTTCACCATTGAAACTACTCCATCTCACGTGATGATCGGACATGGTTTAGTTGATTTGGATCACGTAATCACTTAGATGACTAGAGAGATGTCATCTAAGTGGGAGTTTTAATATGATTAATTAAACTTAAATTTATCATGAACTTAGTACTGATAGTATTTTTGCTTGTCTATGTTTCTTGTAGATAGATGGCTCGTGTTGTTGTTCCGTTGAATTTTAATGCATTCCTTGAGAAAGCAAAGTTGAAAGATGATGGTAGCAATTACACGGACTGGGTCCGTAATTTGAGGATTATCCTCATTGCTGCACGTAAGAATTACGCCTGGAAGCACCGCTGGGTGCCGAGCTGCTTGCAGAGAGCAACGCCGAAGTTGTGAACGTCTGCGAGCAAAGCTGATGACTACTCTATAGTTCGAGCAGCCATGCTTTACGGCTTAGAACCGGGTCTTCAACGACGTTTTGAACGTCATGGAGCATATGAGATGTTCCAGAGTTGAAGTTAATATTTCAAGCAAATGCCCGGATTGAGAGATATGAAGTCTCCAATAAGTTCTATAGCTGCAAGATGGAGGAGAATAGTTCACACATCGGTGAACATATACTCAAAATGTCCGGGTATAATAATCACTTGATTCAACTGGGAGTTACTCTTCCGGATGATAGTGTCATTGATGAATTCTCCAATCATCGCCACCAAGCTACAAGAGCTTCGTGATGAACTATAATATGCAAGGGATGACCAAAACAATTCCCGAGCTCTTCGCAATGCTAAAAGCAGCGTGGGTAGAAATCAAGAAAGAACATCAAGTGTTGATGGTCAACAAGACCACTAGTTTCAAGAAAAGGGCAAAGGAAAGAAGAAGGAAACTTCAAGAACAGCAAGAAAGTTGCTGCTCAAGAGAAGAAACCCAAGTCTGGACCTAAGCACTGAAATCGAGTGTTTCTCCGCAAGCGATCGACATCGAAGCGGAACTGCCCCAAGTATTTGGCGGATAAGAAGGATGGCAAGGTGATCAAAGGTATATGTGATATACATGTTATTGATGTGTACCTTACTAATACTCGCAGATAGTACCAGGTATTTGATCTTGGTTACTTGCTAATATTTGCAACTCAAACAGAACTACGGATTAGCGAAGATTGGCTAAGGGCGAGGTGACGATCTTGCGTGGGAAATGGTTCCAAAGTCGATGTGATCGCGGTCGACACGCTACCTCTACATCTACCATCGGGATTAGTTTTAGACCTAAATAATTGTTATTTGGTGCCGCGTTAAGCATGAACATTATATCTGGATCTTGTTTGATGCGAGACGGTTATTCATTTAAGACAGAGAATAATGGTTGTTCTATTTATATGAATAATATCTTTTATGGTCATGCACCCTTGAAGAGTGGTCTATTTTATTGAATCTCGATAGTAGTAATACACATATTCATAGTGTTGAAACCAAAAGATGCAGAGTTGATAATGATAATGCAACTTATTTGTGGCACTTGCCGTTTGGGTCATATCGATGTAAAACGCATGAAGAAACTCCATCTTGATGGACTTTTGGAATCACTTGATTATGAATCACTTGGTACTTGCGAACCGTGCCTCATGGGCAAGATGACTAAAACGCCGTTCTCCGGAACTATGGAGCGAGCAACTGATTTGTTGGAAATCATACATCTTGATGTTTGTGGTCCAATGAATGTTGAGGCACGCGGCGGGTATCGTTATTTTCTCACCTTCACAGATGATTTGAGCAGATATGGGTATATCTACTTAATGAAACACAAATCTGAAACATTTGAAAAGTTTAAAGAATTTCAGAGTGAAGTGGAAAATCATCGTAACAAGAAAATAAAATTTCTACGATCTGATCATGGAGGAGAATATTTGAGTTACGAGTTTGGTTCACATTTGAAACAATGCAGAATAGTTTCGCAACTCACGCCACCCGGAGCACCACAGAGAAATGGTGTGTCGAGCGTCGTGTCGTACTTTACTTGATATGGTGCGATCTATGATGTCTCTTACTGATTTACCGCTATCGCTTTGGGATATGCTTTAGAGGCGGCCGCATTCACGTTATATAGGGCACCATCAAAGTCCGTTGGGGCGACACCTTATGAACTGTGGTTTGGCAAGAAACCAAAGTTGTCGTTTCTTAAAGTTTGGGGCTGCGAGGCTTATGTGAAGAAACTTCAACCAGATAAGCTCGAACCCAAATCGAAATGTGTCTTCATAGGATACCCAAAGGAGATGTTGGGTACACCTTCTATCACAGATCTGAAGGCAAGATTTTCATTGCTAAATTCGGATCCTTTCTAGAGAAGGAGTTTCTCTCGAAAGAAGTGAGTGGGAGGAAAGTAGAACTTGATGAGATAATCAGATCTGCTCCCTTAATGGAAAGTAGTTCATCACAAGAAACGGTTCTGTGACAACTACACCAATTAGTGAGGAAACTAATGATATTGATCATGAAACTTCAGATCAAGTTACTCTTGAACTTCGTAGGTCAACCAGAGTAAAATACGCACCAGAGTGGTACGGTAATCCTATTCTGGAAGTCATGTTACTTGACCATGGCGAACCTACAAACTATGAAGAAGCGATGGTGAGCCCAGATTCCGCAAAATGGCTGGAAGCCATGAAATCTGAGATGGGATCCATGTATGAGAACAAAGTATGGACTTTGGTTGACTTGCCCGATGATCGGCAAGCCATTGAGAATAAATGGATCTTTAAGAAGAAGACTGATGCTGATGGTAATGTAACTGTCTATAAAGCTCGACTTGTTGCGAAAGGTTTTCGACAAGTTCAAGGGGTTGACTACGATGAGACTTTCTCACCCGTAGCGATGCTTAAGTCTGTCCGAATCATTTTAGCAATTGCCGCATTTTATGATTATGAAATTTGGCAAATGGATGTAAAACTGCATTCTTGAATGGATTTCTAGAAGAAGAGTTGTATATGATGCAACCAGAAGGTTTTGTTGATCCAAAGGGTGCTACAAAGTGTGCAAGCTCCAATGATCAATTTATGGTCAGTGCAAGCCTCTCGGAGTTGGAATAAACGCTTTGATAGTGTGATCAAAGCGTATGGTTTTATCTGAGACTTTTGGAGAAGCTTTGTATTTACAAGAAAGTGAGTGGGAGCTCAGTAGCATTTCGATATTATATGTGGACGACATATTATTGATTGGAAATGATATAGAATTTCTGGATAGCATAAAAGGATACTTGAATAAAAGTTTTCAATGAAAGACCTCGGTGAAGCTACTTACATATTGGGCATCAAGATCTATAGAGATAGATCAAGGCGCTTAATTGGACTTTCACAAAGCACATACCTTGATAAAGTTTTGAAAAAGTTCAAAATGGATCGAGCAAAGAAAGGTTTTTACTCAGACAAGGTGTGAGATTGAGTCGGACTCAATGCCCGACCACAAGCAGAAGATAGAGAGAAATGAAAGATGTTCCTATGCTTCAGCCATAGGCTCTATCATGTATGCAATGTTGTGTACCAGACTGACGTATGCTTAGCAATAAGCTTGGCAGGAAGGTACCAAAGTAATCCAGAGTGGATCATCGGACAGCGGTCAAGAACATCTGAAATACGAAAAGGACTAAGGATATGTTTCTCGTATATGGAGGTGACAAAGAGCTAGTCGTAAATGGTTATGTCGATGCAAGCTTTGACACGATCCGGACGATTCTAAATCGCAAACCGGATCGTGTTTTTATTAAGCGGTGGAGCTGTCGGTTGGTGCAGTTCTAAACAAAGCGTCGTGGCGGGATCTACATGTGAAGCGGAGTACATAGCTGCTTGAAGCAGCAAATGAAGGAGTCTGGATGAAAGAGTTCATTTCCGATCTAGGTGTCATACCTAGTGCATCGGGACCAATGAAGATCTTCAGTGACAATCTTGGTGCAATTGCCTTGGCAAAGGAATCCAGATTTCACAATAGGACCAAGCATATCAAGAGACGCTTCAATTCCATTCGGGACCAGGCCCAAGTGGGAGACATAGAGATTTGCAAAATACATACAGATCTGAATGTTTCAGACCCGTTGACTAAGCCTCTTCCACGAGCAAAACATGATCAGCACCAAGACTCCATGGGTGTTAGAATCATTACTGTGTAATCTAGATTATTGACTCTAGTGCAAGTGGGAGACTAAGGAAATATGCCCTAGAGGCAATAATAAAGTTATTATTTATTTCCTTATATCATGATAAATGTTTATTATTCATGCTAGAATTGTATTAACCGGAAACATAATGCATGTGTGAATACATAGACAAACATATAGTCACTAGTATGCCTCTACTAGACTAGCTCATTAATCAAAGATGGTTATGTTTCCTAACCATAGACATGAGTTGTCATTTGATTAATGGGGTCACATCATTAGGAGAATGATGTGATTGACATGACCCATTCCGTTAGCTTAGCACTTGATCGTTTAGTATATTGCTATTGCTTTCTTCATGACCTATACATGTTCCTGTAACTATGAGATTATGCAACTCCGTTTACGGAGGAACACTTTGGGTACTACCAAACGTCACAACGAATCGCTGGGTGATTATAAAGGAGTACTACAGTGTCTCCAAAGGTACATGTTGGGTTGGCGTATTTGAGATTAGGTTTTGTCACTCCGATTGTCGGAGAGGTATCTCTAGGCCTTCTCGGTAATACACATCACATAAGCCTTGCAAGCATTGCAACTAATAAGTTAGTTGTGAGATGATGTATTACGGAACGAGTAAAGAGACTTGCCGGTAACGAGATTGAACTTGGTATTGGATACCGACGATCGAATCTCGGGTAAGTAACATACCGGTGACAAAGGGAACAACGTATGTTGTTATGCGGTTTGACCGATAAAGATCTTCGTAGAATATGTAGGAACCAATATGGGCATCCAGGTTCCGCTATTGGTTATTGACCGAGAATAGTTCTAGGTCATGTCTACATAGTTCTCGAACCCGTAGGGTCCGCACGCTTAACGTTTCGATGACAGTTTATTATGAGTTTATAAGTTTTGATGTACCGAAGGTTGTTCGAGTCCGGATGTGATCACGGACATGACGAGGAGTCTCGAAATGGTCGAGACATAAAGATTGATATATTGGAAGCCTATGTTTGGACTTGGAAGGTTCGGATGAAAACAGGATTTACCGAACACCGGGTTACGGAACCCCGGGGTCAATGGGCCTTGATGGGCCATAAGGGGAGAAGAGGAGGGCCGGCCAGGGGCAGGTCGCGCCCCTCCCCTCTAGTCCGAATAGGACAAGGAGAGGGGCGCCCTCTCCCTCTTCCCTCCCCAAACCTAATCCAACTAGGAAGGGGGAGTCCTACTCCGATGGGAGTAGGACTCCTCGGCAGCGCCTCCCTAGGGCCGGCCGCACCCCTTGCTCCTTTATATACGGGGCAGGGGGCACCCCATGACACACAAGTTGATCTACGTGATCGTTCCTTAGCCGTGTCGGTGCCCCTCCACCATATTACACCTCGGTCATATCGTCATGGAGCTTAGGCGAAGCCCTGCATCGGTGGAGCATCATCATCGTCACCACGCCGTCGTCTTGACGAACTCATCCCCGGCGCTTTGCTGGATCGAGCCCGGGATCGTCATCAAGCTGAGCGTGTGCGAACTCGGAGGTGCCGTCGTTCGGTACTTGGATCGGTCGGATCGTGAAGACGCACGACTACATCAACCGCGTTGTTATAACGCTTCGCTTCGGTCTCACAGTGCGTGGACATACACTCTCCCCTCTCGTTGCTATGCCATCACCATGGTCTTGCGTGTGCGTAGGAATTTTTTTGAAATTACTACGTTCCCCAACATGTAGAGCATCTTTATAATCACCCAGTTACGTTGTGATGTTTGATAGCACACTAAGTGTTCCTCCGGTATTCGGGAGTTGCACAATCTCATAGTCATAGGAACATGTATAAGTTATGAAGAAAGCAATAGCAACAAACTAAATGATCATTGTGCTAAGCTAACGGATGGGTCAAGTCAATCACATCATTCTCTAATGATGTGATCCAGTTCATCAAATGACAACTCTTGTCCATGGCTAGGAAACTTAACCATCTTTGATTAACGAGCTAGCCAAGTAGAGGCATACTAGTGACACTCTGTTTGTCTATGTATTCACACATGTACTAAGTTTCTGGTTAATACAATTCTAGCATGAATAATAAACATTTATCATGATATAAGGAAATATAAATAACAACTTTATTATTGCCTCTAGGGCATATTTCCTTCACTATCCACACCCATCTATTCACAGGGTCAGATTTGCAATATGTCAGAGGCAAGTGACAGCCAGAACAGGTCAAGAAGAAGAAGAAGAGAGCTAGAAAGACCACTGCCACAGTTCTTGGAAAGCCTTCCATGAGAAGAGATGAAGATGAAGAAGAGGATGAAGAAGAACCAGTTGCACCTCCTGCCAAGACTCAGAAATTGATGTCAGATGCTACGAAGTCTGCCAACCCCTCCAAGTCTAAGCCCAAAGCTCCAGTTCCAGCACCTAAGAGATCAACTAGGAACATCCCAGCTGCTGAAAAGAACAAGGCCCCAGTGCTAGAAACTCAAGAGGATGAGGAGCCACTAGTGCTCAGAAAATTGAAGCCCAAGATTGCAGATCATGATGATGGACATCCAGTTGCAGAAAACATGAAGCTCGGGAAGGACAAAGGTCTGAGAGAATGGAGGAAAGTGGATCCATATTCAGTGAGGAGAAGAATAGATTATGATTATCGTTTCCATACCCGTGAACAACAAGATTTTTATGAGATAGTGCTACTTGACAAGAAGCCCATCATAAGCAACATGAAGTGAGTGGATTGGAAGTATATTGGTGCAAATGAAGACTACTTCCCCCATGTTCATGAGAGCTTCGGGCTTACCGGAGTTGATGCTTTTGTTGGAAAAAAGCTTACGAAATGGAATGACGAGATGGTAATGAAATTCTACTCCACAACACATTTTTATCCAAATGGGAGAATTGTGTGGATGACGGAGGGTACTAGATACCAATCAACTATCTCTGAGTGGATTGCTCTCATCAATGCCACAGAGGAAGATGAAAATGATGTTGATGTCTATGGGAAACCCAGGATGGATGACAACACTATGGCACATATGTATAAGACCATTCCTGACAAGGATTTGGGAACTCATAAGTTCGGATCAATATATTATTTGCTAGACAGTTTGGCCACCACAAACTACATTTTGAGGTGCACTCTGTTGCCCAAATCTGGAGATGTGAGAATGATTCGTGGCCACTCCATCAACCTGCTCCACTTGTGTGATATTCCACAGAAGTTCAAAGTCATGAGCCTGATTGTTGAGACAATCAAAAGGACAGCTGCTGACCAGAAGAGGTCATGTGGATATGCACCACACATCCAGATGCTTATCAACTCTAAGGTTGGTACAGGTACATATCTACTTGACAGAGAGCACCTTCCTCTTCAGCCAGAATTCGAGGATAATGTAGTGGTGATGGATGCTTCCCGCCCTACCTCAGTCGAGGCTCAAGAGAAGGCTGAGGCAGCATCAGCAGCTAGAGTAGATAAGGAAGCCAATGCACACAATGCCTCAATAGAAAATCTCAAATCCAAGCAAGACCAGTTGACATATCTGCTGGAAGCAACACTGAGGATTGAGCGAAGTCTGGCCAACTTAGCCAAGAACCAGGAGAGCTTAGAGCGGATAGTGGAGGAAAAGATGTACGATCTTGATGTCAAGGTCACTGAGATACAGTCTGTTGCGGAGAAGATGAGAGATGATGCTGAAAATGGCGATAAGGACACTACTCTTGTGATTCCAGACGATTGCCTAGGGCAGCCAGTCCTCACCGTGCGATGAGAGACACCGTGAATACTCACTCAAGACCGCCGCCACTGCTTTCTGATTACCACCCCGATGTCGACACCACCAGCTCAGCAGACATCCGCCAAAGCATTTGCAGAAGGAGTTCTCTCAAGCCATCTACGCACACCAGAGCAACAAGCCAGAAGACCCCTTCAGGAGCTCCCGGAGGTCGTGCCTAAAGTGTCGTATAGCACTATACTTTTTCAAGCTTTTTGGCAACTTGTTGCCAAATGGGAGAAAATGTATAGATCATGGGCTGGGAGAAAGAGAGAGAGAGAGAGAGAGAGAGAGTGTGTGTGTGTCTCGTTCTTTTGCTCATTGGTTTTTTATTGCCAGTTGCTACTTTGTCTGTTTGGTTCGTGCTACTTATGGTCTTATGCTCGTGAAATACTTTGTGTGGTTCTGTGTTGGATCATACTATGCTTAATGTGTGACTCGTGCTTATCTCTATGATTTTTGTGTATGATCATTCACTCATGTATTTGGTGATGCGTGCATGTTATTTCACTCTTATCATTTTGTGCGCTCCACCAAGATGTATGTGACATGGAAGAGTGACCCATGATCCTAATTGATTGTGCATTTGCATTCAAACACACATCTTAACTAATGCACAAATTTAGGGGGAGCTCTTGTTTATCACACACTTCTCAAAGAGATAATGTATTTCATTGATTTTATCATTTGTCGAAGCTTTGATCTATATGTTGTCATCAATTACCAAAAAGGGGGAGACTGAAAGAGCAACTAATCCCCATGTGGTTTTGGTAATTCATAACAACATATAGCTCATTGAACTAATATCCTTTCAAGATAAATATTTCAGGATGTTCAATGACTGGCCTAACATGGACTAGAGATGTGGACCCCTCAAAATGCTAAGGACAAAGATTGGCAAAAGCTCAAGACTCTTCATCTTTATTTTAGTCATCCATGATCACATTGAGTCCATCGGAAAGCCACTACTACTGAAATGGGATGAGGTGTTGCGTAATGGTCTACTTTCTTAAATGCTTAGTGATATTGCTCCAAAATCCTAAACCACTTTCTCCATCCAAATTTGTCCAAACCCAAAACTCCAACTCGGCCCCACCGATTCTTTTTATCCGGAGCCATCAAGTTCATATGACATAGCCACTGCTAGAAACCCTAACAGTTCGGTCTCATCGGTAGGATCACGGTCTCACCGAGATGGCCTTGCCAGCGCTCTGTGACTTGTTGCATTCATTTCGGTCTCACCGAGTTATGCAATTGGTCTCACCGAGTTGGCTTGACAGACTCTCTGTTGCTTATTGCTTCACTTCGGTCTCACCGAGTTGATGCAATCGGCGCCATCGAGATGATGTTTTCCCTAAGCCCTAGCACATCGGTCCCACTGAGTTGTTCCAGTCGGTCCCATCGAGATTCCTAAAGTTCATATTTTTGAACTGATCGATGCCACCGAGTTTAACCATTTGGTCTCACTGAGATGAGTCAAATGTGTGTAACGGTTGGATTTTTTGTGGACGCTATATATACCCCTCCACCCCCTTCTTCATTTGTGAGAGAGCCATCAGAACATGCCTACACTTCCATCATTCATTTTCTAAGAGAGAACCACCTACTCATCTGTTGAGATCAAGAGATTCCATTCCTACCATTTGAACCTTGATTTCTAGCCTTCCCGAGTTGCTTTCCACTCAAATCACTCTTCCACCATAGCCAAATCTGAGAGAGATAGTTGAGTGTTGGGGAGACTATCATTTGAAGCACAAGAGCGAGGAGTTCATCATCAACACATCGTCTATTACCTTTTGGAGAGTGGTGCCTCCTAGATTGATTAGGTGTCGCTTGGGAGCCTCCGACATGTTGTGGAGTTGAACTAAGAAGTTTGTAAGGGCAAGGAGGTCGCCTGCTTCGTACCCGAGTGAGGCAAGTCTTTCGTAGGCGATGGCCATGGTTGGATAGACAAGGTTGCTTCTTCATGGACCCTTCGTGGGTGGAGCCCTCCGTGGACTCGCGCAGTCGTTACCCTTCGTGGGTTGAAGTCTCTAGCAACGTGGACGTACGATAGCACCCCCAATCGGAACCACTCCAAAAATCTCCGTGTCTCGATTGCGTTTGCCTTCTTCAAACGCTTCCCTTTACCTTCATATGCAATGTTTAATTTCCGCTGCTATACTCTTAGAATTGCATGTGTAGGTTGATTGCTTGACTTGTGCTAATAGCTAAAATCTGCCCACAACTAAAATTAGGGATCGTTCATGAGAGGTACGCGGGATCGTCCATCTACAGTTCGAGGGACTCCAATTATGATCTACACCAACTCGTCTACTTCCGCTGCACTCCGGAGTCGGTAACGATCGTGATCCAAACCTAATATGCATCTTCATATTGTTCCTGGTTGATCGTAGGGTGATTTTTCTGTTTTCTACTACGTTTCCCAACAGGAGCCGCCGTCCCCGCTGCGGCGGCCTTACGCACCGCGTAGCATGAGGCGGAGCGACTCCTCTTCAAGCGGCAGCCAGTCGCCGGCAAGGTGTTGCGGCCCTCCGACGATGTACTGCCGTTGGAGGGATGACGACGACGGCACATCCAGCGATGGCGGTGCGGCACGCCAGGGGGCCACGCCTACGAGGTGGTCGTCCGTCATACAGTTTAGGTTTTTTTTTCTCTAGTTTTTTTAGTTAAATGGTCAAAATATCGACCTTTTTATGTAAATTATGACCGTACTTGAATGAAATCTCTCGTGTTTGCATTAATTTTGTCTGTTTAGTTCAAACAATGGTTAAAATGTATACGGACAATGTCGGATGGCCGGCTCCCGCATCCGTATCTGCGGACTGGCCCCGTCCTTTTCGTGAATGGATGCTGGAGCAAATTTGTGGGTTAGTGTTGGAGATGCCCTCGGGTTGTCATGTAGGCTTAGTGCTGGGAGGTGTGTCGGCTAAATATGTTTCTCCTTTTTTTGCTTGCAAAAGTTGCAAATACTGGTGTTTTATTTTTAAATTATATAAAAGTTAACATGAAACGAATGCTTAAGTTTTTACTCGTGAGTAGCTGAGGCCGTTTTTGTCAAAAGTTTGACATATATGCATACTTCCGAGCATTTTCATAAAACATTCTAAAATATCACCTTATTTCTATCAGGCCAGTGGGTAGAGAGGGAAGTATTAGGTGACCCCAACTTTTTAAAAGTAAATTTGTACATTTCAAAAATTTATGGTTTTTTTAGGGTTCACAAGATACTACTATGAGTTTACGACCTCTAAAAACTTCAGATTTTAATTTGAAATACACATGGCGAGACAAAATAGTGTCACGAAAGGACAAAAGCAAAAATGACAGTATTCACATATGGATTTGTCTTTGTTGTTTCTCAATGTTTATTTTGAATTTGGGTCTGAAATTTTTTAGGGGTTCTGTGAATGTTCCCATTTTTTGTCACTTTTTTTTGAAACATTTAAATTGGTCTTTTTTGAAATGGAATACGGGAGCATGTGGGAGTTGGTATCTTCGCTGGGGTGTAGACTAGTGTGTAGAACTGTAGAGACATACGAGTATGTATGTAGCCATCCAAATCTTGTGGGCGTACGTGTGTAGGTGTGTTCCATGCCACATCTAGTATACCTGCTAATACAATTCCTTTATCCCGGAACGTGTTCCACGACGGTCATGTGTTTCTTGGATGCAAATCAGTTCTTCGCCTCCGACTCCGAGACAGTACTACAGCGCTGTAGCTACAGGCATGGTCACTCCCAAGAGGGCACGCACCATCTTTGATTTCCCATACACGAAGCCTGGATATGCAACTGTGGGATACGATACGGTGCAACGAATGTGGCAGAACGGGACAAAACGGAACACAAAGGACAATGATTCCACGGAAGATTTGATCTCCGATCCGCATACCCTTCGGCACTCCTGCAGCGACAACTGATTGCATCGATCGGCCTGCCAAAAGACGGGAATCAATCTAAGGCTATCAAGCAAGCAAAGTGACTTGCACATCATCATCATCATCGGAATTGGATATCTCAATGATTGCACGCGGCCGAGGCCACTCCCTGCAGGGAATCATATTTGGAAACGTACACTTTAATTTCCTTATCCGAGGATGAAGCCGATGATGCGTATCACATCAACACATTGGCGTGGATGAGATCAGATCAATAGGCATCTCCACCACGAGCTTAGGATGAGTGGATCGCTAGGAATGCCCTGGGCGGGATAAAGGCGGCGATGAAATGGAAGACGGACGATCAAGGGGCCTACGGATCTGCGTGCCAATCTTAGTTTTGGCCACTTCCGGACGGTACCAACCTACTACTCACTGTCGATCTAGTCCTTTGTGAATTGTGATCGATGCGTATGCTGAGGGGCACTTGCGATTGCGGCGCACACATTCTCCTCGTGCGAGATCGACTCATCGATCGTCCAGCATCGCTGCACACAGATCAAGCGACCCACCCAACTGTAGCGGTATCCTCTTTCGGTAGGGTCCCGTCCTGGCCGTTTTTTCTTCCGAGGATTGTGATGCAAGTAAGGGCCAAGAGGCACGCGGGTGTTCGCGAATGGTCCCTGCTTGTTTAGGCCATCTTCAACAACAACCTGCAAAAAATCTTCCGTATGCTTTCGCGGATATGGGGATCAGTCCGCAGACACGTATACGGGAGGTAATCATCCAACGATAACCGCGTACATTTTCAAAACTTAAACCAACCAGACGAAATTCGTACAAACACGGCCGTATTTCATGCAAACATGACGGGTTTTATATAAAAAGGCCAGATTTTCATGGATTTCGGTACATTTACATCAACGGAACTAGTTCGGCTCTGAAGGTATAATTAATACCTAATCTAAGTCGCCGCCCACGGATCCCTTTGTCTTCCTCATGTCCGGCAGTCTGATCACCAGACTGCCGGGAGCCTCGGAGGTATATGCTTTAGCGCAAAGGACGGCTCGCTTCCCCGCCACTCATAGAAGTGGAACCCCCGATTGATGCTTCAACGGGAGGGGAAGGCGGCGCCTCCGTTTTCGTGAAGCCCATGTGGGATCGACGGAGGTCCTTGAAAGAGAAGAATCGAGCAAGACACCGGTTGTGTACGCCAGTGTCGCCTAGGTGGTGGCCTTCGTGGGACCCAAGCGACGGCGGACTCCCGTGTTCTACTCCTCGGTGATGCTGGCGGACGTGGAGGCGTCGGCCACCGACTCGTTGCTCTTCGCGCACCCGGCTTCTGCCTCTGCCTGCATGGCACGGTCGCAGGCATGGGAGGCGTGGTCGCATGCACGAGAGGCACGGTCGTTGACGACAACGATGATGCCCGTGCCTCCGTGCCGGCGTTGAGCAACTAGCCGCTCCTCATCGAGTAGGCCTAGAGCGGTGAGTTGCTGAACCATGCGGCGGCTTGGGGCGGCAACTTGCTCCATTGGGTGAGGTGCGTGAGGTGGAGTAGTGATGTGCCTCGCTCGTATTCGGCCGGCTCGCGCCACCCAGCCGGCTTGTATGCCGGAGAACTGCTCTTTGAAAGCCATCTGAAGAGTGGTGGAGGAGGAGATTGGGGAAGGGCACAGGGGTGTGGTTCGTGCCCGACGTCTGCCCTCGTTTAAATAGAGGGCGAATGGTAGGAGCTCGGTCGACGTTGCATTTAATGTCGGTCCGCTCATGAACTGACGTGTGGCCGAAGTAGGTTTCTCGGCTTCCACACGGGGTTAATGGGGGTGTATGAATGCGGCGAGGAGGCGTGTTCGGCCGGGCGGGAGCGCATTGAAGACGGCTCAGGGCGGACGCGATCTCTCACTGCCTCTGCTGTTGAAGATGGCCCTGGTCCTTTTACAGCGGCATGAATGCGGGCAGCTGGTGCCGGGCGGGAGCACGCACGGGAGGGGGTGTTTGGTGGGTCAGGACGGTCAGAAGCGTGCTTGGGAGCGATCCGGACTCCCGCAAACCTCCCCATTTTGTCTCCGATTTGCGGAAGAAGTCGCGTCCGGACCGCTCCGCAGACCGATACAAGTTGGCGTTGGATGGCTTCCGCGGTCCGGACGGTTGCGGAAGATTTACGGGCATTTTTAAAGTAATAGTGTAGTACTGTGCAACAATACATATATCTATCTGTCACAGATTCCCCTCCTCCTGTTTCGTTATTTGTTTGGACTGCAATGGGGAAGCGATCGCTACCCTACCGGTGACGGAGGAATGGGGCGGTGGCGACGTACGGTCAAACGACGCCCACCGTCCTCGGATCAACGCAACGGCGACCGGCGAGGCGCATATCTTAGCTGTCTGACAAGGCACGCGTGCGGCGACGTTCGCGCCCCCCGCCCGCCCGCCGCCGCCCTATCTCAGCAGTGATGCGTGCATTGCATATGGGACCTGCTCGCACCTGCACGAGAGAAGCACATGGGCATGAGAAAAAAAAAAGAGCTTGGTGGAATGTCAGAGACGGCTTGACAGGTGGGAGTAGGACAATCATAGAGCACTTCCGCTTTAATAAGTAGGAGCGCCGCTAATCATCACATGTGGATTTCTCAGTCCTTCATCAACCAAAAAGAAGAAACATGCACGTGGTGGCAAAGCTAAACCCACCAGTCACCATCTCAGTCATCACAGGCAAAGATGTCACTTTCACACGGAACGGACAGATACTGGGGGAGGGGGGGCTTTGCTACACGCACGGAGATATCCAACGGGCTTTTACAGGGAAAACTTATCTGGGCATTTGATTGGAAGAAAGAATGATGAAAGTTACACCGAAAATCGGGGAGAAGATTAGTTAAGGAAGAGACCCGTAATAGGCCCGTAATAGTCCGTTGATTTAGAATTTTCGGGGAGGGGGGGTGCTCAAGTGATTTTTCTAGAACACTGGCACATATGGACTGATTCTATATAATAAAACTTAGGAAGGAAATAGATCAAAGTTTTGAAACGTACGGGGAAAAGCCAGGCTTGTCATTATCAGGGAGAACTTATCCTTGTGAATTTTGGTAAAAACATGATTATTTGCGGTCTGCACGAAAATCACAAATAAGTTACATTACAAGATGTGAGAGCATCTACAGCCGGGTCACCAAATTCGGTCCTACAAACATCCGCGGACACCCTAGGCGGGTCAGCGTGCACTGACCGCGCACTTCTCAATTTGTGTGCACCACATCCGCACTCTTCATATCCGATACCCTATATTCATATTACACATGCAATATGAACATAAATTACGTAGATCATCACACGAACTACGAAACATGCATAAATATGCATATTTTGATCACCAAAAGATCACAGATGGATCTCCAAAAGCTACTCAAAGTTCACATAATCCACATATGATAGACAGGTTCTAAGTAGAGACATAAATAACTAGAAATTAACCTCGGAGACGGCGGAGATTCACCACTTCCTCATCGGACCTTTGCCCTTCCAGTCGCCGGCACAGCTGTAGGCGCTAGCAGCAGGTGGTGGATCGTAGGAGTTGTCGGAAGTGGAGCTGTGGTCGTCCCCGTCGTCGTCGGAGTCGTCAGAGAGGATGATGGGCCCCTTCATCCGCCGGACGACCTTGTCTTGTTGCCGACCCGAGCCGCCTCCGCCGCTGCCTCCGACGCCTCGCGCTCCGGCTACTCAATGGCAAGTCGGAGCGCCTTAGCGTTCTTCCTCTGTGCCGGACGAGCGTCCGTTCCTTCGTCATCAGCAACCGGCGGCAGACCCAAGCGAGGAGCCGCTTGTCCTCGTCGGGCTCAACCGGCAACCCGTGGTGGTGGCGCACAGATTGCTCCGTTGCGTCCCTCTACTTTGCCCGCCGCCTCTCGCGGCGGACGACACGCGCCACCGATTTCACCGCGCACGTGCGGGTGGGGGGAGCGGGCACTAGCACCCACCGGAGCCCGCGCAGAGCAGCGGATGGTGGGGGAAGGGGACGGCGTGGGGGTGGAGCAGACTGCGCAACCCTCACAGAGCTGTGCGCGGGCCGGGAGGGGCCAGCTCCAGCGTTCGCGCTGCGCTGGCGCATGAGCGGCGACGGTGCAAATCCGGAGTTGCCCCTATGTCCACCTTGGTCCGCTCCAGCACAATGCGGAGGCCCAGCTCCTCCTCGACGTCGTGGTTGGAGCCGGAGTAGCTGCCGGAGTTCGACATCTCGCCGGATTCGATCGAAATCGGAGAGGAAAAGGAGAGGACGGAGCGAAAGAGGAGAATGGAGTGAGAGCTAGGGTTTGAAGAGGGGATGGATCGGGGTTTTTGTGGGGATGGCTTGAGGTCGGTGGTGGGTCGGGTTAATGTGACGGATGTGCCCAGACGCGCCCGGGCCGCCCCGTATCCGCCCTAAATTTGGGCTGAATATAAGGGCGCTGGACAATCCAGACGTTTGAGACCGGTTTGAGGCTTCTGGACGGGTCGGATTTTTGTGACCGGTCACTGAACGGTCCGCCCGCCCGGGCGTTTGAGATGAGTTTGAAACGCCCGGCTATAGATGCTCTTATGGTGCACGTTGCGTAACTTGTTGTACTGAAATTCGTGTAGTGATTTCCTCACAGGTTATTGTTTTTGAATTGTAATATTAATTTTCTTTTCAAAAGCTCTGGAGAAGTTTGAAATACCCAAATTTCATTTGAAAAGTATGCATACTTATATTTTTATATCTAAAAATATTTTTCTTTCGAACCATGCAAGAGAACTACATGCAATTCACTAAGGAGAGCACAACGTTGAAGACGACATCACCATTACACTGCGACCCTTACGTCGCCAAAAATAGTGAGAAACAAACAACACAACACGACCGATCACGATTTTTACAACACTGTTTTTATATAAATAAAAATGATTAATAAGTTAAATAAAATGTGTAATGCTTATATAGTATGGGTTACGTTGGGCTTGGAGTTATTTCGGCAGCTTAAAAAATAATCAGTCTTCTTCTCAGCCTTTTTTATAAGCTGCATCTCTTATTCATTGAGTCTTTTAAATTCTAGTAGACTAGCCACAATAGGTAGTAACATAGAATAGTAATGTTACTAGTCTATATTACTACCTCTATAGTGGGGAGTAACATATGTATGGTAATATGCAACACTTCATACCACTTTCATCTCTTTCTTCATTTATTGCATGTCATATCATCTATTTAACCTAGATGTGTGTGATATTACTATCTATATTACTCCCACTGTGGATAGTCGTAGTAGTTATGTCCCTTCAAACAAAAAGTATAGTTATGAGATAAATAATTTATAAATCTCAATAAATTAAGAGGGCGGCTTATTTAAAGCATGGGAGAGGCAGCTTATTTTCTTTAGCTACCCAAAAAAACTAGCCCTCAAATATGATACTTTTCCAAGTTATAGCACTCATTTCAGTGGGAGGGATCCCAAAAAAGAGAGGATGGAGAGGACTAAGGCAGGGGTGGTGGGAGGGGTTGATGTCTTTCCACTCATTCAAGTTCAAGGCATGATACTCGCAATTTGGGTTTATTGCACCAATCATACTGTAAGGGTTCCTTTACAGTCTTTCTATCAAAAAAAAGATGGAGAATTCAAGAGGAAAGACAGGGCAAGCAAACTCCTCGGCAGATGCGAAATTCAGTTCGCAAGGTCAAATCTCCTTTGTCGAGGAGCCAGGGGAGGCCTGCAAAGCAGCCACACTCGTCAAACTGTTTGACATTTTCTGGCCATGCTGGTACATAAATATGCTACTCAAAGTGTACAGAGCAAGCCATGGCATTAGTAAAACATGAAGAGAGAGAACAATTCAAGAGTTGTTTCCAAAAGACAAGGCAACGGTTTGGTTTGGCCAAACACATTGCCGACGTATGAACCCAAAAGAAAAGACATGTATCTGTTTGATTAGTGCAACTTGTGTTTGATTAGTACAGTGGTTGGGAGCTGACACCCTGAAGCAATCGTTGGTCGTCAAACTCCTAACCTTTTGGTCGTCAAACCTTCTGCCAAACACGCACACTCGCATTACAAAATCATCCGTCGATCGTAAGACACCATAAAGGGGAGACAAAGAGGGTGTGTTGTTGGTCAGTAGTTATTAATTCGTGTGAGCGCCAGTATACTGTTGGGATTCGAGAGTTGAAAGCTTGGGTTCATGGCCGTGCCTCAAACTTCAACGTTCCATGCTGGGTGGATTTGAAGTCCCAAGAAACGGAAATGATAAAAGCTTGCCAGAGATGCTTGCTGCTACAGCGATGCTCCGTTTTTTCTTCGTCTTCTCCTTTTTGCATGCATGGCACACACGTCTCCTTTTTGACATTTTGCCAAGAGTCCTGTTGCGTCGCATGCTTGTCCTCGAATCTAGTACGTACAAGTTTTTTGTTCCGTCAAAAGAAAAGAATCTTGTGCTATTCTTTCCTCTGAAATGGTACTGCAGGCGTGCCTTGTCACTGACACATGTACATGTTTGCTGGGAGCGCCTGTCAGGAACGAAGACTTTGTGTGCACGAAAAACACCACGCCTCAGGTCAATAGGAGGACTACTCGAGTGCACGCCCGAGGCTGGCATGGCATGGCATGGCAGAGCGCCATGTTGGTGCATGCGCGCCTGCATGAACGGCTGGAAAGATGTCATGTTCATATTAGAACTAGCCAACTGGAAGCCTGGGGACATGATGGACGATGGTCTGCCATTCTAGAACTTGCCTCATGCAGGCAAATTTTCGTGTTTTGACCCTTTTCTGATACTTAATCAAGATCTAACCCTAGTTTAATTTTTTTTTTAAGATCTGACTTTTTTGCTACCGCCGGGGTCCATGGCGGTAGGGTGTAACAGCCTACCGCCAGAGACCATGGCGGTAGGAAACATCCTTACGGCTAAACAGGCTGGCGGTAGTTTGTATAACCCTACCGCCAAGGTGCTCGACGGTAGGCATGAGCACGTATTGTGTTCAACACTTAGCAAAAATTTGCGGTAGGGCATGCAACCCTACCGTCAGGGACCTTGACGGTAGGCTGTTATACCCTACCGCCGTGGACCCTGGCGGTAGCAAAAGGGCCAGATCCCGAAATTTTTTCAGACTAGGATCAGATTTTAGTTAAGTTTCAGAGAAGGGTCAAAACATGAAATTTAACCCCTCATGCACTTGCAAGTTTCTCCTTTCCTTTCACCGCAAGAAATGGATTATTTTGGGCTGTCCTCGTTAACACACATTGACACGGTCAGTTATGCATTCAGAGCATCTAGAGCAAGTATCTGGAAAACGAAAATGAACTTGCACTACTCCCCCTTTCTTTTTACTTCCCATATAAGATTTGTTTGAAGTCAAACTTGATAAAATATGATCAAATTTATGTTAAAAATATCAACATCTCCTTTACAAAAGTTATATAATATAGAAATTATTTTCATGATGCATCTATATAATTTCAATTTCGTATTGTGAATGTTGATAAGTTTTTTTATAAAGTCCGTCAAACTTTACAAAGTTCACTTTAGACAAATCTTACATGCAGAGTTAAAAAAAGAAGGGAGTACTACTCCATCCCACAATGTAGACGTTTTTGCAAGATTATTAAGAAACTTGCATTTTGGCATGAAAGTATTTGAGAATTAACTTAATCTTTACAAATTGAAAATTGTATTGACAACTCATTGCCATACTTATCTTTTTAGAGTGTTTTCATTTTTATCTTGGGCCACTCTATTTTGTTACTGGGCCTCCCGGGTCATTTAAAGACTGAAATATATGGGAAAAACAGCAACAATAAAATGACATTTTGAAGGTTTGATGTTTTATAGTCTGTCATGTAAGTGTAGCTTGATACTATATAAATATCAATTTATTTTCTTTAAAATGTTTTCATTTCTACATGAGTATAGCATGATTTGTATTTATGGGACACATTTTACATCTCTAGTCTGAATTTGCTTTCTGACGCGGCAATTTTTCATTAACAGACTAAAAGTAGTTGTTCTTTAAAAATAGCAACATCTAAATATTTTTAAACACAGTGCCTCAGTTTTAGAACAACAAAAAATCATGAACAAAAAATCATCAAATTTCAAGTTGAATTCAGTTCTTGTAAAAGAATTGAACATAAATCCTAATAATTGCCTCTATACCCGACCAAGCTTAGCACGGGCATGGAAGGCCAGGTCAAGGTGTGAAAATGAAGCAACGAGCTTACTGATAAAATTAACTCAAAATAACATAGATGATATTACGGTTTTATGAGAAAATTGTTTGTCTTATAGTAGTTCTTAGATTTATTTTTTTGAGAAACACCGTACAAACATAGACGTTCACATATACGCACGTATACATACCCCTATAAATGCGCACACACATTATACCTTTATGAGCACCTTTAAGATGTTGAACCTGTGAATCTTGAGACTGACGAAGTAAAATTTACTTTGTACTCCGTTATGGATAAACATGTATGAAGTACACAAGGTTTTTTTTTTTACGGGAGGAGGTACAACATGTTAACAAACAAATGATAAAATTTTATTCGCACGGCAATAAATAATAACATATGCACTACCTGCATAGATATCGTTTTCTTGTTGATCATGTCCATGTGACCTCAGGTATTTAACCAACATGACCATGTCCATGTGTCTAGATACTTAATTAGCTAGCTAATTAGGCAGTGGTTAAGCTCTACGACAACATACGGCTTCAAATGATGGTCAACCGATCTGACCTGCAGCGCCGCCCAGCTAGCGCCGTCGCCTACTCCGTGGTCAATGCATATGCCAAGCTAGTTTGATCAACGCACGGCTGTAGGAATAATCATTCGATGTATGTGATCCGCAATATGAACAGGTTCAGTTTCTTGCATTAACTCAAACCGGTGGGAGTGTTATCAATAAATGATGGTGCGCGAGAACCTACTCAACATTAACACTAGAGATTCTACGGTGTTCCGTTGGGAGAAATTATTATTTCAATGGATGTTTTGACGATCTCACATATAAGGGCATCTTCAATGCTGACCCGTAAACTTAAGGGGTGTTTAGTTCAGCGACTTTTTAGTCCCAGGGACTAAAAAAAGTCCCTAAAAAGTCCCTAGGAACCAAACGGGAGGGACTTTTTCTACAGGGACTAGAAAAAGACTCTACTAGAGAGACTTTTTTGATTAGTCCCTGGGACTAGAAAAAGTCCTAGGACTTCTAAAATAAACATCCCCTTACTCTGACATCCATCCACAGATAAAAAGACCAATCCGCGGACATGAATACGAGAGCCATCTATCCAACATCGTTCGCATACATTTCGACCGTTGTTTGAATTAAACGGATGAAATTCATACAAACATGACGTATTTCATATAAACTGGATGAAATTCATTACATTTTGGATATTTTCAACTAAAAACTATAACAAACTAAAGTTAAAACCAATCTACTGTCGGCGCCAGCGGATATCCATTCCCACAACACGGATACCCTTGACTAGTCTACGGCCTGCCATGGCAGATCTTCATTGTGTTCCTCATGTCCGGTAGCCTGCTCGTCGGACTGCCGTGAGAGTATATGTTTCAGCGCAAAGGACGGCTCACTTCCCCTTGTTCGGCAATGCCGCTCATTGGAGTGGCACCACCGGGATATGCTTCAGCAGGAGGGGAAGGGTGCCCTCTACTTCCGTGAAATACGGATCAAGGTTAGTTTTTTGGGCGGGGGACGACAGTGGCCTTTGACCGGGCAAGACACTGGTTGTGTGCACCGGTGTCACCTTGACGGTGGCCTTCATGGGACCCAAGTGGTGGCGTCCTCCCATGTTCTACTTCTCCTTGATGATGGCAGCGGGCGCGGACTTGCTGGCCGCCGCCTTGTCGATCTCTGTAAAACCAACTTCTTTCTCCGCCAACAAGGCTCGATTACGCGAATGTTGACGACGGATGGCACGGTCGCAGGCACGGGAGGAGCGTACGACACGGCGTCGTCCATGGCAGCCACGACAGCTGTGCTCCCCGACATGCCAGCCTGGAGCAACTCGCCACTCCTCGGCGAGCTGGGTTAGAGCGGCGAGTTGCTGAACATCGCGCCGGCTTGGAGCTTCTGCTTCCGCGAGCTGGCTTGCAGTGGCCTCGAACATCCAGTTACTAGTACTTGATACTATGTTTCAAACATATCCATGAATCTAGTTGTCAATATCTAAAATACCAAAATGTTAACACACTTTTCTACAAATTTGATCAAACTTTGCAGAGTTTGATCATAAAAGGAAATACATTGTGCATTATATTTTAAGACAGATGGCGGCAGGAGTAAACAAAATCATGGTGCTAATATGCCCCTAGTTTTAGAGGCATGACTGACATGATTTAGGAAACAAAATTGGAAGCAGGGCAGGACTATGGCGGCACGGACTCACCCCTATGAACGCATCTATGCAAACCCTACCTTTATGAGCACCTTCGAGAGATTGAGCCGGCACATTATTTTAAGATTGAAGAAGTCGCCACAGACGAGTTCGTAGTCGACGGGAACATCTCCTCCCACTGGATGCACATCGCCGGAAGGCTGATACAAATCCAAAAAAATGCGAGCACCAATGTCTAAGTCTGTGACTTGAACTCTGATGGGCAAGGTATACCATTGTCCTCATAACTATCCAACCACAGTTTATTTAGCTTAATATTACATGTTACTCCCTCCGTTCCTTTATGTAAGGTGTATTATTTTCGGCACGGTGACCAAGGCACATAATTATAGACATGTTAGGACGAAATTACCCTTGGCAAATCTATTTGTTAGTGGCAAGTAAATCAGTTAGTCGAGGAAAGTATGAGATACATGCAATCGACAGAGAGATAGTTTTCTTCTTTTACTACAAGGAGAGATACAGACAATCAGGAGAGAGATATTTTCCTTTTTTCTGAAGGGCTAACAAGGGAATTATAAGGAATTAGAAGAAATGCACCTTACATTCTGGAATTTTATCAAAAAACAATACACCTTATATAAAGGAATGGAGGAAGTATAACATAAACATTTGCCAAAAACAATTGCACATGACATGCTATGTGTTGTCCGTAAAAACCGAACTAATAGTAATACGTCTTACATATCATTTTGCTATAAAGTTGTATACATACTAAAAAATTGTTAAAATGTGCCATATAATACACCACAAAAATAGATAGTACCATTTAAAATATAGCATATGATCGAAAGCTTTCACGTAAAATAAATAAATACAAATTTTGTCTGTTAAATTGCTGATCTAGGCGTGCCTTAGGGGTGAAAGGACATGGTTTGTTGCTAGTCGATTTTACCCCCCTCTCGAGGACAGGAGTCGGCACGCATGACGAAGCCGCAGCCATCAGCTAGCTAGTCACTAATCCTAAACCCTATGGAAAGCTAGGTGCAAGTTGGAGACGTCCGATCAAGCTTAGATTGCCTGAAAGCGGACCGGGGACGGAGAGCATGCATGGAAACCGACCTGCGAAGACCGGCGATCGCGCTCACGCTCACGCTCATCACCGCCGTCAAATGGCATCTTCCCGGCCAATGGCAGGCTACCCAGGCCACCACCACCGTCGTCCATCGGCGTGGTGTGGTTGTCAACGGCCCAGCAGGGGTCACGGCTGACCCAAGCGCGTGAAACGGCGCAGCGAGACAAGCGACGGGTAAAAGGGCGGTGGATGATCACTGCAACTTGAGAGGCGATTGATGAGTGATGGAGGATGACGGGTCAGCCAGTTCACACCCGGGTCACGGACGGGGGTCAAAGCTGCCTGCCGCTCTGAGGCCCTGGCACGGCCACGACGCGCGCGGGGAGCTCTGCCGTCGGCGTCGGAGGCACCGTAGGTCGCCGTCGTCGGGCTCGAAACCTACAGCGTCTAGCTAGGGCCGGGAAATGGCTTTGTTTCCGAGGGCACATTGTTGTTACTTGTTCGATAGCTATATCACAAAGGTCAGAGGCAAAACGCCGCATTTATTCTTGGATTATTTCAGTATTTCCGGCAATGCGCATTCAATGAAAGGAGACGTTCCGTCGACGACGAGGTGCTTACAGTGACTTCATAAATTTCAAGATGATATACTGGCTTAGTCTTTCGGAGGTGCTCATAAAGATAGTGTGTGCGTTCATACGGATGAGTGTATGCATGTGTATATGAGCGCTTGCATCTATACTGTGTTCAAGAAAAAAAAAGGCAAAACGCCAAAGAGAAAATTGCATTGTAGATAACCATGAAAATGCTGAGACCATGCAACGCCGCATTTTCTCCGGACCATGTAGGTCTATTCAGTTCAGAGCAGACAATTCTGAGGTCTCCGGGAACGTTGGCGTCTACTGACTGAAACATAAGGTCCAAAGCAGAATTCTGAATCTGTGGCCAACCAGGAACGTTGACATAACACTGAAAGCGGAAGGCTGGTGCCCGGTAAAACAGCGCCACAATCAGCGGTCAGGCACAACTATTGCTAGTCTCGACAAAATAAGCTAACACCAGTATGATATCCGGATGTAACGACAGACATCATGGGTCCTCAAGGCTAGGCACCTCATACGCCGGAGTTAATTGCAAAAAACTACCACACTTCAACACGTTGTAATGAGTCAGTACCATTAGTCATTTTTTTTGCCATGCAGTGCCAACTCTAAGCCTAAGTGTTGCATACCGGTCTGACAGCCGTATAAGCGTGTATTGACCACATATCTGACCTGAAGGGCCCACTGGTCAGGTGCCACCGTGGCTTACCCGCTCGCACCCGCTCGGTCAGTCCTCCCAGTTGGCTCGGTCGCACCAAGTAGCTGGCTCGGGTCGAACCTGTACGCGACGAACCCTAGTTTCTCTCCCCCCTCGCTCGTCTCCCTCTCCACTCCCTCTCTGGCGATGGCGGCGGCGACTCCGGCGCGCGGGCGGCGCGGACGGGTCTTGGGACCTTCCTGCCTCGGCCCGATGACCACTTAGGTGCGGGCGTCGACGACGGCTCCGGTTAAATACTACTCAGTAGCAGACGACGAGGATTTGGAGGAGGAGGCCGCGCTGTCCATGGAGGACAGGTTGAAGCTGGCAGAGATATGGGTGGCCCACCCTACCAGTAGCCATCAGTGGACCGATGGAGCTCTTTGGCGGCGTCTTTAAGTCCTTCTTCATCTCTCGCTTCTTTACGTATCCAAAACAGGGGCTAGGGTTAGTGTTTACGATGACGCTTAGATGATGCTGTAATTTGTGCTGTCAATTGTAGTTTGGATGATGCTGTTTGGGATGTTCGGATTCATTTTGATGCACAACACAATCTGAATAGGAAGATATGCAGCTCAGATGTCACATTTCTGAACTTATATGCACTGATGCACACACAAGGTTATTCCTTCTCTGATGAACTGTATCACATGAAGAATTTAGGCATTGGAGAGGAAAGAGAGCTTGGGTTAGACTTAATTGACACAAACATCAAGCTGCAGCAACTTAAGAAGGAATATCAACATAGTTTAGTTCTGAATTTGCTAGTGAGGGCAACAACACCTTTTCTATGTCAGATAGAACAAGAAGATTTCTTGAGATCAAACTATAGCAATTTCTCGGAGGAGAAAAGAAAATTTAGCAACTATATTATATAGACCACATGTTGTGTATGATCTCGGTGAGCTGCAGTTCTTCTTGTTGATCACCAAGGTGTTGTTTTTCATAGTCGGTGCACACAAGAGAGCGAAATGTCGATGAGGGCAAGTGAAAGTTGTAATGGAGGAAGATGCGATGGTAGAAGAGGGACATAATAACAGTGATGACTCGAGGCTGTTGCATATGATGATGACACCAATCCTTTCTGCATGGAAATGCAGGATAATTGAAGACGAGAGAGATAATTGAGGGAATAAACTAGCGAGCAAGAAGTTGAAGATGAAGATTCAGATGAAGATTCAGATGAAGATTCAGATGAGGATTGAAGAGGAACAATTACATTATGAGGGTGACACCGAGGTTGAGGACTTGTTTGAGATGGAGGAGGAGGAGGAGGAGCAGGAGAAGGAGGATGAGGTCAAAGTAGTTACAATGAAGAAGCACCAATGCAAAAACCTGCAAAAAAGAGGAAGAAGATGGCAGTTAGGAGAAGCCCTACTACTAGGACACACTCAAGTGTGTTGGAGGAGGTGCAACCTGATTTCGTTCCTTCATCAGATGAAGAAGATGATGGGTTGTTGTTTGAGGATGAAGATGATGGACATGAGCCACTGTCATTTGTTACGCCCAAAGGGAGGAAGAGTAGGGCCAAGAAAAGGAAGCCAAGGATGCGGTACAATGACAAACTTGAGCAACCACATCAACAGTTATGTACGTACATGTGCTTCAAGAATCAACACAATTGAGAGATGCATTGTTGAGCTTGCACATCACATAGGCCGAGACTTGGTATCACAGAAATTCAGACCAAAGGATAATTGCTTGTTGTAAGCAAGACACTGCCATTTTGCATAGTTCTGCAGTTATCAAAGGGAGAAAACTTTTGCTATCAAGAAAATAAGGCTAGAGCACACTTGCCCTAGCAACCTTGAGACATCTAGGATAAGTGCCAAGTGGCTTGCAAAGACCTATGAGTCCTTGTTCAGGTCTGATCCAACCACCAAAGATACACACTCGATTGACAAGCGCAATGAGAAGTATGGTGTTGATGTGCCAAGGCACATGGCCTATAGCGCCAAAAATCTTGTTGTGGAAGCTGTGCTAGGAGAGCACAAGAAGCGATATCGAGCTTAGGGATTATGCTCGACCATCATGGATACAAACCACGGTAGTAGAGTTGTAGTTACAGAGTTACTCCAAGACCAACTACAAAAATACCACATCCAGGACCAAGGTTTCATGCTATGTTCTTCTGCATAAATGGAGCAAGGGAGGGATTTCTCAGTGGATGCAGACCATTCATTGGTTAGTAATGCTTTATAGTTCTTTGTCAATGGATGTAGTGGTGCTTTATAGTTCTTCATACTTAAATATAAAGTTTAGTAATGCTTTGTAGAAGTTTAAATTGTTATTTGGTTGCAACTACAGGTGTTGATGGATGCTTTATTAAGCTCACCACTGGTGCTCAAATACTAGCTGCCATTTGGAAGAGATGGGAATAATAATATTTTCCACTTGCATTTCTTGTTGTTGGACAAGAGGACACAGCTAACGGTGTTGGTTTCTACACCAATCGAAGATATGCCTAGGAGGAGAAGTAGGCAAATTTGGGCCTTATACTATCATGTCGATGAGCGGAAGGTATGTATGCATCTTTACATTACTATCTTGCTTTATAGTTCTTCGCATTAGCATGTTACATGTTATGTTCTTTCTTTTACTAGTACATCATTAAGTCTAGCATGTTATGTGAGCAGGGCTGCTAAATCAGATAAACCAAGTTTTCCAAATTGTCATCAAAGATTTTGCCTTAGACACCTCTATGCAAATTTCGAATCTTTGGGTTTAGGGGAAGATCTTAAGAAATGCATGGATAATGCCACTATGCCTATAACCAACACAAGTTTAACATTGCCATGAATGACTTGAAAAATGAGAGTGTGGAAGCTTGGAAGTGGCTTAGTGGAATACCTAAGCACACATGGGCTAGGCATGCTTTTGACACTAAGCGCAAGACAGACTTGGTTGTTAACAACCTCTCGAGGTGTTCAACAAGTACATCCTAGATTTTAAGAAAAACCTATTAGGACCATGATTGATGGTATTAAGGACAAGCGAGATGGTGAGGTGGCATAGGAGCAGAGAGAAAGGAAGGGAATCTCTATGGGAAATCACACCACATTATCTTTGAGAAGCTTGAGGAGGAAAAGGAAAGGGCCAGATTCGCAAACCTATCCAAGTGGTGTAAATCTTTGGCAAGTGACTAGTGGCCAAGAAACACATGTTGTAAACTTGGAAGCTTACACATGTGGGTGCGAGAAAGTGGGACCTGTCTCGAGTACCATGCAACCATGCCATATCAGCAATTAACAAGGCAAAAAGATTTCCAGAGGACTATGTTTGCAATTTCTTCAAAAAACCTTTTTACCTTGCTGCATATGAACCAATGATATATCCAGTTCCTGGTGAACATGATTGAATAAGGACAAGTGGACCAGACATAGAGCCACCCCAATTTCATGTGAAGAAGGGGAGAAGGAAAGAGAAGAGAATAAAGGGCAGATTTGAGGTGCCTAAACCAAAGGACAGTTCAAGAATGGCCACTATAACATGCAACAACTGTGGCCTCCAAGGCCATAGGTACACCAATTGCAAGAAAGAGTTGAGACCAGAGTTGGCTATGAGGAAAAACAAGCATGTGGTAAACCCTTGTGAATTTTCATTGTTAATTAGTCTTGTTTCCTTCTTAGTTTTTTGTTATAAACCTTTGTGACTAACTAGCATGTTTCTTTTATGTTTGCAAGGCACCTGCAAGATCAAGGAATGAAGGTAGTCAAGCTGCAAGATCAAGGACTGAAGGTACTCCATCGGGATCACAGCAGCCACCGACAAAGGTCTGCTTACGCAAGGTCTTCTTCGCAAGAACTACTTCGCTACACCTGCAAGTGCAAGAGCTACTTCGCCCTTTGCAAAACAAGAGGGACAGCAAATGCAAAAGCTACTTCGCAAGAACTGCAAGTGCAAGTGCAACATTTGCAAGGCCTTTCACTGCTCCAAGATTTTCTGCAGAGCTTCATCTTCGGTGCTCCTTCTTCTAGTGCCCCGTGGAAATATACTGTTTGATGTCATTCTTCACTTGCCGGTGGTAACACTGAGTGAGAGAATTGTTGCTACTTTGGTATGATGGAGTACCGAATTGAGTTCTAATGGAGTACGAGTTGAGTGTTAGAAAACTAAGTTATTTGTCTTTGGGAAACTAAGTTATTTGTGCTGGAAAACTAAGTTATTTGTGCTACAAAACTGATGTATGTTGTAATGGAGTACTAAGTATGTGTGCTTAGGTCATTTGTGAACTTATAATGCTCCTGTGAACATATTATGCCTGCAATATATGCAATATTTGGTCATTTGGCACTTGTGAGGAACTCAATGCTTTTTGTCATGTTCATTTGGTCATTTGGCACTTGTGAACAACTCAACTCAATGCATATTTGCTCATTTGGCAATATTTGGTCATTTTTATTACAAAGACACCTAACACATTACTAGGATCAACAACAGTAGGATGAAACCTGGCACTAACTTGCAACACCTGACACTAACTTGAAACAACAGTAGGATCAACACCTGACACTAACTTGAAACAACACCTTACACCTGACACTAACTTACTGCAGCAGCATCTTTGCTGTGACTAAACCTATCACAAAGACAAGAAAAATGAAGACACCATTCTGATATTTCCCCTTCAGTGCATCTAGCTCTGCATTTTCTCCTTGAGCTGATCTTCCAAAGCCAGCACCTCTCTTCCTTTTTGAGCTTGAGCGAGCAACAACTTCACTGTAATCTTCAAACACAGCAGCAACACTTGATTCACCTCTCACCCTCGCACTTCATCTCGCAAATCTCCAATCAAATCACTCAAAAACTTGGCAGAGGATCATCATGCCATTCAACGTAGCCACAACCACCTTGTTGTACCAACAAAAATCGAGTTTGAGAGGAGAAGATCTAATGAACAGAAAAGTATAACAAGAATGAAACTTACCATGGCATCCACGCAGCGTAGTACCTCCGGCACAGGTTACGGCGGCTCCATGAGATCCATCTTGGCGCCTTCCTCACGCTGCCTGCACCAGTGAGCTTCTCCGCTCATCGCCATCGGGCTCTCACGGTAGGGCACCGGAGACTGGATTCGTCCTTCTCCTTCCAAAGGCTCGGCGGGCTGGGGCCTGAGAACGACCGAAGACCACGACATGGACATTGACTTGGGCCTTGGCCGCCGCCGCCGCCATTGCGAGATCGCCTCTGCCGCCGGCCCGCTCAAGAATCGCCTCCGCCGTCGCCTAACCCTAGTTTTTTCCCCAAATGCACAAACTGTTTCCTGTTCGCCCCGCATTGCTTTAATAACCAGGGCCACCACTGTTGAGCTCTGTTTTTTTTTGCTCTGTTTAATAACCAGGGACGAGTTTGATTTGGTTTGTTGTGAGGGCAACAACAGCTTTTTGCTCTTCTCAAGCCATCTAACCAGGGACAGAGTTTGATTTGGTTTGATTTTGGCGAGTTAAATTTGCTAAATAACTTGAGCCATCTAACTGAGAGAGCATTAGCTAAATATTTCATCACAGGTTGAAGAGGAGATAACTTGAGCCATCTAACTTGAGCATCTGAGAGTTCAACATGACCATGGATTCTTAACTAAAGCTAGAAATACATTACACTTAGCTAAAGATCATAACATAGTGGAGTCTCCAACATTGTTCACAACTACTACATCCATACATTACACTTAACTAAACCACCCTTCACAAAAGATTAGCAAAGCCTTCTATCAAACCAACTTATATCATGATAGGTATGCTCTGCCTCATCTACCCAGATCATCTTCATCTACCTCATTCCTTCAAGATGTCATGGATCAACTTCAACTTCTCTTTGCTCTTCTCAAGTGACTTGAACTGCACACAAGCTGGAGCTTTAACTCATCCTGTGTTTTATCGATTCTCATGTCCCTTCTTGAACTGCACATTCTCTTACGTGAGTTTTTCACGACCGGGTGAGCTCATCAACCTGAATCTTTAAATTGTTGTTGCCTTCACTAGCTTTTCCTTCTCTTTCAAATGATTCATCTTGAGGTTCCTAATGACATTGCCTTGAGCTTCTACCAGGTTCATCAACACTTTGTACTTCTCTTTCATCTTGAAGTTCTCTGCCTCTTTCTTCTCCATCTCATTCTTCATGGCAGCCACAAGCGATGCACGTGGCAGCCTCACTTTCTTCTCCTTAGCACGCACATAACTTAAATCCAACACCCTGTCCTCCTGGGCATTGAGAAGTTGATGGACATCTTCAACTAGTTTGTCATAGTTGGCATCCAGATTCCTTTTCTCTTCTTTAAGGTGGTGGATAGTAAGTGAATTTTCAGTTATCCTTCCTCCTAGCAGTCCTGCTGTCTTCAAACATTTCCCAAAGCTTCAACAATGCATTTTGCATTGTAGGAGGCCACTACAGGTCAACCCAAGCAAGGAAACCACAATTGACAGCTTCCTGCAATATAGCAAACAATTATATTGTTACTCTCTGAAGAATTACCACTTTAAAAAAATCAACTAACAACATAAGAAGTACAACCTATACATGTGGCCAACCAAACAATTAGCAACTACTGCAACCTAAACTGCCTCAATTAAACTATTAACATCTACACTGCCTCAATCAACTAACAGCACATGCCTACACAACATGTTGCTGTGAGCTTCAGTACTAATAACTAACTAAAATATGAGCTTCTGCACTGCCAACTAAGCTGCTGCCAATATTACAGTGAACATAGCCAACTATAATATTGCAGTGACCATCATTAATATAAGCATCATAACTACTAAATGGTAAAAACCATATACTTCATCATCAGTAGTAGTACCTATATTACAGTGAACATGAGAGAGCATCAAACTTACAGGCTGAGCACAAACTAGAAACCTCCTGCCAGTCTCAAATGATTCAAAAGCTACACGGTGCTCAGTTGGCAGCCGATGCTCCACGCAGAGCCCCTCTGGTGCCTTCTCCAAGCCATTGTAGTCTTGGTCTTCAATGCTAGCAGGAATCTACAGGGAGCACATACTCAAATCAGAAAACCAGATCATGAAATCCCCAAATCCCCAAATCCCAATCACGTAACCCTAACCCTAGCTCTACCACTGACCTGATAATGCATCCCGTCGTCGTCGGAGGAGATCTGCAGGCTGGACAAGTCGTTGCTGCTCTCATCCTCGAAGACCATGGCGCGGCGGGGGCGGACGCGGCGGTCTGCGCGAGCGGCGGCGGCTAGAGACGAGAAGCGTCGGCAAGGAGAGGGACAGTGGAGCGTCGAGTCTGGGTGGCTGCGTCCGGGTTCGACCGGACCAGGTACATGGACTGACCGAGACGAATGCTAAACTTACCGAGCGGGTGCGCGCGGGTAAGCCACGGTGGCACCTGACCAGTGGGCCAGGTCAAATACGTGGTCAATACATGCTTATACGGCTGTCAGACCGGTATACAACACTTAGGCTTAGAGTTGGCACTGCATGGCAAAAAAAGTGACTAGTGGTATTGACTCGTTACAACGTGCTAAAATGTGGTAGTTCCTTGCAATTAACTCCATACGCCGGGACGACTCCTGAGTTAGGTTTCAGCGCTGAACGTCAACTGCGAGAGCTCGGAGGCCCCTTTTTTAAGACTACAGCCACGCGTTCGCCTGATAAGGCAAAACACCTTGCACAAAACCGCAGACGACCATGAAAATGCTGAGACCATACAACACCGGATTTTCGCTGGACCATGCAAATCCACTCAGTTCAGAGCGGACGATTTTGAGGTCTTCAGAGTCTGGAATGTACTGGGAGTCTGGGACGCAACGTCCAGCGCAGAGTTCCGATGAAGCCCAGCCAGGAACGCTGACGGAGATACGATCAGCAGTCAACCACGGATATGCATCTGGCGCCGATCGCGACATGAATGAAGTTCATGTCGGCAGCACAAACCAACAAATAGTATGATCTCTGTATGTGGTTGGTTGAGGTAGAAAATGCTTCATGGCCCGACCACTTTTCTGACACGATGTGAGAATGTAAATTCAGCAATAACAATATTCAGGACCAATACTGGACGAGTTAGATCTGCATCCGAGTCAAATTTGAATGTCCTCGGAAAGTCGGAAGGATGCAATGGTGACTGGGTGATAATTCATGGTGAGCAGTGACTGAAATGAACATGGAAAGCATGGGCAGGAGAATTACAGGTCGCATCATAAGTATTCCACATCATCGAGTTACGAAAAGAATCATACCAACATCATCATAAGACTAGCAAAAAGAAACCCAAATGAGATACCCATGAACAAATTGGTGGAAAACGTTCATGAAAGCAGCATTCAGTTCCTGCCTCTCCAGATTTAGCCTGAACTAATCAGTAAACAGCTTAGGCATCCATATTGGTAGCATCTATCTGAAACAAATAGCACCCAAGAAAATCAAGACGAGGTAGGATGCCGCACCAATTCATTAAGAAAGAAACTGCAGACACAAAATGGTGGAAAGCACTGATGGAAGCAGTCCAGTTCAAGAAGCATGAAAGGCATTGTTCATGCCTCTCCAGATTTCGTCTGAATTAATCAGCTCATCAGCTTAGCTATCCACATAAACTATCACCGGCATCTATCTGATCACACACTGACTACTGAGAGCTTCTCTACGAGATGGCAGTGCGTGTTTTAAAGCTGACAGACTTGTTGTTATGTCTAACAATGAGATATGCAATTTCGCAGTTCTTCGGCCCTCACTCTAGTGTCATAGTAGAGTCTTCGGCCCCGACTCTAGTGTCATACCACTTCTCTTACCTGCCGGAACCGGTCCATCTGTATTTGTTGTATGTCTAGAAACGAAGGCTCTCCCTTCCATCTCATCGCTGCCACTATGTCTTCATAATCATGTCGGCGTGAGAATGAGATCTTCATAAGATCAACATCAGTATCCACGTCATCTTCCACTTTTGCATGGCAAGCACCAACCGGCTCCTCTTCTACCTCCCCAACAAGGTTGGCTGGTGGAGCTCTCACTTCCTCTTGTATGTATGTCTGGAACTTGTGCTTGGAAGCCTGTACCTTGGTGCAGAAGGCTTCTAGAAAGTTACTCAGGCATCCTTTCATAGACGTTAGGCCTACCACCTGACGGAGATTCTCGTACGTGGTCTGAAATACCAAAGTACCTATATCAGACATTAGGATTTAGGAACGGTGCACTGGAAGAAAACTATAGTTACTAACTTCAGACTGAAGGAGCCATTGTGCAAGAACTCAAAATATTGTACACTTTCAAAAAGGCACATTCAGGACCTACAGTTACTAACTTCAGATTAGTAGCTCCAACCAAACGTACCCCTTAGCCACTGCTTACGGTGGAGATTGAACTGAACTACTCCCTCTGTTCGGAATTACTCGTCCAAGAAATGAATGTATCTAGATGTATTTTAGTTGTAGATACATCCATTTTTATCCATTTTTGTGACAAGTAATTCCGAACGGAGGGAGTACCTATTTCCGTAGATGCATATAACCATATCCTAGTCCTTAAAAAGGGACATCAATGCCACTATATTTTGTCTGTAAGCCAAATGACAGATATATAACCATCATGGATCACACTCAACCAAATGACAGATATATAACCATCGTGGATCACACTCAACAAATGGTTTTGTAGTGTAGTGGTTAGCACTCCAGACTTTGAATCTGGCGACCTGGGTTCGAATCCCGGCGAGACCTACATTTTTAGCTGGCATTTTAGTTTTTCCATGGTACAATGTACTCACATGTTTATGGCATTTAGTACTGGAGAAAAATATTGCTCACAATATTTTAGCTGACATTCAGTGTTTCCAGGGTAGAATGTACTCCTATTTTTGCCGGCATTTAGTATTTCCCTGGTACAATGTACCCAGACCATCCATTGTACAGATACTCAGTCTATTGGCTAATAACACTTGAGACATGCCTCTGTCTTCTGATTTACATTGATGTGACTATAGCCTCGCCAAAATTTACATTTCACTATCAAGAAAGGCAAATTCCCTGGACCCTGCGCAAGCAAGGAGTTACATGCACTGAGCTGCCCTTTTATCAAGAAAGGCAAATTCAGTACCTATAGTCACTAACTTCAGATTAGTAGTTGCAACCGAGCATACCCCTTCCCCACTACTTACGCTGGAGACTGAACTGAACTACTTATTTCCCTAGATGCACGTACCCTTGTTCTTAATATGGGACATCAATGCCTCATTAATATTCTATTCTAGCAATGCGACGCAGACCCTACACTCAAAATCTTGTATTCTAGCAATGTGAGTGAGCATGAAGAAGGAACTGCAATGGCCACTAACGAGTAGTTGAAAGCACACCTGCCTAATCAAAACAATTATCCCTCAAGGTCATACTGAATGGACCAACTATATTACTTGTTCCAAATTGTCATACCTCAAACACCTAGTAAATCCTATAGCAATCAACGAGACAAAATGACGTACCCATGCAATGAAGTATTTAGCTAAAATGAATTGAAAAGAAAAGACAAAATAAGTCACTCATCGGATATTCCTTGATCCATTTAGCTGCCAAGTGGCAACCGGAACTAGTCCAAAAAGGCAGACAGAAATTTAACAGGAAGCATCGAGTAAAGAAACAATATTTGTCTGTAAGCCAAATGACAGATTATAACCATCATGGATCACACACAACCAAATGACAGATATATAACCACGTGGATCACACTCAACAAATGGTTTCGTAGTGTAGTGGTTAGCACTCCAGACTTTGAATCTGGCGACCTGGGTTCGAATCCCGGCGAGACCTGCTTTTTTAGCTGGCATTTTAGTATTTCCAAGTATAATGTACTCACATTTTTTTATGACATTTAGTATTGGGGAAAAATATCGACTCACAATTTTTTTTGCTTACATTTAGTGTTTCCATGGTAGGATGTACCCAAACCTTCCATGGTACAAAAACTCAGTCTAGAGGCTCATAACACTTAAAACATCCCTGTCTTCTGATTTATATTGGTGTGACTATAACCTTACAGTACACTATCAATAAAGGCACATTCAGTACCTATAGCCACAAACTTCAGACTGGTCACTGCAACCGAATGTATCCCTTCCGCACTCTTATGGTGGAGACCCAACTGAACTACTTTTATTCCCATAGATGCGGATACCCATGTTCTTAAGATGGAACATCAATGGCTTATTAAATATTCTATTCTAGCAATGTGTTGCATACCCATACAAGAACTCAAAATATTGTATTCTAGCAATGTGATTGAACATGAAGAAGGAACTGCAATGGCCACTAGTGAGTGGTTGAAAGCACATCTGGCAATCAAAACAATCATCTTCAAGACAATATAGAATGTATCGACCATACTACTTTTTCCAAATTATTGTACTGCATACACCTAGTAAATCCTAATAGCAACTCACTGACACAACATGATCGTACCAATGCAATGGAGCCTTTGGCTAAAATGAATTGAAAAGAAAAGAAAAGAAGTCATTCATCGGAAATTCCTTGCTCCATTTAGCTAACAAGTGGCAACCGGAAGCAAATCCAAAAAAAACAGAAGGAAATTTAAGAGGAAGTGTTGAGTAAAGAAACAATATTTTGTCTGCAAACCAAATGACAGAAATATAACCATCAGTGAGTCACACTCAACAAATGGTTTCGTAGTGTAGTGGTTAGCACTCCAGACTTTGAATCTGGCGACCTGGGTTCAAATCCCGGCGAGACCTACTTTTTTAGCTGGCATTTTAGTGTTTCCGTGGTACAATGTACTCACTATTTTTATGACATTTAGTATTTGGGAAAAATATTGACTCTCAATTTTTGCTGACATTTATTATTTCCAGTGTAGCATGTACTCCTATTTTTGCTGACATTTAGTACTTCCCTGGTACAATGTACTCAGAGCTTCCATGGTACAAATACTCACACTCTAGAGGCTAATAACACCTGAAACATACCTCTGTCTTCTGATTTACATTGGTGGGACGATAACCTCGCCAAAATTTTCATTTCACTATCAAGAAAGGCAAATTCCCCGGACCCTGCGCTGCCCTTTTATCAAGAAAGGCAAATTCAGTACCTGTAGTTACTAACTTGAGATTAGTAGCTGCAACCGAACGTAGCCCTTCCCAACTACTTACGCTGGAGATGAACTGAACTACTTATTTCCCTAGATGCGCGTACCCTTGTTCTTAAAATGGGACATCAATGCGTCACTAATATTATATTCTAGCAATGTGATGCAGACCCGTACAGTCAAAATGAGCATGAAGAAGGAACTGCAATGGCCACTAGCGAGTGGTTGAAAGCACGGCTGGACAATCAAAACAATTATCCCTCAAGGACCGACTATATTACTTGTTCCAAATTATCATACCTCAAACACCTAAATCCTATAGCAATCAAGGAGACAAAATGACATACCCATGCAATGAATATTTAGCTAAAATGAATTGAAAAGAGAAGAGAAAATAAGTCATTCATCGGATATTCCTTGCTCCATTTAGCTGCCAAGTAGCGATCGGAACTAGTCCAACAAGGCAGAAGGAAATTTAACAGGAAGCATCAAGTAAAGAAACAATATTTCGTCTGTACGCCAAATGACAGAAATATAACCATCGGTGCGTCACACCCATCAATTGGTTTCGTAGTGTAGTGGTTAGCACTCCAGACTTTGAATCTGGCGACCTGGGTTCGAATCCCTGCGAGACCTATGTTTTTAGCTGGCATTTTAGTATTTCCATGTACAATGTACTCACATGTTTTTACGACATTTAGTATTGGGGAAAAATATTGACTCACAATTTTTTTTGCTGACATCTAGTGTTTCCACGGTAGGATGTACTCCACTCCCGACATTTAGTATTTCTCTGGTACAATGTACCCAGACCTCCCATGGTACAAATACTCAGTCTAGAGGCTAATATCACTTAAAACACCGTCTTCTGATTTATATTGGTATGACTATAACCTTGCCAGAATTTACAGTACGCTATCAATAAAGGCACAGTCAGGACCTACAGCCACAAACTTCAGATTAATCGCTGCAACGAGCGTATCCCTTGCCCACTTCTTATGGTGGAGGCGAACTGAACTACTTAGTTCCATAGATGTGTATACTCATGTTCTTAAGATGGAACATCAATAGCTTATTAATTTTCTATTCTAGCAATGTGTTGCAGTCCCATTCCAAAACTCAAAATATTGTATTCTAGCAATGTGATTGAACATGAAGAAGGAACTGCAATGGCCACTAGTGAGTGGTTGAAAGCACATCTGGCAATCAAAACAATCATCTTCAAGGCCATATAGAATGTATCGACCATACTACTTTTTCCAAATTATTGTACCGCATACACCTAGTAAATCCTAATAGCAACTCACTGACACAACATGATTGTACCCATGCAATGGAGCCTTTGGCTAAAATGAATTGAAAAGAAAAGAGAAATAAGTCATTCATCGGAAATTCCTTGCTCCATTTAGCTAACGGCAACCGGAAGCAAATCCAAAAAAACAGAAGGAAATTTAAGAGGAAGTGTTGAGTAAAGAAACAATATTTTGTCTGCAAACCAAATGACAGAAATATAACCATCAGTGAGTCACACTCAACAAATGGTTTCGTAGTGTAGTGGTTAGCACTCCAGACTTTGAATCTGGCGACCTGGGTTCAAATCCCGGCGAGACCTACTTTTTTAGCTGGCATTTTAGTGTTTCCATGGTACAAGGTACTCACATTTTTTTATCACATTTAGTATTTGGGAAAAATATTGACTCTCAATTTTGCTGACATTTATTATTTCCAGTCTAGCATGTACTCCTATTTTTGCTGACATTTAGTACTTCCCTGGTACAATGTACTCAGAGCTTCCATGGTACAAATACTCACACTCTAGAGGCTAATAACACTTGAAACATACCTCTGTCTTCTGATTTACATTGGTGGGACGATAACCTCGCCAAAATTTTCATTTCACTATCAAGAAAGGCAAATTCCCCGGACCCTGTGCTGCCCTTTTATCAAGAAAGGCAAATTCAGTACCTGTAGTTACTAACTTGAGATTAGTAGCTGCAACCGAACGTAGCCCTTCCCAACTACTTACGCTGGAGATGAACTGAACTACTTATTTCCCTAGATGCGTGCCCTTGTTCTTAAAATGGGACATCAATGCGTCACTAATATTATATTCTAGCAATGTGATGCAGACCCGTACAGTCAAAATGAGCATGAAGAAGGAACTGCAATGGCCACTAGCGAGTGGTTGAAAGCACAGCTGGACAATCAAAACAATTATCCCTCAAGGACCGACTATATTACTTGTTCCAAATTATCATACCTCAAACACCTAAATCCTATAGCAATCAAGGAGACAAAATGACATACCCATGCAATGAATATTTAGCTAAAATGAATTGAAAAGAGAAGAGAAAATAAGTCATTCATCGGATATTCCTTGCTCCATTTAGCTGCCAAGTAGCGATCGGAACTAGTCCAACAAGGCAGAAGGAAATTTAACAGGAAGCATCAAGTAAAGAAACAATATTTCGTCTGTACGCCAAATGACAGAAATATAACCATCGGTGCGTCACACCCATCAATTGGTTTCGTAGTGTAGTGGTTAGCACTCCAGACTTTGAATCTGGCGACCTGGGTTCGAATCCCTGCGAGACCTATGTTTTTAGCTGGCATTTTAGTATTTCCATGTACAATGTACTCACATGTTTTTACGACATTTAGTATTGGGGAAAAATATTGACTCACAATTTTTTTTGCTGACATCTAGGGTGTGTTTGGTTTCTGGAATGGACTGGAATGTCACGGGTCGGACCCGTTCTTGGGCCTAGTTCTCGCGTTTGGTTCGTAGGTGGAATGGTAACCAACTCGTTCCCGCATACCGAATATTCGGCCCAGATGCGGAACCGAGTGAAACCTCCAAATCGAGCGGACGACATGGAACCGTCTCCCTCGTCTCACTCCTGCCTCCCGCAAACCAAGTTGACCGTCACCTCCGCCGCCTCCCTCGCCTCTCTCCTCCCGATCTGCTCCGCCGCCTGATTCCTTCCAAACCTCGCCGCGGCTCATTCTTCTTTTCTCTCTCGATCTGCAGCACCACACGGAGTCACGGACAGGGCAGAACTCCTCTCGATCTGCAGCTGCGTGGCGGCGTTCTTGCAGTGGTGCGGCGGTCTAGGTGTGATTCGGTGGACTCATGGTTCGCTCGTCCGTTAAATCGGTTAGATGGCCGCTCGTCCGTTTGCAGCTTGACCCTCTCCTTCCTTTTGTTTCCTCAGATGGGAAAGTGCGTGAGGGCGACAACAAGCAGCGGAAGGAGCGACGGCCGTCAGCGCTGGAAGCGGCAGATTGATTTGTTGTCTTTCCAAGCCATGGCCAGCGGTGAAGCCTCAGTTCCTCTCCCCTGATGGTGATTTCTGCAACTCACCGCAGCAAGCAGTGTACAGATGGATCTGTATGAGTTGCAGAACTAACTCTGGTTTTACAAATATTCATTAGTTAACAAAGTACAATGTACGTATGTTACAGAATAAAAAAATACATGGTTAAGTATGACACTTGTGTAAATTTCGGATTGGATGTATATTGTTTGCTTAGCTCCAAAATGTTTGTTTGTATGCTTGTGAATGCTCTTTGTTAACTGTTTGTGCTGCAAACAAAAATAAATATGTTGCTGAAAATTCAAAAACTACGCATGTAGTTCAGTTCGAGTTTGCAAAGGCTATATTTGTTTCACATTGTACAACATCTATATATGGGAGATAATCTTGCCATCCATATAAAAGAAATGAGTGGAATTTTGTCCCATTTCATTTCTCCAACCAAACACGGGAACATAACCGTTCCGTTCTACTTTTTAGCTCCAACCAAACATAAGAATGGAACCGACCCGTTCTCCTGGAATGGAACCGTTCCATTCCATTCCATTTGGTTCCTCAACCAAACACACCCCTAGTGTTTCCACGGTAGGATGTACTCCACTCCCGACATTTAGTATTTCTCTGGTACAATGTACCCAGACCTCCCATGGTACAAATACTCAGTCTAGAGGCTAATATCACTTAAAACACCCGTCTTCTGATTTATATTGGTATGACTATAACCTTGCCAGAATTTACAGTACGCTATCAATAAAGGCACAGTCAGGACCTACAGCCACAAACTTCAGATTAATCGCTGCAACCGAACGTATCCCTTGCCCACTTCTTATGGTGGAGGCCGAACTGAACTACTTAGTTCCATAGATGTGTATACTCATGTTCTTAAGATGGAACATCAATAGCTTATTAATTTTCTATTCTAGCAATGTGTTGCAGTCCCATTCCAAAACTCAAAATATTGTATTCTAGCAATGTGATTGAACATGAAGAAGGAACTGCAATGGCCACTAGTGAGTGGTTGAAAGCACATCTGGCAATCAAAACAATCATCTTCAAGGCCATATAGAATGTATCGACCATACTACTTTTTCCAAATTATTGTACCGCATACACCTAGTAAATCCTAATAGCAACTCACTGACACAACATGATCGTACCCATGCAATGGAGCCTTTGGCTAAAATGAATTGAAAAGAAAAGAGAAATAAGTCATTCATCGGAAATTCCTTGCTCCATTTAGCTAACGGCAACCGGAAGCAAATCCAAAAAAAAACAGAAGGAAATTTAAGAGGAAGTGTTGAGTAAAGAAACAATATTTTGTCTGCAAACCAAATGACAGAAATATAACCATCAGTGAGTCACACTCAACAAATGGTTTCGTAGTGTAGTGGTTAGCACTCCAGACTTTGAATCTGGCGACCTGGGTTCAAATCCCGGCGAGACCTACTTTTTTAGCTGGCATTTTAGTGTTTCCATGGTACAAGGTACTCACATTTTTTTATCACATTTAGTATTTGGGAAAAATATTGACTCTCAATTTTTGCTGACATTTATTATTTCCAGTCTAGCATGTACTCCTATTTTTGCTGACATTTAGTACTTCCCTGGTACAATGTACTCAGAGCTTCCATGGTACAAATACTCACACTCTAGAGGCTAATAACACTTGAAACATACCTCTGTCTTCTGATTTACATTGGTGGGACGATAACCTCGCCAAAATTTTCATTTCACTATCAAGAAAGGCAAATTCCCCGGACCCTGTGCTGCCCTTTTATCAAGAAAGGCAAATTCAGTACCTGTAGTTACTAACTTGAGATTAGTAGCTGCAACCGAACGTAGCCCTTCCCAACTACTTACGCTGGAGATGAACTGAACTACTTATTTCCCTAGATGCGCGTACCCTTGTTCTTAAAATGGGACATCAATGCGTCACTAATATTATATTCTAGCAATGTGATGCAGACCCGTACAGTCAAAATGAGCATGAAGAAGGAACTGCAATGGCCACTAGCGAGTGGTTGAAAGCACAGCTGGACAATCAAAACAATTATCCCTCAAGGACCGACTATATTACTTGTTCCAAATTATCATACCTCAAACACCTAAATCCTATAGCAATCAAGGAGACAAAATGACATACCCATGCAATGAATATTTAGCTAAAATGAATTGAAAAGAGAAGAGAAAATAAGTCATTCATCGGATATTCCTTGCTCCATTTAGCTGCCAAGTAGCGATCGGAACTAGTCCAACAAGGCAGAAGGAAATTTAACAGGAAGCATCAAGTAAAGAAACAATATTTCGTCTGTCGCCAAATGACAGAAATATAACCATCGGTCGTCACACCCATCAATTGGTTTCGTAGTGTAGTGGTTAGCACTCCAGACTTTGAATCTGGCGACCTGGGTTCGAATCCCTGCGAGACCTATGTTTTTAGCTGGCATTTTAGTATTTCCATGTACAATGTACTCACATGTTTTTACGACATTTAGTATTGGGGAAAAATATTGACTCACAATTTTTTTTGCTGACATCTAGTGTTTCCACGGTAGGATGTACTCCACTCCCGACATTTAGTATTTCTCTGGTACAATGTACCCAGACCTCCCATGGTACAAATACTCAGTCTAGAGGCTAATATCACTTAAAACACCCGTCTTCTGATTTATATTGGTATGACTATAACCTTGCCAGAATTTACAGTACGCTATCAATAAAGGCACAGTCAGGACCTACAGCCACAAACTTCAGATTAATCGCTGCAACCGAACGTATCCCTTGCCCACTTCTTATGGTGGAGGCCGAACTGAACTACTTAGTTCCATAGATGTGTATACTCATGTTCTTAAGATGGAACATCAATAGCTTATTAATTTTCTATTCTAGCAATGTGTTGCAGTCCCATTCCAAAACTCAAAATATTGTATTCTAGCAATGTGATTGAACATGAAGAAGGAACTGCAATGGCCACTAGTGAGTGGTTGAAAGCACATCTGGCAATCAAAACAATCATCTTCAAGGCCATATAGAATGTATCGACCATACTACTTTTTCCAAATTATTGTACCGCATACACCTAGTAAATCCTAATAGCAACTCACTGACACAACATGATCGTACCCATGCAATGGAGCCTTTGGCTAAAATGAATTGAAAAGAAAAGAGAAATAAGTCATTCATCGGAAATTCCTTGCTCCATTTAGCTAACGGCAACCGGAAGCAAATCCAAAAAAAACAGAAGGAAATTTAAGAGGAAGTGTTGAGTAAAGAAACAATATTTTGTCTGCAAACCAAATGACAGAAATATAACCATCAGTGAGTCACACTCAACAAATGGTTTCGTAGTGTAGTGGTTAGCACTCCAGACTTTGAATCTGGCGACCTGGGTTCAAATCCCGGCGAGACCTACTTTTTTAGCTGGCATTTTAGTGTTTCCATGGTACAATGTACTCACATTTTTTTATCACATTTAGTATTTGGGAAAAATATTGACTCTCAATTTTTGCTGACATTTATTATTTCCAGTCTAGCATGTACTCCTATTTTTGCTGACATTTAGTACTTCCCTGGTACAATGTACTCAGAGCTTCCATGGTACAAATACTCACACTCTAGAGGCTAATAACACTTGAAACATACCTCTGTCTTCTGATTTACATTGGTGGGACGATAACCTCGCCAAAATTTTCATTTCACTATCAAGAAAGGCAAATTCCCCGGACCCTGCGCTGCCCTTTTATCATGAAAGGCAAATTCAGTACCTGTAGTTACTAACTTGAGATTAGTAGCTGCAACCGAACGTAACTGCAATGGCCACTAGTGAGTGGTTGAAAGAACATCTGGCAATCAGAACAATTATCCTTCAAGGCCACACAGGATGTATCGACCATATTACTTTTTCCAACTTATTGTACCTCGTACCTGGTAAATCCCAATAGCAACTCAACGACACAAAATGATCGTACCCACGCAATGGAGCCTTTGGCTAAAATGAATTGAAAAGAAAAAGAGCAGACATTCCTTGCTCCATTTAGCAGCCAAGTGGCAACCGGAAGCAAATCCAAAGAAACAGAAGGAAATTTAAGAGTAAGCGTCGAGTAAAGAAACAATATTTTGTCTGCAAGCCAAATGACAGAAATATAACCATTAGTGAGTCACACTCAACAAATGGTTTCGTAGTGTAGTGATTAGCACTCCAGACTTTGAATCTGGCGACCTGGGTTCAAATCCCGGCGAGACCTACTTTTTGAGCTGGCATTTTAGTGTTTCCATGGTACAATATACTCACATTTATGACATTTAGTATTTGGGAAAAATATTGACTCTCAATTTTTAGCTGACATTTCGTGCTTCCAGGGTAGAATGTACTCCTGTTTTTGCTGACATTTAGTATTTCCCTGGTATTACAATGTACTCAGAGCTTCCATGGTATAAATACTCACAGTCTAGAGGCTAATATAACTTGAAACATACCTCTGTCTTCTGATTTACATTGGTGTCACTATAACCTCGCCAAAATTTACAGTACACTATCTAGAAAGGGACATTCGGTACCTATGCTTGCTAACTTCAGAATAGACGCTGCAACCAAATGTTCCATTTCCCCACTGCTTATGGTGGAAACTGAACTGAACTACTTATTTCAATAGATGCTCATACCCTTGTTCTTAAAATGGGACATCAATGCCTCATTAACATTCTATTCTAGCAATGTGATGCGGATACGTACAAGAGCTGAAAATCGTGTATTCTAGCAATGTGTGTGAACATGGAAAACGAACTGCAAAGGCCAATAGTGAGTGGTTGAAAGCCAAGATGGACAATCGAAACAATTAACCTTCAAGGTCATACTGAATGCCGACCACATGTTCCAAGTTGTAAGGAACTAAGGATAGGAAATGTCTTCAATATGTTCTCCATGTATCATCATTCCGGAAACAGGTTTATTGCAATAAAGTTTGGGCTACAACTTCATCGCTAAGTCGGCATTACCTCTGTCGTAAAATAGTCGAAGGGGGTGGACCAGTTAAGCGCAGATTCAGTCCTAGGATAGTCAGAGAGGTAAGATGAGATGATAGCGGCAGGCGATGAGCTAGATGGAAGAGGTGCAGGGGGAGGTATGGTTACAACTACTGACCATAGATGTGAGATATCGGAGACGCTAAGAAGGGCGACTCAACCACGAAAACAACGGTGCTAATAGAAACAATGCTTTTGCCATGTGCTTATTTTTTAAGGTGCTATAGAATAAGTTGTGAAAAATCCACTACTGGCTAATCATGTTGAAGCTATATACATTTTGTTATCCAATGGTTGTCCCAATGCATCTCCTCTCATATGTTGTGTGTTCTTAAGTGCATAATATATATCCTTGAAGCTTAACAGGCAGACTAAGGCATAGCCTAGTGGTGGGAAGGGGCTGATGCCTTCCCACCCACCCAGGGTTTGCTGCACCAATTATACTGTAGGGGCCTCCCTTACAGTCTTTCAGTCAAAAAAAAAAGAGAAAAAACACCAAACACCTAATAGCAGCTCAATGAGACAAAATTATCGTACCCACACAATGGAGCTTTTGGCTAAAATGAATTGAAAAAATAAAAGAAGTTATTTGTCGGATACATTTAGCTGCCAAGTGGCAAATGGAAGTAAGTCCAAAAAAAGGGGAAGGAAATTTAACAGGAACCATCAAGTAAAGGAAAATATTCTAGCTGTATGCCCAATGACAGAAATATAACCATCAGTGTACCACACCCAACAAATGGTCTCGTAGTGTAGTGGTTAGCACTCCAGACTTTGAATCTGGCGACCTGGGTTCAAATCCCGGCGAGACCTACTTTTTTAGCTGACATTTAAGTATTTCCATGGTACAATGCAGAATGCACTCACATTTTTTTCTGGACATTTAGTATTCGGAAAAATATCGACTCACGATTTTCCAGCTGACATTTAGTGTTCCGGGGTAGAATGTACTCCTATTTTTGCTGACATTTAGTATTTCCTTGGTAGAAGGTACCCAGAACATACAAATACTCACAAGTGAAAGAGAAGTGTATACCTACTAACTTCAGATTAGTCACTGCAACCAAATGTACACCTTCCCACTTATTACAGTGGAGACTGAACTAAACTACTAATTTCAATACCATTGTTCTTAAAATGAGACATGAATGCCTCATTAATATTCTAGTCTAGCAATGTGATGCGCCGACCCGTGCAAGAACTCAAAATATTGTACTCTAGCAATGTTAGTGAACATGAAGAAGGAACTGCAATGGCCACTATCGAGTGGTTTAAGGCCCAGCTGGGCTATCAAAACAGTTAACCTTCAAGGTCATACTGAATGGACCGACCATGTCATTTGCTCCAAATTGTAATGATAAGTGAAAGGTCTTCTCTACGTTCTCTTTGTATTATCACTCCGGCAACAGGTTTACTGCAATAAATTTTGGGCTACAACTTGTTAATGTGGCCATCTACCGACTATGGACATGCTTGTGACAGCAGCTCGCAATCCTAAGTTGGAAAGACAATGCTAGTGTACTGATTTACATCACAGGCCACTAAGATGATCTACTGCTCACAATTTAGGTGCAACACAATTTATAAGTGCAAGGAAAGGATTCTCTCTTGAGTACACACCTATTCCTCAAATGACAACTGGGTAAATAATAGCCCCACGGCAAATGATAAGACAAAAAACTATTTGAAGTGACCAAGTAACCAACTTTGCCAACAAAATTAAATGCCAGAAGATATGAGAAGAGACATATGTACCTCGCATAGAAGGGTGAGAATTAAGTAGTTGATTGTCACATTCCGATACAGAGCTAGCGTAAAGCAAATGAACAGAATAAGGTGATGCAGCAGAATTCCAGGAATCCATCCACTGTATAGTCGGTAGCGGAGCATATCCAATTGGCCATAAGCAACGTGGCCACACGAAAAGCACAGAGCAGAATATGCTCCAATCCAACTGCTACCAACTAATTCTTCATGCTGAAACATGTTCTCATGGCCCCTGTACGCCATTGGCACAACAGAACAAAGATAACTGCATATCAAGATAGGAGTGAGATAAAGTCGATCAACAAGCCTAAGAATTAATAACATATGGCAGCATCAATGGAACAAACTAAACAGATAAGTGTTTACCAAAAAGAGACATAGTAAACTTTCGAGAATATGCAGTACACCTACGAGTCATCCATTTAAAAGAAGGATCAACAATTTTTACATACTGCGGAGGGAAGGCTCTACAACTTCCTAACTATCTTGAGAGAAAGAACAGCACCTCTAAATCTAATGGCACATATCCGACTGTCTAGGACATAAAATTTCCATTTCTATCTTTTTGCTTAATCGTTGTCAATTCTGTGCGACAGATTTACTGGTAATAAGTACTCCCTCTGTCTCAAAATATAAGATGTTTTTTTATACTCCCTTTGTATCAAAAAAATGTCTTACATTTTGAGACAGAGTGAGTACCTGCGAAGTAGTGGTACATGATTAGTAATGTTGTGAGAAAGGTAGTGCCCTAAAAGTCAGCCACCTAGTGCACCTAGAGGGCCCCCAGGCACTAGGTGACACCCTTCCTGCTAGCCATTTTGCCCCTCATAGGCCCACCTAATTGGTGTTTATGCACTAGGCCCAACTAGAAGACAAAATGGAGATATTTGCCGCCCAACTAGCAGTGGAGATATTTGCCGTCCAAGCTCTAAACACACTTTATACCATTACCGTTCTTTTGAAGGCTTGGCAATTTTGTATGAAAAACATGGAAGTATCTGCACGAAAGGGACTTGCATGGTTGCTACATTACTTGGAAGTTGGAACCGGACAACCTCTAGAAGCCGAACATGCTATAAACTAGCAAGCAATATGGGCTTTGAGAAATCTTGCACAATTTCAACCAATCAAAGCTCAAATGGAGACAATTCTCGACAGCACAAGGAAGCAGTATCACAGTAAGTAACAAGACTAACTCTGAGTAAATAACTCATGCTGCTCCCTTTTGTTCAGGACTCCAGGGTTGAACAAATTCCATCAAGCATCAACAAGTTTACCAACTGATTAATTTGCCGCACCCTATCTATCCTCAAATTCGCGAAATGCTTGAAGTCAACTGGCGTACGCTTTCTTCTAGTCGATTAACCCAAAGCGCACATGTATGGGAAAAGCTACAGGGCGAGATGTGAGGATTCGGAGAGGGGGTGAAACAGAGAGAGGGGCCCAACCTGAGGCCGAAGTGAGGGGGGGGAGTGGAGGAGCGGGTAGGCGGTGTTGACGAAGAGTGGCGCGGACGACCGTGTTGGCGGCCTGGAAGAAGGTGAAGCTGGCGGCCATGGCTGCCAGCTCACGTCAGCCCCGCACGCCGATCTCAAACCCCACTGACACGGCCCACAGCACTAGCGTCGCAGCGGAAGAAGGTGCTCATGTCGCCCGCGCCGGCGCGACGGGGCGGCACCCCGTCTTCTGTCATGGCGAGCCGAGAGCTGCACCCGTCCACACGCTAGCCGGCTAGCCCCTCCTCTCCTCTTCGTCGGATATTCCTTTCTCCATTTAGCTACCAAGTGCCAAACAGAAGCAAGTCCAGAAAAAGGGAAGGAAATTTAACAGGAATCGAGCAAAGAAACAATATTTTGTCTGTAACCCAAATTACAGAAATATAACCATCAGTGGATCACACTCAACAAATGGTTTCGTAGTGTAGTGGTTAGCACTCCAGACTTTGAATCTGGCGACCTGGGTTCAAATCCCGGCGAGACCTGCTTTTTTAGCTGGCATTTTAGTATTTCCATGGTACAATGTACTCACATTTTTTATGGCATTTAGTATTCAGGAAAAAATATTGACTTGAAATTTTTGCTGACATTTAGTGTTTCCAGGGTAGAATATACTTTTATTTTTGCTGACATTTAGTATTTCCCTTGTACAATGTACCAAGACCTTCCATGCTACAAATACTCAGTCTAGCGGCTAATAGCACTTGAAACATACCTCTGTCTTCTGATTTACATTGGTGTGACTATAACCTTGACAAAATTTACAGTAAACTATCAAGAAAGGCACATCCAGTACCTATATTACTAACTTCAGATTAGTCGCTGGACGCTGCAACCAAATGTACCCCTTCCGCGCTGCTTACAGTGAAGGCTGAACTGAACTACTGATCCACAGAAGTGAGATATCTGAGATGTGTAAAAAGGGCAACCCTACCACGACAAGGGTGGTGCTAATACTAACAGTGTTTTTCCATGTGCTTATTTTTTAAGGTCCATAGAACAAATTGTGGAAAACCCACTACTGACTAATCATGATGAAGCTAGATAAATTTTGTTATCCAATGGTTCTCCCAATGCATCTCCTCTCGTATGTTGTGTGTTCTTAAGTGCATAATATATATCCTTGAAGCTTAATGATGAAGAAGAGAAAAAACACCAAACAAACACTAAACACCTAGTAAATCCTAATAGCAGCTCAATGACCACACTATGTTGCCTTCGGCTAATATTTATTGGAAAAAGAAGGTAGTCGTCAGGTGTTCCTTGCTCCATTCAGCTGCCAAGTGGCAAATGGAATAAGTCCAAAAAAAGGGAAGGAAAATTAACAGGAACCATCAAGTTAAGGCAAATATTCTGGCTGTAAACAAATGACAGAAATATAACAATCAGCGTACCACACTCAACAAATGGTTTCGTAGTGTAGTGGTTAGCACTCCAGACTTTGAATCTGGCAACCTGGGTTCAAATCCCGGCGAGACCTACTTTTTTAACTGACATTTTAGTATTTCCGTGGTACAATGTAGTCACTTTTTTTCCTGAAATTTAGTATTCGGGTAAAATATCGACTCGCAATTTTTTAGCTGACATTAGTGCTTCCAGGGTTGAATGTACTCCTATTTTTGCTGACATTTAGTATTTCCTTGGTACAATGCACACAGACCTTCCATAGTACAAATACTCACAAGTGAAAGAAAAGTGTACACCTACTAACTTCAGATTAGTTGCTGCAACTAAATGTACACCTTGCCCACTGATTACAGTACCGATGTTCTTAAAATGAGACATCAATGCCTCATTAATATTCTATTCTAGCAATGTGATGTGTCAACCCGTGCAAGACCTCCAAATATTGTATTCTAGCAATGTTAGTGAACTTGAAGAAGGAACTGCAATGGCCACTATTGAGTGGTTCAAAGCCCAGCTGGGCAATCAAAACAGTTAACCTCACAAGGTCATACTGAATGGACTGACCATATTATTTGTTCTAATTTGTGATGAATTGATAAAGTGCAAGGTCTTCTGTACGTTCTCTTTGTATCCTCATTTACTTCAATAAAGTTTGGGCTGCAACTTATTAATGTGGCCATCTACCGGCTATGGACATGCTTGTGCCAGCAGCTCGCAATCCTCAGTTGGAAAGCAATGCTAGTTTACTGATTTACATCAAAGGCCACTAAGATGGGCTGTTAGTCACAATTTAGGTGCAATGCAACTTATAAGTGCAAGGAAAGGATTCTCTCGAGGAGTATACACACTTATTCCTCAAATGAAAACTGGGTAAACAGTAACCCCATGGCAAATGATAAGACAAAACTATATGAAGTGACCAAGTAAACCAACTTTGTCAACAAAATAAAATGCCAGGAAATATGAGAAGATATATATGTACCTCGCACAGAAGAGTGAGAATCAGGTAGTTGATTGTCTCATTCCGATACAGAGCCAGCATAAAGCAAATGAGCAGAATAACGTGATGCATGAGAATTCCAGGAATCCATCCACTGTATAGCTGGTAGCAGATCATATCCAATTGGTCATAAGCAAAGTAGCCACATGAAAAGCACTTGCAGAATATGCTGCAATCCAAGTATTCAACTGCTATCAACTAATTATTCATGCTGAAACATGTTATCAAGGCCCTTGGTACACCATTGGCACAACAGAACAAAGATAAATGCACATCGAGATAGGAGTGAAATAAAGTCGATCAACAAGCCTAATAAGAATGAATTAAAATAACATATTGCAGCATCAATGGAACATGCTGAAGAGATAAAAATTTACCAAAACAGGACAGAGTAAGCTTTCGAGAATATGCATTACACCTACGAGCCATTACGTTTAAAAGAAGGGTCAACAGTTTTACATGCTGCAGAGGGAAGGCTCTACAACTTCCTAACTATCTTGAGAGAAAGATTTAGCACCTCTAAATCTAATGGCACATATCCGACCATCTAGGACATAAAATTTCCATTTCTATCTTTTTTTTTTTGCTTAGCCATTGTCAATTCTATGCGACAGATTTACTGGCAATAAGTACAAGAAAAGTAATGTTGTGAGAAAGGCAGTGTTCTAAAACTCAGCCGCCTAGTGCACCTAGAGGGCCACCAGGCACTAGATGACACCCTTCCTGCTAGCGAATTTATCCCTCCTAGGCCCGCCTAATTGGCGTTTAGGCACTAGGTGCTGATTTGCCGCCCAACTAGCAGACAAAACAGAGATATTAGCCAACCAACTAGTGAACTCCTCTAAACACACGTTATACCATTACACTCTTTGAAGGGTTGGCAATTTTGTATGAAAAAACATGTAAGTATTTGCACGCAAGGCTATTGCATGGTTGCCACATTTACTTGGAAACTGGAACTACACAACCTCCATAAACAGCAAGGTAGCAAGCAGTATGGTCTCTGAGAAATCTTGCACAATTTCAACCAATCAAAGCTCAAATGGAGACAATTCTCAGTAGCACAAGGAAGCAGTGCCGCAGTAACAAACAAGACTAACACTAATAGTGCATAGCTCATGCTGCTCCCTTTTGTCCAGGGATGAATAGATTGCATCAAGCGTCAACGAGTTTAACTCATGCTGTGCCCTCTCTATCCCCAAATTCGCGAATTGCTGGAGGTCAACTAGGCGTACGCCTTCTTCTACTCAAAAGCACCGAACGAATGCGGGGTTCGGAGGGGGGAGGGGAGGCCGGACCTGAGGCGGGGGTGAGGGAGGAGTGGAGGAGCGAGACGGCAGTGTTGACGAAGGGCGGGTCGCGGGAGACGGCGGCGGTGTTGGCGGCCTGGAAGAAGGCGAAGCCGGCGGCCACGGCCACCAGCTCGCGGCGGCTCCGGGCGCCGATCTCGAATCCCACCGACACGGCCCACAGCACCAGCGTCGCCACGAAGAAGGCGCTCGTGTCGCCCGCGGCGCGGCGGGGCGGCGGCATGGGGGCGGCGGGGCGAGCCGAGAGCCCCACCCGTCCACACGCTAGCCGGCTAGCCCCCTCTCCTCTTCGTCGGCCGCTTGATTGGACCGCCTGCTTGTTGCTTTCCGGGCCTGGAACCCGACACGCGGGCCCCACACTGAGGAGAGAGAGAACCGATCCTTCGAAATCTGAAACGAACATTCTTTTGCCAGAATCTGGGGATTCTCCCAAAATGACCGTAATTCGATCTAGAAGAAGAAGAAGAGGAAAGAAAATTGCCCGTGAATAACATCGAGCATATTGATTTGGTGTCAAAAAATTGGCAGACAAATATTATTTTTAAGGTAGGCAGAGTTCAATGAAAAAGGATGAAGAGGGTTAAGATGAAGAAAAGAACACATGAATTGATCATCTCTAACTTCTTGAAGAAAAAAAAGGTGGGAGGGTGGGGAAAAGTTAATGCTCCAGACGGATGAAAAGAATAACGGTTGAAAAGCTGAGGATTGGTCTTGCAAATGATGAAGAGGATTAGAACTATCTCAAAAAGAAGCGCATCGGTTAAAGAACAATTAGTTGATCAAAAGGATTGGCACTCTGTAGAAAATATGAGAGCACCACTTAGAAAGATATGAAATCAACACTTGACAGCGAAGTCACTTGAATACCATAACAAAGGACCTAGGTGTACTACTTGAATTCCCACCTATGATGTTCCAAAATCTTGGTTATGTAATTTGTCATAATTGAGGAACTACATAAATAAAAGCAACTTAATATCACAATACTGCTCCATTGTAACAACCCCCATCAACACATAACCGAAACTTCGCAAACTTGTCTACCTCATACTTTAAAAAATGCAACGATACTAGATATGGCCCTAGAGACTCTCCCAGTACTGAGGTCACGCCTAAATCTTCTCAGCACCAAGAGTATTGAAAACAATTTTGAAAACTTGTGTCCTCAGGTAGTGGAACTGAAAAGATAGTAGTTGCAGCAATGAAACGGTAAGAATCTCTTGGAGGTCAACTCCTCAGAACACAACCCATATGGACAGGAGGCCAGACCTGTGGTGGAGGTGAGGGAAGAGTGGAGGAGCGAGACGGCAGTGTTGACGAAGAGCGGGTCGCGGGAGACAACGATGTTGGCGGCCTGGAAGAAGGCGAAGCCAGCGGGCATGGCCACCAGCTCGCGACGGCCCCGGGACCCAATCTCGAACCCCATCGACACGGCCCACAACACCAACATCGCCACGAAGAAGGCCCTCATGTCGCCCGCGTCGGCGCGACGGGAGAGGGGGGTGACATCCCGTCTTCCGCCGTGGCGAGCCGAGAGTCGAACCCATCCACACACTAGCCTATTCTTTGGACGCATAGGCCGCTCGCTTGTTGCTTTCCGGACCTGGGACCCGACATGCGGCCCCACCCCGAGGAGAGAGAGAACCGATCCTTCAAAATCTAAAACGAACATAATTCGATCTAGAAGAAGAGGAAAAGAAATTGCACGTGCGTAACGTCGAGCATAATTGATTTGGTGTCGAAAAATAGGAAGACAAATGTTTTTAAGGTAGCAGACTTGAAAGAAAAAAGATGAAGAAGCTTCACGCGAAGAAAAGAACACATGCCTTGATCATCTCTAACTTCTTGAAGAAAAAGAGGGTGGGAGGGTGGGGAAAAGTTAATGCTCCAGTCGGATGAAAATGATAACAGTTGAAAAGCTAAGGATTGGTCTTGCAAATGGTGAAGAGGATTAGAATTGTCTCGAAGAGAAGCACACCGGTTGAAGAACAATTGGTTGATCAGAAGGAGTAGCACTCCCGTAGAAAATATGAGAACACCGCTTAGCAAGATATCGAATCAACACTTCAATTCGAAGTAACTCGAATATCGTAACAAAGAACCTAGGTGTACTACTTGACTTCCCACCAATGATGTTCCAAGATTTTGGTTATGCAATTTGGCATAATTGATACAAGGAGCGAAACTACATAAATAAAAGCATCTTAATATCACACTACTGCTCCACTGCAACAACCCCCCATCAACACATAACCGAAAACTTCACAAAATTGTCTACATCATACTTCTAAAAATGCAACGATACTAGATATGGCAGTAGCCCTGGAGACTCTCCTGGTACTGAGATCACACCTAAATCTTCTCAGCACCACTAGTATTGAAACTGAAACGATAGCAACCACGATAATGAAACCGTAAGAATCTCTTGGAGGTCAACTCCCCGGAACACACCCCATATGGATAGGAGGCACCAAAAGATTCCCACCAGCACTCAATATCATAATGTTTCCAACCCTATGTGATCCTAAAAGCTTTAAAGGGGAGAAGCAATAGATGAAAACACTTACGTCACACTTCCTTACAAGAGATGGTTGGGGAAGGAGTAAAAAGAGTTGCTACTCTCATAAAACTACCTATTATAACTACCGAAATAGTTTATCTTTCCAGACTCAACAACGACCATTTGGCGATCAAACCGGGGGCTCCAATGGTCGGTACTTCTCTGATACCAACTTGTAACGCCCAAGATGTGGTTTATTCCCTACAAAGCTTGTGATCTTTGCATTGACTCAGGGAATATGATAATTCAAATAAGTTTGAATAAAAAGTCAAACTGTTTGAATTTACAAAGCCCTTTGGATGAAGTCCAAATGGGTTGAAATTTAAGATGGTATACCTACACATTAAATGTGATTTATGGGAAAAAGTTGGACATTAACGGAGCAATTTAATCTGGAACTCAAATTTAAATAAAATAAGTTTGAGAAAGTTGAAAGTGGCACTTGGGGATTTAGAAAGCTTTGTATGGACTTGATGCAAGTTGAACATGGGTTTGGTAAATGTGGAAGTTGAACATGAGCTTGGTGAAAGTGATCATGACATGAAGTTGTGACACGTCCATTTTGCAACATGTTTTCCTACTGTTATTTATATTGTTTTTATGTATAATAATGCTTTTTGGAGTAATTCTAATGCCTTTTCTCTCATAATATGCAAGGTTCACACAAAGAGGGAGAATTCCGGCAGCTGGAATTCTGGACCTGAAAAAGCTACGTCAGGCCACCTATTCTGCACAACTCCAAATGAGCTGAAACTTCACGAAGAATTTTAATGGAATATATAAGAATTATTGGAGCAAATAAGTACCAGAGGGGGCCCACCAGGTGAGCACAACCCACCTGGGAGTGCCAGGGAGCCCAAGTACGCTCTGGTGGGTTGTGACCTCCTCGGCCACCTCCGGTGCCCCTCTTCTGGTATATAAGTCATTTTGACCTAGAAAAAAGAAGGAGAGGACTTACGGGACAAAGCGCCGTCGTCTCGAGGCGGAACTTGGGCAGGAGCACTTTTGCCCTCCGATGGAGCGATTTCGTCGGGGGAACTTCCCTCCCGGAGGAGGAAATCGTCGTCATCATCATCACCACAACTCTCCCATCTTGGGGAGGGCAATCTCCATCAACATCTTCAACAGCACCATCTCCTCTCAAACCCTAGTTCATCTCTTGTGTTCAATCTTTGTACCGGAACCTTAGATTGGTGCTTGTGGGTGACTAGTAGTGTTGATTACATCTTGTAGTGTTGGGGAACGCGATAATTTCAAAAAAAATCCTACGATCACGCAAGATCTATCTAGGTGATGCATAGAAACGAGAGGGGAGAGTGTGTCCACGTACCCTCGTAGACCAAAAGCGGAAGCGTTTCAATAACGTGGTTGATGTAGTCGAACTTCTCTGTGATCAAACCGATCAAGTACCGAACGTACGGCACCTCCGCGTTCAGCACACGTTCAGCTCGATGACGTCCCTCGTGCTCTTGATCTAGTTGAGGATGAGGGTGAGTTCCATCAGCACGACGGTGTGGCGATGGTGATGATGATGCTACCGACGCAGGGCTTCGCCTAAGCACTACGATGGTATGATCGAGGTGTATAACTGTGGAGGGGGCACCGCACACGGTTAAGAGAAACTTGTATGTTCTAGGGTGCCCCCCTGCCCCCATATATAAAGGAGGGAGGGGGAGGCCGGCCGGCCCTAGGGGGCGCGCCCAAGAGGAGGAGTCCTACTAGGACTTCCTAGTCCTAGTAGGATTCCCCTCCAAGGAAGAGAGGGGGAAGGAAACAGAGGGAGAGGGAGTAGGAAAGGGGGGGCATCGCCCCCCTTCCGTTGTCCAATTCAGACTCAAGGGGGTGCGCGGCTGATACGTCTCCAACGTATCTATAATTTTTGATTGCTCCATGCTACTTTATCTACTGTTTTAGGCAATATTGGGCTTTATTATCCACTTTTATATTATTTTGGGACTAACCTATTAACCGGAGGCCCAACCCAG